>CM065590.1:123975227-124575227 GCA_033119425.1 Bufotes viridis
ATGGCACATGAATGATACTGTTATGTCATTTGGGCTAATAGTACAATGGACTTGTCACTACCACATGCTATCCTTATATTAGGCATCATGTATGATGACAGATCAGCTTTAACTATACTGTCTACAAGAGATCTGAGTCTATCTGCTTTCTGTCTTATGTAGGCTTTATCATTGTACCGTCCCATTATTTTTCCTTAAAAATGGTAGAAAGGTAATACTGGATGCCATGTGAAAGAGAAAGATTCCTAGACTATAGCCATCAACATAGATAAAGTTCCTTAAGGTGAAGACTATCAAATAGCTAATATTCCAACATTCCCTCCTCCCTTCAAGTCACACTATGACACCTTTACTTCTGCAGTTAATGAAGTCTCTAACTGTGTACCTCAGGCTGGTAACAGAGCATGTATTGATTTTTATGTTCTTAATTAAACCTTGTCTGGTTATATCATATTGTAGACATACACTGTCTTGTTATACCACTGTGCAGTTGGATGGTGTCTCCTTCTTTGCCTATTTATCTTTAATACTGCACGGAGTGTGGCCTATGTGGAGTATATTTGGCTGTAATTCACATTTATTTTATTTTTTGTCTATGGTGCTCATACATTCTATTCGGATTACATCTAACAAGCTCTACATTATCTATGATTTATCGTGTTTTTTGTTATGTTTATTACCCTTTGTCTATACTCTGATGAACCTTTGATTTGCCTGCTAGGGGAAACACTTCAGAATTTATTACTGATCTGTTTGGGGATTTATTAGTGATTCATTTGGTTTTTTGTTCATATTGCTAAGGCTTCGTAGGGGCGCAATAGGCCTAGGTACAAGGACAGAGGGCATCCACCATCAGGGTGCTCCTCTGGGCTGAGCCATATCAGGGATCTTATAGGGTGAATTATTTTGATACATAGTCCTATATTAGCCCCTTTTGTCCATATAGTTTATTTTTCAGTCTAGCAGCATTATGTCTGGGTATTTACTCATGCCCGTTTTAGGCTCTCTTTTTATATATAACATGGATTAAAAGTTATGCTTTAATTGGTCTATGCCCTCTGTGATATGATTTTGATTTTTGCATTACCTGTATTACATTTTAAAGTCACACTATAATCAGCAGGTTGTTGCTCCCAGGTTACTCCAACTAACAATAGGCATCAGAAGAACCAGAATGGAATCTGGGATACCTGGAATAAGACAAGAGTAAGATAAAGTACAAATCAACAACACAGAAATGTATCCAAGAAAGATGTTAGTCTTAACGGGCCTTAAAGGGGTTCTCTAGGGATAATTAATTAGCAAAACGTGATTGTTTTTTTGAGGGGATAATCAGTGAGGTAAATTAAAATCTGCCATCCAGCAAACAGAAAGAAACCTAGTGTTGATCACGAATATTCGAATTGCGAATTTCAATCGTGAATATCGGCACTGATATGTCAAAATATATTTGTTATCGCGAATATTTTAATTTTTTTTTTTAAATACCAGTCTATGCGAATTTTTATACAAATGTTATGCAATTTTTTTAATGCAGATTTTTGCAATCAAGAGAATAATGCCTGAAGATCAGGAATTTGTGAATATATTGCGAATATTTGCCAAAATATTCGCAAAATATCGCGAATTCGAATACTGCCGCTCATCACCAAACCCATCCAAGAGTCAGGAGGGGGGATTTTTTTTTTCTTGGTCAGACTGAATGGACATTAACTATATGCTCAGTTAGCTTGACAGAATGTTTGGAGGCACATACTTACTGCAGCTCAGCAGCTAATTGTGGAACAGCTCAAAATCTCTCCTCAGCTTTTTCTCAATAAACTACATGATTCTGCAGCTGTGGGTCCATGTCTCTTTATGAAATACGAGAAGATATAAGAGGTGGAGAATAATTAGCATTGACTTTGATCATAAGAACAGAAAAACAGAATTTAAGCTGTTACGGAAGGAAGCTGTAACACCAATGGTGGGCAATATTGAGCCATCAGATTCCATTATAGTGTCTACATTTCACTAGAAAAAAAAAATAAAAAAAAAATATATATATATATTCTGTATAAGTAAATAATAAATATATAAATCTGTATATAAATAAAAAATTTTGTGAATGCTGTGGTGAGTGGAGGGGCAAACTAAACTTTTGCACTAGTGGAAATAAGGCTTTATCGATGCACCTGTGTATAGTTACAACTGAAAACTCATTGCTATTTCTTCCCTGTGCTGATTTCTATGATCATAGCATAGACAGAACAAGAAGCTTGTTTAGTCTCCTGTTACAGTCAGGACAATCCTGGAGCAGCGAGAAATGAGTAACCACTAGACCCCAAGTATGACAGATTAATCTTACATTCCCTTAGATCGCCTCAGCTAGCACCAGTTCACTAGGTCAGCACAGAGACGCCAATGTATGTCCATACACTTGTCAAAAAATACAGTTACATAGTTAATATGGCTGAAAAAAGACATAAGTGCATCAAGTTCCACCAAGGGATCAGTGGAGACACGAATCCCAGAAGGAAGTGAGACTCAGATTTCTACATGTTTTCATATGCATTATTGTCATTTACTTTTAAGAATTCATCTAAACCCTTTTTAAAAGGGCCGACACTCTTCCTGGCTGTCTTCTCTTCTCAGGGTCCGCACTGCAGTCATCTGATCTCCTGCAGCATCAGGTCAAAGTGTGCTCAGTACGCCCTGACGCTGCAGGCAGCCAGGACACAGCAGCATGGGACTTGAGAAGAGCAGGCAGGAGGAGGGGTAAGTACTGCATGCGGCGTGCCGGAACTCAGGGGCGACACGTGAGGTGCACGGTGGGCGGATGGGAGTAGCAGTTCATCGGTTACTCACAGTTAGCAGAAGACTCCCTGGGTTGGCAGCGCAGTGAAGGGGAAGACGGCACAAAATCTTCCGGGGCACTCTCTGTTGCAGGGGAACACCAGCCAAGATGGAGGTTGAGGTGCCCTTGATGGCGGCAGTGTTTAGGGTGCTTGTGGCCACTGGGTCCCTCGGTCTGTTTGTCGTGAGGCTAGTACCGTTTATGGTGGTACAACCTTTTATAGTGGTAGTAAGGATGAAGAATGAAGTAGGCAATGGTAGAATGCAAAATGGTAATAATGGTAGGTAGGGCACTCTAACATTTGGGTACCGCAGGGGTAATAATATGGATCAAATGTTATTAAATCCTTGTGTGGTTTATTAATTTAAAATAAAATCAATGATAAGAACATAAATACCAAACAATCCAATCCGAAATCAGAGGCCTTCTGAATAAAGTGCATATGTAACACATATATATCAAATCAGATCTATTTTCAGCTCCACCAACCAGGCAATTGCGATAATATTTGGATATTCCTTAATGCTCCCAGATATATTAAAAGCAAGTCCAATCCACATGTAGGGTTAAATGTCAACGTCCACCCTATACTCATAGAATCTCCGCTATATTAAATCAAGATCGTTCCTCTGCTACTGGCGAGAGCGGCGTCCCGCTGCCCAGTGTATACTCGCGGCGTCCCGCTGAGTTAAATGCGCATAATGAATATAGTTAGTGATCGCTTCCTTACCACCTTAGTGGTGTCCACTGGATGGACCTTACCGGGTGTGTAGCGATGTGCCCTCGACACGGTACTTCTCTGTAGATGCAGATTGTTGTCCGGTCTCAAGAGCTGCCTCCCCGTACCTCACCTCGGCGTTGATGGAGAATACTTTATCTTCGTTTTGAGGAATATGACGAATACATTCGTCATATTCGCTAATTCTACCAAGCCAAGAACATCTCCATACTAAAATGTACTGTCGGATTTGAGAATTACGTTGAAATCGCAATGCGATTAATATAACTTGAATTAATCGCATTGCGATTTCTACTTAGACCTGGTTTACTATGGTTGGCTTGGTAGAATTAGCGAATTTGATGAATGTATTCGTCATATTCCTCAAAACGAAGATAACGAAGTATTCTCCATCTTCGTTTTAGCAACCATAGTAAACCATGTCTGTTGAAATCGCAATGCGATTAATTCAAGTTATATTAATCGCATTGCGATTACAACTTAGCAGTGCACTGCTATCTTACATATTAGGCTAGAATTAATGAATGTGGAATATAGCAGCAGTACTAAGTAGAAATCGCAATGCGATTACTTCAAGTTATATTAATCGCATTGCGATTTCAACTTCGAGCTGGGTTTATAATGGGTCAGCTTGCTAGAATTAACGAAGTTAACGAATATGGAATATATTATAGCAGTGCTAATTGAAATCGCAATGCGATTAATGTAACTTGGAGTAATCGCATTGCGATTTCTACTTAGCACTGCTGCTATATTCCATATTCGTTAATTCTAGCCTAATATGTAAGATAGCAGTGCACTGCTAAGTTGTAATCGCAATGCGATTAATATAACTTGAATTAATCGCATTGCGATTTCAACGTAATTCTCAAATCCGACAGTACATTTTAGTATATGGAGACGTTCCCATGGTGATGGGGACGCTCCATGTGCACGGAAGTAGGCAGAAGTGGCAACGGGCACTGACTGGAGCAGCCAGGAAGCCAGGAATCCTCAGGACAGGTAAGAACTACTTTTGGGAAGTGGGAAAGAAAAAAATATAACTAAAAAATAAAATAAAAAAACGAATATTCGAAATAGGGAATTTATAGCGCTATATTCGAAATATTAGCGAAATTAGCGAAGTGCCGATATTCGCGATAAAAATTCGCTATTCGAATATTCGCGCTCAACACTTCTCTTCAATAGATATTCAGTAATTATTCAATAAATATTGGCGAAGATATATAGATGATGTCTTTTTTATTTGGCAAACAGGTGAAAGGTCCCTAGACCGTTTTTTAACAGATATTAACCAGAATGATTTTAATTAAAAATTTTCTAGTACTATCAGTAATGAATCCCTTGAATTTTTTGACATTTGTATACTCAACCAAGAAGGCAAGTTACATTGTAAAACCTTTATAAAACCAACGGCTTGAAATAGTTACAGTTTGTACAACAGCTGTCACTTGCCTGATTGGTTGATTAATATTCCACAGGGCCAACTTAGGCGTATTAAAAGAAATTGTACCCAGAGGATACAATTTGAAATGGAGGCCGAACATATGAAAAAACAATTTTTAGACAGAGAGTTCCCTTTGACAATTTTAGATACAGCCCTAGAAAAAGTGAAAAATATTGACAGACAAACCTTCTTTGAAGAGAAAATTAAGGATGCAAATAGAAAGGATGAAGACATAAGAATGATCTTACCATTCAATGAAAATTATAAAAAGATACGTTATATTGTGGGCAAACATTGGCACATACTAAAAAAAGATAAAGTAATAGGACTAATGTTAACCCCTAATCCAAAAATCACAGCCGGAATAACCCCAAAACCCACAGAAATTGACATTGGCATAATCGGGAAACTTTACACATGTGACCCGCACGTGCAACGCCGAGGTGAGGTACGGGGAGGCAGCTCTTGAGACCGGACAACAATCTGCATCTACAGAGAAGTACCGTGTCGAGGGCACATCGCTACACACCCGGTAAGGTCCATCCAGTGGACACCACTAAGGTGGTAAGGAAGTGATTGCTAACTATATATTTATTATGCGCATTTAACTCAGCGGGACGCCGTGAGTATACACTGGGCAGCGGGACGCCGCTCTCGCTAGTGGCGGAGGAACGATCTTGATTTAATAAAACGGAGTTTCTATGAGTATAGGGTGGACGTTGTACATTTAACCCTACATGTGGATTGGACTTGCTTTTAATATATCTGGGACATTAAGGAATATCCAAATATTATCGCAATTGCCTGGTTGGTGGAGCTGAAAATAGATCCGATTTGATATATATATATATATGTTACATATGCACTTTATTCAGAAGGCCTCTGATTTCGGATTGGATTGTTTGGTATTTATGTTCTTATTATTGATTTTATTTTAAATTAATAAACCACACAAGGATTTAATAACATTTGATCCATATTATTACCCCTGCGGTACCCAAATGTTAGAGTGCCCTACCTACCATTATTACCCTTTTTTGTCTGCTGTGTAGAACTGGTGAATCTTCAGTTAGGAGCACATACTTTCTAGTTTTTCTAGTGCGACATACCACTTTCTTATAAATGGTAGAATGCAGCTCACAACTTTTACTGAGTCTTGGTTCTGTTGCAGCATGTACATCCAGATATTTCCACAGTCTTTAGGCATTTAGAGGATTTTCTGTAGATCCACTTCTAATAAGCTGTAATTAGGCCCTGACTCAGGCTGTGGTTCAGTAGTACTCTTTTCGGGTATGCTTAGTCCTGTAATCTATATTTTCCAAAACTCTTCAACAGGCAGCTAATCTGTCTTCTATAAATATTGGTGGGGCTGCTTCTAGCTAGCTCGTCTTCCACCATATGCAAAGGTGCCCAGTAAGCCTTGAGTAACGGCTGCTATCACCTGGTCTCTACTTGCTTGGATTTCTTCCAGGATAGGACTAAGAGGACCACAGGAGGAAAATGTTCTCTTGCTCCTCACACTTTGGTACTACATCTCCCTTACTTCTTCTCACTCGACACACTAACTACTAACCTCTAAAACCCACCACACTACGACTGACTAAGGTGAATATATATATATATATATATATATATATATAAAGTAAGTGCTATCCCCATCTAGTGGTGGGATGAATTAAGCACACCTAACCAGCCTATAAACAGGGACATCTCAGGCAATGCAAACACAGAATGACATGCAATACAGCATAACAGTTTGTAATGATTTTGCAGTTCCCACGTGTCCTGAGTGTGATGCTGCAAGCGCTCACAGCGCTTTATTCCGCCGCCTCCTGCATACTAGTGAGCGCTTCCATTATGGAAGCACTCACTAGTATTCCCTTTATAAGATGCACTGCATCTTATAAAGGGAAAATTACAGTACCACTGGCAAGGGGTCCTCTGTGCCCCCTGGCTTATTGGCACGAAACACCTATAGTTACGTGAGTGCTTCTGATCAATTACAGGTAGATCTATGTACAAACTGCAACAACTAAGGAACTGCTAGAACATCGCTAATAACATTGACTAAAATCAATTTCTCAGAGCCTCATAATAATTCAAGAGAACGTTAATGGACACTAATCACTCGGTTAACAAATCTTTAGCCTTTTTAACAAAGCGATCTTGTTTCTTTTCTTGCCAGACAGCTGTCATTGAACTTGAAGAAAGATAAAAAAAAGATTCTAAGATCACCAAGAACAATTGATCAGCTTATGATCAAAGCAATGTTTAAGAAATGTCATCTGATCCATTTTTTTTATCAAAAATTGGCTTCTTTAAGTAGGAACTTTCAAAAGTTTTGACATAGGCTAACCACCCCCCCCCCCCCCCATTCGTCTAGGCTTTGAGTGGTCCACTCTAGTTGGATCCCGATCAAAGCCAGGGAAAAGGAGACGCCCACAGTACAAGAATGTGTCTCCACCCTGTTGCGAGTTTACAGGTAGAGATGTCCCGAACTATTCGCCGGCGAACATCGTCCGCCCCCTATACATCATTATTGAGCAAACTTTGATCCTGTACCTCACAGAAAGCAGACACTTTCCAGTCAATCAGCATACCCTCCCTCCCAGACCTTCCCACCTACTATCAAAAAGCAAGGACAGCCTCCATCTTAGATTCATTCTGAAGCTGCAGTGTTAGTTAGAGCAGGGAGAGTGCTGCTGCTGCTGCTGAATTATTGTAGGGAAAGAATTAGCTAGGCCAGTGTTCTGTGTCCACTCCAGTCCTCAAAAACTTATCTGCTGTACGGACAGCGTCCTGAGTCTGACAGCACCCCAAAAAAAACCTTTTTAGGGCTGGTACATCAGTCTACTTTTATTTTTATTTTCTATATATATATATATATATATATATATATATATTGCAGTTGCCTGCCCGTGTGTGAGAGGCCGCAGGCCCACAGAATGTACTGTGTGCACACCACTCATATAGGGTGGCACAGTACCTTGCAGATAAAAAGGTCATTTAATTTTTACCTTTTAATATAATTTCAGTTGCCTGCCAGTGTGTCAGGCCCACAGACTGTACTGTGCCCACTGCCAGTGCCCACCACTTATATTGGGTGGCACAGTACATTGCAGATGAAAAAAGTAATTAAATGTTTACCCTTTAATATAATTGCAGTGGCCTGCTAGTGTGTGTCAGGTCCACAGCCTGTACTGTGCCCACTGCCCAACACTCATATAGGATGGTACAGAACCTTGCAGATAAAGTCATTAAATTTTTACCCTTTAATATAATTGCAGTTGCCTGCCAGTGTGTGTCAGGCCCACTGACTGTACTAGGCCCACTGCCTACCACTCATATCGGGTGGCACAGTACCTTGCAGATAAAGTCATTACATTTTTACCCTTTAATATAATTGCAGTTGCCTGCCAGTGAGTGTCAGCCCCACATACTGTACTGTGCCCACTGCCCACCACCCATATAGGGTGGCACAGTACATTGCAGATAAAAATGTCATTTAATTTTTACCATTTAATATAATTGTAGTTGCTTGCCAGTGTGTGTCAGGCACACAGACTGTACTGTGCCCACTGCTCACCACTCATATAGGGGGGCACAGTACCTTGCAGATAAAAAAAAATTATTTAATTTTTACCCTTTAACCCCTTAAGGACGAAGGACGTACATGTACGCCCTTGCGTCCTGGTACTTAAGGACCAAGGGCGTACATGTGCGCCCTGTGAATATCCGATCACCGCTGCTCACGTGGCGGTGATCGGAACAAGATGCCTGCTGAAATCAATCAGCAGGCATCTTGGCACAATGCCCAGGGTTCTGTGACCCCCCCCATGTCAGCGATCGCAGCAAACAGCTGCGCTATCTGTAGTCCCTGATCCCCGCGGTCTGTGACCGCGGGGATCAGAGACTCAAATATTCCCCAAAGTGTAAATTTTAACCCCCCCCCCTTCACCCCGCCATATTAGTGTCCCCCCGGGCAGTGCAGGGGGGGGGGGATTGCGGGCGGTGCTGCGGGTGGGCGGCACGGGAGGCGGGCGGTGCGGCCCCACCCACCTCCTTTCAATCGATTTCCCTGGTGTCTAGTGGGTATAGCAGGGGGTCAGCACACTGCTGACCCCCTGCTATAAACTGCGGACATCTGTGCTGCAGATGTCAGCAGTTTAACCCCTTCTATACCGACGGGATAGGATAGTAGAGGGAGGGAGCTCACCTCTCTTCCCATCACCTGCTGCTCTCTTGTGGCAGCGGGTGATGGTTACCATGGCAGCAGGACACTTTCAGAAGCGTCCTGCTTTGCCATGGTACTGAAACTCTGAATGGGCTTTTGCTAAAGGCAAAAGCCTATTCAGACTTTGTAATGTGAAAAAATACAGTAAGTACACTATATAGTGTACCTACTGTATTATATAAACACCAGATCCACTGGATCTACAAGAACCAAGTGGGTCTGGTTCAAAAAAATAAGAAAAATACATATCACTGAATAAAAAAAAACAAAAACAAATACACTACACATATTAGGTATCGCCGCGTCCGTAAAAATCTCCTCTATAAAAATATCACGTGACCTAACCCCTCACGCAAATACCGTAAAAAAAAATGGTGTAAAAAAGCCATTTTTTTGTCACCTTGCATCACAAAAAGTGTAATACCAAGTGATCAAAAAGGCGTATGCCTCCCAAAATAGTACCAATAAAACCGCCATCTCATCCCGCAAAAAATGAGTCCTTATATAGGACAATCGCCCAAAAAAAAAAAAAATATGGCTCTCAGACTATGGAGACACTAAAACATAATTTTTTTTTCTAAAATGCTATTATTGTGTTAAAGTAAAATAAATAAATAAAAAGTATACATATTATGTATCGCCGCGTCCGTAAAAACCTGCTCTATAAAAATATCACATTATCTAACCCCTCATGTAAATACCGTTAAAAAAATAAAATAAAAATGTAAAAAAAATTTTTGTTACCTCACATCTCAAAAACTGTCATAGCAAGCGATCAAAAAGTTATATGCACCTAAAAATAGTGCCAATCAAACCGTCATCTCATCCCGCAAAAAATGATACCCCACTTAGGACAATCACCCCCCCAAAAAAAAAAAAAAGGGCTCTCAGACTATGGAGACACTAAAACATGATTTGTTTTGTTTTAAAAAATGATAATATTGTGTAAAACTTAAATAAAAAAATGAAAAGTATACATATTTGGTATCGGCGCATCCGTTGCAACCTGCTCTATAAAAATAACACATGAACAAAACCCTCAGGTGAACACAAAAAAAAAAAAACACGGTGTCAAGAGCCATTTTTGTCACCTTACATCACAAAAAGTGTAATAGCAGGCGACCAAAATGTCATATGCACCCCAAGATGGTTCCAATCAAACCGCCATCTCATCCCGCAAAAAATGAGCCCCTACATAAGACATTCGCCCAAAAAATAAAAAAAATATATGGCTTTCAGAATGTGAAGACACTAAAAAATCATTTTTTTCAAAAATGCTGTATTATGTAAAACTGAAACAAAACCCCCCAAAAAGTAGCCATATTTGGTATTGCCGCGTCCGTAGCAACCTGCTCTATAGAAATAGCACACAATCTAACCTGTCAGTTCAACGATGTCAATAACAAAAAATAAAAACGGTCCGAAAATAGCTATTTTTTTGCAAATTTTCCATTTTAATAAATTTTTCCAGTAACAAAGCAAGGGTTAACAGCCAAACAAAACTCAATATATATTGCCCCGATTCTCTAGTTTGCAGAAACACCCCATATGTGGTCGTAAACTGCTGTATGGCCAAACGGCAGGGCATAGAAGGAAGGGAACACCATATGGTTTTTGGAAGGCAGATTTTGCTAGACTGTTTTTTGACACTATGTCCCATTTGAAGCCCCCCTGATGCACCCCTACAGTAGAAACTCCAAAAAAGTGACCCCATTTTGGAAAGTACGGGATAAGGTGGCAGTTTTGTTTGTATTATTTTAGGGTAAATATGATTTTTGGTTGCTCTATATTACACTTTTTTTGAGGCAAGGTAACAAAAAATAGAAATTCCGAAATTTCATCTCCATTTGCCCATAATTCTTGTGGAACACCTAAAGAGTTAACAAAGTTTGTAAAATCAGTTTTGAATACCTTCAGGGGTGTAGTTTCTTAGATGGAGTCACTTTTTTGGAGATTCTACTCTAGGGGTGCATCTGGGGGCTTCAAATGGGACATGGTGTCAAAGTCCAGTCCAGCAAAATCCGCCTTCCAAAAACCATATGGCGTTCCCATATATGGGGTGTTTCTGAAAACTACAGAATCGGGGCAATAAAAATTGAGTTTTGTTTGGCTGTTAACCCTTGCTTTGTTACTGGAAAAAATTTATTCAAACGGAAATTTTTCCCCAAAAAATCGAAATTCTGAAATTTTATCTCCATTTGCCATTAACTCTTGTGAAAAACCTAAAGGGTTAATGATGTTTGTAAAATCAGTTTTGAATACCTTGAGGGGTGTAGTTTCTTGAATGGGGTCATTTTTGGATGGTTTCTATTATGTAAGCCTCACAAAGTGACTTCAGACCTGAACTGGTCCCTAAAAAGTGGGTTTTTGAAAATTTCTGAAAAATTTCAAGATTTGCTTCTAAACTTCTAAGCCTTGTAACATCCCCAAAAAATAAAATGGCATTCCCAAAATGATCGATACATGAAGTAGACATATGGGGAATGTAAATCAATAACTTTTTTGGGCGGTATTACTATGTATTATAGAAGTAGAGAAATTGAAACTTGGAAAATTGCAAATTTTTCCAAATTTTTGGTAAATTTGATATTTTTTTATAAACAAAAATGAAATTTTCGATTAAATTTTACCAGTGTCATGAAGTAGAATATGTGACGGAAAAACAGTCTCAGAATGGCCTGGATAAGAAAAAGAGTTTTAAAGTTATTACCACATAAAGTGACACTGGTTAGATTTGCAAAAAATGGCCTGGTCCTAAGGTGAAAATGAGCCCGGTCCTTAAGGGGTTAATATAATTGCAGTTGCCTGTCATTGTGTATCAGGCCCACAGCCTGTACTGTGCCCACTGTCCACCACTCATATAGGGTGACACAGTACCTTGCAGATAAAAAAGTCATTTCATTTTTACATTTTTAATATAATTGCAGTTGCCTGCCAGTGTGTATCAGGCCCACTGACTGTACTGTGCCCACTGCCCACCACTCATATCGGGTGGCACAGTACCTTGCATGCATAGTACCACTAATCCCCAAAAAAACGACAGGCAGAGGCAGGCCACCCCGCAAGGGCCGTCATGGTGCTGTGTTTTCTTTTGGCCCTAGAATAATGCCCAGTGTTCAGAGGCCACGTACCCTGAACTGGAAAAATTCTGAGGACATAGTTGACTGGCTTACACAGGACACCCAATCTTCTACAGCTTCCGCTCGGAACCTTGACACACCATCCTCCTCCAGCTCAGCTTCAGGCAACTATCAAGTTACCACTCGTCCGCCCGCCGACACCACCAACACTAGCACCACAGCCACTTCACTTGATCTGTCAGAGGAGTTATTTAAACATAAGTTGGAAGAAATGAGTAATGCGCAACCATTATTGCCAGAGGATGTAGATAACAGGGATATGTCTCAGTCAGGCAGCATTTCACACATGGACGTACGGTGTGATGATGATGATTATGTTGTATGCGCTGCTGCTTCCTTTGATGAGTTTGAATTTGATGCGCTGCTGCTTCTTTTGGTGAGTTGCCAGATACAAGTGAAGCGGTTAATGATGACGATGTGTCCACGGATGCCACGCGGGTGCCTGCTCGAAGAGAAGAAGAGGGGGAAAGTTCTGAAGGGGAGACAGAGAGAATGAGGAGACGAGTTGGAAACAGGGGGAGGTCGTCGCAAGGAGCTAGTGGCACAGTCAGACAGCATGTATCGGCACCCGGGGTCAGCCAGAGAGCATGACAATCAATGCATGCTGTTGCCACCACCAGAATGCCGTCATTGCAAAGCTCAGCAGTGTTGCATTTTTTTTGTGTGTCTGCTTCTGATAACAGCGATGTTTATCAGAGTCAGTTTCTTTTGCAACCTGTGCCAAAAGAAACTGAGTCGTGGGAAGTCCAACACCCACCTGGGTACAACTGCTTTGCGAAGGCACATGATCTCATATCACAAACGCCTATGGGATCAACACATGAGTACAAGCAGCACACAAACTCAAAACCACCATCCTCCTCCTGGTCCAGCATCTTCAGCCACGTCAACCACCGCTGTCCTCCTTACCCCCTCTCAACCACCCGCCACTCACCTTCAGCAGTTCCTGCTCATCTGCCCACAGTCAGGTGTCTGTCAAGGAAATGTTTGAGCATAAGAAGCCAATGTCACAGAGTCACCCCCTTGCCCGGCGTCTGACAGCTGACTTGTCTGAACTCTTAGCCCGCCAGTGTTTACCATACAAGCTGGTGGAGTCTGAGGCATTCAAAAAATGTGTAGCTATTGGGATTCCACAGTGGAAGGTACCCGGCCGAAATTTGTTTTCACAAAAGGCAATCCCCAACCTGTACTCTATTGTGGAAAAGGAAGTCATGGCATGTCTGTCACACAGTGTTGGGGCAAGGGTCCATCTGACCACTGATACCTGGTCTGCAAAGCACAGTCAGGTCAGGTATATCACGTACACTGCACATTGGGTAAACCTGCTGACGGCTGCCAAACATGGAATGCGTGGCTCTGCAACGGAGTTGGTGACATTGCCACGACTTGCAGGCAGGCCTGCTGCCACCTCCTCTACTCCTCCTACTCCATCATCTTCGCTAACCTCCTTGGCTGAGTCCTCTTCTGCTGCTGAGTCTTGCTCCACATTAACTGCACCCCCCAGCTCCCCGGGGGCTATTCCACATCCCGACAGATATGACAGTGTCACGCCGTCTTTGGGCTGACTTGCCTGAAAGCAGAGAGTCATACCGGACCAGCACTCCTGTCCACCCTGAACGCACAGGTGGATCAGTGGCTGACCCCGCACCAACTGGAGATCGGCAAAGTGGTGTGTGACAGTGACAACAGAAGCAATCTGTTGGCGCCATTGAATTTGGGCAAGTTGACACATGTGCCGTGCATGGCACATGTGTTGAATCTTATCGTACAACGCTTTGTGTATAAGTACCCAGGCTTACAGGACATCCACAAGCAGGCCAGGAAGGTGTGTGGCCATTTCAGGCGTTCCTGCACGGCCATGGCGCACTTTTCCGATATTCTGCGGTGAAACAACATGCCATTGAGGCGCTTTATTTGCGACAGCCCGACATGTTGGAATTCAACACTCCTAATGTTCGACCGCCTGCTCCAACAAGAAAAAGACGTCAATGAGTATTTGTATGACCGGGGTGCTAGGACAGCCTCTGCGGAGCTGGGTATTTTTTTGCCATGTTACTGGACGCTCATGCGCAATGCCTGTAGGCTCATGCGTCCATTTGAGGAGGTGACAAACCTATTCAGTCACACCGAAGGCACCATCAGCGACCTCATCTCACTTGTTTTCTTCCTGGAGCGTACCCTGTGAAAAGTGCTGGATCTGGCCATAGATGAGCGTGAAGAGGAAGAGTTGTGGTCACCATCACCACCAGAAACAGCCTTATCGTCATCGCTTGCTGGACCAGCGGCAACGCTGGAAGAGGAGTCTGAGGAAGAGGAGTCAGAGGAGGAATGTGGCTTTGAGGAGGAGGAGGAACAACTACAGCAGGCATCCCAGGGTGCCCGTTGTCACCTATCTGGGACCCGTGTTGTTGTACATGGCTGGGGGGAAGAACAGACCTTCAATGAGATCAGTGAGGACGATGAACGGGAGATGAGTAGCTCGGCATCCAACCTTGTGCAAATGGGGTCTTTCATCTTTCATGCTGTCATGCCTGTTGAAGGACCCTCATGTAAAAAGGCTGAAGGATAACGACCTGTACTGGGTGGCCACTCTACTAGACCCCCGGTAAAAGCAGAAAGTGGCTGAAATGTTACCGAATTACCAGAAGTCGGAAAGGATGCAACAGTTCCAAAACAAGTTAAAAAGTATGCTTTACACAGCGTATAAGGGTGATGTCACAGCACAACGGGAATCTAACAGGGGAAGAGGTGAAAGTAATCCTCCTCCTATCACGACCACACGGGCAAGGACAGGACGCTTTACAGACGTGTTGTTGATGGAGGACATGTGGACCTTTTTAAGTCCTACGCATCGCCACAGCCCTTCGGGGTCCACCCTTAGAGAACGACTCGACTGACAGGTAGCAGACTACCTCGCCTTAACTGCTGATATCGACACTCTGAGGAGCGATGAACACCTTGACTACTGGGTGTGCAGGCTTGACCTGTGGCCTGAGCAATCCCAATTTGCAATAGAACTTCTGGCCTGCCCCGCTTCAAGTGTCCTGTCAGAAAGGACCTTCAGCGCAGCAGGAGGTATTGTCACGGAAAATAAAATTCGGTACATACATGTGTCAATTCCCTTTCGTGATCATTACCTTGTTGTGGTGAAGGTGCTTGCGTATCACAATGAAGCGATCAGCTCTATGAGTGTGTTGGCAATGTTGGCACACCCCAGATGATAAGGTCGTTGCTTCATTGTGAACAGACCAAAAGCGATCGGCTGGATAATTTTTCATAGTGTGGGGGGGTTAGCTCTGGTCTCGAGGATCGTTCACACACAGATTGTCATCCACCGCAGCTTTAGGGGCCAAACATCGCTTTATTGTCCCAGCATCAACATAAATAAATCAAAACAAAAGCCTGCCCGTCTGGGCTCTACCTAAACATAATAAACATCGTATCCCTAACTCGGCTATACGATAGCGTTCACACATGGAACCAGGTGCGGCTTACCCCAGCCATACAATACTCCAGCCCTCAGGCTGTAACGAGTGCAGTACCTTTAGACAGGGTTGAGGTCTAGCAGTCCTCCCGACTCTGACCTTTCAACGCTTGTTCCCGGGCATCACCGAGTCCCCCAAAGTCCAGGCTATAGCATAGCCTCTTGGCCCCTCAGCCTTGCCTTGCTGAGACCACTCTGACAGAGCCTCAGCAGGCCTCTGTCTGCACACTCTCCAGAGTGAGACCCCACCCATATCCAACAAGAGGATTAATTAGCATCCCTGGACATAGGCATTGTCCAAAATCCCGGACTGGAGCATGGGGAACAGGCACCCACCCAGCACATTGCCTGTTCCCAGTAAAAGCCCGCCCTGGACTAGCTGGAGCCAGCTAAGCTAGTTATCTTGGTGTCCACCAACTAACTTAGTGGCCACCTATCTCTAGACTAGGGCCTTTACTTCACCAAGGCCGGGCCCCTTGGTGACACGCTCCTGGTGCAAACACCCCTTGTTCATGCTTCCCCGGGACTTTGCTACACCCCTCCTATTCACATTGCCACAATAGAAAAAACATTAATTTTCTTTGTGATCATCTAAGGTGAACATTGAAGCCTACTAGGCCAACAATGGGCCCACACTGCAGAATCATTGTTTTCTGGGTCACTTAACTGTCACTGAACTACCTCAGTCAGCACGACCATAGGCTTTAAAAAACCACCATCGCCTGCAATCTCCTAAACGTGCGCATGAGCACAGTCATCACTACACCAAGATCGACGCATAGAGGAATAAAATTTATGTCATGAGTGTGTCAACTATTGACAACTCTTTGCGGTTGTCTAAAATCTATTCGATACACGTCCCCTGATAGGGGACGTAACAGGGATTAAACTTATAAAAATAGTACTACTTAACACACTACTCATATAGGGTGTCAAAGTACATTGCACGGCGCACGCGCAGTGAGCTGAAATTCAAGCGAAGCGAACTGAGCATGGGTCTTTTTCTAACTCCCGGTTCCAAAAAACTATTCACTACACTGGCCTTGATGATGGACAAAACAGAGATTAAACTGAAAGGAATAGTACTTAGTTAACACTAGTTGCATTGGTGGCAAATTCCATTGCATGTGCCCAAAATTAGAAGGAAGCGGAGAGAGCAAGCTTTTTTCTCTATCTCCCCATGCAAGGATTCAATTCAATACATGTCCCCTGATAGGGGACTTAACAAATATTAAAATGGTAAGAATAGTAGTTCATACTATTTGTATTGGTGGCACAGTACATTGCGCGGCGCACGCGCAGTGCCCCAAATTGGAAGTAAGAGGACCGACCAATCATCTTTTTCCATCTCCCGGTTCCTAAAATCTATTCCATACACGACCCCTAATCGGGGACGTAACAGGGATTAAACTGATAGGAATAGTACTACTTAACACACCACTCATATAGGGTGGCACAGTACATTGCACGGCTCATGTACAGTGTCACAAATTGGAAGGAAGAGGACCGACCAACCATCTTTTTCCATCTCCCGGTTCCTAAAATCTATTCCATACATCGACCCCTGATAGGGGACAAAACAGAGATTAAACTGGTAAGAAAAGATTTTTTTAAATTTAAAAAAGAGGACAGCCTCTGCAGAGCTGGGTATTTTTCCGCCGCGTCACTGAACACTCATGCACAATGGCTGTAGGCTCATGCGTCCTTTTGCAGAGGTGACAAACCTGGTCAGTCAACCCAAGGCAACATCATCGACCTCATCCCATTTGCGTTTTTCTGGAGCGCGCCCTGCGAAGAGTGCTGGATAAGGCCGTAGATAAGCATGAAGAGGAAGAGTTGTGGTCACCATCACCACTAGAAACAGCCTTGTCATCGTCAATTGCTGGACCTGCGGCAACGCAGAGAGAGGAGTCTAAAGAAGTGGACTCAGAGGAGGAAGGTGGCTTTGAGGAGGTGGAAGACCAATCACAGCAGGCGTCCCAGGGGGCTTGTTGTCACCTTTCGGGGACCCTTGGTGTTGTACGTGGCTGGGTGGAGGAAAAGACCTTCAATGACATCAGTGAGGACAAGGAACGGGACATGGCTAGCTTGGTATCCATCCTTGTGCAAATGGGGAGTTTGCGGTTGTGCAAATGGACTTTTTGGTTGCGGTGCGTTAAACGGGGAGTTTGGTCTGTCAGAGTTCGGTCTGTCACTTTGAAGTGGGCGTAACCCTTACACTACCTGATCGATACAATATCATACCTGATTGTATACACACACTGGATGTTTTAAAGCACGTTATTCCAAACAATTTAGGAATGTTAGGTTATATATGTCCTTTATGGATTAAAACCAGACTCTGCATCAACTACGTAATTTTCCATGGGGGTTTTGCCATGGATCCCCCTCCGGCATGCCACAGTCCAAGTGTTAGTCCCCTTGAAACAACATTTCCTTCACTATTGTGGCCAGAAAGAGTCCCTGTGGGGTTTAAAATCGGCTGTCTATTGAAGTCTATGGCGGTTCCCCGATTCGCGAACATTTGCGGAAGGTTCGCATTCGCCGTTCGCGGACGGAAAATTTTATGTTTACGACATCTCTATTTATTCGGTATAATACAGAATGGGGCTCCACAGCGGACGAACGGCGGGTGGGGGGGTTATTTAAAGGGAATCTGTCACCTGGCTATCCACAAATATTTTTTTTCCTTTAGCCTAGGGCAATAAAGTACCTTATATCCATATGTGTTCTTCTTTTTGCTGTGTCTCTTGTATTTTCTGTTAAAAACCGCTTTATCCATTATGTAAATTAGGCTGTAAGGCGCCCAGAGGGGCGTTTTTTCTCTTCCAAAGAGCCCAGGAACGCCCACCTGATGTGCCCAGACCGTCTAAATTTGAATCTGAAGAACGCCTCCAGCAGCTGAAATCGCGTCCCAGAGGCAAGGCTAATGGCTCCGCCCCCTGGCTACCTCCGCTCTCTCCCCAGAATACCTTGCTGATCTAATTCTCTGCGGCCGCTGGAAATCTCGCGCAAGCGCAGCGCCGGCGATTGCCTGCACCTGCGCGATCCGATGGCAACTGAGGGCAATAGCGCTACGAAAATGTCACTGGGCTCGGCGCATGCCCAGTGACACTATTGAGGCTGTTGCCCTCAGTTGCCGTCGGATCGCGTAGGCGCAGGCATTCGCCAACACTGCGCCTGCGCGAGATTTCCAGCGGCCGGCGAGAAGAAGATCAGGGATGTATTCCGGGTAGAGAGCGGAGGTAGCCGGGGGGCGGAGCCGTTAGCCTCACCTCTCGAACGCGATTTCAGCTGCTGGAGGCGTTCTTCAGATTTAAATTTAGGCGATCTGGACACATCAGGGGGGCATTCCTGGGCTCCTTGGAAGAGAAAAAACGCTCCCCTCTGGGCTCCTTACAGCCTAATTTACATAATGGATAAAGCGGTTTTTAACAGAAAATACCAGAGACACGGCAAAAAGAAGAACACATATGGATATAAGGTACTTTATTGCCCTAGGCTAAAGGAAAAAAATATGTGATTACACTTACCGGTAATCGTTTTTCCTTGAGCCTATGACAGCACCCATGGATAGCATCAGCCCCTCTCCTCAGGACAGGAAACAGGAAGCACAGACTCTTTAAAAGGGAAGTACAACCCCCATCATGCCAGTCCTATTCCAAGAACTAAGGAAACAAAAAGACTACACAAAAGATATAACATATCTAGAATACATCTTTTTTTTTATTTATTTTTTATTTATTTTTTTAAATATGAATAACCTGAGTATCATACTCCTTTGTTATCAGAACCCATATATACATATCTCTTTTTTTTTTTTTTTTTCGGGAGGGTATTAGGCGGGTGCTGTCATAGGCTCAAGGAAAAACGATTACCGGTAAGTGTAATCACATATTTCCCCCCTCGCCTATGACAGCACCCATGGATATCTAGGCGAGATTATCTAGGGTGGGACAACAGCTTGGAGGACCTTTCGCCCAAACCCCAAACCTTCCTGGGACGGAAGCTGCAGTCTATAGTGTCTAAAGAAGGTATGTTGAGAACTCCAAGTAGCAGCTCTGCAAATCTGGTCAATGGTAGCTGAAGCCCTTTCTGCCCAGGATGTGGACACCGCCCTAGTTGAGTGTGCCCCAAACCCGGTAGGAGGAGGAATCCCTTTGATGAATATGCAAGATTAATTGCTTGTTTAATATATCTAGCAATAGACTGAGAGGAAGCTGGGGAACCCTTTTTCTGCCCCTGAAAGGAAATTATAAGCTTAGAGGACGACCTCCAGTCCCAGGTAGCAGCAAGGTACTGAATTAAGCATCTCCTAACGTCAAGACAATGGAATTCCCTTTCCTTCTGATTCTTTGGAGAAGAGCAAAAGGAAGGCAGGACCACATCTTGTGAACGATGGAAGGAAGACGAAACCTTTGGAAGGAAGGAAGGGTCAGGAGACAAAATAACTCTATCATCTAAAATGTTAAGATATGGTTTTTCTATTGAGAAGGCCGAAATCTCACTCGCTCTCCTAGCAGATGTAATGGCTAGTAAGAAAGCTAGTTTATAGGTTAAGATACTTATTTGTATAGCTTCAATAGGTTCAAAGGGATCACCAGTTAAGGCAGACAACACTAGATTTAAGTCCCAGGGAGGGACTCTAGACTTCTGGACTGGAGCAAGTTTTGAAACAGCAGTGACAAACCTCTTTATCCAGGGGTGGTCTGCTAGCTTATACTCAAAGAGAGCGCTCAAGGCTGAGATTTGGACCTTCAAAGTACTAGGCCTGAGTTTTTTATTCCACCCCTGCTGGAGGAAACTAAGGACCATCGGGATCTCAGGGGGATCTAGGACATTAACAGGCTTATCTGCAAATCTAAGGAAGGCCCTCCAGATCCTTAAATAAATTTTAGACGTGACAGCTTTTCTACTAGCTAAAAGGGTATTTATTACATCTCCTGAAAGACCCCTCATTTCTAAGATCTGCCTTTCAACAGCCAGGCAGTTAGATGCAAGTTCTCTACCAGTGGATGGAGAACAGGACCCTGCGCTAGAAGGCCCGGGAAGACAGGAAGTACCCAGGGGTCTGCTACCGACATCTTCCTTAGCCAGGAAAACCAGACCCTCCTGGGCCAAAACGGGGCAATGGTAATTACTAGAGCCCTCTCTTCCCGAATCTTCTTTAGGACTCTCGGGAGTAATTTTATGGGAGGGAAGGCATATAGAAGGCCTACTTCCCATGATTGGGCCAATGCATCTACTGCTGTGGGTTGCTCCGACGGAGTTAGGGAGAAGAACTTTCTCACTTTTCTGTTGTTTCTTGTGGCAAAGAGGTCCACCACCGGGAGACCCCATAGGGCTACAACGTCGTTGAAGATTCCCTGATCTAGGGACCATTCCCCTTGTTGAATTCGATGTCTGCTCAAAAAATCTGCAGTCATATTCTCTGTCCCTTTCAAGTGTACTGCCTTGATGGATGGCAGGAATCTCTCTGCAAACCCAAAAATCTCTCTGGCTAGAGACATCAGATCCGGAGATCTGGTCCCCCCCTGACGATTGATGTGAGCCACTGCCGTCATGTTGTCTGAATAAATCAAGATGTTTCTGCCTTTTATGAGATGGAGACTCTCCCTCAAGGCCATGAGAATAGCTAGAAGCTCCTTGAAGTTGTGAGACTTGGAGATTATTTCCTGACTCCACTGCCCCTGCAGAAGGGCCGAATCTACGTGGGCCCCCCAACCCCAAGGACTTGCATCCGTAGTCAGGGTTAGGAAATCCTTCCTTGACCAAGGGACCCCCTTCTGAAGGTTGGAAGGAACAGTCCACCATTCTAGATCCCTTAGTGTTTGCGGTGACAGGCAAAAGGGAGAATCTAGAGATTGGGGATCTCTGTCCAAAAATTCCAGGATCTGTAACTGTAGAGACCTTGAGTGGAAGTGAGCCCATTCCACCCCGGGGATTGCAGCTGTCATCAAACCCAGAACGGACATAGCCTCTCTTAAGGAGATGGAACAGCGAGTTTTTATGTTCCGCACCCTGGAGATTAGAAGGGATACTTTCTGTAGAGGAAGGGAACATAACTGTTTTTGGGAGTCCAGGGATAGCCCCAGAAAAGTGCATAACTGACTTGGTATCAGACTGGACTTCTGGAGATTTAACTCCCAACCCAGTTTTTCTAGGACCTCCCTGAACCAGGAGATCTGACTGACTAATTGGTCTGGGTTCTGAGAGAGAAGGAGAAAGTCGTCCAAATAAGGGATGACGACCAAATCCTTCTCTCTCAGATGGGCCATCATTTCTGCCACTATCTTCGTGAATAGTCTGGGTGCCTGGGATAACCCAAACGGTAAGGCCTGAAATTGAACATGAAGAACCTTTGGTGACTTGGATGGATAGGTACATGATAATAAGCGTCCCTGAGATCCAGGGTTGCCATGTAGCAGTCTGGGAACAGATTTGGAATTACCGAACTGATGGTCTCCATGCGAAATTTCTCGTACACCAAAAATTTGTTGAGAATCTTCAGATTTATTATAGTACGGTAGGTGCCGTTCGGCTTTTTTTACCAGAAATAGCGTAGAGTAAAAGCCCCTCCCCCTTTCCTGAACTGGAACTTCCCTCAGAACATTTTTTCTTAGTAAATCTGAAACTTCGAGAAGCAAAGCATCCAGCTTCTCTGGGCTGGAGCGAAAGTCCGTCACGGTAAACTTTTCTGGAGGAGTCCTCAGGAAGTTTAGAAGATATCCTTCTGATATGATTGAAAGAATCCAGGGGCTGTTTGAGATCTTCCGCCATTGTTCTATGAAGAGGGAGAGCCGGCCTCCTACCGGGAATCTGGCGTCATTGCTGAGGCTTCTTTGAGGCTTCTCCACCTGAAAAAAGAAACCCTTTACTCCTTTTAGTCGCATTGTTGGCCTGTCTGGGAGCCTCTCTTCTTTTGTAATTGAACCTGTTTGTCTGAGAACGGAAGGGTCTTTTTTGGGGCTGCTGGCTTGTAGATGGGAAGCCCTTTTTTCTGTCTGAGGCCTTTTCTAGTAGATCGTCTAATGTGGGCCCAAAGAGGAATTCACCCTGACAGGGAATGGCACATAATTTTGCCTTTGAAACCGAATCCCCTTTCCAATCTTTAAGCCAAATAGCCCTTCGGGCAGAATTGGAAAGGGCAGCGGCTCTAGCTGACAAAGAATTTCCTATCTGGCTTACTCCATTCATTTTTAATTACAGAGGTCACGTTCTCATGGACATCAAAGCATTTGACTTTCCTAGGACCCAGGCCTTCAAACATCGTATCCCTCATGGACTGCGGTTCAGACTGGTCCTCCAGACCCATGGTCGCCCTTACAATCCGGACTAGAGAATTAATGTTCTCTGACTGGAACAGAGGCTTCCCTGCCAATTGTTCCTCTTGTGAATGGTCTGAGGATGGTAGTTCTCCTTCCTCCTCTAACCCAGACAATAGCTCCTGATCACTTGAAAGGGGGATGGAGGGAGCAGCAGAAGTACTGGGCCGGTTTTCAAGCAGGACATTCATGGATTCTTTAACCGACTCCTTAACCTCGTCCTTAATTATCTGTCTTAGGCTTGACAAGAGAGAAGGGGCCTCATCCTCCAATAATTTACCAACGCAGGCCTGGCAGGCAGGCTTTCCCCAACCGGACGGTAGCTTTCTTTTACAAATTGCGCAGCCCCTGTCCTTGGATCTTGACCCCCTTTTCTCTTTGGCAGTCTAGGTACATAAGACAGAGCTCCTATCAGCATTAACATGCACCAGAGAAAAAATTTTTGGGGTATTTACCCCTCTTACCCACACCAGTACCGAGGGTTCGTTGGTGGTGTCAGTGGGTTCAACGCGCTGAATGGACTCCATTTTCTGTTGATTTTCTTCCATGGAGGTCGCTGCAGGCAAACACACCAGCCTGCAGCCCGAGCTGGCTGAATATGAACTCTGCCGGGCGCGTACCGACACCCGACCATTCCGGTCTTAGGCACGCCTCCTCCCACTGCCCAAACCGGAAGAGGCCTCAGCGCCGTCAGATGACGTCAGCGCTACTCGGCCTACTGGAAGTGACGATGCCGCGCCTCGCACGAACGCCGACTCTCAGCCGAACATACGGCACGGCCGCAGAGGTTCGCCGTGCAGGGGAACCCGAAAGTAACCCCGACGGGGGAGGGACCGGAGCGAAGGGGAGTCCAGGGATCCAGGCTTTAGCAGCGGCTTCCACAGAAGACTTACGCCGCTCGGGTAGGCCCTCGTCACACGGGTAACAACCAGGGGCTCCCGCAGCTCATCCAAGAGCACTGTGCATTCCACCCTGTCCCTTAGGACAGGAAACAGAACTGGCATGATGGGGGTTGTACTTCCCTTTTAAAGAGTCTGTGCTTCCTGCTTCCTGTCCTGAGGAGAGGGGCGGATGCTATCCATGGGTGCTGTCATAGACGAGGGGGGAAATATAATTGTGGATAGCCAGGTGACAGATTCCCTTTAAAAAAAAAAAAAAAAACACACACACATCACATCAGGGGAGGCTGCACTACAAGGTTTTGACATAGCCTATGCCAAAACTGATGATAGGTCCTCTTTAAGTGGTTCTGTATTCCTTGTCCAACAATTCGTGCAAAAAGTTAATTTGTACTGTATATGTAACCGATATTGTAACAGCACTTCGTTATCATATAAACTCCTATTTGACTATTTCCAGAATTCACACTGTATCTTTATTTGAGTCCATTCAAATAAAGTGAGAAAATATGAAACAAAGACTTGTCAGATGACAATTTCTCAATCCTGAGGGGACATCCCTGCTGATTTAAGATAATATTGCACAAGTAGATCATGCAGGAGATTGTTGGGAGGGAAGCGTTCATACCCGACAATCTGCTACTCACTGGTGGAGGAGTCTGCTGCTATTACATGTAACTATCTCCTCCTCAGTATGGGAAAGAGCAATCGCTAATGCATCACTCGTCCCCATACTGAATGATTGTTTGCTGGCAGCCCATCACAATTACATAGCATGATCTGCAGCCAACAAATGAGGAGTTTTAAACCTGTTGAAAGATTCCAATTATCCAATGAACGAGCGAGTAATCGGCATCAGTATTTCACTGCCAGATCATCACTAACGAGCGTTTATACGAACGCTTGTTAGTGATGATCTGAAAGATTATCTGTCCATGTAATATAAGCTTAATTCTACATTTATGTACAGACAGTTGTGCATTCTTACCCATGTCTTGACATATGCAATGTTGGTAATGTAAGTCGTAGGCTCCCTAGGATGAAGTCACAAATGAGTAAAGCAACTCAAACACCAGTTGTGCCAAAAACGTAATTTTTACTTAAACCTGGTCATGAACGAAACCAAAGATGCTGGTTACACACAAATAAATGTACATAAACCCAGCCACGGGCTGAGGCTGTTGTTCTGTACAGAGTGACGCCCTCCAGTGGATGCTGGAGGTATAAGCGGTGAATTTACATACTGGCAGGCTCAAATAGACCAGCCACTCCTTACCTGTTAGTACCCTAGAGTCAGGAACAATTATTTGGATGCGTAATGTGGGCTAGTCTGCAGTACAGCACAACAGCTTACAATCTTATTCCATCTATACTAATAAAATCCCTGTGTAAGTGCGTTGTGTTAGTGTGTCACCAGTTTTGCACTGGGCATTGTTGTCTAATCAGGACACAGCACTCCACACAAGTTCCCCTGCAGGGTGTCAGCAGCCTGACTTCCCATAGATGCCACCGAGACCCCATAGGCAGTCCGCAGCTCCCCCGTCATCGGCTCCTCTCTCGGCTCACAAGCAGGGTACCGCACAAACAGCCAGTGCTCATGTGCTGCCTTCAATTCCTAGAGGTCTGTGTGGTGAAGTTCTGCTGAGTGGCCGTGAAGGAGATGCAGAGCGCGCAGCACTGCCCTCCCGCCCCTTTCAGGATGGCAGAGAGGCAGCGGGCAGAGTGTTAGCTGAAATGTCCAGCTAACACTCTGCTTGAAATGGCCATTTAACCCCTTCCATACCGTGGTCCTTAGGGACCGCTGTATGGAGAGGCTAACCATAGGGCCACTGCTTTGCTGTGGCAGAGGCCGATGCTTAAAGGGTAAACTAAGGGAGGGAGCTCCCTCCCCAATCGGGACGCTGCGCTGTGGCAGCATCCCGATGTTTACCATGGCAACCGGATTCCTTCACAGGCATCGGGCTTGCCGTGGTATATCTAAGCCTGATCAGGCTCCTGCTAAAGGCAGGAGCCTGATCAGGCTAAGGCTACATGCACACGACCGTGTGTGTTTTGCGGCTCGTTATAGAGATGCCTATTCTTGTCCGCAAAACGGACAAGAATATGACATGCTCTATTTCTTTTACGGGGCCATGGAACAGAGCAACGGATGCGGACAGCATACGAAATGCTGTCTGCATCTTTTGCATCCTCTTTGAAGTGAATGGGTCCGTGCCCGAGCCACAAAATATGCGGCTCGGACGCGGACCAAACATATGGTCATGTGCATGTAGCCTTAGTGTGAGTTCAATTCACTGCATGGTGAACACCATAAAAAAGAGAAATACTATGATGGAATTGCAATTTTGCCCACCGCACTTCCCAAAGAATGGTATAAAAGTTGATAAAAAAAGTCATATGTATCCAAAATTAACAACAATCAAACTGTGACCTCATCCCACAAAAAATGAGGCCCTTCATAAGCCAATCATCCAAAAAATAAAAGAAAATATGCATTTCAGAAAATCGAGACACAAAAACATGATTTTTTTTTCAAACATGCTTTTATTGAATAAAATAAAGTTAAATAAATGCACATATTAGGTATCGTCATGTCCATAATGACCTGCTCTATAAAAATAACATGTGATCCAGCACATCTGGTGAACACCATTAAAAAAATAATTTAAAAAAATGTGCCAAAAAAATCAATTTATAATCATCTTACATCAAAAAAAAGTGTAATACCAAACAATTAAAAAGTGATATGTGCCCCATAATGGTACCAATCAAACCGTAATCTCATCCCGCAAAAAATGAGACCCTACCTAAGACAATCGACCAAAAAAAAAAAAAAAAAATATGGCTTTCAGAAAATGGAAACACAAAAACATGATTTAAAAAAATAAATAAAATGTATTGTGTAAATCCGACATAAAATGTAAAAAATAGACTTATTAGGTATCGCCGCATCATTACGACCTGCTCTATAAAAATATCACATTATCTACTCTGTCAGATGAACATTATAAAGAACAAATAATAAAAACTGTGCCAGAACAGCCATTTTATGGTTACCTTAACTCGGAAAAAGAGCAATATATATATATATATATATATATATATATATATATATATATATATTTATATATGTATATATATATATACATATATACACACACACACACACAACGCTCAACTACCTTTAGCAAAATATTTCTATACTGCAGGAATAAGCCTAATAACATGCCCCTGCACCTCTCACACCAGCGCGCCGACCAATCAGGACACACAGCTACACATACCGCCTGCACTGCCTAAGCCATTTGTGTCCTCTATTTTGATTTACAGTGTATGTTTACCATTATGACTTTCACCGTATATGATAAATACATTTATATTTTGACAGCTCAGACATTTTGGGAGATGGCAATTCTAATAATTTTTATTTATTTATTAATTTTTTTTACTGGGAAAGGGAGATTTTACATTTTTATATTTTTTTAATATTTTAAAAAGTTATTTTTTCAACTTTGCTTCAATTATATTAAGTCCCTTTAGGGGACTTAAACATGCGATCATTAGATTGCTTGTCCCATAGACTGCAGTAAATTACCCATGCAGCCTGTAGGGCATGCAATACATTCCTAGGGATTGCCGTGGTAGGCTGAGATTCTTCCTAAGGCTTAAGGCTACCTCAGTGAACAAACATCTTTCCCAATTGCCGCACAGGAGTGCAGCGCTCACTGGGAAAAGCCTCTTAGATGCTGTGGTCACAATTCACCATGGCATTCAGGGGCAGACAGGCCATAGACGCTACAGAAAAATCGTCTTGGTCGGCTGATGCCCAAGCCCCCCTCCTGGCCGCTGGCCTGGTACATATCGATCACTTGCTCTAACCAATAAAGCTAGGAGCATGAACTCAAATTTATCTATGTCCTCAGGACAGTGATACAGTTAAATACTGTGGTGAATGCAGCAGTATTTTGTGCTGCACTGTGCTATTTGGTTCTGCTGGAGCAGTATTTTGTGCTGCACTACATTATTGTAGGCCCCAGCTTCTTCTGTTGTCCCTGCTTACTTGTGTTGCCTTGTCTTCTGTCATTTTGGACTTGCATACAACATGGGGACAATTTTAGTTTTTTTTCCAGGGCCACTTTTAGTTTCCAGTCCGCCCATGATGGCGTCTGAGGAGTTAATTATCTGTGATACTGGACATTGCCTCCAGGTATCTGCTGTGTAAAACTGTGGGCAACTCAGCCAGTTTACCTTTGCACCAGTTTTGATAACCTTCTCCCTATGTGTTATACTTTACTATACTTGATTCATCTTATTTATCTAGCTACCCATATAAATTTGTATTCATATATTACTAGCTGAAGGACTTCGCACAGGTATATTTAATCTAATTTAATGTTTGTGTGTGTCGTTAAAAGATATCAACATTATCCACTATAACAGTGACCTTCACAGCCCCCCACCCCTTAACACTGACCCCCCCACAATGCCCTGTCCCTTAAAATGGGACCTCCACAGCAGCCCACCCCCTTAACTTTGACCTTTATAGCAGCCTGCCCCTTTAACAGTGAGTTTCACTGAACCCCACCCACTTGACAGCGACCTCTACAGTGGCCTGCCCCCTTAACAGTGACCTCTACAGCACCCGCAACTTAAAGAGGACCTTTCACTGGTCCACAGTTTATTAGGCAAATGTATATACATGCAGAGCGGCACCCAGGGATGTCCCTGTACTTACATGTATCCCTGGGTGCAGCTCCGTTCGTCCGCTGTAGCCCCCGGTACCGGCGCTCGTGCTTCTGATAATTTTGCCTGGGGTGGAGACATCTTCTTTTGCCCTGGGCGTCTCCTTCTCTCAAAGCTGGAGCACTGGCCAATCGCAAATTTACCAAAAATTTGGAAAAATTTGCAATTTTCCAAGTTTAAATTTGTCTATTTCTATAATACATAGTAATACTGCCAAAAAAAGTTATTGGTTTACATTCCCTATATGTCCACTTCATGCAGGATAATTTTGGGAATGCCATATTATTCTTTGGGGACGTTACAAGGCTTAGAAGTTTAGAAGCAAATCTTGAAAATTTTCAGAAATTTTCAAAAACCCACTTTTTAGGGACCGGTTCAGGCTTGAAGTCACTTTGTGAGGCTTACATAATAGAAACCACCGAAAAAATGACCCCATTCTAGGAACTACACCCCTCAGCGTATTCAAAACTGATTTTACAAATGTCGTTAGCCCTTTAGGTGTTCCACAAGAGTTAATGTAAAATGGAGATAAAATTTCAGAAATTCGAATATTTGGAAAATTTTCCATTTTAATTCATTTTTTTCAAGGCAAGGGTTATCAGCCAAACAAAACTCAATGTTTATTGCTCTGATTCTGTAGTTTATAGAAATACCCCATGTGTGGTCGTAAACTACTGTACGGACACACGGCAGGGCGTAGAGGGAAAAGAACGCCATGTGGTTTTTGGAAGGCAGATTTTGATGGACTGGTTTTTAGACACTATGTCCCATTTGAAGCCTCTCTGATGTACCCCTAGAGTAGAAACTCCAAAAAACTGACTCCATCTAAGAAAGTACACCCGTCAAGGTATTCAGAACTGATTTTACAAACTTTGTTAACCCTTTAGGTGTTCCACAAGAGTTAATGGCAAATGGAGATAAAATTTCAGATTTTCGATTTTTTTGTTACCTTGCCTCAACCCACATCAGCGACGCCCGCAAACCCCCGACCGCGGGGATCAGAAACTGCAAAAAGCGCTGCAAACCACAGGTCTGAATTAACCTGTGGTTTGCAGCGATTGCCGTTATGGGGGGTCACAGGACCCCCCTCGGCATTTGAACATGGTCCCGGCTGCACGATCACAGCAGAAACCATGTTCCTAGCACGATTTTTTTTTAACCACATCAGCCCCCCTAGCTTAAACACCCTTAATGACCAGACCACTTTTTACAATTCTGCACTACACTAATTTCACTGTTTATTGTTCGGTCATACAACTTACCACACAAATAAATTTTACCTCCTTTTCTTCTCACTAATAGAGCTTTCATTTGGTGGTATTTCATTGTTGCTGACATTTTAACTTTTTTTATATTAATCAAAAATGACCGAAATTTTTGCAACAAAATTACATTTTTCACTTTCTGTTGTAAATTTTATTTTTTTTAAAACTACATTTCTATATAAATTTTTCTCTAAATTTATTGTTCTACATGTCTTGGATAAAAAAAAATCCAATAAGTGTATATTGTGGGGAATTACTCTGGTAGACAGGCTTGCGGACGCAGTATAGAGGCAAGGTATACAGTTCTCTGGGTAAAGCAGAAGTGTTTTATTCACACTCGGCAAAACAGAAACAGTCTTTAGTGCTTGTTCACACAAGGCAAAACACATGGCAAAAACATCAGTCCCACAGCAAGGTCATCTGAGTGGTCGGTGTTAGTTCACACCTGGCAGTTAGCTCGGCCACGCAAAGTTTCCACCAGCGACTTCCAGGTAGACTGCACGCCTGTTTGCAGACTCTTGCTCTCAGCCCTGAGAGCTCCACAGCAACACCAGCAGCTTCCAGGATAATCACCTCCCCCACCTGCTGAGGTGGCTGCCTTTTTAAAGGCCCGGAAAGTCCGGCCTGGACCGTTCCCAATAAGAGCCGGCCCGGATCGGCTTTGTAGCCATACTAAATATCAATGTGTCAAGCAGCACTAGCTGCTGCTGACACACAAAAAAAACCGGCTCTTATCTCACCGAGGCCAGGAACCTCGGTGACACGTACCTTCCGTCGACGACGGAACCTTGCGCCCTCTTACAATATTTATTGGTTTGGGTAAAAGTTATAGCGTTTACAAACTATGGTGCAAAAAAGTGAATTTCTGCATTTTGAAGCAGCTCTGATTTTCTGATCACCTGTCATGTTTGTTCAGGTGCTAGAATGCCAGGATAGTATAAATGCCCCCCAAATGACACCATTTTAGAAAGAAGACACCCCAAAGTATTCGCGGAGGGGCATGGTGAGTTCATGTATGATTTCATTTTTTTTTACAAGTTAGCTGAAAATGACACTTTCTGAGGAAAAAAAATAATTATAAAGTTTCCATTTCTGCTAACGTCTGGAAAAAAAATATTAAATCTCCCACGGACTCACTATGCCCCTCAGTGAATACCGTGGGGTGTCTACTTTCTGAAATGGGGTCATTTGTGGGGTGTGTTTACTGTTCTGGCAATTTGGGCGGGGCTAATTTGTGAGCAACCCTGTAAAACCTAAAGGTACTCGTTGGACTTTACGCCCCTTTACGCACCTAGGCTTCAAAAAAGTGGCACACATGTGGTATCGCCGTACTCAGAAGAAGTAGGGCAATGTGTTTTGGGGTGTATTTTTACATATACTCATGCTGGGTGAGAGAAATTTCTCTCTAAATTGTCAACTTTGTATAAAAAAAATTAAAAAGTTGACATTTACAGAAATATTTCTCTCACCCAGCATGGGTATATGTAAAAATACACCCCAAAACACATTGCCCTACTTCTGCTGAGTATGGCGATACCAAATGTGACACTTTTTTGCAAGCCTGGGTGCACAAAGGGGCCCAAATTCCAATGAGTACCTTTAGGATTTCACAGGGCATTTTTACGCATTTGGATTCCAGACTTCTTCTCCCTCTTTAGAGACCCCTAAAATGCTAGGGCAGTATAAATACCCCAAAAGTGACACCATTTTAGAAAGAAGACACCCGAAGGTATGCCGTGAGTGGTATGGTGAGTTCATGTAACATTTTATTTTTTGTCACAAGTTAGTGGAATATGAGACTTTGTAAGAAAAAAAAAAAAGCCAATTTCCGCTAACTTGTGCCAAAAAAAAACCTTCTATGAATTCGCCATGCCCCTCACGGAATACCTTGCGGTGTCTTCTTTCCAAAATAGGGTCACATGTGGGGTATTACTACTGCCCTGGCATTTTAGGGGCCCTAAAGCGTGAGAAGAAGTCTGGAATCCAAATGCGTAAAAATGCCCTCCTAAAAGGTACTCTTTGGTATTTGGGCCCCTTTGCACACCTAGGCTGCAAAAAGTGTCACACGTGTGGTATCGCCGTACTCAGAAGAAGTAGGGCAATGTGTTTTGGGGTGTATTTTTACATATACCCATGCCCTGTGTGAAAAATATCTCTGTAAATTACAACTTTTTAAAATTTTTATACAAAGTTGTCAATTTACAGAGATATTTCTCTCACCCAGCATGGGTATATGTAAAAATGCACCCCAAAACACAATGCCCTACTTCTTCTGAGTACGGCGATACCACATGTGTGACACTTTTTTGAAGCCTAGGTGCGTAAAGGGGCGTAAAGTCAGTAAGGCCCCATTCACACGTCCGCAAAAATGTCCCCATCTATTCCGCAATTCTGCGGAATACATGCGGACCCATTATGTGCCTGCCGCATCAGCATTTGCGGAGCTACGGCCGAGAACTTCCAGGTTTCGTCCCCGAAACATCCGGCTGCAGCTCCGCAAAAGATAGAGCATGTCTTATTCTTGTCCGCAATTGAGGACAAGGAAAGGCATTTTCAATATAGTTTTGGCAAGTTGCAGATCCGCAAAATGCGGAAAGCACATTGCCGGTGTCCGTGTTTTGCCGCACATACGAACGTCTGAAGGAGCCTTATAGGGGGGTGAATAGCGACAGGGGGGTGAAAGGGGGTGATCAGTGGGGTGACATGGGGTGATCAGGGGTTAATCAGGGGTTAATCACTGACGGGGGGGTGTTGTGATTGGTGCACTTACATATGTTTCCACTGGTGGTCCCAAGCAAAAGGGACCACCAGAGGAGCAGGTAGCAGGCATATCAGACGCTATTAACAAAACAGTGTCTGATATGCGATTTTTTTTAACTACTACAGCCTGCCAGCGCATGATCAGCGCTGGCAGGCTGTAGTTTACCTTCCTACCGACGCGATTCTGTGAGCGCGCACGTTCACAGGAAATCTCGCCTCTCGCGAGGTGACGCGACGATGCGTCAATGAGGAATAAGAACGTATCCTTGCGTTAGGCAGTCGGGTAGTGGTTAAATATATGCGCTTTTCTTCAGGATGCATGAGAACGCCCTGTGTCCCCAAGGACTCGGACATCTGGGTGTACCCATACATCCTATGTCTTTAAGGGGTTAACAGTAGTTTTGAAGCAATCATCACCTCTATGAGTGTGGTGGCAATGTTGCCACACCCCAGATGATAAGGCCGTTGCTTCATTATGGTCAGACCAAAAGCGATCGGACTGCTGGATAATATTTCATAGAAAAAACATTAATTTACCTATTTTTTTTTTATATGTGGTATGGGTTTTTAATACATAAAATAAAAAATCATAATAAAGACTCTTAATAGTTTATTAGAGATGATGCAGACAATAAAAAAAATCCCTATCAATTCCAATACAAAGCAAGTACAGAGCTCAGAACTAAATTATTTCATGATGTCGTATTGGTTCGCTAATTCGACAATGGTTAATCAATTCGACCGGATAGGGTACATAACAGGGTTTAAACTGATAGGAATAGTTCTAGTTAAGACACCACTCATATAGGGTGTTACAGCACATTGCTCTGTGCATGCGCAGTGCCCCAATTTGGGAGTATAAGGACCGACCAAGCTGCTTTTTTCATCTCCCGGTTCCTGAAATCAATTCAGTTTGGTGTATGAGAGTTTGGTCTGTCACTGTGAAGGCAGTCGAAGGTACCCGGCCTAAATTTTTTTTCACAAAAGGCAATCCCTGATATGGGATGTAACAGGGATTAAACTGATGAGAATAGTACTACAGAAAATACCACTCATATCTGGTGTGACAGTAAATTGCACGGCGCAGACGCAGTGACCGTGGATTAAAACAGAGTGGAGGGAGCCAGCGTTTTTTTAACCATCTCCCCGTTCGAAAAATCAATTCAATAAATGGACCCCAGATAGGGGACGTTAGAGGGATTAAACTGATGAGAATAGTACTACAGAAAATACCACTCATATCGGGTGTGACAGTAAATTGCACGGCGCAGACGCAGTGACCGTGGATAAAAACAAAGGGGAGGGAGCCAGCGTTTTTTTAACCATCTCCCCATTCGAAAAATCTATTCAATTCACCTTTTGGGGACCCTTGGTGTTGTACGTGGCTGGGTGGAGGAAGAAACCTTCAATCACATCACCGGGACGTGGCTAGCTTGGTATCCAACCTTGTGCAAATGGGGAGTTTGCGGTTGTGTAAATGAACTGTTTGCGGTTGTTTGCGGTGCATTAAAAGGGGAGTTTGGTCGGTCAATGTCTGTAAAGTGGGCGTAACCCTTACACTACCTGATCGATACAACATCATACCTGATCGTATACACACACTGGATGTTTTAAAGCATGTAATTCCAAACAATTTAGGAAAGTTAGTTGATTTATGCCCTTTATGGATTAAAACCTGACTCTGCGTCCACTACGTAATTTTCCATGGGAGTTTTGCCATAGATCCCCCTCCGGCATGCCACAGTCCAGGTGTTAGACCCCTTGAAACAACTTTCCCATCACTATTGTGGCCAGAAAGAGTCCCTGTGGGTTTTAAAATTCGCCTGCCAATTGAAGTCTATGGCGGTTCGCCCGGTTCGCCCGTTTGCGAACATTTGCTGATCGCGAACGGAAAATTTTATGTTCGCGACATCACTATTCGGGACCCGGACCCGAACATTTTCAAAAAAGTTCAGGTTCGGGTCCGTTGTTCTGCGATTTCTTCCTGCTTTCTGAAGGGCTGTACAGCAGCCAATCAGCTAGCGTTTTACTTCTTGCCCTAAGAAGCCATCACAGCCATGCCTACTAATTCAACTTCTGCTAGTTAATTGCTCACTGGTTTTTAGGCTGCACAGAGCGTTTTTCTGTCACTTATTTTCTGGGGTGATCGGCAGCCATTTTGGGACTTGTGGTGCACCAGAACAAGCTGCCACCAAGTCCATCAATCCATCAATACTAGTTTTTTTTTTGTTGCTATATCCTTCATCAGAAGCTTGGCTGTACTTATTGTCACCCCTAGAAACTCAGTATAGCAATTTCTATATTTTATTAAGGGGTTAAATAAAATTGCCAAAACACCAATCCCCTAAATCTGGTGTTCCAGCTTTGGCTAGCCAAGTGTGAAACTGTCTGCTGTCTGGCAAAGGATAGATCATTTTCTGTGGTGAAATTCAATAGCCAAAGTAGCAATACCCTGAATCTGGTGTCCCAGCACTGGCTGGCAAAGTATAATCGTGTCTGCCAAAACATATATTTTGTTCTGGGGTGAAATTCAATTGCCAAAATAGCAATACCCTGAATCTGATGTTCCCGTAGTGGCTGGCAAAGTATAATAGTGTCCGCCAAAACATATATTTTGTTCTGGGGTGAAATTAATTTGCCAAAATAGCAATACCATAAATCTGGTGTCACAGCTGTGGCTGGCAAAGTATAATAGTGTCCGCCAAAACATATATTTTGTTCTGGGGTTAAATTCAATTGCCAAAATAGCAATACCCTGAATCTGGTGTTCCAGCAGTTGCAGGCCTAGTTTGAATCTGTCTGCAATAGGGTATATTTTGTTCTCGGGTGAAATTCAATTGCCAAAATAGCAATATCCTGAATCTGGTGTTCCAGTAGTGGCTGGCAAAGTATAATAGTGTCCGCTAAAAACATATATTTTGTTCTGGGGTGAAATTCAATTGCCAAAATAGCAATACCATGAATCTGGTGTCACAGCTCTGGCTTGCAAAGTATAATAGTGTCCGCCAAAACATATATTTTGTTCTGGGGTGAAATTCAATTGCCAAAATAGCAATACCCTGAATCTGGTGTCCCAGCTGTTGCAGGCCAAGTGTTAATCTGTCTGTAAAAAAGTATATTTTGTTCTGGGGTGAAATTTAATTGCCAAAATAGCAATACCCTGAATCTGATGTTCCAGTAGTGGCTGGCAAATTATAATAGTGTCCGCCAAAACATATATTTTGTTCTGGTTTGAAAATCAATTGCCAAAATAGCAATACCATAAATCTGGTGTCACAGCTCTGGCTGGCAAAGTATAATAGTGTCCGAAAAAACATCTATTTTGTTCTGGGGTGAAATTCAATTGCCAAAATAGCAATACCCTGAATCTGGTGTTCCAGCAGTTGCAGGCCTATTTTAAATCTGTCTGTAACAGGGTATATTTTGTTCTGGGGTGAAATTCAATTGCCAAAATAGCATTTCCCTGAATCTGGTGTTCCAGTAGTGGCTGGCAAAGTAAAATAGTGTCTGCCAAAACATATATTTTGTTCTGGGGTGAAATTTAATTGCCAAAATAGCAATTCCATAAATCTGGTGTCACAGCTGTGGTTGGCAAAGTATAATAGTGTCCTCCAAAACATATATTTTTTTATGGGGTGAAATTCAATTGCCAAAATAGCAATACCCTGAATCTGGTGTCCCAGCTGTTGCTGGGCAAGGGTTAATCTGTACGTAAAAGGGTATATTTTGTTCTGGGGTGAAATTCAGTTGCCAAAATAGCAATACCCGGAATCTGGTGTTCCAGTAGTGGATGGCAAAGTATAATAGTGTCCGCCAAAACATCTATTATGTTCTGTGGTAAAATTCAATTGCCAAAATAGCAATACCATAAATCTGGTTTTACTGCTGTGGCTGGCAAAGTATAATAGTGTCCGCCAAAACATCTATTTTGTTCTGGGGTGAAATTCAATTGCCAAAATAGAAATACCATAAATCTGGTGTCACAGCTGTGGCTGGCAAAGTATAATAGTGTCCGCCAAAACATCTATTTTGTTCTGGGGTGAAATTCAATTGCCAAAATAGAAATACCATAAATCTGGTGTCACAGCTGTGGCTGGCAAAGTATAATAGTGTCCACCAAGACATATATTTTGTTCTGGGGTGAAATTCAATTGCCAATATAGCAATACCCTGAATCTGATGTTCCAGCTGTAGCAGGCCAAGTGTTAATCTGTCCATAAAAAGTAATATTACACTCAAGGTGTATATACAAGTGCTGAGAGGGTCATCCTCATTAACTTCACATGCTACCGTGCATCTCCCATTGTATTTCTGTCCGTTAAAGGGTATATTACATCTGTCCATAAAAGGATACCTTTCATCCAAATCCTAAATACTAGCGCTAAAAGATATTCCCCGAAGAGATATTCCCCGAAATCAGTGGTTACTGCTGTGCCTGGATTAGTGTAATACGCTACATAAATAAAAAGGCAGATAGTGTTAGGTGCCTTTAAAAAAATGCCTGAATTTGAAATCAATACATTGGGCCAAATATTTTCTTTCTTATTGTGGTGCTTGGTGAACGGTAACAATGAGGAAAAACATCTATTAAGGGACACGGACGCGGTCGTGGTGGTGTTAGTGTACACTCTGGTGCTGGGAGAGGACGTGGCCATTCTGCCACAGCCACACGTCCTAGTGAACCAACTTCCTCAGGTTCCAGTACCCGCCAGAATTTACAGCGATATTTGGTGGGGCCCAATGCCGTTCTAAGGATGGTAAGGCCTGAGCAGGTACAGGCGCTAGTCAATTGGGTGGCCGACAGTGGATCCAGCACATTCACAACATTATCTCCCACCCAGTCTTCTGCAGAAAGCGCACAGGTGGCGCCTAAAAACCAAGCCCATCAGTCTGTCACATCACCCCCATGCATATCAGGTAAACTGTCTGAGCCTCAAGTTATGCAGCAGTCTCTTATGCTGTTTAAAGACTCTGCAGGCAGGGTTTCCCAAGGGAATCCACCTAGCCCTTCCCCTGTGGTGGAAGACATAGAATGCACTGATGCACAACCACTAATGTTTCCTGATGATGAGGACATGGGAATACCACCTCATCGGAGTCCGCACGTCTCTGATAATGACGAAACACAGGTGCCAACTGCTGCGTCTTTCTGCAGTGTGCAGACCGAACAGGAGGTCAGGGAGGAAGACTGTGTGGAAGACGATGCAGGGGACGATGAGGTCCTAGACCCCACATGGAATGAACGTCGTGCCACTGACTTTCATAGTTCAGAGGAAGAGGCAGTAGTGAGACCGAGCCAACAGCGTAGCAAAAGAGGGAGCAGGGGGCAAAAGCAGAACAGCCGCCGCCAAGAGAGTTTGCCTGCTACTGGCCACCGCCACCAGGGACCGAGCACACAAAAGGCAGCTTCAAGGAGTTCCCTGGCATGGCACTTCTTTAAACAATGTGCTGACGACAAGACCCGAGTGGTTTGCACACTGTGCCATCAGAGCCTGAAGCGAGGCATTAAAGTTCTGTACCTTAGCACAACCTGCATGACCAGGAATCTACATGCAAAGCATGAACTGCAGTGGAGTAAACACCTTAAAAGCAAGGAACTCACACTGGCTCCCTCATCTGCTGCTGCCTCGGCCTATTCCTCCGCCTCGGGAGGAACATTGGCACTTGCCGCCCACCAAACAGAGGATGTGCTACCGACACCGCCAACTGAGTCAACAAGCATCTCCACCATGTCACACGGCAGCGTTCAGCTCTCCATCTCACAAACCTTGGAGAGAAAGCGTAAATTCCCAACAGCCACCCTCGAGTAGAGATGAGCGAACACCTGGATGTTCGGGTTCGACGAGTTCGGCCGAACTTTCGAAAAATGTTCGGGTTCGTGATCCGAACTCGACCCGAACTTCATCCCGAACCCGAACCCCATAGAAGTCAATGGGGACCCGAACTTTTGGGCACTAAAAAGGCTGTAAAACACACCCGGAAAGGGCTAGAGGGCTGCAAAAGGCAGCAAAATGTAGTTAAATCCCCTGCAAACAAATGTAGATAGGGAAATGATGAGTTAACATAAAATAAATTAAAATTAAACAATATTAATTGGAGTGAGGTCCCATAGCACAGAATCAGGCTTCAAGTCACCCACCAATGGAGAAGGTCACTTACTATTATTTTGACCACAGCACCCAGACAAAGGAGAGAGGTCCCACAGCAGAGAACCAGGCATCATATCACCCACCACAGGAGTAGGCCACCATTTAGTTACTTTGACCCCTACACCCAGACGGAGGAGAGGTTACACAGCAGAGAATCAGGCATTTAGATCACCCACCACAGGAGTAGGCCACCATTGAATCAGACCCCGGCAACCATGTCAGATGGCACAAGCATAAGCTTTATATCAATCAGCACAGGAGAAGGCGACTTTGACAGACTTTGACCCCTACACCCGGACGGAGGAGAGAGGTTTCAAAGCAGAGAATCAGGCATTTAGATCACCCACCACAGGAGTAGGCCCCAATTTAATGGGACCCCGGCAACCATGTCAGATGGCACAACCATCAGCTTCATATCAATCAGCACAGGAGAAGGCGACTTTGAAAGACTTTGACCCCTACACCCAGACGGAGGAGAGAGGTTTCACAGCAGAGAATCAGGCATTTAGATCACCCACCACAGGAGTAGGCCCCCATTGAATCAGACCCTGGCAACCATGTCAGATGGCACAACCATCAGCTTTATATCAATCAGCACAGGAGAAGGCGACTTTGAAAGACTTTGACCCCTACACCCAGATGGAGGAGAGAGGTTTCACAGCAGAGAATCAGGCATCATATCAACCACCACAGGAGAAGCCACCATTTAGTTACTTTGACCCCTGCACCCAGGAAGAGGAGAGAGGCACCACAGCACATATTCTGGCATCATACTAACCACCACAGGAGAAGCCACCATTGAGTTACTTTGACCCCTGCACCCAGGAAGAGGAGAGAGGCCCCACAGCACATATTCTGGCATCATATCAGCCACCACAGGAGAAGCCACCATTGAGTTACTTTGACCCCCGCACCCAGGAAGAGGAGAGAGGCACCACAGCACATATTCTGGCATCATATCAGCCACCACAGGAGAAGCCACCATTGAGTTACTTTGACCCCTGCACCCAGGAAGAGGAGAGAGGCCCCACAGCACATATTCTGGCATCATACTAACCACCACAGGAGAAGCCACCATTGAGTTACTTTGACCCTGCACCCAGGAAGAGGAGAGAGGCCCCACAGCACATATTCTGGCATCATATCAGCCACCACAGGAGAAGCCACCATTGAGTTACTTTGACCCCGCACCCAGGAAGAGGAGAGAGGCACCACAGCACATATTCTGGCATCATATCAGCCACCACAGGAGAAGCCACCATTGAGTTACTTTGACCCCTGCACCCAGGAAGAGGAGAGAGGCCCCACAGCACATATTCTGGCATCATACTAACCACCACAGGAGAAGCCACCATTGAGTTACTTTGACCCCTGCACCCAGGAAGAGGAGAGAGGCCCCACAGCACATATTCTGGCATTATACTAACCACCACAGGAGAAGCCACCATTGAGTTACTTTGACCCCTGCACCCAGGAAGAGGAGAGAGGCCCCACAGCACATATTCTGGCATCATATCAGCCACCACAGGAGAAGCCACCATTGAGTTACTTTGACCCCTTCACCCAAACAGAGGAGAGAGGTTCCACATCAGAGAATCAGGCATCATATCAACCACCACAGGAGTAGGCCCCAATTTAATGGGACCCCGGCAACCATGTCAGATGGCACAACCATCAGCTTCATATCAATCAGCACAGGAGAAGGCGACTTTGAAAGACTTTGACCCCTACACCCAGATGGAGGAGAGAGGTTTCACAGCAGAGAATCAGGCATCATATCACCCACCACAGGAGAAGCCACCATTGAGTTACTTTGACCCCTGCACCCAGGAAGAGGAGAGAGGCCCCACAGCACATATTCTGGCATCATATCAGCCACCACAGGAGAAGCCACCATTGAGTTACTTTGACCCCTGCACCCAGGAAGAGGAGAGAGGCCCCACAGCACATATTCTGGCATCATATCAGCCACCACAGGAGAAGCCACCATTGAGTTACTTTGACCCCTGCACCCAGGAAGAGGAGAGAGGCCCCACAGCACATATTCTGGCATCATATCAGCCACCACAGGAGAAGCCACCATTGAGTTACTTTGACCCCGCACCCAGGAAGAGGAGAGAGGCACCACAGCACATATTCTGGCATCATATCAGCCACCACAGGAGAAGCCACCATTGAGTTACTTTGACCCTGCACCCAGGAAGAGGAGAGAGGCCCCACAGCACATATTCTGGCATCATACTAACCACCACAGGAGAAGCCACCATTGAGTTACTTTGACCCCTGCACCCAGGAAGAGGAGAGAGGCCCCACAGCACATATTCTGGCATCATATCAGCCACCACAGGAGAAGCCACCATTGAGTTACTTTGACCCCTGCACCCAGGAAGAGGAGAGAGGCCCCACAGCACATATTCTGGCATCATATCAGCCACCACAGGAGAAGCCACCATTGAGTTACTTTGACCCCTTCACCCAAACAGAGGAGAGAGGTTCCACATCAGAGAATCAGGCATCATATCAACCAACTACAGGAGTAGGCCCCAATTTAATGGGACCCCGGCAACCATGTCAGATGGCACAACCATCAGCTTCATATCAATCAGCACAGGAGAAGGCAACTTTGAAAGACTTTGACCCCTACACCCAGACGGAGGAGAGAGGTTTCACAGCAGAGAATCAGGCATTTAGATCACCCACTACAGGAGTAGGCCCCCATTGAATCAGACCCTGGCAACCATGTCAGATGGCACAACCATCAGCTTTATATCAATCAGCACAGGAGAAGGCGACTTTGAAAGACTTTGACCCCTACACCCAGATGGAGGAGAGAGGTTTCACAGCAGAGAATCAGGCATCATATCAACCACCACAGGAGAAGCCACCATTGAGTTACTTTGACCCCTGCACCCAGGAAGAGGAGAGAGGCACCACAGCACATATTCTGGCATCATATCAGCCACCACAGGAGAAGCCACCATTGAGTTACTTTGACCCCTGCACCCAGGAAGAGGAGAGAGGCCCCACAGCACATATTCTGGCATCATACTAACCACCACAGGAGAAGCCACCATTGAGTTACTTTGACCCCTGCACCCAGGAAGAGGAGAGAGGCCCCACAGCACATATTCTGGCATCATATCAGCCACCACAGGAGAAGCCACCATTGAGTTACTTTGACCCCCGCACCCAGGAAGAGGAGAGAGGCACCACAGCACATATTCTGGCATCATATCAGCCACCACAGGAGAAGCCACCATTGAGTTACTTTGACCCCCGCACTCCAGGAAGAGGAGAGAGGCACCACAGCACATATTCTGGCATCATATCAGCCACCACAGGAGAAGCCACCATTGAGTTACTTTGACCCCTGCACCCAGGAAGAGGAGAGAGGCCCCACAGCACATATTCTGGCATCATATCAGCCACCACAGGAGAAGCCACCATTTAGTTACTTTGACCCCTTCACCCAAACAGAGGAGAGAGGTTCCACATCAGAGAATCAGGCATCATATCAACCACCACAGGAGTAGGCCACAATTTAGTTTATTTGACCCCTGCACCCAGGAAGAGGAGAGAGGCCCCACAGCACATATTCTGGCATCATATCACACACCACAGGAGAAGGCCTCTTTCAGTGATTTAGGCCTTTGGACCCAGACAGAGGAGAGAGGTCAGAGATTAGCTTCATATCCCCCAGCACAGCAGAAGACCGCTTTATTTGACTTAGGCCTCAGCACCCAGACAGAAGACAGAGGTAGCATGGCAGAGGTTATGGCTTCATGTCACCCGCTAGTTTAACCGGCCACTTTCATCTGGTTAGCCCCGGCGCCCAGACAGAGAAGAGTTTCATTCAACTGTGGGTTTCATAAAATTTGTATCAAATAAAGAAGTGGCCCGTAGCACAACAAGACATGTTTTAGGCAGTTAATAAGGACTACTCTGCACAAGGGAGGGACAGGTCCTGTGGGATCCATGCCTGGTTCATCTTTATGAAGGTCAGCTTGTCCACGTTGGCTGTGGACAGGCGGCTGCGCTTGTCAGTAATGACGCCCTGCCGTGCTGAATACGCTGCTCAGATAAAACGCTGGCCGCCGGGCAGGAAAGCACCTCCAAGGCATAACATGCTAACTCTGGCCACGTGGACAATTTCGAAACCCAGTAGTTGAATGGGGCCGAACCATCCGTCAGGATGTGGAGGGGTGTGCAGACATACTGTTCAACCATGTTAGTGAAATGCTGCCTCCTGCTAACACGTTCCGTATCAGGTGTCGGTGCAGATAGCTGTGGCGTGGAGACAAAACTTTTCCACATTTCTGCCATGCTAACCCTGCCCTCAGATGAGCTGGCCGTGACACAGCTGCGTTGGCGACCTCTTGCCACTCCTCTGCCTTCACCTTCCACCTGTTCCCCTGTGACATGTGGGAATGCTCTCAAGAGCGCTCTATCAGCGTAGCGCTTGTACTCGCAAGCATCTTACGGTCGCGCTCCAGTTCAGGAATTAAAGTGGGCACATTGTCTTTATACCGGGATCCAGCAGGGTGGCCACCCAGTAGTCTGCACACGTTAAAACGTGGGCAACTCTGCTGTCGCTGCGCAGGCATTGGAGCATATATTCGCTCATGTGGGCCAGGCTACCCATGGGTAAGGACAAGCTGTCCTCTGTGGGAGGCGTATCGTCATCGTCCACCGTATCCCCCAGCCACGCACCAGTGATGGGCCTGGGCTGCCACCCCGCTGTGAACTTGCGCCATCCTCGTCCCCTCCACCTCCTCCTCCTCATCCTCCTCGTCCTCCAGTACAGTGCCTTGGCTGGCGACTTGTGAACCTGTCCTCTGCTGCTTAAACAAACCTCCCTCTGAGCCAATTCGAACAGACTGGCCCGAAAGTGTTAGAAACGAGCCCTCATCCTCCTCCTCCTCCTCCACCTGGGCCACCTCCTCTAACATCATTGCCCTAAGTGTTTTCTCAAGGAGACATAGAAGTGGTATTGTAACGCTGATAACAGTGTCATCGCCACTGGCCATGTTGGTGGAGTACTCGAAACAGCGCAGCAGGGCACACAGGTCTCGCATGGAGGCCCAATCATTGGTGGTGAAGTGGTGCTGTTCGGCAGTACGACTGACGCGAGCGTGCTGCAGCTGAAACTCCACTATGGCCTGCTGCTGCTCGCACAGTCTCTCCAGCATGTGCAAGGTGGAGTTCCACCGGGTGGGCACGCCGCATATGAGGCGGTGAGCGGAAGGCCGAAGTTCCGCTGTAGCGCAGACAGGCGAGCAGCGGCAGGATGTGAACGGCGGAAGCGCGCACAGACGGCCCGCACTTTATGCAGCAGCTCTGACATGTTGGGGTAGTGGTGAATGAACCTCTGCACCACCAAGTTCAGCACATGCGCCAGGCAAGGGATGTGCGCCAAACCGGCTAGTCCCAGAGCTGCCACGAGATTTCGCCCATTATCGCATACCACCAGGCCTGGCTTGAGGCCCACCGGCAGAAACCACTCGCCGGTCTGTTGTTCAATACCCCGCCACAACTCCTTTGCGCTGTGGGGCCTGTCCCCCAAACATATGAGTTTCAGAATGGCCTGCTGACGCTTACCCCGGGCTGTGCTGAAGTTGGTGGTGAAGGTGTGTGGCTGACCGGATGAGCTGGTGGAAGCAGTGGAGGAGGAAGCCGAGTAGGAGGAGGAGGCTACAGGAGGCAGAGAATGATGCCCTGCGATCCTAGGGGGCGGAAGGACGTGCGCCAAGGAACTGTCCGCCGGGGCCCAGCCGCCACTACATTCATCCAGTGTGCAGTTAGTGAGATATAGCGTCCCTGGCCGTGCTTACTGGTCCACGTATCTGTGGTTAGGTGGACCTTGCCACAAATGGCGTTGCGCAGTGCACACTTGATTTTATCGGACACTTGCATGTGCAGGGAAGGCACGGCTGTCTTGGAGAAGTAGTGGCGGCTGGGAACCACATACTGCGGGACAGCCATGGCCATCAGCTGTTTGAAGCTGTCTGTGTCCACCAGCCGGAATGACAGCATTTCAAAGGCCAGCAGTTTAGAAATGCTGGCGTTCAGGCCAAGGGCCTCGAGGGTGACTCGGGGAATTTGCGCTTCCTCTCTAAGGTTTGAGATATTGAGAGCTGAACGCTGCTGTGTGATATAGTGGAGACGCTAGTTGACGGTGGCGGTGGTGGTGGTGTCGGTGGCACATCCTCTGTTTGCTGCTCGGCAGGTGGCAACATTCCTCTCGAGGCGGAAGCCGAGGCAGCAGCGGTAGAGGGAGCAGGGGAGCCTCAGCGAGTGCCTGGTTTTTAAGGTGTGTACCCCACTGCAGTTCATGCTTTGCATGTAGATGCCTGGTCATGCAGGTTGTGCTGAGGTTCAGAACGTTAATGCCTCGCCTCAGGCTCTGATGGCAGAGCGTGCAAGTCACTCGGGTCTTGTCGGTAGGACATTGTTTAAAGAAGTGCCATGCCAGGGAACTCTTTGAAGCTGCCTTTGTGGGGCTGGGTCCCTGTTGGCGATGTCCAGTAGCAGGCGAACTCTGGGGCGGCGGCTCGCCTGCTTTGGCCCCCTGCTCCCTCTTTGGCTTCGCTGTTGTCTCGGTCTCACCACTACCTCTTCCTCTGAACTGTGAAAGTCATCGCCACGACCTTCAGTCCATGTGGGGTCTAAGACCTCATCGTCCTCTGCATCGTCTTCCACCCAGTCTCCCTCCCTGACCTCCTCCTGTTCAGTCTGCACACTGCAAAAAGACGCGGCAGTGGGCACCTGTGTTTCGTCATCATCAGAGAGTCGGTGACTCTGCTGTGGTGGTATTCCCATGTCCTCTTCATCTGGAGACATAAGTGGTTGTAGCGCCAGTGCATGGTATGTCTTCCTCCACTGGGGAAGGGCTAGGTGGACGCCCCTGGGAAACCCTGGAAGCAGAGTCTTCAAACAGAAGAAGAGACTGCTGCATAACTTGTGGCTCAGACCGTTTCCCTGATATGCTTGGGGGTGATGTGACAGACTGATGGGCTTGGTTTTCAGGTGCCACCTGTGCGCTTCCGCAGAAGACTGGGTGGAAGACCATGTGGTGAACGTGCTGGAAGCACTGTCGGCCACCCAATCGACAACGCCTGTACCTGCTCAGGCCTTACCATCCTAAGAGCGGCATTGGGCCCCACGAGATATTGCGGTACATTCTGCCGGCTAGTTGAGGGAGTTCGCTCCCTACTGTGTGCGCCTGAGCCGAACGGCCACGCCCTCTACCAGCAACAGAGGCTCCACGGACACCACCACGACCGCGCCCTCGTCCCTTAATAGTATTTTTCTTCATTGTTGCGATTCAACTCGCACCACAATGAAATATATTATTTTTTATAAGCAAAATCCCCTCACTGGAATACTTTCAGTCTTTTGACTGTATGGATTACAGATGGAATGACTGTTATATGTGAGTACCGCTTTCTTTGACAGATTCTAGTATGGGTACATATATGTTTTCCCAACCCCAGCACATTAGTTTGCTAATTCCAGATGTATGAAACGCAGGCCTAACTGTATCTAGTATATTGAACGCCAGATAAACTAACTTGGCCTTTTTAAATAAAAAAAATTCCCTCACTGGAATACTTTCAGTCTTTTGACTGTATGGATTACAGATGGAATGACTGTTATATGTGAGTACCGCTTTCTTTGACAGATTCTAGTATGGGTACATATATGTTTTCCCAACCCCAGCACATTAGTTTGCTAATTCCAGATGTATGAAACGCAGGCCTAACTGTATCTAGTATATTGAACGCCAGATAAACTAACTTGGCCTTTTTAAATAAAAAAAATTCCCTCACTGGAATACTTTCATGGCTTTTGACTGTATGGATTACAGGTGGACTGGTATTAGTAGGGGTGACACAAGCACACCCAAGTCCCTGATGTAGGATTTCTATGGCACAGACCACTATTACAAGTGATTAATGGACGTTGGGAGAGATTGTGCTGCAGCACTAGTCCCAAGATGGCCGCCGCCTATCAGCCCAGTAACATGTGCCACAAAATGGTCTGCACAACCTTTAAAAAAAATAGCCTTGGACTGTGCTGCTAAATCGCTATTGGTCTGAATCCCAGGTGTAGATGTCTGACTTGTTTGGAGCTTTGGAATGCACACTGTGGCAGCTTCTGCTGCAGCACTACAAGTCGCAAAATGGCGGCCGGCGGTCAGCCCAGGTACATGTGGATGGAAAAATCACTCTGGCCACTCTAAAAATAGCCAATCCCTATCAAAAAAGCAGCTCAGCTGCAGTTGTTCAGATGAATCACAGGTGGAGGAGAGAAATTTGCTTCCAGTTATTCAATTATCCCTGCCTATTCTCGCCCTAGCATCAGCTGCGTCTATCCCTGTTCTATTCACATCGGGAGTGAGCACGTCCCGACGTGCGCACAAGCTTATAAAGAGGCTGAGTCACATGCTGCACTTGGCCAATCACAGCCTTGCCAATAGTAGGCATGGCTGCGATGGCATCTTAGGGCAAGTAGTATGATGCATGTTGATTGGCTGCTTTGCAGCCTTTCAAAATGCGCCAAAATACATGCCGAACGACGAACCCGAACCCGAACTTTTACGAAAAAGTTCGGGTTCGGGTCCGTGTCACAAACACCCCAAAATTCGGTACGGACCCGAACTATGCTCGAACTGTTCGCTCAACACTACCCTCGAGCCCTGGGCATGAATGCCAGCATTTCTAAACTACTGGCCTTTGAAATGCTGTCATTCAGGCTGGTGGACACAGACAGCTTCAAACAGCTGATGTCCATGGCTGTCCCACAGTATGTTATTCCCAGCCGCCACTACTTCTCCAAGACAGCCGTGCTTTCCCTGCACAACCAAGTATCTGATAAAATCAAGTTTGCACTGCGCAACGCCATCTGTGGCAAGGTCCACCTAACCACAGATACGTGGACCAGTAAGCACGGCCAGGGACGCTATATCTCCTTAACTGCACACTGGGTAAATGTAGTGGTGGCTGGGCCCCAGGCGGAGAGTTCCTTGGCGCACGTCCTTCCACCACAAAGGATCGCAGGGCATCATTCTTTGCCTCCAGTAGCCTCCTCCTCCTACTCGGCTTCCTCCTCCTATGCTTCCACCAGCTCATACATTCAGCCACACACCTTCACCACTGAATTTGGTGGTGCAGAAGTTCATTCACAACTACCCCGACATGTCAGAGCTGCTGCATAAAGTGAGGGCCGTCTGTGGCGTTCACATCCTGCCGCTGCTCGCCTGTCTGCTCTACAGCGGAACTTCGGCCTTCCCGCTCGCCGCCTCATATACGACGTGCCCACCAGGTGGAACTCCACCTTGCACATGCTGGAGAGACTGTGCGAGAAGCAGCAGGCCATAGTGGAGTTGCAGCTGCAGCACGCACGCGTCAGTCGCACTGCGGAACAGCACCACTTCACCACCAATGATTGGGTCTCCATGCGAAACCTGTGTGCCCTGTTGCACTGTTTCGAGTACTCCACCAACATGGCCAGTGGCGATGACACTGTTATCAGCGTTGCAATACCACTTCTATTTCTCCTTGAGAAAACGCTTAGGGCGATTATGGAAGAGGAGGTGGCCCAGGAGGAGGAGGAGGATGAGGGGTCATTTTTAGCACTTTCAGGCCAGTCTCTTAGAAGTGGCTCAGAGGGAGGTTTTTGCAGCAGCAGAGGCCAGGTACAAATGTGGCCAGCCAGGGTCCACTACTGGAGGACGAGGAGGATGAGGAGGAGGTGGAGGAGGATGAGGATGAAGCAGGTTCACAGCGGGGTGGCACCCGACACAGCTCAGGCCCATCACTGGTGCGTGGCTGGGGGGATACGGAGGACGATGACGATACGCCTCCCACAGAGGACAGCTTGTCCTCACCTCTGGGGAGCCTGGCACACATGAGCGACTACATGCTGCAGTGCCTGCGCAACGACAGCAGAATTGCCCACATTTTAACATGCGCGGACTACTGGGTTGCCACCCTGCTGGATCCCCGGTACAAAGACAATGTGCCCACCTTACTTCCTGCACTGGAGCGTGATAGGAAGATGCGCGAGTACAAGCGCACGCTGGTAGACGCGCTCCTGAGAGCATTCCCAAATGTCACAGGGGAACAGGTGGAAGCCCAAGGCGAAGGTAGAGGAGTAGCAAGAGGTCACCAATGCAGCTGTGTCACGGCCAGCTCCTCTGAGGGCAGGTTTAGCATGGCAGAAATGAGGAAAAGTTTTGTCTCCACGCCACAGATAACTGAACCACCACCTGATACGGAACGTGTTAGTAGGAGGCAGCATTTCACTAACATGGTTGAACAGTAAGTCTGCACTCCCCTCCACATACTGACTGATGGTTCGACCCCATTCAACTTCTGGGTATCCAAATTGTCCACGTGGCCAGAGTTAGCATTTTATGCCTTGGAGGTGTTGGCCTGCCCGGCGTCCATCGTTTTATCTGAATGTGTATTCAGCACGGCAGGGGGCGTCATTACTGACAAATGCAGCCGTCTGTCCACAGCCAACGTGGACAAGCTAACGTTCATAAAAATGAACCAGGCATGGATCCCACAGGACCTGTCCCTCCCTTGTGCAGAATAGACATTTATAACTGCTTCCCCCTCATCCATGTATTCTTGTAATCCGGGGCACTTCTTTATTTCATTTTTTTAACTTTACTATGATCTTGCGGTGCAAAACAAAGTTGAATGAACCTCTCCTCAATCTGGGCGCCGGGGCCTAAATAACTGAAAGTGGCCTGTTACAATGGTGGGTGACATGAAGCCTGAACCTCTGCCATGCGACCTCTCTCCTCTGTCTAGGTGCTGTGGCCTAAATAACTGAAAGTGGCCTTCTCCAGTGGTGGGTGATATGACGCATAATTCTCTGCTGTGGGACCTCTCTCCTCTGTCTGGGTGCTGGGGCCTAAATAACTGAAAGTGGCCTTCTCCAGTTGTGGGTGATATGACGCATGATTCTCTGCTATGGGACCTCTCTCCAATTGATATTGGTTAATTTTTATTTATTTTATTTTAATTAATTTCCCTATCCACATTTGTTTGCAGGGCATTTAGCTACATTTTGCTGCCTTTTGCAACCCTCTAGCTCTTTCCTGGACTATTTTACAACCTTTTTAGTGCCTAAAAGTTCTAGTCCACATTGACTTCAATGGGGTTTGGGTTCGGGTCGAGTTCGGATCCTGAACCCGAAAATTTTCGGGAAGTTCGGCCAAATTTCTCGAACCCGAACATCCAGGTGTTCGCTCATCTCTAGTTAACAGTGACCTCCACAGCATCGTGCCCCCTTAACGGTGACCTCCGCAGCGGCCGCCCCTGTAATAGTGGCCTTCACATCACCCTATCTCCTTAACAGTAATTTCCACAACACCCTGCCCCCTTAACAGTGGCCTCTACAGCAATCTGCCCCTTAACACTGACCTCTATAGCGGACATCCCCTTAACTGTGATCTCCACAGCAGCCTTCCCCCGAGGGTAGCCAGAGATCCGGTTTTAGGCCGGACAGTCTGGCTTTCTGACTCCCTATTCTCGGTCCTTCACAGGGCCTGGACGGATGCAGGGATGTCCTTTTGAACAGCTCACTCTCAGACAGCAGCACTGTGCTGTCTGAGCGTGAGCTGCAGGGAGAAAGTCACCCTCCTTCCCACTCCTGCAGCTGACAGAAGTTGATTTTTACCTTCATTTTTTCAATCCCCGTCGGCTGAGGCGTGGAGGGGGCATGGCTTACCAGGACCTGGGGGAGGGGTTGTTAAGTCCATCTTTTGAGGGTTGCCGAATGACCATTAACTGTGACCTCCACAGCACTTCGCTCCCTTAACAGTGTCATCCACAGCACCCTGCCCCTTTAAAGCTGACCTACAGCAGTGAAGAAAAATGCCTGGGTTGTTATGGAAACCTAGTGTAAAACTGTGTGTATGTGGAGACTTTAAGGACCTGCAAGCTTCTATTGGCTGATAAGGGATATTAGACCATGTGTATCGCAGTTGGGATAAAAGAAGAAATACCTGCAGGCTTCTATTGGCTAATGTAAGTCATGTAATGTGCCATACTTGCATTTTTTGTGAATATCTCAGGAACGGTACATGCGAGAGAGCCGAGACCCCGTCTAAAACCTTCCCGGACACCTGATGTACCTGTGTGACAAATTTTGTGATTGTAAATGCGACTGTAAGTGCGGATTCCTTTAGCGAACATACAGTAGACACACACACATACATATACTCTGCTTTATATATTAGATTTCAGTGCATTCTACATATAAGCACTATATTACAAATGAACACTCCAGTAATGTCAATTTCCATTAGATTTTTGTATTTTGCCATTTTTTTGGGTTAACCTGTAAGCGCTATCATGTTATTTTTGAAAAATTTTTTGTATGTGACGTCACTTCCACACTTTCTTATCGGTCAGTGGTCATTGTTTATCCTGCCTGGGTGTGCTGAACTTTAAAATGGCTGGAAGATTATCACGTGAGCCAACCTGAGCACATTTATGATGCCATCAGTATAGCACACATTGTACAGCATCATCCGGTATTCAGTCGGAAGCTACATCAATACGCTATGCTTCCTCCTCCTGGAGGAAGAGCTATGCAGTTCCTTCTAGTCCTGGCCTCTTCACCATCAGATAAGCTGCTCTTACTAGCTGCCACACACTAGTGACCGTTTGATGCCATGTCTTTGAGAACTATACTAACTGTTTCTTTCAGTTACGGGAAGAGGTTTCTTGCATGGGTTTTCTGACTTTAATCAATGTTGGTTGATCATCAGCATTACGATAAATCTGTGCCTACTAGTCATATGCAATACTTTAGCGTATCTTGACGACTGTGTTACTGCAGGTGGAGCTGTACATTTTGTGCTGGTATCACCAGGAGACACAAATCCACTGTCTGGTCTCCTCCTTTTATCTATTGTCATAATAGTTTTTTTTGTAGATTATATTTTTGTTACAACTTTTCTACCCCTTCTAATTCCACCATAGTCCCTGATGAACCACATATCTGTATATATGGGCTCCTATTCCACCTCCTCCTCCAAGTTGCCAATTGATATTGGTTAATTTTTATTTATGTTATTTTATTTTAAGTCATTTCCCTATCCACATTTGTTTGAAGGGGATTTACCTACATTTTGCTGCCTTTTTCAGCACTCTAGCCCTTTTCTGGGCGGGCTATTTTACAGCCTTTTTAGTGCCCGTTGGGATTTTTAGACTATGCTGTGACCAGGCTTTTGTCTGGACATAAATTGATGAATTTATACCCTGTTTTCTGCGTGATATCTGTGCTGTGTCTATTTCACTTTAAATGACCCCACTGCCATTTTTCATTTCATCATTCCAATTTAGAAATCATCAGGGCCAGGACGTGTGCTCTTGTGTTACTCTGTATTTTAAACATTATGGGGGCTGCCACTGTGGCGTTGCTAGAGCTGGTGTCACCCGGTGCAGTAGAAAATGGTGTCACCCCCCCCAGCACAACACCCGATCCCCCTCCCCCTGTCGGCGATCTATCTGCTTAGTCCCCCCCCCCCACGTCAGCTGTCTGTTTACTATCATTGGTGGGTGACATGAAGCCTGATTCTCTGCTTCGGGACCTCTCTCCTCTGTCTGGGTGCTGGAGCCTAAATATCTGGAAGTGGCCTTCTCCGTTGGTGGGTGACATGATGCCTCTTTTGCTGCTATGGGACCTCTCTCCTCTGTCTGGGTGTCAGGGGCCTAACTTTTACCTTTCACGTACTTGCTTGCTGTCTTGGTGGCAGACATTTAACTCTTTTTACTGTCTAATGACCGCCCCATTGTCTGGGTGTCAGGGGCCTATATGTCGTTTAATAATTTGTTGTCTTGGTGGGAGATATTAAACTCTTTTTACTGTCTAATGACTTCCCCATTGTCTAGGTGTCAGTGGCCTAAATTTCACGTACTTGCTTGCTGTCTTGGTGGCAGACATTTAACTCTTTTTACTGTCGAATGACTACCCCATTGTCTGGGTGTCAGGGGCCTATATTTTGTTTACTTGCTTGCTGTCTTGGTGGGAGATATTTAACTCTTTTTACTGTCAAATGACTGCCCCATTGTGTGGGTGTCAGGGGCCTATATGTCGTTTAATCATTTGTTGTCTTGGTGGGAGATATTAAACTCTTTTTACTGTCTAATGACCCCCCCCCCCCCCATTGTGTGGGTGTCAGTGGCCTATATTTCTCTAATTGCTTGCTGTCTGGGTAAGAGACATTAAACTCTTTTTACTGTCAAATGACCTCTTCTCTGTCTGGGTGTCAGGGGCCTACATAAATGATAATGGCCTGTTCCATTGCAGGTTCACCTGAGGCCTGTGTTGCTGTTACGGGACCGCTCTCCTCTTTGAGGGTGCCATGGCCCTGAGTCTGTGAATGAGGCCCGTGGCACTGCAGGCAGACATGAATCCTTTTTGGCTGTGATGAGAATCTCAACTCCCATAGCATTCCCACCTGATGAAACCTCACCCTCCTATTCCACCTCCTCCTCCAAGTTGCCAATTGATATTGGTTAATTTTTATTTATGTTATTTTATTTTAAGTCATTTCCCTATCCACATTTGTTTGAAGGGGATTTACCTACATTTTGCTGCCTTTTTCAGCACTCTAGCCCTTTTCTGGGCGGGCTATTTTACAGCCTTTTTAGTGCCCAAAAGTTCGGGTCCTCATTGACTTCAATGGGGTTCCAGTTCGGGGTGAAGTTCGGGTCGAGTTCGGATCCCGAACCCGAACATTTTCGGGAATTTCGGCCGAACTTCCAGGTGTTCTCTCAACTCTAGTAAAGAGGAAAGCTTCAAAGAATGCTCCTTCTTGAGCCTAGAGCCATGGGAAATAAATATCCATCTGAGTACACATTTCAAAGCTTCCCACTTTACCGGCGGAGGGGTTGAGTCAGATTGGTGAACACGAGTGAAGTCAGATATGCCTGCTCGAATGTCGGTCATACAGACCAGATCATTGAGGAGGTTGTCATTCAATCTCCACGTAAATGAGCGAGAGGTAGTTTGGTGTGGTGTGAGGAGGCTATAAACCGGAGAATGATCCGACCAGAGGAAACCGTCCATGGAACAGTGAGGATTCCAGTCTAACAGGTTATGCGAGATAAAAAGGTGGTCCAACCTAGCATAACTGTTACGGGCATGAAAGTGAAAACTGAAGTCCCTGACTCCTGGATGCAACACCCTCCAAAGATCCACTAGGCGAGGGAGTGAAGAGAGATCAGACCTAAAACGAAGTCGAGATGCTGGGGAAATAGAGGACTTACCCGTCGAGGAATCAATGACAGGATCCATTACCATATTGAAGTCACACCACTCATTATGATTGACGAACCATCTGCAATGCAAGCCAACCTTGTTGGCTCGCATTGCCCCTGGTTGGGAAAATAAACATTAGCAATTGTGTAGACATGGCCACCAAAAGACAGCTTAAGAAAAACATAGCATCCCCTGCTGTTAATGTCCGAAGACAAGACTTCAGGGCGGAATGTTCTATGAAAGGCAATGGACACTCCACTCGCTTTCTTGATGGGGTTAGAACTATGGAACCAGGTAGTATAATAGCCCCACTCACATCTGAGAATTGAAGTGGTCTTAAAGTGGGTTTCTTGAAACATCGCGAGCGTGACACGTTTTCTGTGCAGACGGTAAAGGATCTGGCTGCGTTTCTCGGGCTAATTAAGGCCTCTAGCATTGTAGGCAGAAAGAGAGGGCAGACATCCTACATACCAAATGAGACTCTCAGGGGGTCCAGAGGAAGGATCAAGGGAGGAGGGATAAGAACAAGAGGAAGAGGCACAGTAAGGAGAAGACAAAGAACAGACCTCATTACAAACACAAACAAAACTCTGTCAGGAGTGAGCCAGAAAACAATGGCTAAACTAATGTGTGACAACAATCACAAGTGACACTAAGTGCCAATATCCCTAAGGAGGAGAGGAGAGGTCGAGGACAAAGCAGCAGCCCTACTGGCCACCGGCATAAGAACAACAATGATGTAATATGAAAACAGAACAAGTGACACCCTATATAAAAAGAGTGCAACAATGGAACGCAAATAGAGTAGAAGAGACCCATCAGGATCAAATGGGATCAAGCAGGTGGTCCCTGATGACGTCTGGAAGGTTGTCTCCCTGGGAGCGGGAGATGGAAGCAGCAGCTTTACCCCTAGTCACAGGTGTGGAGACGCCAGAATCCCGCGTCGCATCCGCCATCTTGAAAGAAGCGGCACCCGCGTCACAGGCCTCAGGCTGGCTGGCAGGCCCAAAAAAGCGGGATATTGCCACCGGATCACGCGTTGCCGATGCAGGAGTGGGAGTGGGACCCTTCTTGCGTCCTATTAAGGCAGGTGTGCGCCTCTTTGTGTTCTGTCAGCCGAAGAAAGGCCGGTGGTGTTCAGGAGCTCAGGCCGTGTGCTGCCTACTCCGCCATCGGCAAGCTCCGCCCCCCTAAAATACAGAGTAACACAAGAGCACACGTCCTGGCCCTGATGATTTCTAAAAGGGAATGATGAAATGAAAAATGGCAGTGGTCATTTAAAGGAAATAGACACAGCACAGATATCACGCAGAAAACAGGATATAAATTCATCAGTTTACGTCCACCTGCAATTCCCCCACCTGCAATCCCACTGCTCCCCCCCCCTCTAATTTCAATTTTTGACATAAAAAAAGTAAAAAAAAGTAAAAAAAATAAAAATGAATTTCTTCTTATAGCCGCATATTTATCACGGATTGAAAATAAAAAAATATACTACACATCTTTGATATCACCGTGTCCGTAACAACCTGATCTATAAAACGGTCATATTACTTTCCCCGCACGGATGACGCCATAAAAAACTAAGAAAAACTATTATAAAATTTAAGTTTTGCCCACCTCACTTCCCAAAAAAGGTAATAATGAAAAAATTATCAAAAAAGTCATATGTACACCAAAATAGAACCAATCAAACCTTCACCTCATCCCACAAAAATTGAGCCCCTACATGAGACAATTGCCCAAAAAATAAAAAAATTGTCTCTAAAACTGTGGAGACACTTAAACTTTTTTTTTTCTAAAATTCTTTTATCGTGTTAAAGTAAAATAAAATAAAAAGTACACATATTATGTATTGCCGCGTCCGTAAGAACCTGCTCTATAAAAATAGCTCATGACCTAACCCCTAAAGCCATTTTTTGTCATCTTAAATCACAAAAAGTCTAATACCGAGCGATCAAAAAGGTGTATGCCTCCCAAAATAGAACCAATCAAATCGTAATCTCATCCCGCAAAAAATGAGCCCCTACCTAAGGGGCTCAAAAAATAAAAAAGCTATCACTCTCAGACAATGGAAAAACTATAATATGTTTTTGGTTTTTTTTTTTGCTTCAAAACTAATGTTATTGTGCTAAAGTGAAACAAATAAAAAAAGGATACAGATTAGGTATCGCAACGTCTGTAAGAACCTGCTCTATAAAAATATCACATGACCTAACCCCTCTGGTGAACACCATAAAAAAAAAAGTGCCAAAAAAAGCCATTTATTTTGTCACTTACATCACAAGTGTAATGCCAAGCGATCAAAAAGTCATATGCACCCTAAAATAGTACGAATCAAACCGTCCTCTCATACCGAAAAAAATTAGCCCCTACATAAGACAGTCACGCAAAAAATAAAAATAAACTTTTGCTTTCAAAATAAGGAGAAACAAAAAAAAATATATAATTTTACAAAAATCCTTTATTATGTAAAACTGAAACAAAGTAATTTTGGTATTGTCATATTTGGTATTGTCACGTCCGTAACAACCTACTCTATAAAAATACGACATGATCTAACCAGTCAGATGAACATTATAAATAAAAAAAATAGAAACGATGCTAAAACAGCTATTTTTTATTACTTTTCCTCACAAAAAGTATAATATAGAGCAACCAAAAATCATATGTACCCTAAAATAGTACCAACAAAACTGCTACCTTGTCCCGTAGTTTCCAAAATAAGGTCACTTTTTGGGAGTTTCTACTCTAGGGGTGCATGAGGGGTCTTCAAATGTGACATGGCAACTTAAAATTTTTCCAGTGAATTCTGCCCTCCAAAAACCATAAGGCGTTCTTTTCCTTTTGTGCCCTGCTGTGTGCCAATACAGCCATTTACGACCACACATGGGGTGTTTCTGTAAGCTACAGAATCAAGTCAATAAATATTGAGTTTTGTTTGGCTGTTAACCCTTGCTTTGTTACTGGAAAAAAATTATTAAAAGTGAAAATCTGCCAAAAAAGTGAAAATCTGAAATTTCATCTCCATTTTCTATTAATTCTTGTGGAACACCTAAAGGGTTAACAAAGTTTGTAAAATTAGTTTTAAATACCTTGAACGGTGTAGTTTCAACAATGGGGGTCACTTTTGGGTGGTTTCTATTATGTAAGCCTCACAAAGTGACTTTAGACCTGAACTGATCCTTAAAAAGTGGGTTTTGGAAATTTTCTGAGCCTTCTAATGTCCCCAAAAAATAAAATGGACTTCACAAAATCATCCAAAAATGAAGTAGACATATGGGAAATGTAAAGTAATAACTATTTTTGGAGTTATTACTATCTATTATAAAAGTAGACAAATAGAAATTAGCAAATTTGGAAATGTTTCCAAATTTTGGGCAAATTTTGTGTTTTTTATTAATAAAAATTAAATTTTTTGACTCAATTTTACCACTGTCATGAAGTACAATATGTGACAAGAAAAATATCTCAGAATGGCCTGGATAAGTAAAAGCTTTTTAAAGTTATTACCACATAAAGTGATACATGTCAGATTTGCTAAAAATGGCCTGGTCCTTAAGGTGAAAAATGGCCCGGTTCTGAAGGGGTTAAACGCTTATACAAGTAGAGCCCCCGACAGAGTGGAGAGGTATTGGTATGAAAATGGTATTGAAATAGGCCACTAAATGATATCAGCACATTTAACAGCAAAAGTGACCTGCGTAAATATTCATCATTTTCCACAGATAAAAGCCACTAAAGGCTTTTCAACATAGCACTTGCACCCCAATAACTAATTGCTGGAATGACAGAGCTGTATTATGAGACTCTCTGGATCCTCAAGTAATGATTCCCTGTAGAGTTGAGCAAACACCTGGATGTTCGGCCGAACTTCCCAAAAATGTTCGGGTTCGGGATCCGAACTCGACCCAAATTTTATCCCGAACCCGAATCCCATTGAAGGCAATGGGGACCCGAACTTTTGGGCAATAAAAAGGCTGTAAAATAGTCCAGGAAAGGGCTAGATGGCTGCAAAAGGCAGCAAAATGTAGGTAAATGCCTTGCAAACAAATGTGGATAGGGAACTGAATTAAAATAAAATAAAATAAATAAAAATTAACCAATATCAATTGGAGAGAGGTCCCATAGCAGAGAATCATGCGTCATATCACCCACCATTGGAGAAGGCTACTTTCAGTTATTTAGGCCCCAGCACCGAGACAGAGGAGAGAGGTCCCACAGCAAGGAATCATGCGTCATATCAACCACCACTGGAGAAGGCCACTTTCAGTTATTTAGGCCCCAGCACCCAGACAGAGGAGAGAGGTCCCACAGCAGAGAATCATGCGTCATATCACTCACCACTGGAGAAGGCCACTTTCAGTTATTTAGGCCCCAGCACCCAGACAGAGGAGAGAGGTCCCACAGCAAGGAATCATTTGTCATATCACCCACCACTGGAGAAGGCCACTTTCAGTTATTTAGGCCCCAGCACCCAGACAGAGGAGAGAGGTCCCACATTAGAGAATCATGCATCATATCACCCACCACTGGGGAAGGCCACTTTCATTTATTTAGGCCCCAGCACCCAGACAGAGGAGAGAGGTCCCACAGCAAGGAATCATGCGTCATATCACCCACCACTGGAGAAGGCCACTTTCAGTTATTTAGGCCCCAGCACCCAGACAGAGGAGAGAGGTCCCACAGCAAGGAATCATGCGTCATATCACCCACCACTGGAGAAGGCCACTTTCAGTTATTTAGGCCCCAGCACCCAGACAGAGGAGAGAGGTCCCACAGCAAGAAATCATGCGTCATATCACTCACCACTGGAGAAGGCCGCTTTCAGTTATTTAGGCCCCAGCACCCAAACAGAGGAGAGAGGTCCCACAGCAGAGAATCATGCGTCATGTCACCGACCACTGGAGAAGACCACTTTCAGTTATTTAGGCCCCAGCACCCAGACAGAGGAGAGAGGTCCCACAGCAAGGAATCATGCGTCATATCACCCACCACTGGAGAAGGCCGCTTTCAGTTATTTAGGCCCCAGCACCCAGACAGAGGAGAGAGGTCCCACAGCAAGGAATCATGCGTCATATCACTCACCACTGGAGAAGGCCGCTTTCAGTTATTTAGGCCCCAGCACCCAAACAGAGGAGAGAGGTCCCACAGCGGAGAATCATGCGTCATATCACCGACCACTGGAGAAGACCAGTTTCAGTTATTTAGGCCCCAGCACCCAGACAGAGGAGAGAGGTCGCATGGCAGAGGTTCAGGCTTCATGTCACCCACCATTGTAACAGGCCACTTTCGGTTATTTAGGCCCCGGCGCCCAGATTGAGGAGAGGTTCATTCAATTTTGGGTTGTACCGCAAGATCATGGTAAAATTAAAAAAATGAGGATTCAATAAAGAAGTGCCCCGGAGTACAAAAATACATGGTTGAGGGGGGGGGGCAGTTATAAATGTCTATTCTGCACAAGGGAGGGACAGGTCCTGTGGGAGCCATGCCTGGTTCATTTTTATGAACGTCAGCTTGTCCATGTTGGCTGTGGACAAGCAGCTGCGTTTGTCAGTAATGACGCCCCCTGCTATGCTGAATACACGTTCAGACAAAACGCTGGTCACTGGGAAGGTGGCAACCCAGTAGTCCGCACACGTTAAAATGTGGGCACTTCTGCTGTCGTTGCGCAGGCACTGCATCATGTAGTCGCTCATGTGTGCCAGGCTCCCCAGAGGTAAGGAACAAGCTGTCCTCTGTGGGAGACGTATCGTCATCGTCCTCTGTATCCCCCCAGCCACGCACCAGTGATGGGCCTGAGCTGTGTCTTGTGCCACTCCGCTGTGAACCTGCTTCATCCTCATCCTCCTCCACCTCCTCCTCATCCTCCTCGTCCTCCAGTAGTGGGTCTGGCCTCTGCTGTTGCAAAAAACCTCCCTCTGAGCCACTTCTAAAAGACTGGCCGAAAAGTGCTAAAAATGACCCCTCATCCTCCTCCTGGGCCACCTCCTCTTCCATTATCGCCCTAAGCGTTTTCTCAAGGAGACATAGAAGTGGTATTGTAACGCTGATAACGATGTCATCGCCACTGGCCATGTTGGTGGAGTACTCGAAACAGCGCAACAGAGTACACAGGTCTTGCATGGAGGCCCAATCATTGGTGGCGACTGACGCATGCGTGCTGCAGCTGAAACTCCACTATGGCCTGCTGCTGCTCGCACAGTCTCTCCAGCATGTGCATGGTGGAGTTCCACCTGGTGGGCACGTCGCATATGAGGCAGTGAGCGAGAAGGCCGAAGTTCCGCTGTAGCGCAGACAGGCGAGCAGCGGCAGGATGTGAACGCCAGAAGCGCGCACAGATGGCCCGCACATTATGCAGCAGCTCTGACATGTCGGGGTAGTTGTGAATAAACTTCTGCACCACCAAATTCAAAACATGCGCCAGGCAAGGGATGTGCATCAAACCGGCTAGTCCCAGAGCTGCGACGAGATTTCGCCCATTATAGCACACCACCAGGCCGGGCTTGAGGCCCACCAGCAGAAACCACTCGTCGGTATGTTGTTCAATACCCCGCCACAACTCCTGCGCAGTGTGGGGCCTGCCCCCAAACATACGAGTTTCAGAATGGACATTTACCCCGGGCTGTGCTGAAGTTGGTGGTGAAGGTGTGTGGCTGACTGGATGAGCTGGTGGAAGCAGAGGAGGAGGAAGCTGAGTAGGAGGAGGAGGCTACAGGAGGCAAAGAATGATGCCCTGCGATCCTTGGCGGCGGAAGGACGTGCGCCAAGGAACTGTCCGCCTGGGGCCCAGCCGCCACTACATTTACCCAGTTTGCAGTTAGGGAGATATAGTGTCCCTGGCCTGCTTACTGGTCCATGTATCTGTGGTTAGGTGGACCTTGCCACAGATGGCATTGCGCAGTGCACACTTGATTTTATCGGATACTTGGTTGTGCAGGGAAGGCACGGCTGTCTTGGAGAAGTAGTGGCGGCTGGGAACAACATACTGTGGGACAGCCATGGCCATTAGCTGTTTGAAGCTGTCTGTGTCCACCAGCCTGAATGACAGCATTTCAAAGGCCAGGAGTTTAGAAATTCTGGCATTCCGGCCCAGGGCTTGAGGGTGGCTAGGTGGGAATTTACGCTTTCTCTCAAAGGTTTGTGAGATGGAGAGCTGAACGCTGCCGTGTGACATGGTGGAGATGCTTGGTGACGCAGGTGGTGGTGTCGGTGGCACATCCTCTGTTTGGTGGGCGGCAAGTGCCAACATTCCTCCCGAGGCGGAGGAAGAGGCGGAGGCAGCAGCAGAAGAGGGAGCAGGGGGAGCCTGAGTGAGTTCCTTGCTTTTAAGGTGTTTACTCCCCTGCAGTTCATGCTTTGCATGTAGATGCCTGATCATGCAGGTTGTGCTAAGGTTCAGAACGTTAATGCCTCGCTTCAGGCTTTGATGGCACAGCGTGCAAACCACTCCGGTCTTGTCATCAGCACATTGTTTAAAGAAGTGCCATGCCAGGGAACTCCTTGAAGCTGCCTTTGGGATGCTCGCTCCATGGTGGCGGTGGCCAGTAGCAGGCAAACTCTCTTGGCGGTGGCTGTTCTGCTTTTGCCCCCTGCTCACTCTTTTGCTACGCTTTTGGCTTGGTCTCACCACTGCCTCTTCCTCTGAACTATGAAAGTCAGTGGCACGACCTTCATTCCATGTGGGGTCTAGGACCTCATCGTCCCCTGCATCGTCTTCCACACAGTCTTCCTCCCTGACCTCCTGTTCGGTCTGCACACTGCAAAAAGACGCAGCAGTTGGCACCTGTGTTTCGTCATCATCAGAGACATGCAGACTCCGATGAGGTAATATTCCCATGTCCACATCATCAGCAAACATAAGTGGTTGTGCATCAGTGCATTCTTTGTCTTCCACCACAGGGGAAGGGCTAGGTGGATTCCCTTGGGAATCCCTGCCTGCAGAGTCTTCAAACAGCATAAGAGACTGCTGCATAACTTGAGGCTCAGACAGTTTCCCTGATATGCATGGGGGTGATGTGACAGACGGATGGGCTTGGTTTTCAGGTGCCAACTGTGTGCTTTCTGCAGAAGACTGGGTGGGAGATAATGTTGTGAACGTGCTGGATCCACTGTCATCCACCCAATTGACTAGCGCCTGTACCTGCTCAGACCTTACCATCCTTAAAACTGCATTGGGCCCCACCAAATATCGCTGTAAATTCTGGCGGGTACTGTAACCTGAGGTATTTGGTTCGCTAGGACGTGTGGCTGTGACAGAATGGCCACGTCCTCTCCCAGCACCAGAGGGTCTACTAACACCACCACGACTGCGTCCGTGTCCCTTACTAGATGTTTTCCTCATTGTTACCGTTCACCAAGCACCACAATAAGAAAAAAAAATATTTGGCCCAATGTAATGATTTCAAATTCAGGCCTTTTTTTTACAGGCACCTAACACTATCTGCCTATTTTTTTATGTAGCGTATTACACTAATCCAGGCACAGCAGTAACCAATTATTTAGGGGAATATCTCTTTTAGGGCTAGTATTTAGGCCCTGGATTAAAGGTATCCTTTTATAGACAGATTTACACTTGGAGATGCATAGTAGCGTGGGAAAAAATATGGAGGATTATGCCTCCAGCAATTGTATTTTAATACTTTGTGTAATATACCCTTTAACGGACAGAAATACAATGGGAGATGCACCGTAGCGTGTGAAGTTATTGAGGATGACCCTCTCAGCACTTGTATATACACCTTGAGTATAATATACCCTTTTACGGACAGATTAACACTTGGCCTGCAACAGCTGGAACACCAGATTCAGGGTATTGCTATATTGGCAATTGAATTTCACCACAGAACAAAATATATGTTTTGGCGGACACTATTATACTTTGCCAGCCAGTGCTGGGACACGAAATTCAGGGTATTGCTATTTTGGCAATTGAATTTCACCCCAGAACAAATTATACCCTGTTACGGACAGATTTAATCTAGGCCTGCAACTGCTGGAACACCAGATTCAGGGTATTGCTATTTTGGCAATTAAATTTCACCCCTAAACAAAATATATGTTTTGGCAGACACTATTATACATTGCCAGCCAGTGCTGGGACACCAGATTTAGGGTATTGCTATTTTGGCAATTGAATATCACCCCTAAACAAAATATATGTTTTGGCAGACACTATTATACTTTGCCAGCCAGTGCTGGGACACGATATTCAGGGTATTGCTATTTTGGCAATTGAATTTCAGCCCAGAACAAATTATACCCTGTTACGGACAGATTTAAACTAGGCCTGCAACTGCTGGAACACCAGATTCAGGGTATTGCTATTTTGGCAATTGAATTTCACCCCTGAACAAAATATATGTTTTGGCGGGCACTATTATACTTTGCCAGCCAGTGCTGGGACACCAGATTCAGGGTATTGCTATTTTGGCAATTGAATTTCACCCCAGAACAAAATATATGTTTTGCCAGACACTATTATACTTTACCAGCCACTGCTGGGACACCAGATTTAGGGGTTTGCTATTTAGGCAATTGAATTTCACCCCAGAACAAAATATATGTTTTGGCAGACACTATTATACATTGCCAGCCACTGCTGGGACACCAGATTCAGGGTATTGCTATTTTGGCAATTGAATTTCACCCCAGAACAAAATATACCCTGTTATGGACAGATTTAAACTAGGCCTGCAACTGCTGGAACACCAGATTCAGGGTATTGCTATTTTGGCAATTGAATTTCAGCCCAGAACAAAATAAATTTTTGGCGGACACTATTATACTTTGCCAGCCAGTGCTGGGACACCAGATTAAGGGTATTGCTATTTTGGCAAGTGAATTTTACCCCAGAACAAAATATATGTTTTGACGGACACTATTATACTTTGCCAGCCAGTGCTGGGACACCAGATTCAGGGTATTACTATTTTGGCAATTGAATTTTACCCCAGAATAAAATATATGTTTTGGCTGACACTATTATACTTTGCCAGCCACTGCTGGGACACCAGATTCAGGGTATTGCTATTTTGACAACTGAATTTCACCCCAAAACAAAATATACCCTGTTACGGACAGATTTAAACTAGGCCTGCAACTGCTAGAACATCAGATTCAGGGTATTGCTACTTTGGCAATTGAATTTCAGCCCAGAACAAAAAATATGTTTTGGCAGACACTATTAAACTTTGCCAGACAGTGCTGGGACACCAGATTCAGGGTATTGCTATTTTGGCAAGTGAATTTTACCCCAGAACAAAATATATTTTTTGGCGGACACTATTATACTTTGCCAGCCAGTGCTGGGACAAAAGATTCAGGGTATTGCTATTTTGGCAATTGAATTTCACCCCAGAACAAAATATATGTTTTGGCGGACACTGTTATACTTTGCCAGCCACTGCTTGGACACCAGATTTAGGGGATTGCTATTTTGGCAATTAAATTTCACCACAGAAAATAATCTATCCTTTGCCAGACAGCAGACAGTATTACACTTGGCTATCCAAAGCTGGAACACCAGATTTAGTGGATTGGTATTTTGGCAATTGTATTTAACCCCTTAATAAAATATAGTTATTGCTATCCTGAGTTTCTAGGGTTGACAATAAGCACTGCCAAGCCCCTGATGTAGGATATAGCAAAAAAAAAACTAGTATTGATGGACTTGGTGGCAGCTTGTTCTGCTGCACCACAAGTTACAAAATGGCCGCTGATCACCCCAGAAAAAAGTGACAGAAAAACGCTCTGTGCAGCCTAAAAACCAGTGAGCAATTAACTAGCAGAAGTTTAATCATTCACAGCTGTAGATCGATCAGTTCATTAGGTCCTGTTGCTGACTTTTCCCTGCCTAATCTCGCCCTCACAGAAGCTACGTCCTCTCATTACACTAATCAGAGCAGTGTGACGTGCTGCACTACGTGACTCCAGCTAAAATAGAGGCTGGGTCACATGCTGCACTTGCCCATCACAGCCATGCCATTATTAGGCATGGCTGTGATGGCTTATTAGGGCAAGAATTAAAATGCTAGCTTATTGGCTGCTATGCAGCCCTTCAGAAAGCGGGAAGAAATTGCCGAAGAACGGACCCGAACCCGAACTTTTTTGAAAATGTTCGGGTCCAGGTCCTTGTCACGAACACCCCAAAATTCGTAACGAACCCTAACTATGCTCGAACTGTTCGCTCATCACTAATGTTGGGGCACATGTCAGCGTCTGCGGAAGCAGTCCATTGGGCTCTATGGCACCTCCGCCCTCCTCAGTCGAAGGTCCTCTCCAAATGGAATGGCAGCCCTGCTGGGCTAAACTCCCTGTGCTCCCTGTCTTGGCAAACTCGGTATTCCCTCAGATGGTGGTGCCATCTTTTTGACGGGAAGTCTATGACCCAGCCAATCTGGGCCATATAGACTACGGATGCGTCCCAAGTAGGCTGGGATGCTCACCTAGACAACACTCCAGTTCACAGGACCTGGTTTCCTCAGGAGTGGCTTCTTTCAACCAATCTCTGCGAGATTCGAGCTATCCGGCTAGCCCTCCTTCATTTAGCCCCTTAAGTCCGGGGAAAAGCGGTGAAAGTCCAGTCAGACAATATGACTGCGGTACTTTACATCAACAAGCAGGGAGGCACGAGATCACTTCCCCTCCTGTCAGAGATCGGCGTGATTCCGGATTAGGCAGAGTTGTACCTTTCCCACTTATCTGCAATCCACATCTAAGTCTCCCTCAATATGATAGCGGCTTAGCCGCGGTCTTCCGTTGGTGGAGTGGTCTTTACATCCAGAGATATTCAAGCAGATAGTCCTCAAGTGGGGTATGCCAGAGGTGGATCTCATGGCAACAATGTTCAATGCCAAGGTGTAGAGGTTTTGCTCCCTTTAAAGGGAGGACAACCCCCTGGCGTTAGACGCTCTGTCAATATCCTGGAGGTTCAGGCTGGCAAACATCTTCCCTCCATTTTCCTTGATTCCGAGGGTATTGATGAAAATCCGTCAGGATCAGGCCTCGGTGATAGCCATACTGTTTTGGCCAAAGAGATCCTGGTTTACCTAGCTCACCCAGTTGAGTCAAGGACAATATTGGAGGCTCCCCCCACAGGAGACCCTGGTGTCGTGGGACATTCACCTCTGCTCAGATCTGCACAGATTCAACCTGACAAGCCTGGAGGTTGATTAGTCCCTTCCTAGAATAGAAGGGCTTTCAGAGTTAGTCCTGAGAACGCTGTCTCATTCTAGAGCGGACTCTACCAAGAGAGCCTGCTCTCGTATTATGAGGATATTCTCATCCTGTTGTATCTCAACTGAGGAGGCGTCTGCAGATCCGCCCCTCCGCTATCCTTCAATTCCTGCAAGACGGCCTTAATAGAGGCCTTGCCCTTCTACTCTGAAGGTTCAAGTTTCAGCCATCTCAGCTTAACAGGCTTTTTTCTCAGGACCAGCTGATCAAACGGTTCCTTAAAGGAGCTGAAAGATTAAAGCCTACAGTACTAAGACCCATTTTTTCAATGGGATTTATCAGTAGTTCTCAGGGGGTTAGCATCTCCCCCCCTTTGAACCATTAGAGGAGGTGGACATCAAGTTCGTCACTTGGAAGTTTGTGTTTCTCCTTGCAGTGACTTTGGCCAAGAGGGTCTCTGAGCTTCAAGCTCTCTCAGCACATGAGCCCTATACTATTTTCTTACATGACCGGGTCCTTCTTAGATTCTTCCTGTATTTTAGGCCTAAAGTTCCTTCCTTCCAGAACATCAACCAGGTGATATCCCTCCCGGTTCTGTCAACATCTACTACCTCCTCCTAGGAACCTGCTAGTCATCCTCTGGACGTCTTGAGATGTCTCCGGATCTATGTGGATAGATCAGGGAGTTCAGGAAAGATGAGAATCTGCTAATCCTGTTGCCGGTAAGTTTATAGGCTGTAAGGCATCCAAACCTTCCATCAGTCGGTGGATTGAGGAGGCTATTAAGGAATCCTTTGTTTCCCAATCTCTGGACCCTCCTGGATTCGTGAAGGCCCACTCTACTAGAGCTGTGGCTACTTCTTTTGCCGAGAGGAGTATTCTGCCTCTCAATATGATTTGCAAAGCTGCCTCCTGAATCACTGAATCGACTTTCATCTCCCATTATAGACTAGATGCCAGTCTAGCTGAGTTTTCGGCCTTTGGGCAGACTATTCTTAGTTCTGCCAGGCAGGAAGGCCCTCCCTAGGGGTTTCTTCTTGCTATCTCCCCATCTGTGCTGCTGGTAGGACATAAGGGAATAGTTCATTTCTAACGATAATTTGTTTTCCCTTAGTCCTAACAGCAGCACACAAATTTCCCACCCTAGTAAGTCTAGTTTTTTTCTTACTATAAACACAGTGGGCTGGGGGTTGACTTCCTCCTTTTAAGGAGATACTTAATTGCTAAATTGAGTTATTAGTCCTGGGCTCATTAAACATTCCGCCGGTCCTGCCATTCCACGGGGAGTGGTTAACAGATCTGTGCTGCTGCTAGGACTAAGGGAAAACAAATTATCGTTAGAAATTAACGATTATAATGCACGATTATGATGGCCATGCTTGTAATGCGTTTTTGATGCGACAGTGATGCGGTTTTTTACATAACTTATCTGCAGTATATCATATATAGAGTGTTGTTATAAAATAATATCTAGACTTTTACACTGCGCTCTATACCTCTTTTATCTGTAGGGAATATTATATAATTAATATTGGCATATCCTATATAGTGGAGGGTGGAATGTTTCAAGATGTTGTATTTGGTGGAGGCCTCTTGTCAATGAGAGACCCAAGGGATATAATAAACCCAAATAGGTTGCCCGTCGGCGGGGGGCACCCACCAGTTCACAGGAATCCAAAGATCTCCAAATAAGCGTTGAGACCCTCAACACTGATCACTGTTGCATCAAAAATGCATTATAGGTATGGCCATCATAATTGTGCATTATAATTTTAAATTGTGTACCATCAGCCAGAAAAAGGTGGGATGTTTGAATATCTCCATTCCTTTATGTTTTTGTATTGAATATTGGAAGAAGCCCATACAAATAATATGGATTTACATCCTGGATCCAGAACTCCATTTCAACTATTCTGGATAACCTGGCATTGACAATACAAACATTATAAAAACTTCATAGGAACGAAAGGGGGGTTTGACCACTTCCAAATGCACCAGTTAGTGTCCCGAAACGCATATGGTGTTGGAGGACCCCCTATATCCTACCCATATACTGGATATCTGAAGAAATCCCAAATATACGGAGTGCTCCTCTACTAGGACTGATAAGAAGCAATAGATTATTCCATCTATAAAGACCAAGTGTTGTATGACCCGCATGAATCACCGCATTGGATACCCACAAGATCCTGGAAATCCCTAGTACCCACTCCCGGACTGAGACGCCATCTGAGGTAAGGTCACTCCGCACTTAGCCACATGTGGGATGCCACTGCTAGCTTCGGAGTTTGATCCCTCTGCTACGGAACATAAGTCATAGACTTTAACAGTGTACGAGAAGGGCTCTAACTTTTGTGGGCTAGTATATCTGTGCGGGAATTAATACAACACATATCTCTGCAGTAATAGACACAAATTTTGACAGAATTACTCCAGACGTCATTTTATGCGCGATTATCAAATATGGAAGAATTATACAAATAGGAACAACAAGTTGCAGAGTATATTGATTCAATAAGGGCATATTTATGATACAAATGGTTATAATTGATTAATCTTGAGTGATTAAAGTTTTTAAGACGGTGCTGCAGCACCGCATCATTGTCTGCATTGGAACCAATTGCTGTACAAGGACTACTCTTCTTATTTCTATTATTTTAGTATTGCTGATGGTACATATATGATTCCTTTGTCTGGTGGATTTCTTTATATTTTAGTCCTTGATGCATTTTAGAGATTGATCTTAACAAGTATTAACTGTTTTGGTCTATGGTGTACATAATATAAGTGTATAAATAAAATCTTTCTTTATTTTATCTCTGTTGTGGTCCCAGATATGGAGTGCCAATCAATTTAACTTGATAAAATATTTTTTGGGTTGGGTGAAGCCTGTTTTGATTTGAGCACCCCATCTAATTGAACAGTGAGTGAGCCACCCCACTTTTCTGCTCAATTTCGCTTAACATACAAAGGTAGATTGCTGTCAGCACTCCGTCATCTCAAACTAATCAATCTTAGCTGCCACCACTCGTCATATCAGGTTGGCGAGACACCTTGCATTAAATAACACTTAAGTACACTCTACAACTGCTACCATTCCCAGATTACTAAAGCAATATAGGTAACGATAGAACACAAGAAGGCTCTTATTAAACTGACATTTTATTATCAAAAAAGGACAGTATGTACAAAAATTGGGTTGTCATAGAAAATACAACATAAAATATACAGACATATACATACAGTGAAAAATATCAGTTTGAAAAATAAAAGGTACAAAAACAACTTAATACATTATGAAATGGTTAAGTCTAGTTTCCTGTGGAAGCAGAAATATGATATTTATATGATACAGTGATCAGCGTAACAGAAGAAATTTGCTATTTTTTTTGTCACTTTACCTCCCCAAAAGATTAAACTAAAAAAAGATTAAAAAGTCATACACGCTCCAAAATAGTATCAAAAACTACAGATCATTAAAAAAATAACCTGCACACACCTCTTTATACATAATTATAAAAGAAATGTTGGGGTCGGAATATGGTGATGAAAAGAAAAAAAAAGTTTTATTTTTTTCTTTGCTAAAAACACAAGAAAGACTACAGTGCCTTGAAATCTATTCATACCCCTTGAACTTTTCCAAATTTTTTCACATTACACCCACAAATTTAACTGTATTTTATCTGGATTTTATTTGACCTACACAAAGAAACAAATATGTGTGAAATGAAAAGAAAATGATTAATGGTTTTCAAAATTTTAAATAACTAAAAATCTGAAAAGTGGAGAATGCATTTGTGTTCAGCCCCCTTTATTCTGAGAGCCCTAAATAAAATCCAGGGAAACCAGCTGCCTTCAGAAGTCACCTAATTAGTAACACCTGTATTAGTACACCTGTGTATAATTTATTTTCAGTATAGCTACATCTGTTCTGTGAAAGCCTCAGAGGTTTGTTAGAGAACATTGGTGAATGGTGATCAAACAGCATCATGAAAACCAAGAAATTCACCAGACATCTCAGGGATAAAGTTGTGGAGAAATGTAAATCAAGGATAGGTAAAAAAAAAAAAAAAAAATATCACGGACATGGCCATCAATCTAAACTGACATCCCAGGCAAGGAGAGCACTAAATTGAGAAGCAGCCAAGAGGTCCATAGTAAGTCTGGAGGAGCTTAGATCTGAGAACTGAGGTCCACAGCTCAGGTGGGAGAGTGTGTCCATGGGACAACTATTAGTTGTGTATTCCACAAATATGTCCTTTATGGAAGAGTGGCAAGAAGAAAATCCTTTTTGAAAGTAAGCCATAAGAAGTCCCGTTTGCAGTTTGCCACAAGCCCATGTAAGGGACACAGCAAACATGTGGAAGAAGGTGCTATGGTCAGATGAGACCAAGTTTAAACTTTTTGGCATAAATGCAAAAGGCTATGTTTTGCAGAAAACTAACACTGCACAACATTCTGAACACACCATGCCCACCTTGGGTGATGGCAGCATCATGCTGTGGGAATGCTTTTCTTCAGCAGGGACAAAGAAGCTGGTCACAGTTTATGGGAAGATGGATGGAAATAAATACAAGGCAACCCTAGAGTAAAACCCGTTTGAAACAGTAAAAGACTTAAGGCCAGGCAGAAGTTCAACTTCCACCAGGACAATGACCTTAAACGTACAGCAAGAACTACAATGGAATGGGTCATGTGTTAGAATGGCCAGTCAAAGTCCATGTCTAAATCCCATTGAGTATCTGTTGCAAGACTTGAAAATTACTGTTCAGACGCTTTCCATCCAATCTGACTAAGCTTGAGTTATTTTACAAAGAAAAATGGACAAAAATGTCAGCCTCTAGATGTGCAAAGCTGGTAGAGAAGCCAGGCAGCATTCAATACTTATTTTCAGTACAAGCCCTAGTTGGCTAGACCACAACTGGTTGACGACCCATATGCTATTTAAGTGTAGAGACAGACAAAAAACAAAGTAAGACTAACACAATACCAGATATTATGTAAATGATCAGAACCAGACAAGCTAAGCAGTACCAAACAATTGAAAAAGAATGTTCAGAAGACAAGCCAGGGTCAGAGAAATAAGCAATTTCAATAAGCACAGGAACACGGAACCAGGAACATAGCGAGTGAGTCAGAGACTATCACTGGCACTGGTGTATGGCCAGGAAGGGGTTTAAATAGAGCACAAAGTCCTAGGATCAGAACCTGATAGGTCATGACTCGGCGCTCCATTAGTCAGAAACACTAGCACATAGGAATAGAGCAGCAGAGCAATCAGCCCACTGCTAATCTCCTCCCACACACTTGTCTCCTCTCAGCACAACCGCGTCGATGATGAGGATCGTGCTGCAGGAGCCCAGACAGGTAAGTATGTTATAGCGCTGTATAAAAATGTGGTATCATTCAAATTGCACTAACCCAGAAAATGAGGAACAGGTCAGTTTTACCATAAGAACAAAACCCATAAAACTGGGGGATTAAATATTTTTTTTTCCTATTCCACCGCATTTTTTTTATTCTCCCACTGCATCATTTGCAATATTACATGGTGCTGTTAGAAAATACAACTTGTCCCACAAAAAACAAGCTCTCATATGGCTACGTGAACACAAAAAAAGTTATGGCTTTAGGAAGACAGGAAGGAAAATATGAAAATTTTAAAACTGAAAACCGCAGGGTGCTGAATGGGTTACGATTTTCTTCCACAGTCTTTATTTTGGCAGACATTTTACTTGTAAAAAAAGTGTGCCAACATTTACCTTAAATATGATATTCCTCTGCTTGAAGACCTACAAAATCCAGTTATTTACAGTAAACTGTCAATCTTCAATGCTCCTTGGAATTGAGACTCTGTCTGAGCAGTGACTATCCATCTAGTAACACAGTTTAAGAACCTTTCAGAATCAATCAAAGGATTTTCTTAATAGATACAGGATCACACATCACATCTGTGTCCCGCAACATCCTATTAGACCAGTGACATTTTTGCCGAAAACATTGACTTATTATTCTCAGACTTTGCTGTAACCTTCAGTAGGTCACATCTGATGTGATATGTCTGTTTTGATTCACTGTCTTTTAATGAAAAAAACTTTATTTTCGAAAATAGGGAAATATCTCATATTCAATTATAAACATAATTTTAATAAAAACAAGGAAAGATCACAAAAATGAGATTTAAGGTTTAAAATATGTGCATAACTACATAGTAAAGAGGCAGATTTATTACAGTCTAAATTCAGCAATATAATTGGGCTCATCCAGGTATATTATTTGCTTAAGCTGTGTGATTTAGTTTTGCCTGACTGGCAAGTACAACATCTTTAGCAAGTCATGCCATTAATAAATCATATCTAGGGATATGGAAATTAGCCCTTTACTAAACAACCCATCTCATTACCATCTCACACATTCAGTAGGATGATTTTTTTCAGTTGAGTCAGTGTTTTTTTAAAATACTTTTTATATACCTTTTTACGTATAACATAATAAGACAAATTGGGCCTCATGTGCATAAAATACTAGTCCAGGTTATAATATGGAAGAAGTGATTAACTTTTTTTATGTGCCATTTTTTATAATTAGTCACTCTTTTCCCCACCCTATCATAAACAATTATTATTATTTTATTTTATATTTTTCATTTTTGTCTCTCCCTCCCTGCTTTATAAAAGAAATAAGCGTATGAGGGCTTCTTATTTGCAGGACAAGTTGTACTTTCTAAAGGCACCATTTAGTAGTGGGAAGCTGTGGAAATAAAACTTTAAATGGGTTGGAAATGGAAAATATTGCAATTCCACTATTGTTTTATGGGTTTTGTTTTTATAGTGTTCAATTTGCCATAAAATCTTTAGATAATACTCCAGCAATACCAAATTTATATATAGTGGTACTTGAAAGTTTGTGAACCCTTCAGAATTTCCTATATTTCTGCATACATTTGACCTTAAAGGGGTATTCCCATCATAATGATCACTGTTAAATCTGTTAATGATTTGACAGTGATCATTTTTGTAAATGTATTTAGTTACCCAATTCCCACACTTTTAAAAAATTCATCCCCACTTACCTCATTGTTGTCATTCGGTCTCCCCTGGTTACGGCCACTGTTCTTCACTCGAATCACGGTGGCCACGGTTGCACAGAAGATGACTCCATTTCTCCCAGCCGGTCCACGTGCTGTCCTGAATGCGCATGCCACCACGCATGCGTCATGGTGACTTCTTCCTATGCAGTATAGTACAGAGCCGGGAACGTGCACTGGACTATATCACCGTGGCGCATACGCGGCTTTGTGCGCGTTCGGTCCAGCACTCGGCCCGGCCGGGGGAAGACTTCAATCAAGATGAATCCCGCCTCCAGCCATAATCCAGGAAGTGAATCGTGCGCTTGTAGCAGGTAAGTATAAAAATGCGAAGTGGGACAACCCCTTTAAACTAAATGAGATTATAGAATAACAAGTGAGTTAAAAATGACTAAAAACTTTAGACTTGCTCATTTATTTATTGAGGAAAATGATCCAATATCGCATGTCTGTGAGAAAGGAAAATACTGCATTCAAACATAAAAACCTCATCCCATCTGTGAAACACTTTGCTGATATTATCAAGGGTTGGGCATGTTTTGATGCATCTGGTGCAGGATGATTTGCTATCACTGATGGAACAATGAATTCTGAATTATACGAGAAAATTCTAAAGAAAAACATCAGCCTATCTGTCTTTGAGCTAAATCTCAAGAGAATATGGGTCATGCAGCAGGATAACAACTCTAAGCACACATCATTGTACCAATGAATGGTTAAATAAGAATAAATTTAAGGTTTTGGAATGGCCAAGTCAGTCCACTAACATAACAGAGTTGAAGTATGGAAGAATGGCCTAAATTCTCTGGCAAATACCCAGTTCTCTGACCCCATAGATTTTTGGGAAGGCAAACTGCCACTTTTTCTTCTGACAAGCAACACTTGTGCATGTCGTATGGGCAGGAATTCTTATCCACTCAAGGCATAATTTTTAGAGGATAAGGAGGCAGAGGTGGACATTGTCGCAGGACCAACGGTGTAAGAATGTGGAGGTGGAAGCGGCGTCACATGGCCAAGTTGCTAGTGTGGCTGGGCAAGAAACACATTTACCCAGTGGGCTGTAAAGGACATATATTGTCCTTGACCATAGTTAAAACAACCAACCAATTTTCCCAAAAAAGGCTGTATCACAAACAAATTTCACCACTGAATGGCCAATCAACACAATTTGGTTCATACAGAAGACAGTCTACAATCAACCATCAATTTTGCCAAAAAAGACTGTTTCACAAATAAATTTCACCAATGAGTGACTAATCGATGTAATTCGGTTCATACAGAAGAAAGTCTACAAGCACCCATTAATTTTCCCTTATTCTTTTTCCTATTAATATGTCCCCAAAAAATAAATTTAACAATCACAATTTACCACAGAATGGCTAATAGGAGTTATGTATCTATTTTATTAATGCACACTGTAAATGGCTGTAGTACAATGGAACTTCACCGCTGAAGCAAATTTTTTTTGTTACCACTTATACACACTAAAAATGGCTGTAATTTCTCACTTCAACATACAACAGCTAATAAGCCCTTTTTCTTTTTCCCCACTAATACACACCAAAAAGGTCTTTAGAACATATAACGCACCGCTGAACGGCAAATACATTTTTCTTTTTTCGAATTATACACTCGGTATTCATAAAACCTTTATACACAAGGTTTTAGAACATATAACTGCACCGCTTAATGACAAATATATCTTTCTTTTGCCACTAATATACAACAAAAAGAGCTTTAGAATATATAACTGCACCGCTGAACAGCAAATATGTTTTCCTTTTTTCCACTTACACACGACACAAAAGGTTTTAGAATATATAACTGAACCGCTGAACGCTAAATATATTTTTCTTTTGCCACTAATACACGACAAAAACTGCACCACTGAATGACAAATATATTTTTCTTTTTTCCACTTACACACGACACAAAAGGTTTTAGAATATATAACTGAACCGCTGAACGCTAAATATATTTTTCTTTTTTCTACTTATACACGCCACAAAAGGCTTTAGAACAAATAACTGCACCTCTAAATGGCAAATATATTTTTCTTTTGCCACTAATACATGACAAAAAGGGCTTTAGAACATATAACTGCACCGCTGAAGGGCAAATATATTTTTATTTTGCCACCATTTGCCACCATTACACGCAAAAAAACGGCTTTACAACATATAACTGCACTGCTGAACGGCAAATATATTTATCTTTTGCCACTAATACATGCCAAAAAGCGCTGTAATGTTCACACTTTACTACACAACGGCTAATAAGTCCTTTTTCCCCACTAATAGAAGCCAAAAAATGGTTTAGATTAGAACATGTAACTGCACCGGACAAGGGCAAATAAGACATAGAAATATTTCCTTGCAATAAACCCTGTTAATGGCTGTATCAAGCAGCACTTGCACGCCAATAACAAGAACGGTTTTCTGGAATTACAGAGCTGTATAATGGCAATTTGGATCTCCCATAGAATTTTAATCGCAAATATCGCAACTTTGAGAATTTGCAAATATTTAGAATATAGTGATATATATTTATTTTTTTGAATATTCTACATTACGTAGTAGTCAGTTAGCTTATATATATAATACAGATAGTTAGTCGGAGATAGTCAGTGTAGGTTAGATTGTGATAGGTTCTGCTGTCCACACATACATAGTGCTCTGATGTCACAAGTTCACAACAATACTTATTGCACCAATCACTAATATGTAGTCAGACCTGCTAAAATATAAAGTTGCACGTATTGCGCAAAATTATGCGCATCATTAATTGCCGATTTTTGCAATCGTGAATATATCGGAGCACTCTATCTGCATATAAAGCTATTGTAATGTTTTGTTGTGCCAACCATTTTCTCCAGTCTCAGGAAACTTATAGCAGCTCGAAAAATGTAGCTATAGTGACCCTCGCCTGTATTGCGCACGCATTACGCACATATTACATTGCCGATATTCACAATCAAGAAAGTAACCGTGAATTCGCGAATATATGATGAATATTCTACCAAATTCTTTGCAAAATATCGCAAATTTGAATATTGCCCCTGCCGCTCATCACTACTTCTCAATGGTCTCTGAGCCAGGAGCCTGACCGCTCGCAACACCAGCTCCCACACCACTCTAATCATCACTACTTGTCCGTCTACTGGAGGAAGCGGCGGATGTCTTCTCCAGATCTTAGCTGGGCAGTAGCTGCTGTCTGTCCTCTAGTAGCTCGTCTTAGCTGCATAGTGGAGCTGACCCCAAAACTTATAATACATCTCTGGCTGAGAGAACAGAAAAGGACAGAGGCAGGTTGAGGACAGGTGAGGGCACAGGGCCTGCTCCTGGGCCATGCCAACTAAGGGTTGTGTCTGTCGAACTGGCAAGCGCCCGACTGTATAAGGAGGGTGCTCGGGACTGGTGGTCTCCATCCCCCCTTTTTTCCCCCCCTTAGGACATTTGAGGAGTCTGGCCCCGTCACGGTAATGGGGAAATTGGTGGGCGGATTAGGGCCATTAAGGGTTAAATCACAGGGGATCCTCCTTTATGCATGAAGAGGCATTGTGCAGGAAATCCTGCAGGTTACATATACCTCCTCCCTGTTCCGGTCATTTCCACTTGCTAGTGGAAGCGAAGTGGCCCTCCCTCCCTTTGCGGTTATTCTTGGGAGGCGGATCGAGGTACAATGTTATGATCAGTTATGGATACTTGGCTATTCTGTTTGTTTGTTTTCTATTCTTAAGAACTGCAATTTCTGGTTGAGTTTATGAAGTCACAGCTGGCAGCATTTGAGTACAGTGGAGATATGGTGGTAGCAGATGGAGGACTTGCCTGCTGGGAGTCCAGTGGTTGGCATATCGCTACGATGATTACGGTTTATTAAGGTTTGCCGCTTTAATAAAGAAGCTGTGGCCGATCACCAGTCAGCAATAAAGTGACACAGTTGTCGGTGTTTATTTGTTATGGGCTCAAGGTTGGGTAAAGGGGCCAAGGGTGAATTAAAATGTGCCCCCCCCCCTTTTCCTGGTTATCAGAAGTCCCATCGACTCTTGGCTGGCAGTGTTTGATGTCACTTTGGACAAAGTGGATGACCGAGTCAACCATTCAAGAACCGCTGGGTTACTGGTCAATACAGGTACTCTAGCTGACAATGGGAGCTAAGGGCTCTGGAAGTGACCCCTGCTGCCACGTCCCTTTACTCTGCTGCGACCTGTGCCTGATGCTTTGTGGTAACTAATCGCATTTTTTCCCAAAATGGCTGCTGCACATGTTAGGACATGCAGCAAAGATAATGCCCACTTCTCTGTCTGACATACTGTTAGATCAAATAAGTAAATAAAACGGAAATGAATTCACCCCAAAAAGGCTGTAATTTTGTCACTTCACCACATAACGGTAAATAATACTTTTTTTGCCACTAATACACAACAAAAAAGGCTTTAGATCATATAACTGCACAGCTGAACGGCAAATAATACTTTTTTTTGCCACTAATAGACCCCAAAAAGGGCTGCAATTTTCTCTTTTACCACAAAACGGCTAATAAGCCCCTTTTTTCCCACTTATACACGCCAAAAAAGGCTTTAGAACATAAAACTGCAACGCACAAGGGCTAATAAGACATATAATTATTTCCTGTATGAGGATAAAAATGGTAGCAGGCAAACTCTTATTTGGGATTGTAATATATTATTTTATTAATAAAATTATGATAAAATTGTAGATAAATGTGTGAGGATGGCTGTTGTGAAATTTGGTGTAAGTGATAGAAAGTGAGTGAGTGGTTAATAGTCAAAGGTCATATAGGATAGAAATATAAGATAATATATATCAAATAAAATCAATATTCATAAAATTGCGATTGGTACAGTTGTTCCAACAGGTGTAACACGTGTCACATGTGAGTAGGTAATGGCATATTGGAGGTCTCTGTAAATAGTATACTTGATAGATGTAACAATAAATACAAGCACAATAAATACTGGTAGATAATGTGTAAAAGGTTATAGAGTATATTTCTGTGGAAACAAAGTCTCTAAGTTCAATAGAGTCCTGTAAAATAAAATGACTTCAAGCTTATCACAAAAGCTGTATAAAAGAAGGTTCCTGTGGGAAATCTTTGAAGTCTAGATCCTGAATAATGGTACAGTTTGTATTGATATGTTTGGAGCACGTAGCTTTGAGCCTACTCACCGGCCGGAGCTATGGCTATTGTGAGTCCCGATGCCTGTGATCCTGTGTGACGGAGCCCGGCGTCCTCGTGGTGAGCGTGATGAGCTTCGCGCGCTTCTGTGCTGGTTTGATCACGTGATCGCTGTGCTGATGTAGTCGCCAGTCCGTTCAATGGGTCCGAAGTTTTTTGTATTTTGACAGTAGATATCGATATTCCTCTATAGTTGGGTCCTCCTTCTGTGTGTACGATCACAATCCTCTGCTCAAACGCGCTTCGGGATTCTCTCCCTTCATCAGTGAGCTGAGCAATATAATTATTTCCTAGTAATGCACCATTAATAGCTGTATCACATAGCACTTGCTCCCCAATAAAATGAACCATTTGCTGGAATTACAGAGGTATCATCTATTGCAAACCTGAAAGCATCAGTATAATGGCAATTTGGATCCCCAGTCAGATCAGCAAGGTGTAATAGGATTGTTCCTGTTCCTGTATTGCTCTGTAATGGAGACACCCCTTTGCTTGGTTTTCCTTCCTTTGAGGGATATCTGGCTTTCATTGTGTTGTAGAGCCATAACTGGGGCTCCACATTTATTTTGCATATTCCTGTTTCCCAGGGAGCTTTGCACTTCGGATTGCTGTGTTGAGACTCTTAAGTGAGGCTCCACGGTGTTTTTTGTAGCTGGTCTCCCTGAGATCAGCTATTGTTGTGTTTGTTCCTATTACCCAGGCTGTACACTCCCCTATTGGACCCTGTTCTGCTTCAATACTATGGAATAATTCCTCCCTATCCTTTCCCTTCACTTCTAATGCTATTTCCCTGAACTTCTATTTATCAAAATAAAAGTTTTCAAGTCTTTCTTAGCACTTTCCCTAGCGCCTACTGATGTCTCCCCCTGCACTAAGTACACTGGAAAATGGCTGAATCCAAGATGGCTGAGGCTATTCATAGATCTGTGACATCACAGGGCTGGCTGGCTGCTGATTGGCTGCATGCATAGCATTGTGGGTGATCCCTTGTTCCCAGAGTTCTTTGCTCCATGTCCTAACATGTGCAGCAGCCATTTTGGGAAAAAAATTTGATTTGTTACCACGAAGCATCTGGAAATTCGGATTCGATGCAAATCAAATTTTTCCTGAAATTTGGATCGAATTCCACTTCGTCAACCTCGATTCGCTTATCTCTATTTATAATAGTGCATAGAAGTTTATTATATAGTTAAACTGTTGTGGTTTGCCTGAAATAGCTTTTAAGTAGTGGGTCTATTAAAAGAATTACTCCAGTCAACTTACAGAGATAAACCTCCTTGGTTAAGAGATTCTCAAATATCTTTGTATGTCCTTGAACTTCAATTTCTTTACTGTAACTAATTCTTAAACTGCAATTTATTTGCCACACAATGGCAAATAATACTTTTTTTGCCACTAATACACGACAAAAAAAGCTTTAGAACATATAACTGCACCGCTGAACGTCAAATAATACTTTTTTTTGCAACGAATAGATGTCAAAAAGGGAAGTACTTTTCTCACTTCACCACAAAATGGCTAATAAGCTCTTTTTTCCCCCACTAATACATGCCAAAAAGGCTTTAAAACATATGACTGCACTGCTAAACGGCAAATAATACTTTTTTTTGCCACTTATACATGACAAAGAAGGCTTAATAATATATAACTGTACCGCTGAACGGCAAATAATACTTTTTTTTGCCACTAATACACCCCTAAAAGGGCTGCAATTTTCTCTTTTCCCCATATAACGGCAAATAAGCCCTTTTTACCCTACTTATACACCCCAAAAAAGGCTTTAGAACATATAACTGCACAGCACAAGGGCTAATAAGACATATCATTATTTCCTAGCAATACACCGTTAATTGTTGTATCACACAGCACTTGCTCCCCAATAAAATGAACAGTTTGCTGGAATTACAGAGGTATCATCTATTGCAAACCTGAAAGCAGCAGTATAATGGCAATTTGTATCCCCAGATCAGCAAGGTGATATTGTTCCTATTACCCAGGCTGTACTCTCCCCTATTGGACCCTGTTCTGCTTCAATAATGTGGAATAATTCCTCCTTATCCTTTCCCTACATTTCTAAGGCTCTTTCCCTGAACTTCTTTTCAGCAAAATAAAAGTTTTCAAGTCTTTCTTAGCATTTTCCCTAGTGCCTGCTGACGTCTCTCCCTGCACTAATTACACTGGAAAATGGCTGAATCCAAGATGGCTGAGGCTATTTATCACAGGGCTGGCCGGCTGCTGATTGGCTGCATGCATGGCATTGTGGAACAGAAGTATGTAGAGCCACACACTTCAGATCTCACGGTCCCACCAGAATGCATCAGCCAGTCTGGAGCCACAGATCCTCAGCAGCTTCCCGAACAGCAGCAAATGATGAATGACGGCAGCATGTCCAGTTAATCCTTTTATTGGAACTCGCCTCAGCGAACACGTGCACAAATAGCAAAACAGCTACGTTTTGGCTATACACTAGCCTTTATCAAGCCTGGTGCAATAATTCCACAGTTCTATTATAGTGTATACCCCTCCCCCAACTTAGAGTGGACAGCCAATCAATCCAAGGCTCCCACCCCCCAAATAGAGGATAACCAGTCACATAGGTAAATCCATACATAAAAGCTAAACCACATTTGTGATCAGTTAAAATATCCATGTGTCTCATTAAAAATATGATGTTGAATGTGCTAACTTCTGCCATGCGGCGCTGAAATCCATAGAGCGCGTCTCCATCATTTCAGTGTGCATGTTCATTCAAATGTGCACCCAATCGGCTCCATCTGTGTATGAAGCAGGAAGCGCATCAAACGCATCATTGGCCACATGATTGCCAGGTCACCTGACCACAGGTTCCACCCTGCTCACAGGCTACATGATCATCAGGTCACCTGGGGAGTGTGGGGTCAGGTGACCTGATGATTGACCTTAGTTTTTATGTATGGAGTTACCTATGTGATTGGTTATCCTCTTTTTTGGGGGTGGGAGCCTTAGATTGATTGGCTGCCCACTATAAGTTGGGGGAGGGGTATACACTATAATAGCACTGTGGTATTCACATTGTACCAGGCTTCATAAAGGCTAGTTTATAGCCAAAACATAGCTGCTTTGCTATTTGTGCACGTGTTCGCTGAGGCGAGTTCCAATAAAAGGATTCACTGGACATGCTGCCGTCATTTGCTGCTGCATGGCATTTTGGGTGATCCCTCCTTCCCAGAGTTCTTTGCTCTATGTCCTAACATGTGCAGCAACCATTTTGGGCAAAAATGTGATTCGTTACCACGAAGCATCAGGAAATTCGGATTCGATGCAAATCAAATTTTTTCTGAAATTCGGATCGAGTTCCACTTCGTCAACTTCGATTCACTCATCTCTATTTATAATAGTGGATAAGAGTTTATTATATAGTTAAAATTTTGTGGTTTGCCTGCAATAGCCTTTAAGTAGTGGGTCTATTAAAAGAATTACTCCAGTCAACTTACAGAGATAAACCTCCTTGGTCAAAAGATTCTCAAATATCTTTGTATGTCCTTGAACTTCAATTCCTATACTGTAACTAATTCTTAAACTGCAATTTATGATAATCAGAGAGAGTTGAATTTTCCTTATGCTTATCTGTATGAGCTGCAGCACAAAATTCTAATCCCAGCTACTAATATAAAAATAAAAAAAATATTATGCACATTTAGAGCTTGACTTTTTGAAAGGCAGGGGAATAACTTTTGTGTAACTGAGTAAATTGAAAATATCAAATTCAGGGAAATAAGTAATATTTACCCTGTTATCCTGTATATTAAATATCCTGTAGTAACATAGATATTGTTTAGTGTACAAAGTGACATAAGGTTTCCCAGCAGAACTTTGGCCAGAGCATTATATCCCATAGTTCATCATGGTGCCATTTCTTCCCTAGGTCAGCAACACAAATTCTCAACCTAACCCCTTCCCTCCAGCCCTACTGTTGAAGACGTACTTGGAAAACATTACATACAGCGCTACAAAATATACAGGGTAATACAGCACCACATACCTGTTACATCCAGTGACGTATTCTCTGATGTAGATTAGTGATGAGTGACATAGGCAATATTCGAATTCGCGATATTTAATGAATTTTTTGCTGAATATTCGCCATAAATTCGCAAACTCGTGATCTTATTTACTTGATTGTGAAAATCGGCAATGTAATATATTCGCGATAAAAATTCGCGATTAGAATATTCACAATCAACACTAAGGGGTAGGCAACTTTCAAATTGGTTGCTAGGGATGTTGCTAAGTGCCGATATTCGTGATAAATTCGCGGTAAATTTGCGATTAGAATATTCATGATCAACAGTATTCACGAATATGAATATATGGCACTATATTCAAAATATTCGCGAATTCTCAAAGTGGCGATATTCACAATAAAAATTTGCGATTTAAATATTCGCGCTCAACACTTATATAGATGTTTTCTCTCCTCATTTATTTCATTTTGACTAGACCACCTTGATGATTTCTGTTCAACCATCTCTGATCTTTGCAGAGTTTGACAAACAGACATCTTAGTTTCCAATGTTTTCATCATCCTCCCACTTTCTGAAAACCCCATTCTGCCACCCTCAATATTGTTCCCGCTATGCTCCCCCAAACTATACTGCAGAAATAGTCCCCCCTTAAAATTCTAGTATCACACAGATAGTGCCCTTTTCAATAATTATTGGCAAACAGTGCCCTAAAAAAAAAATAACTGTGCCCATCAAATAGTGTCCCTGCACCAACAAAATATTCCCTAATAATGTGCACCCCCATTTAGACTTCCATGTCAAACTCTTATTTGAGACCTCAGATCAAAGCCCCTTTAGATCTCCATGTCAGACCCCCATTTCAGACCTCAGATCAGAGCCCCTTTGGACCTCCATTTCAGACCCCCATATCAGACCTCAGATCAGACCCCCTTTATAGCTCCATGTCAGGCCTCCATTTCAGAACTCCTTTAGACCTTCATGTCGGACCCCCTTTAGACCTTCTAGTTAGAACGCTGTCAGACTTCAGATCAGACCCAAAACAAACAAATTCACTTTCGCTATTATGTGTCCACATGTAAAAATGTGATGGGGAATTGGTAACAGGAGATTCTTCTTTCTAATTGTATATTTGTGCTTGTTAAAGCGATCTTTCATCCTCACAGAGGTCTCTCCTACATACATAAAGCCGCATGGAAATTTTAAGATATAGATCACATATCTACTATCACAGGTAAAAAAATAAAACTTTGATCGGTATCTGTTCTCCTGTCTGAGGATGTGATAGGTGGGGACCTTTGAAAATACTCGAGCAATGTACACAACCCAAACACAGGTAAGTTCCATTTTTTACAGTACATAATACCCTTTGAGTTGATCCAAACTCAAAGGGTATTATCTACTGTAAAGACTCTACTGTATCTACTGTATTATCAAAGGTCCCCACAAGAAACGAGAAGCATATTGGATACATCGCATCCAGACCCTGGAACCTAAGGGTCTGAATCGCGAGTATGCATTATACAGTTTCCTATGAGCTATCTGTAATTTATGTTTTATTGTTTCATTACAGTGTGAAACACAGGGATCAAATATTCTATACCCTTGTATCCTTTAACATGGTCCACATCACAAAATGGCAAGCAGTATGCTTTATAAAGTTTTATGCAAAATAAATGTGGAGCCCCAGTTATGGGTCTACAACACAACGAAAGCCAGATATCCCTCAAAGGAAGGAAAACCGAGCAAAGGGGTGTCTCCATTACAGAGATCACCAAATCCACCATATTAAGTAGCCCCTATGTCAAGATCCCGCTTTTTTACAAGCTTTGAGGATGTGATGGGGAAAACCTGAGCCAGGTATCCATCCACAGACAGCTGTTTCAGGGTGTTGCCACTCATCAGTGCGGAGTAGGATTCTGGCTAACCGGGAGCAATGCCTCGGAGACTACTCAAACACACCAATAGCTGATCTCAGGGAGACCAGCTACAAAAAACACAGTGGAGCCTCACTCAAGAGTCTCAACACAGCAATCCGAAGTGCAAAGCTCCCTGGGAAACAGGAATATGCAAAATAAATGTGGAGCCCCAGTTATGGGTCTACAACACAACGAAAGCCAGATATCCCTCAAAGGAAGGAAAACCGAGCAAAGGGGTGTCTCCATTACAGAGATCACCAAATCCACCATATTAAGTGGCCCCTATGTCAAGATCCCGCTTTTTTACAAGCTTTACGGATGTGACGGGGAAAACCTAAGCCAGTTATCAATTCACAGACAGCTGTTTCGTGTTTATAAAGTTTTTGTAATCTTTTTATCCCTTTTTTTTCCTTTTTACTTCCTGTTTTACAGGATCGTCATAGCGACATGACGTCACCGTCACTCTGATTGGCTGCATCAGTGGGAGGCGGGTTATTTAAATGCATGATTGCGTTTTGTATGTACTGTTTGACAAAGGCATATATTTTGCCGAAACGTGTCAGTGTATATTATGTGACAATAAACTAGCAATTGATTCACTACAAATCTCGAGTGCTGATCCTTCATCAATAGTACGGACTTCGGGTTTCTGACTCTGGGATACGAGCACCGACCACCGGATGAACACTGGATCAATACGCAGTGAGGACCAATCACTATCACAGTCATACATTTAAGTCAATATATTTCCCCTTTATTTATGAAAAAATCCCAAATTTACCCAAAATTTAGAAAAATTTCTATTTCTGTACTTTTAAAACAGAAAGTGATACCTCATAAAATATCTATTACTTAACATTCCCCATATGTCTGACTTTATGTTGGCATTATTTTGTAAATGTAATTTTATTTTTTAGGATGTTAGGACGCTCAGAATTTTAGAAGCAATTCTTATATAGCAAACCTCTACCTTCCGGCCATTCTCCCCCCCCACACTAGTTGCACTTTTTTCATGATTTAAGGTGACAAAAATAGCTTTTTTGGACACAGTTTTTTTTTTTTTTACATTGGGGGTGTTGCAGAGAGCGACGGGGATAAAGCAAAACTATTAAATATTTTTTTCTCTACTATATTCACTGAGGAAAATAAACTGTCAGATGAAATGCAGAATGTAAAAGTAAATCCCCCATTAAAAGTGCCCTGTCTGACCCAGGAAGAAGTACAACAGCGACTTAAAAAGATTAAAATAGACAAATCGCCAGGACCGGATGGCATACACCCCCGTATCCTAAGGGAATTAAGTGATGTCATAGCCAGACCATTATTTCTGATATTTACGGACTCTATAATAACAGGGAATGTTCCACAGGATTGGCGCATAGCAAATGTGGTGCCAATATTCAAAAAGGGTCCAAAAACAGAGCCTGGAAATTATAGGCCGGTAAGTTTAACATCTATTGTTGGTAAACTGTTTGAAGACATAACTCACAGAAAAAAGATGCACCACATGGATAAGCAACTGACAACACTGGCTAATCCCTCACTCTGGTGTTAAAAGCTGAGAGATTCGCCAATATTTCCAATCAGGAACATATCGGAGCCCCTTTAGGCACCACTACACGGTATCTCAGCATGACATGGGGTCCTACCACTAGACTACCTATGGTGTGTGAACAAGGTCTGAACAGGTATTAAGCAGCCTACAGCCCCATCCCACTCACCTGCATTGCAGGACCAACAATGCAATGGGGAACAAATGAGGCAGCAAGCTACACCTACAACAGACCATGTGACACTGGCTTCCAGGTGCAACAGAATGTTTACCAGCCATATGCAATGGCACATTCAATACATATAAAACAAGAATCACAAAAATAAACGTGGCCTAAATGGGTGGGACTGCTCCAGACCCCAAACACTGTGGCGTGTTTCTAACTGGGGGGGCAGTTCCTCCGCATGTGGTTCGCAGCGAACGGCTATCCCCAGCAAAAATTGCATACAATGGAGGATACCGGCGCGAACTACAAGCACCACACAAACATCCTACACAAAATAAAACATGTGCGGATGAAAATATATAAACACATAACTCACAGAAAAGATGCACCACATGGATAAGCAACTGACAACACTGGCTAATCCTCACTCTGGTGTTAAAGCCGAGAGTTCGCCAATATTTCCAATCAGGAACATATCGGAGCCCTTTAGGCACCACTACACGGTATCTCAGCATGACATGGGTCTACCACTGACTACCTATGGTGTGAACAAGGTCTGAACAGGTATTAGCAGCCTACAGCCCATCTCACTCACTGCATTGCAGGACCAACATGCAATGGGGAACAATGAGGCCGCAGCTACACCTACAACAGACCATGTGACACCAGCTTTCAGGTGCAACAGATGCTTACCAGCCATATGCAATGGCACATTCAATACATATAAAACAAGAATCACAAAATAAACGTGGCCTAAATGGGTGGGACTGCTCCAGACCCAAACACTGTGGCGTGTTTCTAACTGGGGGCAGTTCCGCTGCGAACCCCATGCGGAGGAACTGCCCCCAGTTAGAAACACGCCACAGTGTTTGGGGTCTGGAGCAGTCCCACCCATTTAGGCCACGTTTATTTTTGTGATTCTTGTTTTATATGTATTGAATGTGCCATTGCATATGGCTGGTAAACATTCTGTTGCACTCTGGAAGCCGGTGTCACATGGTCTGTTGTAGGTGTAGCTTGCGGCCTCATTTGTTCCCTCTATTGCATTGTTGGTCCTGCAATGCAGGTGAGTGGGATGGGGCTGTAGGCTGCTTAATACCTGTTCAGACCTTGTTCACACACCATAGGTAGTCTAGTGGTAGGACCCCATGTCATGCTGAGATACCGTGTAGTGGTGCCTAAAGGGGCTCCGATATGTTCCTGATTGGAAATATTGGCGAATCTCTCAGCTTTTAACACCAGAGTGAGGGATTAGCCAGTGTTGTCAGTTGCTTATCCATGTGGTGCATCTTTTTTCTGTGAGTTATGTGTTTATATATTTTCATCCGCACATGTTTTATTTTGTGTAGGATGTTTGTGTGGTGCTTGTAGTTCGCGCCGGTATCCTCCATTGTATGCAATTTTTGCTGGGGATAGCCGTTCGCTGCGAACCACATGCGGAGGAACTGCCCCCCCAGTTAGTTGCAGAGTGCTGTTGCATTTTTTTGTTTGTATGTATACCTGCCATTGGCTACGTGCACCTGCATACAGGGAGTGCTGACTGAAACCCCCCCTTGTGTTTCTGATTAATATGTGTGGAGGTGTGGCAGCCTCCACTTCAGCCGTGCACACCTGACTGGTTTCTCTGCCCTAGCTGCTGGTTTTTAATCAGAGTGAGTATATAGCTGAATGCGTACTCACATTACCTGCTAGTAGCCTTCTGGCTCCAGGAGGAGTGCATAGTGGGCTCAGCATGCATGTTGGTACCTGCATCCCTGGATCTAATGGAGGCTGTTACAGCACCAGAAGGGGTTAATAAGTAGGTTTGTTCCAGCATGCATGCTGGACCCACACTCCCTGGATTTTATGTGGCTGTCGTGGCCCATAACAGGTAATATTCAGCGCTATGAGGATTTTATGTGACTGGCTTGGCCCATTGCAGGTCAGATTTAGCGTTAGTACCCACTCTAGGAGACAACCGTGAAGGGGTGAGTGGGCTTACTGCCTTTGATCAAAATGTAAACTAATGTCTCCACTGTTTGTAGGCGTGTATGAGTACACTATGTCCTCTTATAGCATGTATCTTGGGCAGAGTTCTAGTTGCAGAGTGCTGTTGCATTTTTTGTTTGTATGTATACCTGCCATTGGCTACGTGCACCTGCATACAGGGAGTGCTGACTGAAACCCCCTTGTGTTTCTGATTAATATGTGTGGAGGTGTGGCAGCCTCCACTTCAGCCGTGCACACCTGACTGGTTTCTCTGCCCTAGCTGCTGGTTTTTAATCAGAGTGAGTATATAGCTGAATGCGTACTCACATTACCTGCTAGTAGCCTTCTGGCTCCAGGAGGAGTGCATAGTGGGCTCAGCATGCATGTTGGTACCTGCATCCCTGATCTAATGGAGGCTGTTACAGCACCAGAAGGGGTTAATAGTAAGGTTTGTTCCAGCATGCATGCTGGACCCACACTCCCTGGATTTTATGTGGCTGTCGTGGCCCATAACAGGTAATATTCAGCGCTATGAGGATTTTATGTGACTGGCTTGGCCCATTGCAGGTCAGATTTAGCGTTAGTACCCACTCTAGGAGACAACCGTGAAGGGGTGAGTGGGCTTACTGCCTTTTGATCAAAATGTAAACTAATGTCTCCACTGTTTGTAGGCGTGTATGAGTACACTATGTCCTCTTATAGCATGTATCTTGGGCAGAGTTCTAGTTGCAGAGTGCTGTTGCATTTTTTTGTTTGTATGTATACCTGCCATTGGCTACGTGCACCTGCATACAGGGAGTGCTGACTGAAACCCCCCCTTGTGTTTCTGTATGTGGGTAAGTAACTGGCTGAGTGACAAAACAGAGGGTGGTTATTAACGGTAGATACTCAAATTGGGTCACTAACTAGTGGGGTACCTCAGGGGTCAGTATTGGGCCCTATTCTCTTCAATATATTTATTATTGATCTTGTAGAAGGCCTGCACAGTAAAATATCTATTTTTGCAGATGACACTAAACTGTGTAAAGTAATTAACACTGAAGAGGACAGTTTTCTGCTACAGAGGGATCTGGATAGATTGGAGGCTTGGGCAGAAAAATGGCAGATGAGGTTTAACACTGACAAATGTAAAGTTATGCACATGAGAAGGAATAATGCAAGTCACCCGTACATATTAAATGGTAAAACACTCGGTAACACTGACATGGAAAAGGATTTAGGAATTTTAACAATAAACAGCAAATTAAGCTGCAAAAACCAGTGTCAGGCAGCTACTGCCAAGGCCAATAAGATAATGGGTTGCATCAAAAGGGGTATAGACGCCCGTGATGAGAACATAGTCCTACCACTTTACAAATCACTAGTCAGACCACACATGGAGTACAGTGTACAGTTCTGGGCTCCTGTGAACAAGACAGACATAGCAGAGCTGGAGAGGGTTCAGAGGAGGCCAACTAAAGTAATAACTGGAATGAGGGATCTACAGTACCCTGAAAGGTTATCAAAATTAGGGTTATTCACTTTAGAAAAAAGACGACTGAGGGGAGATCTAATAACTATGTATAAATATATCAGGGGTCAGTACAGAGATCTGTCCCATCATCTATTTATCCCCAGGACTGTGACTGTGACGAGGGGACATCCTCTGCGTCTGGAGGAAAAAAGGTTTGTACACAAACATAGAAAAGGATTCTTTACGGTAAGAGCAGTGAGACTATGGAACTCTCTGCCTGAGGAGGTGGTGATGGTAAGTACAATAAAGGAATTCAAGAGGGGCCTGGATGTATTTCTGGAGCGTAATAATATTACAGGCTACAGCTACTAGAGAGGGGTCGTTGATCCAGGGAGCTATTCTGATTGCCTGATTGGAGTCGGGAAGGAATTTTTTTCCCCATAAGTGAGGAAAATTGGCTTCTGCCTCACAGGGGTTTTTTGCCTTCCTCTGGATCAACTTGTAGGAAACAGGCCGAACTGGATGGACAAATGTTTTTTTTCGGTCTTATATACTATGTTACTATGTTACATTCTCAATCTTTGTTATATTCTAGCAATACAACAACCATTAGGAACTCAGATCTAAGTTTAATCGCAATGCGATTGATATAACCTGCATTAGTCGCATTGCGAATTCAACTTAGAGCTGAGTTCCTAATGGTTGTTGTATTGCTAGAATATACGTTATATTCTAGCAATACAACCGTTAGGAACTCAGCTCTAAGTTGTAATCGCAATGAGAATAATACTTACAATTATTAATCGCTTTCCGAATCCATTTGATGCCTCAATTTGATTGTATATGACGGTTGACTATGACTACCACCAACGTTCTGCTGCCTGCAAAGCAAGATATCTGAACCCCCGAGGGTCCATTTGGGCGTTTTTGATAGAAAACGCATCAAAAATGCATCTGCGTTTTTATAATTTTTTAATTTTTTATTTTATTTTTTTGTGTATTTTCCCACATTTGGTTGCATATTTACATTTGGTATAGGCAAATATGGTAGTCTAGATCATATGTCTATACCAAAACCTAGGATCATTGTTTGACAGCATATTTTCTTAGCCAAATAGCTGAATATAGATTTGGGCAGAGTAATGATCTAGACCTGTGTTTCCCAACCAGTGTGCCTCCAGCTGTTGCAAAACTACAGCTCCGGGCATACCTGCGATGTTCGGTCCACCCCCTATCATTGAGTAAACTTTGACCCTCTACCTCACAGTCAGCAGACACATTCCAGCCAATCAGCATACCCTCCCTCCCATCTCCTGGACAGCATCCATTTTAGATTCATTCGGAAGCTGCAGTCTTAGTGAGAGGAGGGACAGTGTAGCTGCTGCTGATTTAATAGGGAAATCGATAGCTAGGCTAGTGTATTCAGTGTCCACTCCAGTCCTGAAAGACTCATCAGATCTCTGCTGTAAGGACAGCGTCCTGACAGCACCCCAAAAAGCCCTTCTTAGGGCTAGTACATCAGGCTCCCTCCCAGACCCTCCCACCTCCTATCAAAAAGCAAGGACGGCATCCATCTTAGATTCATTCTGAAGCTGCAGTGTTAGTAGTTGTAATCGCAATGCGATTAATATAACCTGTATTATCGCATTGCGAATTAAACTTAGAGCTGGTTCCTAATGGTTGTATTGCTAGAATATAACGAAGATTGAGAATATAGCACTATATTCTCAATCTTCGTTATATTCTAGCAATACAACCATTAGGAACCCAGCTCTAAGTTTAATTCGCAATGCGATTAATACAGGTTATATTAATCGCATTGCGAATTAAACTTAGATCTGAGTTCCTAATGTTTGTTGTATTGCTAGAATATAATGCAGATTGAGAATATGTGCCATATTCGTTATCTTCGTTATATTCTAGCAATAAAACCGTTAGGAACCCGGCTCTAAGTTGAATTCGCAATGCGATTAATATAACCTGTATTAATCGCATTGTGATTACAACTTACCACACTCTATGTCAACTACGTAATTTTTCATGGGAGTTTTGCCATGGATCCCCCTCCGGCATTCCACAGTGCAGGTGTTAGTCCCCTTGAAACAACTTTTCCATCACTATTGTGGCCAGAAAGAGTCCCTGTGGGTTTTAAAATTCGCCTGTCTATTGAAGTCTATAGCGGTTCGCACTGTTCGCGAACATTTGCGGAAGTTCGCGTTCGCCGTTCGCGAACGGAAAAATTTATGTTCGCGACATCACTACTAACAAAACTGCCACCCTATCCTGTAGTTTCTAAAATGGGGTCACTTTTTTGGAGTTTCTACTCTAGGGGTGCATCAGGGGGGCTTCTAATGGGACAGGGTGTCAAAAAACCAGTCCAGCAAAATCTGCCTTCCAAAAACCATATGGCATTCCTTTCCTTCTGCGCCCTGCCGTGTGCCAATACAGTAGTTTACGATCACATATGGGGTGTTTCTGTAAACAACAGGATCATGGAAATAAATAGTGAGTTTTAATTGGCTGTTAACCCTTGCTTTGTAACTGGAAAAAAATTATTAAAATGGAAAATCTGCCAAAAAAGTGAAATTTTGAAATTTTATCTCTATTTTCCATTAATTCTTGTGGAACACCTAAAGGGTTAACAAAGTTTGTAAAATCAGTTTTGAATACCTTGAGGGGTGTAGTTTTTAGAATGGGGTAATTTTTGGGTGGTTTCTATTATGTAAGCCTCACAAAGTGACTTTAGATCTGAACTGGTCCGTAAAACGTGGGTTTTTGAAAATTTCCGAAAAATTTTAGGATTTGCTTCTAAACTTCTAAGCCTTGTAACGTCCCCAAAAAATAAAATGTCATTCCTAAAATGATCCAAACATGAAGTAGACATATGGGGAATTTTAAAGTAATAACTATTTTTGTAGGTATTTCTATGTATTATAGAAGTAGAGAAATTGAAACTTGGAAATTTGCTAATTTTTGTAAATATTTGGTATTTTTTTATAAATAAAAATGAATTTTTTTACTTCATTTTACCAGTGTTATGAAGTACAATATGTGACGAAAGTGGATAAGTCAAAGCGTTTTAAAGTTATCACCACTTAAAGTGACACTGGTCAGATTTGCAAAAAATGGCCTGTTCCTTAAGGTGAAAATGAGCCCTGTCCTTAAGGGGTTAAACTCCTACTAAATGTCATATGAAATGTATTGTGGTATCATGCTGTAATTCCCTTTAACAGGCTAACAGTGTCATTTACCTTTATTCGCCCCTAGGTGGTGCTGGCATCGGTTATATATATAGTTGGGGGGTATAAAGTTAGTGTGTCTGATGATAATGAAGAGATGAGGAAATTAATATATTTTTCCACCAAAATAATCAAAAAATGAAAATAAAATAAAAATGTTATTTTCTCAAATCCATTTGTCATAAAAAAAATAAAAAAAATTACACATAATTGGTATCTCCGCATCCAAAAAAAACATCTCTATAAATATATCACACGACTCAACCACTTAGGTGAACACCGTAAAAAATATAAAAATAAAATTTTTGTCAAAAAGCCATTTTTTTGTCACCTTACATCACAAAAAGTGTAATAGCAAGCGATCAAAAAGTCATATGACCCCCAAAATAGTGCTAATCTAACCGTCACCTCATCCCGCAAAAATGATACCCAACTAGTGTTTAGCGAACAGTTCGAGCATAGTCCAGTGACACGGACTTGGACCCGAACATTTTCAAAATTTTGGGTTCAGGTCCGTTGTTCGGCGACTTCTTCCCGCTTTCTAAAGGGATGCACAACAGCCAATCAGCTAGCGTTTTACCTCTTGCCCTAAGAAGCCATCACAGCCATGACTACTAATGGCATGGCTGTGATTGGCCAAGTGCAGCATGTGACCCAGCCTCTATTTAAGCTGGAGTCACGTAGCGCCGCACGTCACACTGCTCTGATTAGTGTAGGGAGAGGATGCAGCTTCTGTGAGGGCGAGATTAGGCAGGGAAAAGTCAGCAAAAGCACCTAATGAAGTGATCGATCTACAGTTGTGAATCATTCAACTTCTGCTAGTTAATTGCTCTCTGGTTTTTAGGCTGCACGGAGCGTTTTTCTGTCACTTTTTTCTGGGGTGATCGGCGGCCATTTTGTGACTTGTGGTGCACCAGCACAAGCTGCCACCAAGTCCATCAATCCATCAATACCAGTTTTTTTTTTTTTTTTTTGCTATATCCTACATCAGAGGCTTGGCTGTGCTTATTGTCACCCCTAGAAACTCAGGATAGAAATTTCTATATTTTATTAAGGGGTTAAATTCAATTGCCAAAATAGCAATCCCCTAAATCTGGTGTTCCAGCTTTGGCTAGCAAAGTGTAATACTGTCTGCTTTCTGGCAAAGGATAGATTATTTTCTGTGGTGAAATTCAATTGCCAAAATAGCAATCCCCTAAATCTGGTGTCCCAGCAATGGCTGGCAAAGTATAATAGTGTCCGGCAAAGGATATATTTTGTTCTGGGGTGAAATTCAATAGCCAAAATAGCAAAATCGTAAATCAGTGGTTTCAGCTGTGGCTGGCCAAGTTTAATTGTGTACGGCAAAGGATAGATAAATTTCTGGGGTGAAATTCAATTGCCAAAATAGCAACACCGTAAATCTGGTGTTCCAGCTGTGACTCGACAAGGTTCATAGTGTCCGTCATAGGATATATTATTCTTTGCGGTGAAATTCAGTTGCAAAAATAGAAATACCGTAAATCTAGTGTTCCAGCTGTGAATAGACAAGTTTCATAGTGTCCGTAAAAGGATATATTATTTTTTGCAGCGAAATTCAGTTTCAAAAATAGAAATACGGTAAATCTGTTGTTCCAGCTGTGACTGGACAAGTTTAATAGTGTTTGGCAAAGGATTTATTATTTTCTGGATTGAAATTCAGTTGCCAAAATAGCAATACCATAAATCAGTGGTTTCATCTGTGGCTGGCCAAGTTTAATAGTGTACAGCAAAGGATATATTTTGTTCTGGGGTGAAATTCAATTGCCAAAATAGCAATACCATAAATCAGTGGTTTCAGCTGTGGATGGCCAAGTTTAATACTGTACGGCAATGGATATATTTTTTTTCTAGGGTGAAATTCAATTGCCAAAATAGCAATACCCTGAATCTGGAGTTCCAGCTGTTGCATGCCTAGATTAAATCTGTCCGTAAAAGGGTATATTTTTTTCTGGGTTGAAAGTCAGTAGCAAAAACAGAAATACCCTGAATCTGGTGTTCCAGCTGTGACTGGACAAGTTTAATTGTATCCGTCAAAGGATAGATTTTGTTCTGGGGTGAAATTTAATTGCCAAAATAGCAATACCCTGAATCTGGTGTTCAAGCTGTTGCAGACCTAGTTTAAACTGTCCGTAAAAGGGTATATTTTGTTCTGGGGTGAAATGAAATTGCCAAAATAGCAATACCCTGAATCTGGTGTCCCAGCAGTGGCTGACAAAGTATAATAGTGTCCGTCAAAACATATATTTTGTTCTGGGGTGAAATTCAGTTACCAAAATAACAATACCGTAAATCAGTGGGTTCAGCTGTGGCAGGCCAAGTTTAATAGAGTGCGGCAATGGATATATTTTGTTCTAGGGGGGAATTTACTTGCCAAGATACAGATGCAGCATGGTTAGCACTCCATTTTTCTGAGATTTCTGAGTTTGGTTATCTAATCTAAGCAAACACCTTCAATTGCTTTTCAATGGCTTTTTTCTCAAGATAATGAAATGAGTTAAGAAATTTGACTTAACAGAGGGAGTGCTAACCCTGCTACATCTGTAGCAATCCCCTAAATCTGGTGTTACAGCTGTGACTAGCCAAGTGTAATACTGTCTGCTGTCTGGCAAAGGATAGATTGTGTTCTAGGGTGAAATTCAATTGCCAAAATAGCAATCCCCTAAATATGGAGTTGCAGCTGTGGCTGGCCAAGTTAATAGTGTCCGGCAAAGGATAGATTTTGTTCTGGGGTGAAATTCAATTGCCAAAATAGCAATACCGTAAATCGGTGGTTTCAGCTGTGGCTCGCCAAGTTTAATAGTGCCCGGCAAATGATATATTTTGTTCTGGGCGAAGTTCACTTGCCAAAATAGCAATCCCCTAAATCTGGTGTTACAGCTGTGGCTAGCCAAGTGTAATACTGTTTGCTGTCTGACAAAGGATAGATTTTGTTCTGGGGTGAAATTCAATTGCCAAAATAGCAATCCCCAAAATCTGGTGATCCAGCTGTGGCTGGCTAAGTTTAATACTGTCCGTCAAAGGATAGATTTTAATTTTGTTGTGCGAAATATTACCATTTTTCCCAGGAATAAACCCCTGCGCTGCATAACTGACAGGGAACTTACAATTGGAGGTTACATTCTTGCATGAAATAAAGCTTTTTTGAGCTGTGAAGCCAAAGGTAGTCGCTAATAACAAGTTTTTAATTTTTAATTTTTTTTTTATAAATTAGTGTAGACCCCAAAACATTGGGAAAATATAAAAAATAAAACAAAGTGTAAGTGCACGGTAGTATAACAATGTTTGGGTGAGGCCGGTATACATGTTTATTCTGCATAAGGTACAAACAAGTCCTCTGGGATCCTTGCCTGGTTCTTTTTAATAAACAAAAGCTTGCCCACATTGTCTGCGGACAGGCGGCTGCGCTTGTCTGTGATAACACCCCCTGCTGTGCTAAACACACGTTCAGACAATACACTGGCTGGGTAGGCACCTCCAAGGCGTAAAGGGCAACCTCAGGATATATGCCCAATTTGATGACCCAGAAGTTGAATGGGGCAGACCCAGTGGCGTAGCTTGAAATGATTGGGCACCACAGCAAATTTTTGAATGGGGCCCCCCTCCCCTAGTAATTGTTGTGCAAACCCCTTCCTTTCATGCCACCATGCCTGTGGCTACTAAAGATTGCTCTCTCAGACCAGGCCCGGCAGCTGTTCCATTCGCTTTCTTCCCCTGTAGCTATTCCCCTAGGTAGACCCATCAGTCAGTACGTGTACTGTTCCACCATGTTGCTGAAATGCTGCCTCCTACTTCGATGTTCCAGATCTGTTGGTGGTGCAGGTTGTTGTGGCATGATGACAAAGCTTTTCCACATTTTTCCCAAGATAACCCTGCCTTCTGAAGTGTTGGTGGTGACCCAGCTGCATTGGCAAATTCTTCCTCCTCCTCCTCTGCCTTCACCTTGTGCTTCCACTGAGTCCACAGTGTCAGTTGTGAATGCCAAGAGCAGCGTGTCTACTAGCGGGCTCATCTTCCTGTCACACTCCAGTGAGTGAATTAAGGACGGCACGTTGTCCATGTAACGGGGATGCAGCAGGGTCGCCACCCAGTAATCAGCACAAGTTAGAATGTGGCAGCAACTTGGCGGTCGTTGCGTAGGTACTGCAGCATGTAGTCGCTTATGTCTACCAGTCTGCCTAGAGGCAAGGACAAGCTGTCCTCTTTGAGGGGAGTATATCGTCTGTGTCCTCTGTATCTCACAGCGTTCCTCATACTAATCTTCCTCATCCTCCAGAACTGTGCCCTGGCCATGTTGGTGCAGATACCCACCCTCCGAGCCACTTGTATTTGGTTGGCCTTAAGTTAAGGATAAGGCGTGCATATAGTTTTGTTTCTTTAAACACTGCTTTCTACACTGTCTATACTACTACTGTATATAATTGAATTGTATACTACTGTTGAGGGGGCCCTGACAAAGTCTTTTAGTCCTCTTCCTCCTCCTCCTGGATAGGCCCCTTCTAGGTCAGGGACCCAAAACAGTAGCCTCCCATGCTTTCCTGTAGCTATGTCCCTGGGCAAACCCATCAGTCAGTATGTGTACTCTTCCACCATGTTGCTGAAATGCTTCCTCCTGCTAAGACATTCCAGATCTGCTGGTGGTGCAGGTTGTTGTGGCGTGATGACAAAGCTGATGGTGACCCAGCTGCCCGTGAGCTGGCTTGGGTGCCACCCTGCTGAGAACACGGTTCCTCCTACTCCTCCTCATCCTACTTATCCTCCTCATCCTCCAGAACTGTGCCCTGGCTGGACATTTGTGTTCCAGGCCAGGGACTATGTTGGTGCAGGAACCCACCCTTCGAACCACTTGGATGTCACTGGCCTTAAGTTAAGAATAAGACTTGTATATAGTTTTGTTTGTTTATATAGTAAGTTAAGCTGTATTATAGTTATTTTAATATGTTTTTAAGAAAATTTGTAAATAGTTTGTTAATGGTTTGAGTGAAAGGGAGGGTGGGGGTGTTTGTGTTCGATTAACTGAATTGATTTTCACTGTCTGGTGTTTAGGAATTTCTGCACCCCAAATTCAGCACATGAGGCAGGCAGGGGATGTGCGTCAAACCGGCTAGGCCCAGAACTGCTATTATATTTTGCCCATTAGCGCACAACACCAGGCCGGCCTGGAGGCTCAGTGGCACCAACCAATCATCGGTCTCTTGTTCCATGCCTGTCCACAGCTCCTGCGCGGTGCAGGGTTTGTCCCACAAACACACAAGTTTTAAAACAACCTACTGTTGTTTCCCCCTGGCTGTGCTGCTGTGGGTGGTGAAGGTGGTACGCTGAACGGATGAGGAGGTGGTAGAGGAGGAGGAAGCTTGGTAGGAGGAGGAGGAGGAGGTAATAGGATACAAAGAGAAATGCCCAGCAATCCTCGGGGGCGGAAGGACATCCGCAAAAATGCTATCCCCCTCTGGGCCAGCCGCTACATTTACCCACTGTGTTGTTGGTTATGTGGACATTGCCACAGATAGCGTTGCGCAGTGCACACTTGATTTTGTCCGCCACTTGGTTGTGCAGGGAAGGGATGGTTCGCCTGCAAAAGTAGCGGTGGCTGGGATACACGTACTGTGGGACAGCCACCGCTATAAGATTTCACCTATAACTGTCCACCAGACAGAATGACAGCATTTCAAAGGACCAGGAAGTTTGAAATAAGGCATTCAGAGCTATGGGTAGGGGGGTACTTCCTCTTTCTATTTCTTTTTCTCTCCAGTGTTTGGGAGATGGACAGCTGATAGCTGAACACTTCCATGGGATTTGGTGGAGATGCTTGGTGACAATGACAGATGTGGTGGCGTTGCTGCCACATCCTCTGTTTTCAGGGTGACAGGTGCCACTGTCACTCACTTGGGCTCAAGTTTAGAATGTTAATACATTTTTTTCTGTATTTCTTTTTATTTTAAGTCATTTCCCTATCCACTTATGTTTGCAGGGCATTTACCTAAATTTTGCTGCCTTTTGCAGCCCTCTAGCCCTTTCCAGGGCTATTTTACAGCCATTTAAGTGCCAAAAAGTATGGGTCCCCATTGACTTCAATGAGGTTTGGGTTCGGGGTCGAGTTCGGGTCGAGTTCGGATCCCAAGCCCAAACATTTTTGTAAAGTTCAGCCGAACTTCTCGATCCTGAACATCCAGGTGTTCGCTCAACTCTAACAGCAAGCACTGAACAAATCCTAAATTGTATTGTTTGACTGAACATAGTTGTTTTGACATGCATACCCATGTAAACCTATTACAAGGCAACATGTGTTATCAGCTGATCCCCTGGCTTGGATTTGCTTCAAAATAGTGTGAAAAAAATAAAATAAAAATAAAAAATGGCTGTATCAAGAAGGGGGTTAAAGGAATTTTTAAGAAATCTAACAGTAAGCACTGAACAAATTCCAAATGGTATTTTTTGAATGAAAACAGCTATTTTGACAAGCATACTCATGTTAAACTAATACAAGGCAACATGTGTCATCAGTTGGTCCCTTGGCTTGGATTTCCTTCAGCATAGTGTGACTTTGGCTCCTCACCTGTCTGACTCTTTATGTCACTGCGTGCCCTGGGAAAAAACATTGTAGATAAAATGCACTGTTCCAAGGGCCACAAGGTACAATATAGTAAACAGCAGAAGGTAATGCTAGAGGGCCTGGTGACAAATGTAGTCTTAGTCATTTATCTTCATCTTTCTTGTGGAAATATGCATTTATCCATTTCCAAGGGAAAGGATTGTCTTTACTGATGAACAAATGCTTTTTCTTGCCACATGCATAAATACAAGGAGGATGTGATGTTCTTTGATTAGTCTTTGTATTGTGAATGCCAAGAGTGCTCTTGTTTTGCTCATTTTTCAGGTTTCGCAATCATACTGTGACATCCAGATCATGATGGCTACCAATTACTTGCAGATTATTCAATGCTCATTGATTATTTAAATGCTATATGGCTTGGAGGTTTCAAAGCATGTTCAATGACATTTTAGAATAAAATGACATTTAAAAGTTGTATATCAAACCCATACAATGTAATAAAGTGGACTTGGAAGGAATAGCGGTTTACTGAGCATGAATATTTTAAACATAGCTGAGAGATGTTTTGTAATGAGCATATGAACTAGCAAAAAGGGGGGATGTCTAACACATTTTCTTCTACAGATGCCAGGATTTGACAGATTGTTTTTTTTTATATCATATCCTCCTTTATCTTATTCATTTTCAAAGGTTTTAGAAGAAAAAAAGCCTCAAGCATGGCGGCAATGTTAAGATAGGTGTCAAGGATTATTTGATTACTTGATAGAAAATAACACTTTACCATTTACAAGTAAATGAATAATGAAAATGGGACACATGGTAATCATAATCTTTGCTGACAATGAATAGAGGCATACTCCTTTCCATCCATAGACTGGAAACTAGTACAGACTTCTAAAACTTCTCACAGCTTGGAATTTGCTATACTAAATAAATAAAGTTCATGGCATTTTCTATGAGCTAAATAATTCAGCAGAATAATACATTATCAACATAGACATACTGTAGCTTGAAGGGATTGTCCAGCTTTTAAACACTTTTGGGCAGCCCCTTCCCCACCAGACCTGTGGAGGGAAGCAAACTTACTTGCTCCTAACTGCTTGGTTCCGGCTCCTACTATCCACCACGCTTCGGCCCCACTTGTTATGACTCTCAAGCGTGTGACATGTGACTCTGTGACTCAGTGATGTGTCACTTGGGTTGCACATCATTACTGTGCCCAGTCATTGGTTGCACTGGCACACGTCACGTGACCCCCATCTATTCTGAAAGATGACAAATGGGGACCGCAGCACAGTGGACTGAGGTAGCAAGTATGGCAACATGCAAGTTCGCCTACCTTTACAGGTCTGGTGAGGGTGGGGGGTGCCCAAAAAATGTTTGAAAACTGGACAACCCCTTTAATGCAACTGTCTCTCACCTATCCATATACATAGATTGCAATCAGATTTCAAGAATTATAATGGGAGATTTTTTTCATCTTTGAGTCATCTTTTCCATTTCTGTGAGGCGGGCACAGTAGTTTCAGTGGTTTTGTTGTTGAATTTGGTTAAATTGTGCTAAATATCTCTTCTAGAAACAAGTTCCATGACACATACGATTGTAAGAGAATACAGAGAAGTAAGTAAGATGCACTAAACCATGTGATAATTATCAATATAAAATGCTGTATCTATTATAGAACTACAATTTACTGTGGCATACTTTTCACCTTGAATTTTATGGATAATGTTCTATAAAAAAATACACGATATGCTATTAGATCAGCGTCTCATATTTTACAGTATTTTGCAAATGCTCTGTAGTGTTACCAAGATTTTACTTACCAAATAACAATGAATATGCTGCAGCAGAATTTTCTTTACTTGATATTAGATAGATAGAACCTAAAGTATGGAAGAATAGTAATCCACAGGGGTTTATACTAAATAAATGGAAGGCTTTTTACCTTTTTTAAAGAAATATGGTAATGCAGCAGACCTCTATTTTCATAACAGGTCAGTAAACTATCAGCAAAGTAAATATAAGGAATTTTAAAAATTTATTTCAGTATTATAAATTGTGCCAAAAAAGTAGCAAATGTCACAACTAATTTGTGCAAAATAAGTGGCTTTTTTAACTCATGAAACTTAAGATGTAACAAGAAAAGGTCTTCAAGGAGGCATGGCCTAGGTTAAATAAGTCATTATTAACCACTTCAGCCCCCCTAGCTTAAACACCCTTAATGACCAGGCCACTTTTTACAATTCTGCACTACGCTACTTTCACCGTTTATTACTCCGTCATGCAACTTACCACCCAAATGAATTTTACCTCCTTTTCTTCTCACTAATAGAGCTTTCATTTGGTGGTATTTCATTGTTGCTGACATTTTTACTTTTTTTGCCATTAATAAAAATTTAACGACATTTTTGCAAAAAAATGAATTTTTCACTTTCTGTTGTAACATTTTTCAAAAAAAACTACATTTCTATATAAATTATTCTCTAAATGTATTGTTCTACATGTCTTTGATAAAAAAAAAAGTCCAATAAGTGTATACTTATTGGTTTGGGTAAAAGCTATAGCGTTTACAAACTATGGTGCAAAAAAGTGAATTTCCGCATTTTGAAGCAGCTCTGACTTTCTGAGCACCTGTCATGTTTCTTCAGGTGCTAGAATGTCAGGATAGTATAAATACCCCCCAAATGACACCATTTTAGAAAGAAGACACCCCAAAGTATTCGCGGAGGGGCATGGTAAGTTCATGTATCATTTCATTTTTTTTCACAAGTTAGCTGAAAATGACACTTTCTGAGAAAAAAAAAAAAAAGTTTCAATTTCTGCTAACTTCTGGCAAAAAATAAATAAAAATCTCAGACGGACTAACTATGCCCCTCAGTGAATACCTTGGGGTGTCTACTTTCTGAAATGGGGTCATTTGTGGGGTGTGTTTACTGTTCTGGCATTTTGGGCGGGGCTAAATTGTGAGCCACCATGTAAAACCTAAAGGTACTCGTTGGAATTTTGGCCCCTTTGCGCACCCAGGCTGCAAGAAAGTGTCACTTATGTGGTATCGCCGTACTCAAGAGAAGTAGGGTAATGTGTTTTGGGGTATATTTTTACATATACCCATGTTGGGTGAGAGAAAATCTCTGTAAATTGTCAACTTTGTATAAATTTTTTAAAAGTTGTCGTTTACAGAGATATTTCTCACACAAAGTATGGGTATATATAAAAATACACCCCAAAACACATTGCCCTACTTCTCTTGAGTACGGCGATACCACATGTGTGCCACTTTTTTGCAGCCTGGGTGCGCAAAGGGGCCCAAATTCCAATGAGTACCTTTAGGATTTCACAGGGCATTTTTACGCATTTGGATTCCAGACTTCTTCTCACGCTTTAGGGGCCCCTAAAATGCTAGGACAGTATAAATACCCAACATGTGACCCCATTTTAGAAAGAATACACCCCAAGGTATTCCGTGAGGGGTATGGTGAGTTCATGTAAAATTTTATTTTTTGTCACAAGTTAGTGGAATATGAGACTTTGTAAAAAACAAAATAAAAAAAAATAAAATATCAATTTCCGCTAACTTGTGCCAAAAAAAAATAAATTCTGTGAACTCGCCATGCCCCTCACAGAATACCTTGGGGTATCTTCTTTCCAAAATGGGGTCACATGTGGGGTATTTATACTGCCCTGGCATTTTAGGTAACCTAAAGTGTGAGAATCCAAATGCGTAAAAATGCCCTGTGAAATCCTAAAGGTACTCATTGGTTTTAGGGCCCCTTTGCGCATCTTGGCTGCAAAAAAGTGTCACACATGTGGTATCGCCATACTCAGGAGAAGTAGGCCAATGTGTTTTGGGGTGTATTTTTACATATACCTATACTGTGTGTGAGAAATATCGCTGTAAACGACAACTTTTTACATTTTTTTATACAAAGTTGTCAATCACCCAGCATGGGTATATGTAAAAATACACCCTAAAACACATTGCCCTACTTCTCCCGAGTACGGCGATACCACATGTGTGACACTTTTTTGCAGCCAAGATGCGCAAAGGGGCCCTAATTCCAATGAGTACCTTTTAGGAGGGCATTTTTACGCATTTTTCTTCTCACGCTTTAGGGCCTCTAAAATGCCAGGGCAGTATAAATACCCCACAAGTGACCCCATTGTGGAAAGAAGACACCCCAAGGTATTCCGTGAGGGGCATGGCGAGTTCACAGAAAAAAAAAAAATTGGCACAAAAGCGGAAATTGATTTTTATTTTTTTTTACAAAGTCTCATATTCCACTAACTTGTGACAAAAAATAAAATTTTACATGAACCCACCATACCCCTCAAGGAATACCTTGGGGTGTCTTCTTTCTAAAATGGGGTCACTTGTGAGGTTTTTGTACTGCCCTGGCATTTGAGGGTCTCCGCAATCATTACACGTATCGCCAGCATTAGGAGTTTCTGCGATCCTCCTTATATTGAGCATACGGGTAATGAGATTTTTTTTTCCCGTTCAGCCTCTGGGCTGAAAAAAAAAAAAAATGAACGGCACAGATTTTTTCATTCGCATCAATCAATGTGGATGAAAAAATCTCTGCCAAAATCAGTGACTGTGGTGCGGTGGGCTGTGCGCTAGCTACCTAACAAGTAGCTAACTAACTGGCGGTGATAAGGGACCCTTAGGCCCCATTCACACTTCCGCAATTCTGTTTGCGGAACGGAATTGCGGACCCATGTTTGATGCGATTTATTTTGCAGTATAACTTGTGTTGTCTGAGCTGCTGTGAGTGCACATGCGCGCGTTCACAGCAAATCTCGGCTCTTGCAAGATGATGCACGGATGCATCCAGCCAGAGCAACAGGACCGCCGGCCGGACGCATCCGTGCGTTAGGCAGTCCTGATGTGGTTAATTGCCGATTTGCGCAATTGCGAATATATCAGAGCACTCTATCTGTATATAAAGCTATTGTAATGTTCTGCCATGCTAACCATTTTCTCCAGTCTCAGGAAACTTCTAGCAGCTTGAAAAATGTAGCTATAGTGCCCCTCGCCTGTTTGCGTGTATATTACATTGCCGATTTTTGCAATCAAGAAAATAACTACGATTTTGTGAATATATGATGAATATTCTGCCAAATATTTGCAAAATATTTGCAAATTTCAAATATTGCCCTTGACGCTCATCGATATTTTTTGTAATCTAAAGATGGAGGCGCAATTAAATGCACTTCCACTTCTACAAACACACTCACTGCTTATGACTATTTATTGTGGCTTATTGCAGTATTGACACCGGAAATATTTCAGCCTACTGTGTTATTTGCATTTAAAAACATAGGTTCAAAAAAGAACTTCCTTCACAGTTAAGACACGTGTTGAAAACTTGTATGTAATAAGAATATTTTCCCCTCAAAACTAAGCTTCTGTCTACTGTGTTATTTGCATTAAAAATGGCAGACATAGAAAAATAATTTTGTCCACTATAACGTAGGAAAGGCTGGTAAGATTTCTTCCTACTGTGTTATTTGCATTTAAAAATACAGGTTCACAAAAGATCTTTCTTCACTATTAAGACACATGTTGCAAACTTGTATTTAGTACAATTATTCTCCCCCCAAACCACCAATATAAAGGTGCAGGAAAGGCCAAATAGGTTTTAACCTACTGTGTTATTTGTTTTTAAAACACCGTTTCAAAAAAGTCCTTTCTTTATTGTTGACACATATTGAAAACTTGTAATATGATTATTTACCCCTTCTGTCAATATGACAATGCAGGAAAAGAAATAATATTCCTGTCTACGATGTACTGTAATTTGAATTTAATTTCACTGGTATAAAAATGTTAGTCCTGTTAACCGCTTTTGAAAAAATGAGTAATTACTGAGTAACAATGTTTTTGGGCTGATGTGCTGGCAATAAGCTTATGTAGAAACTTGAGCTTTTGAAAATAAAAGCTGTCTCTATTCTTCTTACCATTCTTTCCCTAAAACTTTTTTCAGCCTCTAGGCCAATCAAAGCAAGCCCTCCCCCCACTTCCTCCCAGGGACATGTTAGCATCCTTCGTTTTTCCTCCCTTGTGATTTTGCCCACCACCATGTGCAGTAAATTGGTGCTGCTCATTATTTTACTCGATTCGTCAAAATCGAACCTGAAAAGCTTTGGATTCAATTGGGGGAAACTTTGTAAAATTCTTAATGAACCTGGTTTATCACAAACTTCTTAAGAAAAACCCTTTTATGAGAGCTCTGTGAAATAAGAACAGGTGCTACCTATATTACAGTATTCTTTTCAATAGATAGATTTCACCTATAGTCATTGAACAGTGCAGCATATTTCGGTTCCCGAAATCTAAATGCATCCATAACATTGTTTTAAGATTTACGATCATAATTTCTTACTGGGAGGCATTCCAGATTGCTTTCTAAATTGGCTACAGATGTTTGTGAGAGCAGTGACATGCGCGATTACTACAATTTGATGTATGGATCATACTTTACTTTTTAACATGTCCACTGTGCATTACCCACTTATCAAACACTCTATTGATTTTAAATCATTTGGTTTGTGCATATTCATTTTATCCTCATCTGTCCAGAATGACCATTCATTGATTCATGTATTGATTAGATTCATTTTAATGGATACCCATATTATAATAAATATAGTTAATAAATACATGCTTAATGGAATTTCTGGTTTAATGGTCATGGCTATTAGAGTCACATGATTTGTTAAACCTATCAACATAGCATTAATATGACTATGTCAATGTTTAATGTCCAAGCAAAAATATGACAGATGGGTACTACATGTATGAATTGAAACTGCGCTTCTTTTTGGCCATAAGCATAATCATGTAAATCTCATTGAAAATGAAAGTTAATATTTATTCTCATTAGTTATGAGATCACAACTTGCTATCCATATAATCATCAAATGGACTAAATTACTATAGTATATGGCCATGGTTCGATGGAAGATAAATAATATATGTCATAGTTAAGTACTATCATTCACTCTAGATGAGTAGCAAAGCGGTCAGTTGAGCTCAAATGTGAAAGTTAATTTTCAGGCCATATTGATTTGTATAGCTCCAGATGGTTTACTGCTCTGCTTTTAAGAATGGGATGTTCTCCTGTAATTCAAATACCTTCATCATAAGATCAAGTTGTTACCTTCTACTACAACAGATGGTGGATAGTTGAAAGGGCATAAAGATCATATTTTTTCATGTTCTTATTTAACATTATTTAGTATTTATTTTCTAAGGCTTCATATGGCAGTACTTTGGTGTCCACTGGTGGAATGATCTTTTGTTCTTGAGAAAGAACTAGCTAAAGCTCAGAAAATAAAATATAGAGTCATTTAGCACTGAATCTTGACAGTCAATTGGCCATTGTAGTCATTAAAACATTTAGCCATTTGGCCATGAGCCATTTACCAACCTTTATGGTCATGATACACTTGATTTGGGCGGGTAAACTGTATTTGAAGAACACATATCACTTTTTATTTTTGCTAGCCTCTAATTGGGCTTTGTGTGCCATCTAAACTAATACATACAGTACTGTATGAGGTACGGTTACCATGATGGTAAATTATTTGATAATGCTTTGTTGTGCACATCTGGTGATTGGTGTTATAGTGCAATTTCTATATTACTGAATAAGCATCCAAAAATATATCTAACTTCATAAAGTATGAAAAAGGTTATTCTATGATTAATGTAAAAAATTAAAATCAGACATATAGTACATGACAATATCTTTTTATCAAAGCTAGAACCAGCCCTGTACCTCACATGGGTCCAGAATCTTCCCAGAGATATCCAATTGAGGTGCTAGATTTTAGTTAGGCTAGCAACTCAGAGAGCATGTCTTTTCTAAGGAGGCATGTCTTTTCTGCTACAACTCTCTTCCTATTAAAGCTCACGTGATGTTCCCTTTCTGCTGTAGCTCTCTCCTTATTACAGTTCAGGGGGTGCTTCCTTTCTGCTGCAGCTTTCTCCCTGTAACTGTCACAGACACAGTAGATACAGTTGATGGCAGCAGAAAGATGGAACTGAGCATGAGCAACCCCCTCAACAATCTTGGTGGACAGAGAAAAAAGGAAACAAACAGCAGATAGCACTATATACAGTATATGTATTTTATTAAATATCTCAGTGGCTATAATACATTTTAATTGCATGTAATTTAAAAAATATTCGGATACAGCTGCTGATTTTAAAACTTTAACTTTTTGAGTACAAAGTAGCAAAAAAGTATTGTAGTCACTAATGGCACATAGGCTTATTGTAGATATAGTAGGCTATTTAATAAAGGCATTGTAAGAATAATATTAATAAGACATAGTATGTTGGGCCCAACATTATTTACCTCTTTTATGGTCCAATCTCTGTTCCTTTACCTTGGCATCCCATGGTCTTTTATAAATTATACCTACGATCTGCCATTTAATGGGAGTCCTGGCATGTATAATGACCTATTACTTCCTTATTTGTGTGATGTACAGTATAACACCCATATAATATGATGCTGTACAGGCTCTTAATATAGCATTGCATCATGTTCAGTGGAGGTGTTACTCTTACTTAGGAATCAGAAAAAAATTAAATTAAACACCTTTGTAAACCTTTGAAACTAATAAAAATTTGGTTATTGGTTAATTATTTACAAACATTACAAAAATACTGCATGCATAAAAACCATTAACCCCTTATTGGCCAGCCTGTTTTGGGCCTTACTGATCAACCATTTTTCTTCCTTTTTTCATCGTCGCGTTCCAAGAGCTATAAATTTTTAATTTTTCCGTCTATATAGCTTTCTAAGGGCTTGTTTTTTGCATTTTTTAATGGCACCATTTTAACAGAACACATAACTTTCTGATTAACTTTTATTAGTTCTTTCTGGGAGGGAATGGGGGAAAAAGAACAAAACTGCCACTGCGTTTTTACATGAAAAATGAACGCCGTAAAATTTATAAGTATAAATAACATAATATCTGTATTCTCTGGGTCAGTACGATTACAATGATACCAAATACATATAGTTTTTTAATATTTTACTACTTTTTTTTAAATAAAACTCATGTTTTTAAAGAAAACATTTTTTTTGCATTGCCACTTCCCAAGACCCATAACTTTTTTATTTTTCTTTATATGGAGTTGTGTGAGGGCTTAATTTTTGGGGGAAGACTTGTATTTTTCATTGGTATCATTTTGGAGTAAATGGCGCTTTTTGATCTCTTGTTATTACGTTTTTTCGTGGGCGACTAAAAATAAATTAGCAATTTACATGATATTTACCATATTTTTCGCCATATAAGACGCACCGGCCTATAAGACGCACCTGGGTTTTTGAGGAGAAAAATAAGAAAAATAATATTTTTAACCAAAAGGTGTGCTTTTGAAGTAATGGTGGTCTGTGCATGACAGTATTATGGGGGGGATCTGTGGATGGCACTGTTATGGGGGGATCTGTGGATGACACTGTGATGGGGGGATCTGTGGATAGGACTGTGATGGGGGGATCTGTGGATAGCACTGTGATGGGGGGATCTGTGGATAGCACTGTGATGGGGGATCTGTGGATAGCACTGTGATGGGGGGATCTGTGGATAGCACTGTGATGGGGGCATTTATGAATGACACTGTAATGGATTGGATCTGTGGATGACACATATATAGCATCTTATGCTATATGTGTCATCCACAGATCACCCCAATTACAGTGTCATCCAAAGATGCCCCCGTTTCTAAAACATCTGGCCCATAGTGACTGCTTAGGGGGCGGAGCCTGGCAACACGCGGCGGGCAACCCGCCGCTAACAGCGTGACTGCTTTCATAACATTTATAATCTTTAATCATGTCCCCTTATTCCCTATAAGCCCAGTACAGTAGCGCTCTGCTAACCTGCTATACCGATCCTCTAGCAGGCAGAGCAGTGCGGCGGCAGGCTGCTGTGTAACGTCCTCACTGACGTCATCTGCCTGCTCCTCCTGCTTCATTTATAAAGTGAAAGGAGCAGGCAGATGACGTCAGTGAGGACGTTACACAGCACCGCTCTGCCTGCTAGAGGATCGGTATAGCAGGTTAGCAGAGCGCTACTGTATTGGGCTTATAGGGAATAAGGGGACATGATTAAAGATTATAAATGTTATGAAAGCAGTCATGCTGTGAGCGGCGGGCCGCCCGCCATGTGTTTCCAGGCTCCGCCCCTACTCCTTCCATGCTGATACATCGCAGGCTGTGCGATGTATCGGTTTAACTATAGGAAAATGGTAGCATTCGCCATATAAGACGCACTGCCATTTTCCCCCCATTTTTAATTGCAATTTTTTTCACTGAAAAGCGTATTTTCAATGGAAATAAGTATAATAATTTTTTTATGGGATTTTTTTAATTGAATAATTTTTTTACCACTTAAAAGTCCCACAAGGGGACTATAACAGACAGCTTTTTGATTGCTTTTAAAATGCAATTAACTATCCCTATAGTGCATTGCATTTTAATGGCAATGCTATTCGGACATTGACCAGCAGGCTGCGACAGACAAGCCTACATCAAACCCCAGGCAGCCTTCACACACATCGGCACCCCGCGATCGCATTTGCGGGGTGCTGTTGGGAGACAGAGGGATTCCGCTTCCTCTGTCAGCACTGTACATGTGGCGGGCGCCATTGCCCGCAGCATGTAAAGTGTTAAACAGCCCGAATCGGCACTCCTGCCGGTCTGGGCTTAGAGCCACAGCTCTCATGTGAGAGCCAGGTGCCAGCTCCCCGCTGCACGTAAAAAAGCGGCAAAAAAGCAGCAGCCCAGCCTAAGGCCCCTTAGTGACCGCGGTAAACAAGTGTATGGGTGGTCACTAAGGGGTGAAAAATGTTACAAAAAGGATTTATGAAGTGCAGTTAAGCACCAGTTTCTTTTAGTATATTATAAGGACCATGATTCAAAGATATTACAAATATAAGTGGTCATTTACTAATCAGAAATACTTCTATAATAGGCATATTTCTGATGGAGAATCTGTGACAATTCCCCACTCACGCCAGGTCTAAAAAGTTGGAGTGGCAGGGAAGGGGACGGGCCAACAGGAAGCTGTCTTACATTTAGAAGCAGCAGTGGATCCTCTGAAGATTTGTAGAGGCCGACGCCTCTACATAACTTTGGCTGATCCACAGCTAGCTATAGGGGATATTAAGATCGGCATTAACACCGGTCTTAATAAATGACCCCCATAATTCATAAATGTATATTATAAACAATCTAGAATATCAATATAAAATATATATGAATAATTCATAAATCCATATGTCATAATCACGATTTAGACTCCGGATGTGAGCTTAAAGGTTCACCGGTATTTAATGTCAACCTGCCACTCTGCTACTTTGAGTCACAGGGTTACGTTAAATCTTTCCCCCTTTAGCTATCTGACATCGACATCTAAGTATATGTGTCAAGAGAGGGAGAGGCGTTCATAGGGTAATAGTTTCTTAGTGAGTTGGTTTAAGAGGAGGTAATGGTTATGCTCACCTTTTTGTGTTGTGCAAGCATAGGCACAACACTAGTGTAGGAGTATGTTTAAATAGTGGTCTGTGCTGCTGTTATCGTTCACTCCTCACTTGTGGAGTTGCCAGTCCTCCTGGAGGAGTGATGAGAGACAATACAGGTGTGTGGAGTATTGGTGGTCCACTGTTTTCGATACCTCCTGGCGCAATAACACAACCTCAAATGGTTGGAGACAATTCTTTTTATTTACATATACGTGACAACTTGTGTCGGAGTAAACAAATACTCCCTTTTCAAGTCTAAAAAATCGTAATTAGATTTTATAGAAATAAGATCGATACTAATAATAATGGTATTATGTTAAAAGAACAAGAATGACATATGATAAAATCAATAATGATAATGGCAAAAAATGTCAAATTTAGGATACATTTTATTAAGTGAAATCATGTGACTAAAATACCATTTTTTTCGCCCTATAAGACGCACCTGCCCATAAAACGCACCTAGGATTTTGAGGAGGAAAATAAGAATTTTTTTTTTTAACCAAAAGGTGCGCTTTTAGTGGGTTTTGAACTAATGGTGATCTGTGGATGACACTATTATGGAGGATCTGTGGATAACACTGTTATGGAGTGGATCTGTGGATGATACTGTTATGGGGGATCTGTGGATGGCACTGTTATGGGGAGGGGGATATTTGGATGGCACTGTTATGGAGAGGGGGATCTGTGGATGGCACTGTTATGGGGGGATCTGTGGATGACACTGTTATGGGTTGGAATCTGTGGATGACACATATATATATAGCATCCTATGCTATATATGTGTCATCCACAGATCCCCCCCATAACAGTGTCCCCCCAATACACCGGGCCCCGCCGTACACAGCAATATTCATATTTAAACTGTAATCCCTTATCTCTTCTTAACTTTAGATAAAATAGCGCTATCCAGTGTACTACTACTTTCTATTAAGCTCCTGTATCATAGCAGGCAGAGCAGCCAGCAGCTGTAACGTCACTCACGTCAAGTGCCTGCTCCCCCTGATGAAGGAGGTGGAGCCGGCGCGTGGAGTGAGTGATGTCCAAGTAATGAGCCGGGAAGCCTAGACGGATGTTGTGAAGGGGTTAAACACCATTTTCCCCCAATAAGGGGAAATATTTTGGATGTTTTCTATTATGGAAAAGCATAACCCAAGTGACAGGGCAGCGTGTTTTCAAAAATGCTGTTTGTTAACACTGTTTAACCATGTGGTTAACCATAGCTATATGTGTCATTGTCACTTTGACATTATTTGTTAATGCTGTCATTGACTTCAAGAGCATAAAGGAGAGGGGGGGAAGAGCAAACGTTTTTAAAGGCATAAAAAAGGACATAATACCAATTTTCAGTCCAATTGGAGCATACTTTGTAGAATTGATTAGTACACAAATCAAATATTTTGAAAACATTTATGAATCAGGCACAAAACAAATTTCAGGAAATTTGCTCATCTCTAATTTTTGATATGACATCCCATTCTAAATCAATTTTTATGGAGTTGGTCTACTTTTTGCAGCTAAAACACTCTTCTGGGAAGGCTTTCTACATGATTTTGGAGTGTATAATTCATTCAGATCATTTGTGAGATCAGACATTGATCTTTTATTAGTCTTAATAAAATGAAATATCATTATTTATGTCTCTTACCAAGTCCTAGCAGGAATCACACTTCTGCTCCTAGGAAAGCTGGGTGGTCCATCATCGCATGTCTCACCATGACTTTCATATTGATAGACCCCTCTCTCTTTGGTGTTCTGGCTATGATGATGATTCTGATGCTCTATCCTGAAAGCTTGGACTGTTCCTTGCTTGTTGCTTGTTGGAATTTCCTTTATTTCAACAGTAATTATTCTAATCCTTATCATACGCTCATATGGTAATGATCCTATGAGATCATATTCACCCATAATGCGACTGTGGAGGATGGTATCATGATATCCATCTGTCTCCGGATGGCACTATAGTATCCTGCTAATAGCTTGCACAACAAAGAGTTAACTATAGCACTCTTGTATTATATACCTTTGACCTTCGTCATCAAAATTAGAGATAAGGATTAATGTGGACATTTTAAAATAACTAAAGACAGACCTCTAGGCGTCTCTCTGAATGTTTCTCACACTGTTGATGTATGGACCATAATTATATGAATGGGCCTTATTCTCTTCAGACGGACATGTCTGGAGAATCCAGTGTACTCCCTACAGATAAGACCACATCTGTGGCAATAACCTTTTAAAATAAAATATTCTTTGTATTCAGTAAACTTTTACACAGACTGAACTCTGCGTGACCTCATGTTGGCCTGTTTCAGCCATGCAGCAAAACTTTGTAACTTTGGTTCAGTCTGTCTCTTAAAAAGACAATAAGCATCAATTTTGAATTTAATATGATCAGGTATCATATACACTCATGAAAATGCCCGACAGCCCAGGGGCGGCTCCGTTTGCAGCAAGTGCCCAGCCCCCCATTTACTCAGGCCTAACTCCTCCCCTGTGTATCCTCTGGCCAGCCCTTTATGCTTGTGATTCTATTTTTGCCAAAATCCAGTGCCTGTGCAGTACACTGCCCATAGAGGTATGCAGTGCACAGGCGCCAGTTAAGTAGCCTCCAGGCCCGAAAGTAATGCGTGCAGCAACCGGATTTAGGCTGCAGAAAATGAATGATGTCACAAGCATACAGGGCTGCCCAGAGGATACACAGGGGAGGAGTTAGGTGCAAGTTAGACCAGTGTGTGTGGGGGGGGGGCGGGTCAGGCTGGGCACTTGTAGCAAACAAACCGCCCCTGGGCACTTGCGATGGCTCATTTGCATATCTTAAAAATTGACTTCGGCTAGCTCACCAGTGATCGTGACAGTAGGTGACAGACTCCCTTTAATGATATCAACAATTTCATAAGGTCCAATGAATCTAGGTGCAAATTTAACCGAAGGCACCTTCAGAGACAATTTTTTTGTAGATAACCCCACTTTGTCTCCCAACCTAAAATTGTCACCGCCGGTTCTGGGAGACGGTCGGTCAGAGGTTCCTCCCTGTCTTGTGTATGACGTTCTTTGTTTTGGTTTCACTTTGCTCAGTTCATAGTAACATAGTAACATAGTAACATAGTATATAAGACCGAAAAAAGACATTTGTCCATCCAGTTCGGCCTGTTTCCTACAAGTTGATCCAGAGGAAGGCAAAAAACCCCTGTGAGGCAGAAGCCAATTTTCCTCACTTAAGGGGAAAAAAAAATTCCTTCCCGACTCCAATCAGGCAGTCAGAATAACTCCCTGGATCAACGACCCCTCTCTAGTAGCTATAGCCTGTAATATTATTACACTCCAGAAATAAATCCAGTCCCCTCTTGAATTCCTTTATTGTACTCACCATCACCACCTCCTCAGGCAGAGAGTTCCATAGTCTCACTGCTCTTACAGTGAAGAATCCTTTTCTATGTTTGTGTACAAACCTTCTTTCATCCAGACGCAGAGGATGTCCCCTTGTCACAGTCAGAGTCCTGGGGATAAATAGATGATGGGACAGATCTCTGTACTGACCCCTGATATATTTATACATAGTTATTAGATCTCCCTCAGTCGTCTTTTTTCTAAAGTGAATAACCCTAATTTTGATAACCTTTCAGGGTACTGTAGATCCCTCATTCCAGTTATTACTTTAGTTGCCCTCCTCTGAACCCTCTCTAGCTCTGCTATGTCTGTCTTGTTCACAGGAGCCCAGAACTGTACACAGTACTCCATGTGTGGTCTAACCAGTGATTTGTAAAGTGGTAGGACTATGTTCTCATCACGGGCGTCTATGCCCTTTTGATGCAACCCATTATCTTATTGGCCTTGGCAGTAGCTGCCTGACACTGGTTTTGCAGCTTAATTTGCTGTTTATTAAAATTCCTAGATCCTTTTCCATGTCAGTGTTACCGAGTGTTTTACCATTTAATATGTACGGGTGACTTGCATTATTCCTTCCCATGTGCATAACTTTACATTTGTCAGTGTTAAACCTCATCTGCCATTTTTCTGCCCAAGCCTCCAATCTATCCAGATCCCTCTGTAGCAGAAAACTGTCCTCTTCAGTGTTAATTACTTTACACAGTTTAGTGTCATCTGCAAAAATAGATATTTTACTGTGCAAGCCTTCTACAAGATCATTAATAAATATATTGAAGAGAATAGGGCCCAATACTGACCCCTGAGGTACCCCACTAGTTACAGTGACCCAATCTGAGTATCTACCGTTAATAACCACCCTCTGTTTTCTGTCACTCAGCCAGTTACTTACCCACATACAGACATTTTCTCCCAGTCCGAGCATCCTCATTTTATATACTAACCTTTTATGAGGTACGGTGTCAAATGCTTTGGAGAAGTCCAGATATACGACATCCATCGATTCGCTGCTGTCAAGTCTAGAACTTACCTCCTCATAGAAGCTGATTAAATTTGTTTGGCATGACCGATCCCTCATGAAGCCATGCTGATACGGCGTAATTTGCTTATTTTCATTGAGATACTCCAAGATAGCATCTCTTAGAAACCCTTCAAACAGTTTACCAACAATAGATGTTAAACTTACCGGCCTATAATTTCCAGGCTCTGTTTTTGGACCCTTTTTGAATATTGGCACCACATTTGCTATGCGCCAATCCTGTGGAACATTCCCTGTTATTATAGAGTCCGTAAATATCAGAAATAATGGTCTGGCTATGACATCACTTAATTCCCTTAGGATACGGGGGTGTATGCCATCCGGTCCTGGCGATTTGTCTATTTTAATCTTTTTAAGTCGCTGTTGTACTTCTTCCTGGGTCAGACAGGGCACTTTTAATGGGGGATTTACTTTTACATTCTGCATTTCATCTGACAGTTTAGTTTCCTCAGTGAATATAGTGGAGAAAAAAATATTTAATAGTTTTGCTTTATCCTCGTCGCTCTCTGCAACACCCCCCTCATTGCTATGTAGAGGGCCGACTCCTTCAGATTTATATTTTTTACTATTTATATAATTGAAGAACATTTTAGGGTTAGTTTTACTCTCTTTGGCAATTAATCTCTCGGTCTCTAGTTTGGCAAATTTTATTCGTTTTTTCTCCCTCAGCTGCCTCTTATCTTGATTAATTGGTTTCCTTTATATTCCCCCTTTACTGCTTCTCCGTGCGGTTTATATTTCTTCCTGGATGAAGTGTGTGCTGCTGGAGGCTGCAGTTGTTTTGCTCTAAGATAAGTGCGTTCTGTTTACTTTGTGTTTTGTTTGCTGGCTTGATTCTAGGTGACCCTGACTCCCTCTGTATTCAGTGCAGGGAGCCGGTGGCCGTTCCCCTCACTACTATAGGGAATTCAGGTGTCACTCAGTTATAGGTACGAGGGCATGTATTTGTCTACCACCGGGACTTGTACATGTGCACAGTAGTTTGGGAGAGTTCTTAGGGATTTATAGGGCCCTCCTATATTTTCCTTAGTTTGGGATCAAGCCAGTCTGTCGTTATTTATCAGTTACTGCTAGCTGTACTCCATCCTTGACAAAAATCTACAAGAGCGTCTTTTGTCCACATTAATTTTCTGAACCTCCGGGGCTTTTTTCAGGTTCGACCGAACATAGGCTCAAACTGTGCACAGTTCTTTAATTACAGAATTAGCTTCAGGAATTTGAGAAGACGGCGAAAATGAATTGAACCGCGGATGAAATCCCATATTACAAAAGAGGGGGGACATACCAGTAGATGAGTTCACCTGTTTATTAATGGTGAATTCCGCCAGGGACAAATGTCTGACTCAAAGATGTTGGTTATTGGAGACGGAACACCTCAAATATTGTTCTAGAGACTGGTTTAAACATTCAGTTTGACCATTGGTTTTTGGATGAAAGGCCGGAGAAAAAGGGACAAATGATAAATTTTAGACAAAAATTCCTCCAAAATTGTGTGTGTGTGTGTGTGTGTGTGGGGGTGGCGGGGATGAATTGAACTCCTCTATCCAAAACTATATTCTCCGGAATACCATGTAGACATATAACATGATCCATAAAAAGGTAAGCCAAAGTCTTAGCATTGGGCAATTTTGACAGAGGGATGAAATGAACCATTTTGCTAAATCTGTCAACCATTACCCACACCACCAACTTACCCTCCGACATTGGTAGGTCGGTAATATAGTTCATGGAAATATGGGACCACGGTCTACTAGGGATGGGCAGTGGTTGCAACTCACCCGCAGGACAGGACCTAGGAGTCTTGGACCTGGCGCAAACCTCACATGCGGATACGTACGCCTAGACATCTCTAGACAAGGTGGGCCACCAGTAGAACCTGGACACTAGTTCCTTGGTGGCGTTAATGCCCGGATGCCCACTAAAAACTGAAGTGTGGCACTCACCTAGCAGTCGGAGACCAGGAAAAATTAACATATCTTTAGGATATATACTGGAGAGTGAATCTGGATCGCACATCCTCAACACTATGCTTTCTCAGCATAATTACGTGGCATATCCGCCCAATTTGTAATACATTGTATGCAGTGCAAAAGAGGCATTAGTATACAGTTTGATCAAAGAGCATAGGCCCACTTACCGCGACAAGGAAGCCTCTACAAGTGGGAAACCACCGCTCCGGCAGCAGACGGTGGGACCCAGTAGCCACACAGCAACCCCACTGTGCAGCAAAGCCTCCTTGGCTCTGGGTCCCACCGCCCCACCAGCACAGCACTGAGGCAGTAATGGCAGACACGCAGTACTGCACCATGTGAACGAGTGCAAAGAGCTCACCCAGTCACAACCCTTAGGAAGTGCATCTGAGAGATAGTAGGAGTTTATAAACCCCTTGCAAACTAAGGCTAATTAAAAACACCTAGTCCAAATGGGGAGGAGTGCTGACCCCAGAGGGGGGAAAAAGAAAATAGATAATTACAATATATACTGGAGAGTGAATCTGGATCGCACATCCTCAACACTATACTTTTGATATAACGACTGTCTCAGCATAATTACGTGGCATATCCGCCCAATTTGTAATACATTGTATGCTGTGCAAAAGAGGCATTAGTATACAGTTTCATCAAAGAACATAGGCCCACTTACCGCGACAAGGAAGCCTCTACAAGTGGAAAACTAATCTAACCTATAAATGGCGCAGCAACCACCGGCGCCCCAGCACCGCTCCGGCAGCAGACGGCGGGACCCAGGAGCCACACAGCAACCCCACTGTGCAGCAAAGCCTCCTTGGCTCTGGGTCCCACCGCCCCACCAGCACAACACTGAGGCAGCAATGGCAGACACGCAGTACTGCACCATGTGAACGAGTGCAAAGAGCTCACCCAGTCACAACCCTCAGGAAGTGCATCTGAGAGATAGTAGGAGTTTATAAACCCCTTGCAAACTAAGGCTAATTAAAAACACCTAGTCCAAATGGGGAGGAGTGCTGACCCCAGAGGGGGGAAAAAGAAAATAGATAATTACAATATATACTGGAGAGTGAATCTGGATCGCACAACCTCAACACTATGTTTTGATGTAACGACTGTCTCAGCATAATTACGTGGCATATCCGCCCAATTTGTAATACATTATATGCTGTGCAAAAGAGGCATTAGTATACAGTTTGATCAAAGAGCATAGGCCCATTTACCGCGACAAGGAAGCCTCTACAAGTGGGAAACTACTCTAACCTATAAATGGCGCAGCTGTGCGCGGCGACCACCGGCGACTGAGACAGTCGTTATATCAAAAGCATAGTGTTGAGGATTTGCGATCCAGATTCACTCTCCAGTATATATTGAACTTATCTTTAGGGATTGTACTTGAGCCAAATGTTGTTCTGCAGTCATTTCGGTCGTCAAGTCAGAGGAGACTGAAGCCACAATGATACCTGCAGGCGAATTTGGTTCTGGAGGAGTATCAGGAGGCTGAAAGGCACAAAAACTCCCTGATAGGGCATCCGCATTGACATTTTTACTTCCTGGCCTGAAAGTAATGCAAAAGTTAAAGTGTGTAAAGAAATTTTTATGATCAGTAATTACTGTAACACGGTGTTTATCCCCCTCCTAAAATGACGCAATTCCTCAAAAACCCATTTAATAGCGAGTAATTCTCGATTTCCAATGTCATAAGTTCTCTCAGTCGGAGAGAACTTCTGAGAAAAGAATGCACAGGGCCTCAGGTTAGTGAGAGCTGTGGTGACCCCTGGGAGACTACTGCCCCTACCCCATCCTCGGAAGAATCAGCCTCCACCACAAAAGATCGCACTTGGTCTGGTTGAATGAGTATTGGAGCGTTAACAAAGCACCTCTTTAGTGTTTCAAAAGCCTCTAAGGCCTCTGGCGACTAATTCACTAGATCTGCCCCCTCTTGGTTGGATCAGAGAGACGCTTTGCAATAGTAGAAAAGTTCTTAATAAACTTCCAATAATAATTTGCGAAGCCCAAGAAGCGTTGTAACGGGTTAAGAGAGGAGGGTCTCACCCACTCCAAAATAGCTTGCACATTCCCCGGATCCATCTTAAAGGATTGGGGTGTGATAATATATCCCAAAAATGAAATTTCCTTCACTCCCAAAATATACTTCTCATCCTTAACGAATAATCGATTTTCCTAAAGAACCTCCTGTAACTGTCTAGTGTGAACCACGTGAGAATCCCAGTCAGGCAAATACATCAGAATATCATCCAAATAAACCATCACGTATTTTCCAATAAATTGTCTAAAAATATCATTGACAAAATTTTGGAAATCCGCCGGGGCATTACTTAAACCAAACGGCATCACTAAATATTCATAATCACCCTCAGGGTTATTAAAGGCAGTTTTCCCCTCATCCCCCTCCATAATACGAACAAGATTATAGGCCCCTTTAAAATCAAGTGTAGTGAACCAGCGAGCTCCAAGAATTTGGTTAAACAGGTCTGGAATCAATGGCAAAGAGTTCTGATTCTTAATAGTAATCTTATTTAGCTCTCTATAATCAATACACGGTCTCAAACCACCATCTTTTTTGACACCTAAAAAAAAACAAGCCCCCAAAGGAGATACCGAGGGTCTAATATGTCCCTTTCTAGGCTTTCCTTCAGGTAGTCCCTTATAGACTCCCGTTCCAGACCGGACAAATTGTTAATACGGCCCTAGGGTACTTGGATCCCGGAACTAGATTAATAGCACAGTCATATGGTCTATGCGGGGGAAGGAAATCAGCCTCGGACATGGAAAAAACATCTGCAAAGTCACTAATGTAAGAGGGAAGAGAGTTTGACTCCTTAGTGATCCCAGCCTGAATCACAGGTAGACAGCATGAATCACATTTCACCCCCCACTTCTCTAATTCACCCGTGGACCAGTTGATGACTGGATTATGGACCTGGAGAACTACCTCCACAGGTAAATTCTTAAGAATCAAAAAAGAGGTACATTCAGTATGACAAGCCCCCAAAGAAAGCGTTACTTCCGGAGTACAGTATTCCACTGTCCCGCCCACTAAAGGCGTGGAATCAATAGCGATAATATGAATGGGGTTGGCCAGAAACAACATGGGCACACCAAGGGAAAGAGCAAAATCATTGTCAATAAAATTAGAGGCGGACCCAGAATCAATAAACGCCTCCTCGGAACCCTTACTAGAACCAAAGGAAATACCCACAGGTAACAATATTTTCTTTTTAACCACCTTGGGGAGTACCTTATCCTTATGGGCATTAGGACGTGAAGACCTCTTGGAAGGAGGAATTTTCGGATATTGCCGTAACCAGTGATCCTATTCTCCACAATAAAAGCAGGCACCCTTTTGACGTCTTAGATCCCTCCTATACATTCCAAATTGCATGGGCTCTTCTGGATGATTCTCCAGTTGGACTTTCAAGGGAGATGAGTAAGTTTTCACCACCACCTGTGAAAACGTCAGTTGTTCTCTTTGTCTTTCCCTAATTCATCGGTCCAGTCTGACAGCAAGAGTCATCTCCTGTTCTAAGGTGTCGTGAGAGGGTAATTGACCAACATATCTTTCAAGTCTTCAGAGATCCCTAACCTGAACTGACACCTAAGCGCGGGATCGTTCCTCCACAGGCCTATCTCCCTGACAAAGAGACTATAATTAACTCTCTGCTACAGCCGACTTATCGGGTTCATCATAGAGTTCTTGTAAGGCCTGAAAAAATGCCTCCACAGTAGCTAGGCATGGGGAATCTGTGGGAAGAGATTCTTGCCTATTCTTGCTGGCTCCCTGCTTTAAAGAGATAACAATTCCTAGCCTTGTTGCTCAGAGCCCGAAAAATATGGATATTAACGAAAATAAAGCTTGCAGCTTTTTTTAAATGTCAGGAAATACTTCTTATCCCCTGAAAATTGTCAGGCAGTTTGACATGAGGTTCAAGATTTTGAGCGAAGGAGGCCACTACAGGTGGGGCCTGATGCAATTCCTGCTGCTGTTGCCTCTCCACCAAATCCCACAACATTTGGGCGAGACTATGTACCTAGTCCATGAGGACTCATATAAGGTCCATGGTATAGGTAAGGCCTGTGAATCTGTCACGACAGAGGATAGGGATAAGTGCAGCCCTAAACTCCACCCCACCTCTGTCCCTTCCTACCTGCACGGCCCAACCTAACGGACGGCGTACAACTTGGCAGCTCGCTCAGAAACGTGCAGGTGCCTAAAAAGATAAGAGAAGTACCATTGGCATCCTGGCCACGCTTCACCTTCTGCCCACATATTCTACATATGGCCATTTTCACCTCCTTTAGCGGCTTAACAAAAAACTGGCACACCGCTGAGTAGGTGATTTTACCCCCAACACTACGCACGACTGACTGCTATTGCCGCTGCCTTCGTGAACCCGGGTACCCCTACTGCCCAGGAAGGTAGGCTCCTGTGAAGTGGGTGGTCTACCCCGAACATGTTTAACCCCCAACCTCCCACTGCTGCCACTCTTCTGACTCCCGGCCATGCTAGCGACTTGCTGGCTCCGCCGCTGGCTCATGGGCAAGCTGCCACCCTCATCTCCCAATGATGATGAATCTCCTTCGTCACCCAGCTCTGAAGTTTGATCAGCTACATCCTCATCGAGTACTGTCTGCACGTTACTGATGTCCTCCTCAACCGTCTTTGGGTCCTGACCGTGCGCAACACCAGCTCCCATGCCACTCTCCTCATCACCACTTGCCCGGCTAGTGGAGGAAGCGGTGGATGTCTCCTCCAGATCTTAGCTGGGTAGTAGCTGCTGAGTGTCCTCTAGTAGCTCGTCCTCACTGAAAATTGGAGCTGAGCAAAGGCAATATAACACTTCTTGCGCTGAGGGAACGGAAAATGACAGAGAAAGGTTCAGGACAGGTGGGGGCACAGGGCCTGCTCTCGGTCCATGCCAACTAAGTGTCATGTCAGAGGAGCCCACCGACTCTTGGCTGGGGGTGTCTGATGTCACTTGGGACGAAGTAGATGACCCAGTCAATTATTCAAGAACCGCTGGGTTGCTGGTCAAGACACGACCGCTAGATGACACCCGGAAATCAGGCCTCTCGCTACGACCCCTGCTGCCATGCCCCCTTACTCTGCTGCGACCTCTGCCTGCGCCAGAAACATTTAGGCCTCTGCCACTCCCCTGTGCAGGGCCTGGCACTTACAGTTGTGTTCAAAATTATTCAACCCCCAATGCTGTAAAGGGTTTTAGGGAATTTAGTGTACATTTGTAATTGTGTTCAGAATGAAATCTTACAAGGACTTTTTAAAGAACCAAATGCAACTAAAATTACATCATTTTTTTTTGTAATACAGTATTAAATGTTTTTTTTTGTGTGATTTCTTCATTGACACAATTATTCAACCCCTTAAAGACTACCACTCTTAAGAACAGAGGTTCATTCAAGTGTTTTCGATCAGGTATTGAAAACACCTCTGGATGTCAAGGAGCAGCAATCAAGCATAATAAGCATCAATTAGGCAGATTTAAAATGACTGTGATGCTCAGCTCCTTCTAGAAATTTACTGGTGTGTTTACAAACATGGTGAAGTCAAGAGAATGGTCCAGGAAGACAAGAGAAGAGGTGATTTCTCTTCACAGGAAGGGCAATGGCTATAAGAAGATTGCAAAGATGTTAAACATACCAAGAGACACCATAGGAAGCATCATTCGCAAATTCAAGGCAAAGGGCACTGTTGAAACGCTATCTGGTCGTGGCAGAAAGAAGATGCTGACTTTGACTGCTGTGCGCTACCTGAAGCGCAAAGTGGAGAAAAGTCCCCGTGTGACTGCTGAGGAACTGAAAAAAGATTTGTTAGATGCGGGTACTGAAGTTTCAGCTCAGACAATAAGGCGCACACTGCGTAATGAAGGCCTCCATGCCAGAAATCCCAGGTGCACCCCCTTGCTGTCTCCAAAGAATAAGAAGAGTCGACTACAGTATGCCAAAAGTCATGTGGACAAACCACAAAAGTTTTGGGATAGTGTTCTGTGGACTGATAAAACAAAATTAGAACTGTTTGGGCCCATGGCTGTTTGGAGGAGGAAGAACAAGGCCTATGAAGAAAAGAACACCTTGCCTACTGTGAAGCATGGCGGGGGGTCAATCATGCTTTGGGGCTGTTTTGATTTTACAGGTACAGGGAAGCTTCAGCGTGTGTAAGGTACCATGAATTCTCTTCAGTACCAGGAGATATTGGATGAAAATGTGATGCAGTCCATCACAAAGCTGAGGCTTGGGAGACGTTGGACCTTTCAACAGGACAATGATCCCAAGCATACCTCCAAGTCCACTAGAGCAGGGTTGCAGATTAAAGGCTGGAACATTTTGAAGTGGCCATCGCAGTCACCAGACTAAAATCCGATTGAGAACCTCTGGTGGGACTTAAAGAAAGCAGTTGCAGTGCACAAGCCTAATAATGTGACTGAACTGGAGGCTTTTGCCCATGAAGAATGGGCGAAGATACCCGTAGACCACTGCAAGACATTTGTGTCAAGCTATGCTTCACGTTTAAAAGCTGTTATAACTGGAAAAGGATGTTGTACTAAGTACTAAGATTGAATGTCACTTGGGGGTTGAATAAAACTGATAATGATGTGAGCACAGAAAAGACTTTTGTGGTTATTTCATTATAAATGTTATGTTATATTAGTCTGACTTACAAGTGCCTCTTTGATTTAATTGTAAACAAGATGACTGAAATGATCAAAATCAATGTCAAACTGGCCAAAACACACAATTTCAGTGGGGGTTGAATAATTTTGAACACAACTGTATCTGTCTAATATACTGTTAGATCCAATAATCAAATGTTAGATCAAATATTTTTTCTTTTGTCACTAATACACGGCAAACAGGGCTTTAGAATATATCACTGCACCGCAGAACGGCAATTAGGCCCTAATTTTTTTCTACTTTTACACAACACAAAAGGCTTTTCAACAGATAAGTGCGACGATGAATGGCAAATATATTTTTTATTTTGCCACTAATACACGGCAAACTGGGCTTTAGAATATATCACTGCACCGCAGAACGGCAATTAGGCCCTAATTTTTTTCTACTTTTACACAACACAAAAGGCTTTTCAACAGATAAGTGCAACGATGAATGGCAAATATATTTTTTATTTTGCCACTAATACACGGCAAACTGGGCTTTAGAATATATCACTGCACCGCAGAACGGCAAATACAGTAGGCCCTAATTTTTTTCCACTTATCCACAACACAAAAGGCTTTTCAACAGATAAGTGCAACGATGAACGGCAAATATATATTTATTTCGCCACTAATACACAGCGAACTGGGCTTTTGAATATATCACTGCACTGCAGAGCGGCAATTAGGCCCTCATTTTTTTCCACAACACAAAAGGCTTTTCAACAGATAAGTGCATTAATAAATGGCAAATATATTTTTATTTTCGCACAAATACACGGCAAACTGGGCTTTAGAATATATCACTGCACTGCAGAACGCCAATTAGGCCCTAATTTTTTTTACTTTTACACAACACAAAAGGCTTTTCAACAGATAAGTGCAACAATGAACGGCGAATATATTTCTATTTCGCCACTAATACACGGCAAACTGGGTTTTTGAATATATCACTGCACCGCAGAACAGCAAATAGGCCCTCATTTTTTTCCACTTTTTTGCACAACACAAAAAGCTTTTTAACAGATAAGTGCAACGATGAATGGCGAATATATTTTTATTTTGCCACTAATAGACGGCAAACTGGGCTTTAAAATATATCACTGCACTGCAGAACGGCAATTAGGCCCTAATTTTTTTACTTTTACACAACACAAAAGGCTTTATAACAGATAAGTGCAACAATGAACGGCGAATATATTTTTATTTCAACACTAATACATGGCAAACTGCGCTTTAGAATATATCACTGCACCGCAAAATGGCGAATATATTTTTCTTTTGCCACTAATACATGGCAAAAAGGGCTTTACAACATATAACTGCACCGCACAATGGCAAATAAGGTGTACTGCAGAAATATTTCCTTGCAATAAACCCTGTTTATGGCTGTCTCAAACAGCACTTGCACCATGATAACAAGAACAGTTTGCTAGAATGACAGAGCTGTATAATGGCAATTTGGATCCCCAGTCAGTGCACCAAGGTGTAATAGGATTGTTCCTATTACCCAGTTTGTAACCTCCCCTACTGAACCCTTTTCTACATAAATGCTGCGGAACGATTCCTCCCTATCCTTTTCCTGCACTTATAAATAGTTTTTTTCACCACAATCCACACTTTCCTATCACTGTCCCTAGCGTCTGCAGACACATCTCTCCCTGCACTAAGTACGCTGGCAAATGGCAGAATCTAAGATGGCTGACACTATTTATAGGGCTATGACATCACACGGCTGGTTGGCTGCTGATTGGCTGCATGCAAGTCAGTATGGGTGATCACGCCTTCCCAGAGTTCCTTTCTCTATGTCCTTACACATGCAGCAGCCATTTTTGGAAAAAATGCTATTCATTACCACGAAACACAAGGAAATTTGGGTTCGTTGCGAATAGAATTTTTTCTGAAATACAGATCGAATTACACTTCGTCAACTTCGATTCGCTCATCTCTAGTAATGAGCCTATCAGCAGCAACATCTGGATTAATTGTACTTAGGGGGAAATGTGGGGAAGGAAAGAAAGGTCCCACTTCCAACTTACCTGCCATTCCATACAAAAACCAATACCATAAGACAATATCATTGTTACTGTTATTTTTTTTGTCTCTTTAGAAAAATTGTTTCAAGAGTGAGTTGCTTTGTGATAATTAGATCCTGACATCCAGCTAGTTTCACATTTCAATGCTTCGTTCCAATTAGAATGACATTAGAGTGAAAGTGTAGCAATATAATTGTATGAAGAATAGATCTAATTTTCTCAATGTCACTGCAATATCACCTTTCAGCACTAATAGCATTGAATGATTACGCATATCATTTAGTAATTGTATTTTACCCATTTTCACAGTGCAAACTGATTTTTAAAGTGGACATGTGATTAGATTATAAATTACCACAAGGCTTAAAAACCTTGATGAGTATCAATATATCAATGCAAAGATGACATCAGCTGCCAGGAATAGTGGTGCTTTTTTTAAGCATCACATTGTGTTTATAGTATAGATTCACTTTGTTTAACATGGAGGTTAGGAAAATATCAAAGATCCAGTAAACAGCTTTACACCCATGGTCTACATAATTGTATTTGCTTAGCCTAAAAATTCCATTTTAAAATAACTATATGCTGCAACTGCTGAGAATCCTCATATTAAGGGCTAAGGTACACAATTGTATTTTTAATCATCACCGGATCCACATTTTTACTGTTCGGATGCTGACCAATTAATTTCTATGGGACCACAAAAATTGCAGACAGCACACAAATGTCCTCTGTGTGCTGTCCGCATTTGTGTGTCCATCACGCAAATAATTTAACATAATAGTGACGGACACACACTGGGCCAGTGAAAAATGTTGTAAGCACATAGCCAGAATCTGTATTTTGCGGATCAGTGGTTCGCAGACTGCAAAATACAAACATGAAAAAAGGGTAATGTATAGCCAAAACATTGCATTCACTGAATTGCAGAAGAGGTATAAAAAATTTTTACTTTGTTTTCACCTTTGCATAAATGAGTGCTTCCTTTCTTCCTTTATTGGGAGACTCCCATTTGGTCGAACACTTTTTTTGACCCAATAATGGGTGCAGTACTTTTCTATTTTTTATGACTATTGCAGGCTAGGCAATTCTCCTTTTGGGCTTGAGAAAGGCTCACGTTTGCGAGCCGAAATATCGCCACACCATATGGGTAAATAAAACCTATATATTTTTGCGTAATTAATGGAGTGCTGCTCTTTCTTTTTTAATATGATTACGGACTGCTTATCCGAATTTTGAGCACCCGATAGCGTTGGTCAGTGCAGCCTCACCCTCTCTTTTTTTCTATGTATGTATGTGTGTATATATATATATATATATATATATATATATAACCAACAGAAATAAATAAAATGACATAGAAAACTCTCGTATAGAATAATGGGAAAATGTTGGACCCTATTGCAGTCCGCTCAGCGATTGAGCATAAACCCTACAAAAGAACAGACTGAGAACAAATGGACCTGATATCACAAATAATTTTATTAGGTTAAAAAGTAGTTTAAAAAAAGTATAACAGATGACAATTGAAAAAAAGGGGAAAAGACATGTACAAATCTCTCCTGAGGAAAAGCGTAACACTACAATACATGCAAAAGAAGGTATTCACTAACACATGGGGAGAAGAGAAGAACTGATCGCTAATAATGCATCAGAGGGAATCAATGTATTGTGGTGATTCAACCACAATAAGTAGATATATAAGTAGTATAAATAACATAAATAGTATCAATATACGTTACCACAAAATAGGGTAAAGCAATACAAAGATGTGCTATTGAATCCACAATACATCATAGTGACCAGAAACTCCCACAAGGGGTAAGTCAAAGTGCAAGTGCAAAGTAAGCCACAGTTTAGAGCATATAAATAAAGTGCAAATATGTTAGCATGTTAGAATAAAAACCTACTCATAAGTGATGCAATTGAGAGATCCTCAGGAGAGCCATACACCCCAACGCACGTTTCGGCAGTGCCTTCTTCCTCCGGGGGTGCCCTATTTTGTGGTAACGTATATTGAAACTATTTATGTTATAGTACAACAAGGTGTCCTCCTATCTGTTTGTATCATGGTGACTGATTTCCTCTGTCTCCACGGACAGTAGGGTGAAGTGTGTTGGCAGACGACTGACACCATCAGGGACTGTCTAGGGTCTCTCAGCCTAGGCACGAGGACGGTGAGTCTCCACACTCAGGGGACGTCCCCGGGCTGAGGATTAGCATAGGGGTATACCAGGGTTAGCTCCCGATGATACCTGACTGCCTCACCATAGGCTATGCAGTGACTGTCATGGTCCTCTATCCGGACAGTCCCTGTTGTGACCGCCATTAGTTCATCACATTGATAAGAGTTTGTTTCACGTTTGGATATTTATTGGGGTTTTCGTGGCCCCTTGGTTTTAATGACTAAGAATAAAGGTTAACTTTTAAAGGGATTTAGTACTTTTGCTGGAATTCTGCCTTTTAATTGGTAGCAGTAGCAGTGCAGTGTGGATGAGGAAATGGCAAGGTTTTAGAGGCAAATGGCAGCAAAAGTAGCGGCAGCAGAAGCAGCATAGCATTAAGTAGGCAGTAGGTCGGCCATCTATGGGTAGTAGTAGTAATGGTAGTAGTAGTAGTGGTGGTAGTAATGGCAGATGTGTAGTGTTAATAGTGGTGATAGTGGGGGATTAGCAGTGAGGAGCAGCAGCTGAGGTGGCAGCAGGGGATTAGCAGTGAGGAGCAGCAGCTGAGGTGGCAGCAGCAGCAGGGGCGTACATAGAATTCACTGGGCCCCATAGCAGGAATCTGAAATGGGCCCCCATGATCCTTCCCAAGCCCCTCTGACTAACCATTCCTGGTCCCTTCAACCTTCTACCCCAGCCCCTCCCTTACCCATGAACGGTGCCTACGGTGCTACATTACAGATTATTACTGTTTTTGATAACCTGGGGTGTTCTTGCAAAACACATAGTGTGACCGCGTTCACATTACTGTTAATTTTCTGTTCTTATCCGTCAGAAGAAACCAAAAATATATAAAATAACGGATCCTGTATTTTAAACATCCCTTATGCTCAGTAATGCACATTTTGCATTCGTTTTAGCCATTTCTACTTTGTGTAGAACATAAAAAAACAGATCTCAGACGGAAATGGCTAAAGAGGATGCAAAATGTGCAGAATTGAGCAAAATGAATGCCTTTTGCTCAGAACAGTGATGTGAATGCGGCCTAAGGCTATATTCATATCTCAGGTGACTGTATCCGACAGAGAACATCCTGCCAGAGCTCACCAGATCCAGCATTTAAAGATTCTACTGTTCACCACTGGATACCATAGACCAGGGATGCCCAACCTGCAGCCCTCCAGCTGTCTACACCTATTAGGGCATGCTGGGAGTTGTAATTTTGCAACAGCTAGAGGGCTGCAGGTTGAGCTTTCCTGCCATAGACTATGACAGACTACCAGCAGGGTTTCAGCATGACAAAAACTGTTCTACTGGTGAAGGGCAGAATGCTGGAACTGGTGTACTCTGGCAGGATGTTCTCTACCAGATACCGATCACCAGAGATGTAAACGAAAACTAATACGCATCAAAGTGCAATGATCAGATGACTTTATTTTGTCTGAACCAGGACAATGCCTCTAACAGTCGCAGTCATAACTAGTATTGAGCGAACTTGTGTTTTCAAGTTCGGTGTACAAGGTTCAGATTATCTAAGCTAAGAATCCCGTTATGGATTCCACTTCCACGGAAGCCCATAAGAGGCATGCTGTATTGTAGTCCGTCATAAAATAAGTCTATGGCCAGCATGCAATGCAGAATGCCTCTTATGGGCTTCAGTGGAAGTGGAATCCATAACGGGATTCTTAGATAATCCGAACCCGAACCTTGTACGTCGAACTTGAAAAACAAGTTCACTCAATACTAGTCATAACACATTAAATAAATGTGAAAACTGTGGGATCCGTTTCAGGGCTCTCACAAACGGTCCAAAACGGATCAGTTCAGCCCCAATGCATTCTGAATGGATAAGGATTAGAGATGAGCGAACATTTAAAAAAAGTCCGTTGTTTGGGGTTCGGGTGGTGGTTAATTGCGCATCCCGTTATGGATTCCACAATAGCGCATATGGAATCCATAAGGGGCGGCTGCCACCAACCCGAACTGTAGAACAGCTGAAGGACCTGGCGTGACGTCACTGTCATGTGATCAGTGCAGGGGGCGTGGCTCAGCACGGGATTTGATCCCGTGCTGAGCCACGCCCCCTGCACTGATCACATGACAGTGACGTCACGCCAGGTCCTTCAGCTGTTCTACAGTTCGGGTTGGTGGCAGCCGCCCCTTATGGATTCCATATGCGCTATTGTGGAATCCATAACGGGATGCGCAATTAACCACCACCCGAACCCCGAACAACGGACTTTTTTTAAATGTTCGCTCATCTCTAATAAGGATTAGAGTTGAGCGAACTTCTACTTTTAGTTTGGCGTCCAAATTTCGGGTTCGTGTTATCGTAGCATCCCGTTATGGATTCCGCTACCGTGGACCATAACGACATTTGGAATCCATAAGGGGCTGCTTCATTGAACCCGAACCTTGGACAACTCTAAGGACTTGGGGTGACGTCACCGTCATGTGATCAGTGCAGGGGGCGTGGCTCAGTACTGGATCACCTCTTATCCAATCCAGAGGAGCTGTTTGGAATAAATAGTATTTATTAAAAGGGCAAATATACTTACAGTCGCAATTACATCACTGGTCGCAAAAATTGTAGCTGCTTGGAATACATGTAGGGTCTTTTTTGAGAAGACCCTTCACCACTGCAGCCTTTGTCTGTCAGCTCCCTTCCAAACTGGTCGCGGCAGCTGTTCCAGCGCATCTTTAACTGTTTCACTGTAATGATTTTGAAAAAAAAAATAATCGTTTTATGACACACATCTAAAAATACTAGAAATAAATTAACAAAACATGGTACAATACTGCAGGTGTGGCTAGACGGATGTACATTACCATTATAAAAAGGAGAAGATTAGTCATGCACGCCATTTTAAAAAATAAACTTAGAAACGTGTGGTGGACAACTAGTGGATGCTACATTACAACATGGACACCTGTGGAACTTTAAAATTTCCAGCCACATGCGGAATAAATACCTCACTACTGTTTGAATTCACAAATGAAAAGGCAGCCAGGAAAAGGTTAAAAAATGATGGTGTATGGTACATATTGCATGAAGCATACAATCACCATATACAGGGCTAGATAACATTAACAGGCCACACTACATATACAGTATTCTGAACTCCTCACCCAAAAACTAAGAACAACACAGGGACAGGACAGTAGAACAACATTGTTGTCACTTACCTAAAGCTGCCCTTCCTCGGCCATCTTCGTTCTCCCATTCTTGTCCCCATTCTGAGGCGACGAGCAACCTGTTCCCAGGCCACCTCCTTCCGCACTTTGTCCTGGTATCCAGCATGGCGAGTATCCCATAGTTCAGGCCTCTCCTGCACCAAGGGGATCAATTTATCAACATTCCACCTCATCATTTTGGTTGGTAGAGAAGAGCACAGCCAAAATGTCTGAATGCCCGAAATTACACCACACTGGCAAAATCAGGTGCCTAGCAATCAGCAACTAAACTTTGACCTTAAACTTCCTTCTTCCTGTACTTTTTTTACCATCAAATTTTATTGACACAATCTGTTGGTGACAGCTTTGTTGGCAAAAACTAATCACCAAAAAACAGATACAGACGCGGACTCGAAAGACAAACGGTTTTGCATCCGCATTTTTGGCGGACCCATTGACTTGAATGGGTCCGTGAACCGTTTTATGCGGACAAGAATAGGACAGGTTATATTTTTTGTCGGACGCAAAACACGGACGCGGAAAACAAACGGTGGGTTAGCCGATATTTCAACGGCTCCATTAAAAATGAATGGGTCCGCAAAAAGGCACAAAAAACGGCCCCACGGACGCGGAGCAAAACAACAGTCGTGTGCATGAGACTTTAAGCTAATACATGTCTTTTGTCTGTCTGTGAGAGACATGAAACAAAAGATCATGACGGCATTCACCAATCCATTACGATATTCGTGTTTGTTTGGAGCAGGAGGGGGAGACATACAGTACAAACTCACACGCTGCCGCGCTTCCTCTGGCCTTTCACTTGCAATGAGGTTGCCTGGCGCAATCAAATTTATGCGCCCAATAGCACCTGAAAAAGTTCCCCAAATTTTGCTTTTTCATTTAAATTCAGCCCAATGGCTGATTATATAAAACAGATTATTAAAAAATATTGGGGTATAATAGAGGAAGATGATGCTTTAAAACAATTACGAGGTAGTAAACCCATTGTCGCCTTCAGAAGGTGCCATACGCAATAAATTGGTGTATAGCCATTTTAAGGAAGAAAAACGCCACACTTGGCCATCAGGCAACCAAAAGGAAATAAAAAATGTGGAAGCTGTTCATTTTGTAGCTTTAATCCCCTGTAGTCACTAATATCCTTTGCAGGACTTGAACATAAAGTAAACACACTCATTACCTGCCGGAGTATGTTTGTTGTTTATATTATCCTGTGCAAAATAGGAAGATTTTATATTGGGAAGACCATACGCTGTTTGTATGAACGTTTCCGTGAACATTTAAATTCCATAAGAACTGGCAAAGGTGTGGCGCGATTAATTGAGCACATAAACTCCGCACATACCGGTGATAACAGCGTATTGAAGTTCGCGGGTCTAGAAGTAGTTCATCGTACGGCACGGGCCGTAGGAGAGAAGGAAGGTGGATCCTTCGATCGAATGCAACTGGTTCGCTGGGTCAAAATGAAAAATTAGATAGGAGTGCTTTTTTATAAGTTTATATAGTGACTTTTTGTTTAAATGTGTGCTAAATGTCTCTTTTTCTAAATGATATCAATGTAACGCATTGCAAAGAAGTTGCCAATAGAGAGCCAGTCCCGGGTTTAGAGGTCAGATGACGGGGCTTTCTACGTCATAGTAATGCGCCAAGTTCAGGTGCTATTGGGTGCATAAATTTGATTGCACCAGGCAACCTCATTGCAAGTAAAAGGCCAGAGGAAGCGCGGCAGCGCGAAATGACCGTCGCCTTTTCTATGTGAGTTTGTACTGTATGTCTCCCCCTCCTGCTCCGAATAAACGCGAATATCGTAATACATTGGTGAGCGCCGTCATGATCTTTTGTTTCATGGGATATATCGTCAAGACTGTTGTTTGACAGAGCACCACCGTGTTACTTGCGTTGACCACCTGATGGGTGAGTGGACTGAAGAGTTGGAGTTTTTAACATCAAATTTCAGATGTGTGTAGTGCCACTAATTAACTGTTTCTAAACATTTGTGGATGAATGCTTGAACTTTGCTCACTGTATACTTAGTAGAGCACACACTTTTTCAGTATGATAACCGTATGATAACACACAACCCGGGTCCACAGGAATGGATATCACACCACAAACGGAGTTGAAACCAGGAATGCTGGAGGGCAGAGAGGGGGCAGACCAATACTTTCTACAGTGCAAGCAGAAAGATATTTTTGAGACAATGAGCAATAAAGCTCTAGAAACAAGTCATGCAGTTAGCCGAAAAAGAAGTTCGGCTTTATTGGACGATCAACTCACTGAAGTCCTACTGCGAAAGTAAACGAGTCCCTAGGGGCTTACAGATTTTTAAAGAGATATCTCAGTTTCATGATGACCCCAGTTTCACCGCAGAATGGCACCAGATCCATCTGGACTTTTCATTTAAAATCATGGAAACAGTTTTGAAACAAAATGAATGAAAAAGAATATGAAACAATAAATAAGGAACTACAGAAGGCAAATTTTACTCTCCCGACTAGCTGGAAGCCAGCCCCAAGCCTTCCTAAAACGAATGGATAAAAAGTTTACGTTAATCCAAAGTGAAATTAAGGAAATAAAATGTGATAAATTCCTGAGGGATAAGCTAGACTATGAGTCGAGAAGAGTTTTCAATTGGAGTGTGAAACAACAAAAAAGACAACGACCGAAACTGAGAAAAAGTGACTATTGGACATCAGACTCTGACTCTAGTACATATGATGACATTGATACCAACAATTCTGGAGGCGCATCTATTGATATGAGCCCTTTAGGAAAAGTACTAGGAGAGGAAGAGGAAGAAAAGGGTGTAGGGAGTCGGGGTTACAAGCGAAAACAGATCTCCTCAAGACGATAATGGAAGAACCCGAACAACCAAATCTGGTGGTGAATTTGTCTGAAATCGAGTTGCCACAGGGCTGTGAGCGAGTCCTTAATAAAGGTCTCAATTACAGCCTAGTGGAGAAATTTGATCCAGTAGAATTTTTAAGGCCTACAGAAAATTAATTTGAGGAGAATATATGACAATACCCCACAAGATTCCAAGCTCCATAGAGAGCAAAAAGAAGGCGAATGCCCTGTAAAAATCAGCCCCCTAAGCTTCAGTTTAAATGCAAGATTTAACGAAGAGGAAATTTCCTGTCTGGAATTTTTGACAGATGTTGATCTCAGCAACCCCAGACAGAGGGTAGATGACTCAAGGTTCACAGGAGGTATCAAATCCTCCTTTTGTCACCTCCGTCCTACTGTTGGAAGCCAGTCTATCTATGGGAAAGGGTGTCCGTGTACCTGACAAATGATATCTATGATTATCTTTTTCGGCACCCGGGCTCTGGTTGAGATGAGGCTTCTGGTGGTGACATTTTTGACGATCTGAAGTGACATATTTGACGATCTGAAGTCATTGCCCCCTGATGAACCCAATTATTTTGGGGGAAACGCGTCGGGGCTTATAAGGATATAAACTACATTTTATGGGGCTGAGAACCACACAAGGTTTATTTGTGTAGAAGCCTCCATCTGATAGGCCGACTGAGGCTGAGCTGACTTTATTGCACTTAGATGTGGACTACTGGTTAGGCATAGGGTTATTTAAAGGGTCACTTAGGGTAGGCACGAGGACGGGGGGACCCCACCATCAGGGGTTGCCCTCGGGCAAAGGTGTACATAGGGGCAGTATAAGGGAGAGATATTATTCATCCCCATGATATAGCCCCCTTGAGGAACCATCCTACCCAGTATACCCTCCCCATGTCTCCAGGTCCTTCAGGGTGGGATTAACAATTTGGGTATGATTTTAATGGCATACTAATAAAAATTAACATTTTTAGGAGTCACTTTCTTTTTCTTTTTTCTCTACTTTATGCGAAGGTGTACCCACACTATAGATATTTTCATTGTACTTTCTTGGATATGCCATTGTAGAAATGGTTCCATCACACCTCAGGGACACCTCTGATCTCCTCCGGTCACTGAGAGACATTCATTGGCGGGAGGAGCTCAGTTTGGTGTCCCTGGATGTGGAAAGCCTATAATAACCGCATGCCTCAAAGTAAGGGCATTAAAGCCGTGATTGAGGTCCTAGAAAATACAGAAGGAAGTGTGGTCTTTAGGGATTTCATCAGAGATGGCCTAGAATTCATTTTGAAAAATAATGCCTTTATGTTCGGGGATGCTTGGTATAGACAAAATGTGGTTACCGCGATGGGGACTCCCGTCGCTTGTACTTTCGCTAACCTATACCTGGCACAGTTCGAGGATCGTTATGTTTACTCTTTGTCTAACCCCTTTCTACGATATATCGATACCCTCTATAGGTTTGTGGATGATGTCTTTATTATCTGCTCGGGAAGCGAAAAATTATTTGGGGAATTTGTAAAATATCTTAACAAACATAACGATATGAATATGCGATTTACATGCCAATTTGGGGGCAATAACATTGAGTTCCTGAACGTGGTGATCTCCGTGTCTGAGGGGGAGCTGGTGACTGAGGGCTTCTGCAAGCCGACGGTGACCAACTCCCTCCTACACTTTTCTAGCTATCATTCGAAAACAGTAAAACATGCCGTACCCTATGGCCAATTTGTGAGACTAGCTCGTATAAATAAAGCTACCAAGAGTTATCAAAAACAAGCAGCTGATTTGCAAAATAGGCTGAGAGCTAGGGGTTATGCTGCAGAATTATTAAATGAAGCTATGGAAAAAGCAATAGTCTCAGAACGTCAAATACTCAATCCCCCATCTGAACAAGCCCCATGGGTGATTATATAAAACAGAATATTAACCACTTCAGCCCCCCTAGCTTAAACACCCTTAACCAGGCCACTTTTTACAATTCTGCACTACACTACTTTCACCATTTATTGCTCTGTCATACAACTTACCACCCAAATGAATTTTACCTCCTTTTCTTCTCACTAATAGAGCTTTCATTTGGTAGTATTTCATTGCTGCTGACAATTTAACTTTTTTTGCTATTAATCAAAAATGACCGAAATTTTTGCAAAAAAATTACATTTTTCACTTTCTGTTGTAATTTTTTTTTAAAAACTACATTTCTATATACATTTTTCACAAAATTTATTGTTCTACATGTCTTTGATAAAAAAAATCCTGTAAGTGTATATTTATTGGTTTGGGAAAAAGTTATAGCGTTTACAAACTATGGTGCAAAAAAGTGAATTTCGGCATTTTGAAGAAGCTCTGACTTTCTGAGCACCTGTCATGTTTCTTCAGGTGCTAGAATGCCAGGAAAGTATAAATACCCCCCATATGACACCATTTTAGAATGAAGACACCCCAAAATATTCGCAGAGGGGCATGGTGAGTTCATGTATGATTTCATTTTTTTTCACAAGTTAGCGGAAAATGACACTTTCTGAGGAAAAAAATAAAAATAATAAAGTTTCCATTTCTGCTAACTTCTGGCAAAAAAAAATTAAATCTCCCACGGACTCACTATGCCCCTCAGTGAATACCTTGGGGTGTCTACTTTCCGAAATGGGGTCATTTGTGGGGTGTGTTTACTGTTCTGGCATTTTGGGCGGGGCTAAATTGTGAGCAGCCATGTAAAAGCTAAAGGTACTCATTGGAATTTGGGCCCCTTTGCGCACCCAGGCTGCAAAAAAGTGTCACTCATGTGGTATCGCCGTACTCAGGAGAAGTAGGGCAATAAGAAGAAATAGAAGATTTTTTTTTTTTGGCACAAGTTAGTGGAAAAAGATTTTTTATTGTTTTTTCTTATAAAGTCTCCCTTTCTGCTAACTTTTGACAAAAAGTTCAATTTTTCATGGACTCTCTATGCCCCTCAGCGAATACCTTGGGGTGTCTTCTTTCCAAAATGGGGTCATTTGTGGGCTGTTTGTACTGTTCTGGCATTTTGGGCGGGGCTAAATTGTGAGCAGCCATGTAAAAGCTAAAGGTACTCATTGGAATTTGGGCCCCTTTGCGCATCTTGGCTGCAAAAAAATGTCACACTTGTGGTATCGCCGTACTCAGGAGAAGTAGGGCAATAAGTTTTGGGGTGTATTTTTACATATTCCCATGTTGGGTGAGAGAAATATCTCTGCAAACTGACAACTTTGTATAAAAAAATGTAAAAAGTTGTCGTTTACAGAGATATTTCTCACACCCAGCATGGTTATATGTAAAAATACACCCCAAAACTCATTGCCCTACTTCTCCTAAGTACGGCGATACCACAAGTGTGACATTTTTTTGCAGCCAAGATGCGCAAAGGGGCCCTAAAACTAATGAGTAGTGTTGAGCGAACAGTTCGAGCATCGTTCGGGTTCGTACCGAATTTTGGGGTGTCCGGGACCCGGACCCGAACCCGGACATTTTCAAAAAAGTTCGGGTTCGGCTTCGTCGTTCGGCATGTATTTAGGCGCATTTTGAAAGGCTGCAAAGCAGCCAATCAACATGCATCACACTACTTGCCCTAAGATGCCATCGCAGCCATGCCTACTATTGGCAAGGCTGTGATTGGCCGAGTGCAGCATGTGACTCAGCCTATTTATAAGCTTGTGCGCACGTCGGGACGTGCTCACTCCCGATGTGAATAGAACAGGGATAGACGCAGCTGATGCTAGGGCGAGAATAGGCAGGGATAATTGAATAACTGGAAGCAAATTTCTCTCCTCCACCTGTGATTCATCTGAACAACTGCAGCTGAGCTGCTTTTTTGATAGGGATTGGCCATTTTAGAGTGGCCAGAGTGATTTTTCCATCCACATGTACCTGGGCTGACCGCCGGCCGCCATTTTGCGACTTGTAGTGCTGCAGCAGAAGCTGCCACAGTGTGCATTCCAAAGATACTAATAAAAATTATACATTATTGCAGGAGTCACTTTCTTTTCTTTCTCTCTACTTTATGCGGAGGTGCTGTCCCACACTATAAAAGATATATTTTCATTGTACTTTCTTGGGTATACCATTGTAGCAAATGGTTTCCACATCACACCTCGGGGTTTCTCCCCTGATCTCCTCCGGTCACTGAGGGACATTCGACTAGGCGGGAGGAGCTCAGTTTGGTGTCCCTGGATTAGTGGAGAATAGCCTAATAACCGCGTAGCCTCAAAGTAAGAGGCATTCAAGCCGCGATGGTGAGAGTCCTAGAGAAAGTAGAGAGGAAGTGTGGTCTCTTTAGGGATTTCATCAGAGATGGCCTAGAATTCATTTTGAAAAATAATGCCTTTATGTATTCGGGGATGCTTGGTATAGACAAAATGTAGTTACCGCGATGGGGACTCCCGTAACGCTTGTACTATGCTAACCTATACCTGGCACAGTTCGGAGGATCGTTATGTTTACTCTTTGTCTAACCCCTTTCTACGATATATCGATACCCTCTATGGTTTGTGGATGATGTCTTTATTATCTGCTCGGGAAGCTGAAAAATTATTTGGGGAATTTGTAAAATATCTTAACAAACATAACGATATGAATATGCGATTTACATGTCAATTTGGGGGGCAATAACATTGAGTTCCTGAGCGTGGTGATCTCCGGTGTCTGAGGGGCTGAGCTGACTGAGGGCTTCTGCAAGCCGACGGTGACCAACTCCCTCCTACACTTTTCTAGCTATCATTCGAAAACAGTAAAACATGCCGTACCCTATAGCAACTTAATGTGAGACTTCAAGCTACCGTATAAATGAGAAGCTGCCAAGAGTTATCAAAAACAAGCAGCTGGATTCGCCAAATAGGCTGCAAGGAGCTGGGGGGTTATGTGCTGGGATTGTATTAAATGAAGCTATGGAAAAAGCAATAGTCTCAGACGTCAAATACTCCAATCCCCCATCTGAGACAAGCCCCATGGGTGAGTATATAAAACAGAATGTTAACACTTCAGCCCCCTAAGCCCAACACCCATAGCCAGGCCACTTTTGCAGATTCTGCACTACACTGCTTTCACCATTTATTGCTCTGTCCATTACAACTTACCACCCAAATGAATTTTACCTCCTTTTCTTCTCACTAATAGAGCTTTCATTTTGGTGGTATTTCATTGCTGCTGACATTTTACTTTTTGCTATTAATCAAAAATGACTGAAATTTTGCAAAAAATGACATTTTCACTTTCTGTTGTAATTTTTTTTTAAAAACTACATTTCTATATAAATTTTTCTCTAAATTTATTGTTCTACATGTCTTTGATAAAAAAAAATCCAATAAGTGTATATTTATTGGTTTGGGTAAAAGTTATAGCGTTTACAAACTATGGTGCAAAAAGTGAATTTCGGCATTTTGGAAGCAGCTCTGACTTTCTGAGCACCTGTCATGTTTCTTCAGGTGCTAGAATGTCAGGATAGTATAAATACCCCCAAATGACACCATTTTAGAAAGAAGACACCCCAAAGTATTCGCGGAGGGCATGGTGAGTTCATGTATCATTTCATTTTTTTCACAAGTTAGCGGAAAATGACACTTTCTGAGGAAAAAAAAAAATAATAAAGTTTCCATTTCTGCTAACTTCTGGCAAAAAAATAAAAATCTCCACGGACTCACTATGCCCCTCAGTGAATACCTTAGGGTGTCTACTTTCGAAATGGGGTCATTTGTGGGGTGTGTTTACTGTTCTGGCATTTTGGGCGGGGCTAAATTGTGAGCAGCCATGTAAAGCCTAAAGGTACTCGTTGGAATTTGGGCCCTTTGCGCACCTAGGCTGCAAAAAAGTGTCACTCATGTGGTATCGCCGTGCTCAGGAAGTAGTAGACGGCAGTAAGAGAATAGAAGATTTTTTTTTTTTTTTTGGCACAAGTTAGTGGAAAAAGATTTTTATTGTTTTTCTTCTTATAAAGTCTCCCTTTCTGCTAACTTTTTGACAAAAAGTTCAATTTTCATGGACTCTCTATGCCCCTCAGCGAATACCTTGGGGTGTCTTCTTTCAAAATGGGGTCATTTGTGGGCTGTTTGTACTGTTCTGGCATTTTAGGCGCGGGAGGGCTAAATTGTGAGCAGCCATGTAAAAGCTAAAGGTACTCATTGGAATTTGGGCCCCTTGCGCATCTTGGCTGCAAAAAAGTGTGCCACACTATGTGGTATCGCCGTACTCTCAGGAGAAGTAGGGCAATGAGTTTTGAGGTGTATTTTTACATATGCCCATGTTGGGTGAGAGAAATATCTCTGCAAACTGACAACTTTGTATAAAAAATGTAAAAGTTTGTCGTTTGCAGAGATATTTCTCACCTGCTGTGAATATATCTGAAAATGCGCCCAAACTCGTGCCTCGCGCCTACTCCCAAATGCTGGCGATACCCTGAGTGTGCCTTTGCAGCCAGATCTTGCTGCCTAAACATGAGTAGTGTTGAGCGAACAGTTCGAGCATCGTTCGGGTTCGTACCGAATTTTGGGGTGTCGGGACCCGGACCCGAACCGGACATTTTCAAAAAAGTTCGGGTTCGGGTTCGTCGTTCGGCATGTATTTAGGCGCATTTTGAAGGCTGCAAAGCAGCCAATCAACATGCATCATACTACTTGCCCTAAGATGCCATCGCAGCCATGCCTACTATTGGCAAGGCTGTGATTGGCGAGTGCAGCATGTGACTCAGCCTCTTTATAAGCTTGTGCGCACGTCGGGACGTGCTCACTCCCGATGATGAATAGAACAGGGATAGACGCAGCTGATGCTAGGGCGAGAATAGGCAGGGATAATTGAATAACTGGAAGCAAATTTCTCTCCTCCACCTGTGATTCATCTGAACAACTGCAGCTGAGCTGCTTTTTGATAGGGATTGGCTATTTTTAGAGTGGCCAGAGTGATTTTTCCATCCACATGTACCTGGGCTGACCGCCGGCCGCCATTTGCGACTTGTAGTGCTGCAGCAGAAGCTGCCACAGTGTGCATTCCAAAGCTCCAAACAAGTCAGACATCTACACCTGGGATTCAGACCAATAGCGATTTAGCAGCACAGTCCAAGGCTATTTTTTTAAAGGTTGTGCAGACCATTTTGTGGCACATGTTACTGGGCTGATAGGCGGCGGCCATCTTGGGACTAGTGCTGCAGCACAATCTCTCCCAACGTCCATTAATCACTTGTAATAGTGGTCTGTGCCATAGAAATCCTACATCAGGGACTTGGGTGTGCTTGTGTCACCCCTACTAATACCAGTCCACCTGTAATCCATACAGTCAAAAGACTGAAAGTATTCCAGTGAGGGAATTTTTTTATTTAAAAAGGCCAAGTTAGTTTATCTGGCGTTCAATATACTAGATACAGTTAGGCCTGCGTTTCATACATCTGGAATTAGCAAATTAATGTGCTGGGGTTGGGAAAACATATATGTACCCATACTAGAATCTGTCAAAGAAAGCGGTACTCACATATAACAGTCATTCCATCTGTAATCCATACAGTCAAAAGACTGAAAGTATTCCAGTGAGGGAATTTTTTTATTTAAAAAGGCCAAGTTAGTTTATCTGGCGTTCAATATACTAGATACAGTTAGGCCTGCGTTTCATACATCTGGAATTAGCAAATTAATGTGCTGGGGTTGGGAAAACATATATGTACCCATACTAGAATCTGTCAAGAAAGCGGTACTCACATATAACAGTCATTCCATCTGTAATCCCATACAGTCAAAAGACTGAAAGTATTCCAGTGAGGGAATTTTTTTATTTAAAAAAGGCCAAGTTAGTTTATCTGGCGTTCAATATACTAGATACAGTTAGGCCTGCGTTTCATACATCTGGAATTAGCAAATTAATGTGCTGGGGTTGGGAAAACATATATGTACCCATACTAGAATCTGTCAAGAAAGCGGTACTCACATATAACAGTCATTCCATCTGTAATCCATACAGTCAAAAGACTGAAAGTATTCCAGTGAGGGAATTTTTTATTTAAAAAGGCCAAGTTAGTTTATCTGGCGTTCAATATACTAGATACAGTTAGGCCTGCGTTTCATACATCTGGAATTAGCAAATTAATGTGCTGGGGTTGGGAAAACATATATGTACCCATACTAGAATCTGTCAAAGAAAGCGGTACTCACATATAACAGTCATTCCATCTGTAATCCATACAGTCAAAAGACTGAAAGTATTCCAGTGAGGGAATTTTTTTATTTAAAAAGGCCAAGTTAGTTTATCTGGCGTTCAATATACTAGATACAGTTAGGCCTGCGTTTCATACATCTGGAATTAGCAAATTAATGTGCTGGGGTTGGGAAAACATATATGTACCCATACTAGAATCTGTCAAAGAAAGCGGTACTCACATATAACAGTCATTCCATCTGTAATCCATACAGTCAAAAGACTGAAAGTATTCCAGTGAGGAATTTTTTTATTTAAAAAAGGCCAAGTTAGTTTATCTGGCGTTCAATATACTAGATACAGTTAGGCCTGCGTTTCATACATCTGGAATTAGCAAATTAATGTGCTGGGGTTGGGAAAACATATATGTACCCATACTAGAATCTGTCAAAGAAAGCGGTACTCACATATAACAGTCATTCCATCTGTAATCCATACAGTCAAAAGACTGAAAGTATTCCAGTGAGGAATTTTTTATTTAAAAAAGGCCAAGTTAGTTTATCTGGCGTTCAATATACTAGATACAGTTAGGCCTGCGTTTCATACATCTGGAATTAGCAAACTAATGTGCTGGGGTTGGGAAAACATATATGTACCCATACTAGAATCTGTCAAAGAAAGCGGTACTCACATATAACAGTCATTCCATCTGTAATCCATACAGTCAAAAGACTGAAAGTATTCCAGTGAGGGAATTTTATTTATTTAAAAAGGCCAAGTTAGTTTATCTGGCGTTCAATATACTAGATACAGTTAGGCCTGCGTTTCATACATCTGGAATTAGCAAACTAATGTGCTGGGGTTGGGAAAACATATATGTACCCATACTAGAATCTGTCAAAGAAAGCGGTACTCACATATAACAGTCATTCCATCTGTAATCCATACAGTCAAAAAGACTGAAAGTATTCCAGTGAGGGAATTTTTTATTTAAAAAAGGCCAAGTTAGTTTATCTGGCGTTCAATATACTAGATACAGTTAGGCCTGCGTTTCATACATCTGGAATTAGCAAACTAATGTGCTGGGGTTGGGAAAACATATATGTACCCATACTAGAATCTGTCAAAGAAAGCGGTACTCACATATAACAGTCATTCCATCTGTAATCCATACAGTCAAAAGACTGAAAGTATTCCAGTGAGGGAATTTTTTATTTAAAAAAGGCCAAGTTAGTTTATCTGGCGTTCAATATACTAGATACAGTTAGGCCTGCGTTTCATACATCTGGAATTAGCAAACTAATGTGCTGGGGTTGGGAAAACATATATGTACCCATACTAGAATCTGTCAAAGAAAGCGGTACTCACATATAACAGTCATTCCATCTGTAATCCATACAGTCAAAAGACTGAAAGTATTCCAGTGAGGGAATTTTTTATTTAAAAAGGCCAAGTTAGTTTATCTGGCGTTCAATATACTAGATACAGTTAGGCCTGCGTTTCATACATCTGGAATTAGCAAACTAATGTGCTGGGGTTGGGAAAACATATATGTACCCATACTAGAATCTGTCAAAGAAAGCGGTACTCACATATAACAGTCATTCCATCTGTAATCCATACAGTCAAAAGACTGAAAGTATTCCAGTGAGGGGATTTTGCTTATAAAAAATAATATATTTCATTGTGGTGCGAGTTGAATCGCAACAATGAAGAAAAAATACTATTAAGGGACGAGGGCGCGGTCGTGGTGGTGTCCGTGGAGCCTCTGTTGCTGGTAGAGGACGTGGCCGTTCGGCCCTAGGCGCACACAGTAGGAGCGAACTCCCTCAACTAGCCGGCAGAATGTACCGCAATATCTCGTGGGGCCCAATGCCGCTCTTAGGATGGTAAGGCCTGAGCAGGTACAGGCATTAATCGATTGGGTGGCCGACAGTGCTTCCAGCACGTTCACCACATGGTCTTCCACCCAGTCTTCTGCGGAAGCGCACAGGTGGCACCTGAAAACCAAGCCCATCAGTCTGTCACATCACCCCCAAGCATATCAGGGAAGCGGTCTGAGCCACAAGTTATGCAGCAGTCTCTTCTTCTGTTTGAAGACTCTGCTTCCAGGGTTTCCCAGGGGCGTCCACCTAGCCCTTCCCCAGTGGAGGAAGACATACCATGCACTGGCGCACAACCACTTATGTCTCCAGATGAAGAGGACATGGGAATACCACCACAGCAGAGTCACCGACTCTCTGATGATGACGAAACACAGGTGCCCACTGCCGCGTCTTTTTGCAGTGTGCAGACTGAACAGGAGGAGGTCAGGGAGGGAGACTGGGTGGAAGACGATGCAGAGGGCGATGAGGTCTTAGACCCCACATGGACTGAAGGTCGTGGCGATGACTTTCACAGTTCAGAGGAAGAGGTAGTGGTGAGACCGAGACAACAGCGAAGCCAAAGAGGAGCAGGGGCCAAAGCAGGCAGAGCCGCCGCCCCCAGAGTTCGCCTGCTACTGGACATCGCCAACAGGGACCCAGCCCCACAAAGGCAGCTTCAAAGAGTTCCCTGGCATGGCACTTCTTTAAACAATGTCCTACCGACAAGACCCGAGTGACTTGCACGCTCTGCCATCAGAGCCTGAGGCGAGGCGTTGCGTTCTGAACCTCAGCACAACCTGCATGACCAGGCATCTACATGCAAAGCATGAACTGCAGTGGGGTACACACCTTAAAAACCAGGCACTCGCTGAGGCTCCCCCTGCTCCCTCTACCGCTGCTGCCTCGGCTTCCGCCTCGAGAGGAATGTTGCCACCTGCCGAGCAGCAAACAGAGGATGTGCCACCGACACCACCACCACCGCCACCGTCAACTAGCGTCTCCACTATATCACACAGCAGCGTTCAGCTCTCAATATCTCAAACCTTAGAGAGAAGCGCAAATTCCCCGAGTCACCCTCGAGCCCTTGGCCTGAACGCCAGCATTTCTAAACTGCTGGCCTTTGAAATGCTGTCATTCCGGCTGGTGGACACAGACAGCTTCAAACAGCTGATGGCCATGGCTGTCCCGCAGTATGTGGTTCCCAGCCGCCACTACTTCTCCAAGACAGCCGTGCCTTCCCTGCACATGCAAGTGTCCGATAAAATCAAGTGTGCACTGCGCAGCGCCATTTGTGGCAAGGTCCACCTAACCACAGATACGTGGACCAGTAAGCACGGCCAGGGACGCTATATCTCACTAACTGCACACTGGATGAATGTAGTGGCGGCTGGGCCCCGGCGGACAGTTCCTTGGCGCACGTCCTTCCGCCCCCTAGGATCGCAGGGCATCATTCTCTGCCTCCTGTAGCCTCCTCCTCCTACTCGGCTTCCTCCTCCACTGCTTCCACCAGCTCATCCGGTCAGCCACACACCTTCACCACCAACTTCAGCACAGCCCGGGGTAAGCGTCAGCAGGCCATTCTGAAACTCATATGTTTGGGGGACAGGCCCCACACGCGCAAGGAGTTGTGGCGGGGTATTGAACAACAGACCGGCGAGTGGTTTCTGCCGGTGGGCCTCAAGCCAGGCCTGGTGGTATGCGATAATGGGCGAAATCTCGTGGCAGCTCTGGGACTAGCCGGTTTGGCGCACATCCCTTGCCTGGCGCATGTGCTGAACTTGGTGGTGCAGAGGTTCATTCACCACTACCCCAACATGTCAGAGCTGCTGCATAAAGTGCGGGCCGTCTGTGCGCGCTTCCGCCGTTCACATCCTGCCGCTGCTCGCCTGTCTGCGCTACAGCGGAACTCGGCCTTCCCGCTCACCGCCTCATATGCGGCGTGCCCACCCGGTGGAACTCCACCTTGCACATGCTGGAGAGACTGTGCGAGCAGCAGCAGGCCATAGTGGAGTTTCAGCTGCAGCACGCTCGCGTCAGTCGTACTGCCGAACAGCACCACTTCACCACCAATGATTGGGCCTCCATGCGAGACCTGTGTGCCCTGCTGCGCTGTTTCGAGTACTCCACCAACATGGCCAGTGGCGATGACACTGTTATCAGCGTTACAATACCACTTCTATGTCTCCTTGAGAAAACACTTAGGGCAATGATGTTAGAGGAGGTGGCCCAGGTGGAGGAGGAGGAGGAGGATGAGGGCTCGTTTCTAACACTTTCGGGCCAGTCTGTTCGAATTGGCTCAGAGGAGGTTTGTTTAAGCAGCAGAGGACAGGTTCACAAGTCGCCAGCCAAGGCACTGTACTGGAGGACGAGGAGGATGAGGAGGAGGAGGTGGAGGGGACGAGGATGGCGCAAGTTCACAGCGGGGTGGCAGCCCAGGCCCATCACTGGTGCGTGGCTGGGGGATACGGTGGACGATGACGATCGCCTCCCACAGAGGACAGCTTGTCCTTACCCATGGGTAGCCTGGCCCACATGAGCGAATATATGCTCCAATGCCTGCGCAGCGACAGCAGAGTTGCCCACGTTTTAACGTGTGCAGACTACTGGGTGGCCACCCTGCTGGATCCCCGGTATAAAGACAATGTGCCCACTTTAATTCCTGAACTGGAGCGCGACCGTAAGATGCTGCGAGTACAAGCACTGCGCTGATAGAGCGCTCTTGAGAGCATTCCCACATGTCACAGGGGAACAGGTGGAAGGTGAAGGCAGAGGAGTGGCAAGAGGTCGCCAACGCAGCTGTGTCACGGCCAGCTCATCTGAGGGCAGGGTTAGCATGGCAGAAATGTGGAAAAGTTTTGTCTCCACGCCACAGCTATCTGCACCGACACCTGATACGGAGCGTGTTAGCAGGAGGCAGCATTTCACTAACATGGTTGAACAGTATGTCTGCACACCCTCCACATCCTGACGGATGGTTCGGCCCCATTCAACTACTGGGTTTCGAAATTGTCCACGTGGCCAGAGTTAGCATGTTATGCCTTGGAGGTGCTTTCCTGCCCGGCGGCCAGCGTTTTATCTGAGCAGCGTATTCAGCACGGCAGGGCGTCGTTACTGACAAGCGCAGCCGCCTGTCCACAGCCAACGTGGACAAGCTGACCTTCATAAAGATGAACCAGGCATGGATCCCACAGGACCTGTCCCTCCCTTGTGCAGAGTAGTCCTTATTAACTGCCTAAAACATGTCTTGTTGTGCTACGGGCCACTTCTTTATTTGATACAAATTTTATGAAACCCACAGTTGAATGAAACTCTTCTCTGTCTGGGCGCCGGGGCCTAACCAGATGAAAGTGGCCGGTTAAACTAACGGGTGACATGAAGCCATAACCTCTGCCATGCTACCTCTGTCTTCTGTCTGGGTGCTGAGGCCTAAGTCAAATAAAGCGGTCTTCTGCTGTGCTGGGGGATATGAAGCTAATCTCTGACCTCTCTCCTCTGTCTGGGTCCAAAGGCCTAAATCACTGAAAGAGGCCTTCTCCTGTGGTGTGTGATATGATGCCAGAATATGTGCTGTGGGGCCTCTCTCCTCTTCCTGGGTGCAGGGGTCAAATAAACTAAATTGTGGCCTACTCCTGTGGTGGTTGATATGATGCCTGATTCTCTGATGTGGAACCTCTCTCCTCTGTTTGGGTGAAGGGGTCAAAGTAACTCAATGGTGGCTTCTCCTGTGGTGGCTGATATGATGCCAGAATATGTGCTGTGGTGCCTCTCTCCTCTTCCTGGGTGCGGGGTCAAAGTAACTCAATGGTGGCTTCTCCTGTGGTGGCTGATATGATGCCAGAATATGTGCTGTGGGGCCTCTCTCCTCTTCCTGGGTGCAGGGGTCAAAGTAACTAAATGGTGGCTTCTCCTGTGGTGGTTGATATGATGCCTGATTCTCTGCTGTGAAACCTCTCTCCTCCATCTGGGTGTAGGGGTCAAAGTCTTTCAAAGTCGCCTTCTCCTGTGCTGATTGATATGAAGCTGATGGTTGTGCCATCTGACATGGTTGCCAGGGTCTGATTCAATGGGGGCCTACTCCTGTGGTGGGTGATCTAAATGCCTGATTCTCTGCTGTGAAACCTCTCTCCTCCGTCTGGGTGTAGGGGTCAAAGTCTTTCAAAGTCGCCTTCTCCTGTGCTGATTGATATGAAGCTGATGGTTGTGCCATCTGACATGGTTGCCAGGGTCTGATTCAATGGGGGCCTACTCCTGTGGTGGGTGATCTAAATGCCTGATTCTCTGCTGTGAAACCTCTCTCCTCCGTCTGGGTGTAGGGGTCAAAGTCTTTCAAAGTCGCCTTCTCCTGTGCTGATTGATATGAAGCTGATGGTTGTGCCATCTGACATGGTTGCCGGGGTCCCATTAAATTGGGGCCTACTCCTGTGGTGGGTGATCTAAATGCCTGATTCTCTGCTTTGAAACCTCTCTCCTCCGTCCGGGTGTAGGGGTCAAAGTCTGTCAAAGTCGCCTTCTCCTGTGCTGATTGATATAAAGCTTATGCTTGTGCCATCTGACATGGTTGCCGGGGTCTGATTCAATGGTGGCCTACTCCTGTGGTGGGTGATCTAAATGCCTGATTCTCTGCTGTGTAACCTCTCTCCTCCGTCTGGGTGTAGGGGTCAAAGTAACTAAATGGTGGCCTACTCCTGTGGTGGGTGATATGATGCCAGAATATGTGCTGTGGGGCCTCTCTCCTCTTCCTGGGTGCAGGGGTCAAAGTAACTCAATGGTGGCTTCTCCTGTGGTGGCTGATATGATGCCAGAATATGTGCTGTGGTGCCTCTCTCCTCTTCCTGGGTGCAGGGGTCAAAGTAACTAAATGGTGGCTTCTCCTGTGGTGGTTGATATGATGCCTGATTCTCTGCTGTGAAACCTCTCTCCTCCATCTGGGTGTAGGGGTCAAAGTCTTTCAAAGTCGCCTTCTCCTGTGCTGATTGATATAAAGCTGATGGTTGTGCCATCTGACATAGTTGCCAGGGTCTGATTCAATGGGGGCCTACTCCTGTGGTGGGTGATCTAAATGCCTGATTCTCTGCTGTGAAACCTCTCTCCTCCGTCTGGGTGTAGGGGTCAAAGTCTTTCAAAGTCGCCTTCTCCTGTGCTGATTGATATGAAGCTGATGGTTGTGCCATCTGACATGGTTGCCGGGGTCCCATTAAATTGGGGCCTACTCCTGTGGTGGGTGATCTAAATGCCTGATTCTCTGCTGTGTAACCTCTCTCCTCCGTCTGGGTGTAGGGGTCAAAGTAACTAAATGGTGGCCTACTCCTGTGGTGGGTGATATGATGCCTGGTTCTCTGCTGTGGGACCTCTCTCCTCTGTCTGGGTCCAAAGGCCTAAATCACTGAAAGAGGCCTTCTCCTGTGGTGTGTGATATGATGCCAGAATATGTGCTGTGGGGCCTCTCTCCTCTTCCTGGGTGCAGGGGTCAAATAAACTAAATTGTGGCCTACTCCTGTGGTGGTTGATATGATGCCTGATTCTCTGATGTGGAACCTCTCTCCTCTGTTTGGGTGAAGGGGTCAAAGTAACTAAATGGTGGCTTCTCCTGTGGTGGCTGATATGATGCCAGAATATGTGCTGTGGGGCCTCTCTCCTCTTCCTGGGTGCAGGGGTCAAAGTAACTCAATGGTGGCTTCTCCTGTGGTGGCTGATATGATGCCAGAATATGTGCTGTGGTGCCTCTCTCCTCTTCCTGGGTGCGGGGGTCAAAGTAACTCAATGGTGGCTTCTCCTGTGGTGGTTAGTATGATGCCAGAATATGTGCTGTGGGGCCTCTCTCCTCTTCCTGGGTGCAGGGGTCAAAGTAACTCAATGGTGGCTTCTCCTGTGGTGGCTGATATGATGCCAGAATATGTGCTGTGGTGCCTCTCTCCTCTGTCTGGGTCCAAAGGCCTAAATCACTGAAAGAGGCCTTCTCCTGTGGTGTGTGATATGATGCCTGAATATGTGCTGTGGTGCCTCTCTCCTCTTCCTGGAGTGCGGGGTCAAAGTAACTCAATGGTGGCTTCTCCTGTGGTGGCTGATATGATGCCAGAATATGTGCTGTGGGGCCTCTCTCCTCTTCCTGGGTGCAGGGGTCAAAGTAACTCAATGGTGGCTTCTCCTGTGGTGGTTAGTATGATGCCAGAATATGTGCTGTGGGGCCTCTCTCCTCTTCCTGGGTGCAGGGGTCAAAGTAACTCAATGGTGGCTTCTCCTGTGGTGGCTGATATGATGCCAGAATATGTGCTGTGGGGCCTCTCTCCTCTTCCTGGGTGCAGGGGTCAAAGTAACTCAATGGTGGCTTCTCCTGTGGTGGCTGATATGATGCCAGAATATGTGCTGTGGTGCCTCTCTCCTCTTCCTGGAGTGCGGGGGTCAAAGTAACTCAATGGTGGCTTCTCCTGTGGTGGTTAGTATGATGCCAGAATATGTGCTGTGGGGCCTCTCTCCTCTTCCTGGGTGCAGGGGTCAAAGTAACTCAATGGTGGCTTCTCCTGTGGTGGCTGATATGATGCCAGAATATGTGCTGTGGTGCCTCTCTCCTCTGTCTGGGTCCAAAGGCCTAAATCACTGAAAGAGGCCTTCTCCTGTGGTGTGTGATATGATGCCTGAATATGTGCTGTGGTGCCTCTCTCCTCTTCCTGGGTGCGGGGTCAAAGTAACTCAATGGTGGCTTCTCCTGTGAGTGGCTGATATGATGCCAGAATATGTGCTGTGGGGCCTCTCTCCTCTTCCTGGGTGCAGGGTCAAAGTAACTCAATGGTGGCTTCTCCTGTGGTGGTTAGTATGATGCCAGAATATGTGCTGTGGGGCCTCTCTCCTCTTCCTGGGTGCAGGGGTCAAAGTAACTCAATGGTGGCTTCTCCTGTGGTGGCTGATATGATGCCAGAATATGTGCTGTGGGGCCTCTCTCCTCTTCCTGGGTGCAGGGGTCAAAGTAACTAAATGGTGGCTTCTCCTGTGGTGGTTGATATGATGCCTGATTCTCTGCTGTGAAACCTCTCTCCTCCATCTGGGTGTAGGGGTCAAAGTCTTTCAAAGTCGCCTTCTCCTGTGCTGATTGATATAAAGCTGATGGTTGTGCCATCTGACATGGTTGCCAGGGTCTGATTCAATGGGGGCCTACTCCTGTGGTGGGTGATCTAAATGCCTGATTCTCTGCTGTGAAACCTCTCTCCTCCGTCTGGGTGTAGGGGTCAAAGTCTTTCAAAGTCGCCTTCTCCTGTGCTGATTGATATGAAGCTGATGGTTGTGCCATCTGACATGGTTGCCGGGGTCCCATTAAATTGGGGCCTACTCCTGTGGTGGGTGATCTAAATGCCTGATTCTCTGCTTTGAAACCTCTCTCCTCCGTCCGGGTGTAGGGGTCAAAGTCTGTCAAAGTCGCCTTCTCCTGTGCTGATTGATATAAAGCTTATGCTTGTGCCATCTGACATGGTTGCCGGGGTCTGATTCAATGGTGGCCTACTCCTGTGGTGGGTGATCTAAATGCCTGATTCTCTGCTGTGTAACCTCTCTCCTCCGTCTGGGTGTAGGGGTCAAAGTAACTAAATGGTGGCCTACTCCTGTGGTGGGTGATATGATGCCAGAATATGTGCTGTGGGGCCTCTCTCCTCTTCCTGGGTGCAGGGGTCAAAGTAACTCAATGGTGGCTTCTCCTGTGGTGGCTGATATGATGCCAGAATATGTGCTGTGGTGCCTCTCTCCTCTGTCTGGGTCCAAAGGCCTAAATCACTGAAAGAGGCCTTCTCCTGTGGTGTGTGATATGATGCCAGAATATGTGCTGTGGTGCCTCTCTCCTCTTCCTGGGTGCGGGGTCAAAGTAACTCAATGGTGGCTTCTCCTGTGGTGGCTGATATGATGCCAGAATATGTGCTGTGGGGCCTCTCTCCTCTTCCTGGGTGCAGGGTCAAAGTAACTCAATGGTGGCTTCTCCTGTGGTGGCTGATATGATGCCAGAATATGTGCTGTGGGGCCTCTCTCCTCTTCCTGGGTGCAGGGGTCAAAGTAACTCAATGGTGGCTTCTCCTGTGGTGGCTGATATGATGCCAGAATATGTGCTGTGGGGCCTCTCTCCTCTTCCTGGGTGCAGGGGTCAAAGTAACTAAATGGTGGCTTCTCCTGTGGTGGTTGATATGATGCCTGATTCTCTGCTGTGTAACCTCTCTCCTCCGTCTGGGTGTAGGGGTCAAAGTAACTAAATGGTGGCCTACTCCTGTGGTGGGTGATATGATGCCTGGTTCTCTGCTGTGGGACCTCTCTCCTTTGTCTGGGTGCTGTGGTCAAAATAATAGTAAGTGACCTTCTCCATTGGTGGGTGACTTGAAGCCTGATTCTGTGCTATGGGACCTCACTCCAATTAATATTGTATAATTTTTATTTATTTTATGTTAACTCATCATTTCCCTATCTACATTTGTTTGCAGGGGATTTAACTACATTTTGCTGCCTTTTGCAGCCCTCTAGCCCTTTCCGGGTGTGTTTTACAGCCTTTTTAGTGCCCAAAAGTTCGGGTCCCCATTGACTTCTATGGGGTTCGGGTTCGGGATGAAGTTCGGGTCGAGTTCGGATCCCGAACCCGAACATTTTTCGAAAGTTCGGCCGAACTCGTCGAACCCGAACATCCAGGTGTTCGCTCAACTCTACTAATGAGTACCTTTAGTATTTCACAGGGCATTTTTACGCATTTGGATTATCATGCTTTAGGACCCCTAAGATGCCAGGACAGTATAAATACCCCAATTGTGACCCTATTTTGGAAAGAAGACACCCCAAGGTATTCTGTAAGGGGTATGGTGCGTTCACAGAAAAAAAAATTTTTGGCACAAGTTAGCGGAAATTTATATATTTTTATTTTTTATTTTTATTTTTTACAAAGTCTCATATTCCACTAACTTGTGACAAAAAATAAAATTTTACATGAACTCACCATACCCCTCACGGAATACCTTGGTGTGTCTTCTTTCTAAAATAGGATCCCATGTGAGGTGTTTGTACTGCCCTGGCATTTGAGGGTCTCCGCAATCATTACACGTATGGCCAGCATTAGGAGTTTCTGCGATTCTCCTTATATTGAGCATAAGGGTAATGAGATTTTTTTTTTCCGTTCATCCTCTGGGCTGAAAAAAAAAAAAAATGAACGGCACAGATTTTTTCTTTCGCATCGATCATCGTGGTGACTGCGGTGCGGTGGGCTGGGCGCTAACTACCTAACAAGTAGCTATCTAACTGGCGGTGATAAGAGACCCTTATGCCCCATTCACACGTCCGCAATTCTGCTTGCGGAACGGAATTGCAGACCCATTCATTTCTATGGGGACAGACTTTGTCCCGCTCGGATCCGGAATTGCGGATCCGCACTTACGGGTCTGCATTTCCGTTCTGCAAAAATATAGAACATGTCCTTTTCTTGTCCTCAATTGCGGACAAGAAAAAGCATTTTCTATATAGTTCTGGCAATGTGCGGATCTGCAAAATGCGGAAAGCACATTGACGGTGTCCGTGTTTTGCGGATCCGCGGTGCGGATCCGTGGCACGGATCTGTGGATCTGTGGATCCGTGGATCCGCGGATCCGCAAAACAGATATGGACCTGTGAATGGAGCCTTACAGGGGGGTGATCAGTGACAGGGGGGTGAACAGGGAGTCTATGTGGGTTATCAGGGGTTAACAAGGGGTTAATAAGTGAGGGTGGGGGGGTGGGGGGGTTAGTGTAGTGTTTGGTGCAACTTTACATAGCTACCTGGTCCTCTGGTGGTCGATCCCAGTAAATGGGACCACCAGAGGACCAGGTAGCAGGTATATGTTTGATTTCATTTATTTTACATCTACAGATTGCCAGCGATTGATCATCACTGGCAGGCTGTAGTATCACTGCCGAGCTGTGCCCTGCTGTGAGCGCGCGCGTTCACAGCAAATCTCGCCTCTCGCGAGATGACCCACGGATGCGTCCAGGAGGAACAAACCTGCCGCCGCCTGGACGCATCCGTGCGTTAGGCGGTCGGCAAGAAGTTAAAAAACATTGTGGTATAATAGAGGGAGATGATGCTTTAAAACAATTACGAGGTAGTAAACCCATTGTCGCCTTAAGAAGGTGCCATACCATATGCAATAAATTGGTGTATAGCCATTTTAAGGAAGAAAAACACCACACTTGGCCATCAGGATGGCAACCAAAAGGAAATAAAAAATGTGGCAGCTGTTCCTTTTGTAGCTTTATCCCCCAGTGGTAACTAATATCCTTAGTTGTGACGCTGTGCGCTTCTTGCCGCCACCACTGTACAGTAATACACTTGTATAGATTATACAAGTTTATCACAGTACAGCGGTGGTGGCCTTGAAGCACACGTTATCACAGCAACCATAGCGTGAAAAAACACGCCCGTGTGCATGCGGCCTTACTGTTACGGTTAGAAGATGGGATTGTGTTATGACTGTATGTGGGTGGTGTCTGAGCTATCAGATACTGTCCAGCTAAGCAGAGATGTACCTGTCTAGTGAAGTGACGGTACGGTATGTGGTGTACAGCTGGTTTGTCTCCCCGGGATGCACCGGGTAACTGTAAATGGACCATCAAATACTGCGGTGCATGCGGCCTAAATCTAATATTTCCACCTCAAAGCATTAAATACTTTTTTCCGTTTACTTGATTATATTTTTTTCCATTCTATTATTGTTAAAATGGGGATTATATGCTTGCATTTTCCTCTTGCAGCGAATGTTGGTTCGGGGCTACGACAGCGCCCGATCCCACGCCGAGAAACAAAGGATAGTGCGGCAGTTGGCCTATGAAATGTGGAGCAAAATTGGTCCCACACACCGCCATCTGGCCATTTTAAAAAAAAATGGTCAGACATGAAAAGAAGGCATCCCCGTTTCATTCAAAGAATCCAGGACGAAAAATGCCCTGGTACATATGTAAATAACTTTTTTATGTTTTGCCAACACTCTGTAATGTATACAGTGCTAAGCAAAAGTTATTCACCCCCCTTGACTTTGTTCTTTTTTTTGTTGCTTCACCCCCTGGAATTAACATGGATTGTTTGAGGATTTCAATCATGTAATTTGTAGAACATGCCCACAACTTTGACCTTCTTTTAAATTTGTTAATGTAAAGCAAATAACTAATAGGACAAACTAACAGAAAAGGTCAATGTGCATAACTATTCACCCCACTAAAGTTAATACTTTGTAGAGTCACCTTTTGCGGAAATCACAGCTCCAAGACGCTTTGGATAAGTCTCTATGAGCAGTTGCCACATCTTACCACAGGCGTTTTTGCCCATTCCTCCTTGCAATACTGATTCTGATCCTTCAAATTTAATGGTTTGTGCTTGTGAACAGCAATCTTTAAGTCTGACCACAGATTTTTTTATTGGATTGAGATCTGGGCTTTGACTAGGCCATTCCAACACATTTATATGTTTCCCCTTAAACCACTCAAGTGTTGCTTCAGCAGTGTGTTTGGGGTCATTGTCCTGCTGTAAGCTAAACCTCCATCCTAGCCTCAAATAACGCACAGAGTGGGACAGGTTTTGCTCATGAATATCCCTGTATTTAGCACCATCCATCTTTCCCTCAACTCTGACCAGTTTCCCAGTCCCGGCTGGTGAAAAACATCCCCACAGCATAATGCTGCTGCCACCATGTTTTATTGTGGGGATGATGTTCTTTGGGTGATGTGTTGTGTTGTTGGCTTTGTGCCAGACAAGTTACGGACAGAACTATCACTGTGTCTGCAGTAGAAGTCTGGGGCCTAGCCTCCTTCCTACAGGCTTTGGACATAGGACTATGGAGACCCCCACTCTGACCTATTTGGTTGAGAGGGAACTATAAACCATGAATTTTTGGTTGAGTTTATAGGCCACATTTTTCGTATTCCCCATTAAAGTATCAAGGTGTGAATCTATAAACGCAGTAAGGGTTAACTCTGCTCAGAGACTCCAAATCTACTTTAAAACCATTGATTAAACTCAATTGAATTATCTCTAACTAACAAACAAAATGACAAACAGTGAAAGAGGCTAAATTTTTGCAGCACACAAATACACTATTTGAGTAGTATATTCTTAGATAACACCCCAATTCTATATGTTGTTTTGGGGCCCACTGGTCTTTCACACCAGTTTATGTTTCCCTTTAAATTTTATCACTGTGTGTAGCAGATGTAGCGCATTGAAAGCAGCTAAATTTGTGCAGCACACAAATACACTATTTGAGTAGTATATTGTTAGATAACACCCCACTTCAATATGTTGTTTTGTGGACACTGGTCTACCACACCAGTTATAATATTTTTTTATAATTGCGTTTGTCACTCTTTGTAGTTGTAGTATCGCTGCAGAACCGATCACAAGTCACAATGCTGCACTATACAAATCCACTATAATATGCTTTTGTGGACCTATTCGGTAGCGATTTGTGTCACTATTAACACTCCAACCTCCTGTCCCTGCTCCACACAGCACCCTCTCCCTACACTGACAAAAGACACAATGTAAAATGGCAGCCAGATCAGGTCTATTTATAAGGTAGTGGATATGTCCATGTGCTGAAACGTCTTAGGCTGGGTTCACACGGGATTCATGTTTGACGTCCGGATAAGAGGCGGGTGCGTTGTGGGAAAATGCGCAATTTTTCTGCGCGAGTGCAAAGCATTTTAATGCGTTTTGCATGCGCGTGCGAAAAATCGCCATGTTTGGTACCCAGACCCGAAGCCGGACTTCATCACTGAAGTCCAGTTTCAGGTTGAGTATTCTTTATATTTTATGGGAAAATAATAGCATTCTAAATGCAGAATGCTATGTTAACAGGGCAATAGAGGGTTAAAAAAAAAAATCAACTCACCTCCTCCCATTGATCGCGTAGGTGCACGGAACATCTTCTATCTTCATATCTGTTGGTTGAAGGACCTTCGGTGACGTCACTGGGTCACATGGGTCACATGGTCCAATCACGGAAGCTTTTGATTGGACCATGTGAGCCAGTGACTAGTGTTGAGCGCGAATATTCGAATAGCGAATTTTTATCGTGAATATCGGCACTTCGCTAATTCGCAAATATTTCGAATATAACGCTTTTTTCTTTCCCACTTCCCAAAAGTAGTTCTTACCTGTCCTGAGGATTCCCTGCTTCCTGGCTGCTCCAGTCAGTGCCCGGTGCCGCTTCTGCCGACTTCCGTGCTCATGGAGCATCCCCATCACCATGGGAACGTCTCCATATACTAAAATGTACTGTCGGATTTGAGAATTACGTTGAAATCGCAATGCGATTAATTCAAGTTATATTAATCGCATTGCGATTACAACTTAGCAGTGCACTGCTATCTTAAATATTAGGCTAGAATTAACGAATATGGAATATAGCAGCAGTGCTAAGTAGAAATCGCGATTACTCCAAGTTATATTAATCGCATTGCGATTTCAATTAGCACTGCTATATTCCATATTTGTTAACTTCGTTAATTCTAGCAAGCTGACCCATTATAAACCCAGCTCGAAGTTGAAATCGCAATGCGATTAATATAACTTGAAGTAATCGCATTGCGATTTCTACTTAGCACTGCTGCTATATTCCATATTCGTTAATTCTAGCCTAATATGTAAGATAGCAGTGCACTGCTAAGTTGTAATCGCAATGCGATTAATATAACTTGAAGTAATCGCATTGCGATTTCAACAGACATTGTTATCTTCGTTTTGAGGAATATGACGAATACATTCGTCATATTCGTCATCTTCTCTATAATTCTAGATATGAAACCAATAGGAAAGTAGCTAGGAAAGTAGCCTAAGTTAAAATCGCAATACGCGATTATTTAAATCGCATATTAATCGCGATAACTAGAATAATGACAAATATTCGATTTCGATGAATATGAAACGAATATTCTTTAGAATATTTGCGAATTTCGTCGAAATCGAATATGGCACCTGCCGCTCATCACTACCAGTGACGTCATGAAAGGTCCTTTACCCAGCAGAATGAAGAAAGAAGAATGATCCCGGCACCTACGCAATCAAGAGGATGAGGTAAGTTAAAGTTTTTTTTAATTTTTAACCCTCTCTTCCGCTTTTTACTTAACATTTTGTAATTAGAATGCTATTATTATTATCCCTTATAACCATGTTATCAGGAAAAATAATAAAGATCGGGTCCCCATCCCGATCGTCTCCTAGCAACCATGCAGGAAAATGCAGCTGCTTGCGATTTTCCCGCAGACCCATTCACTTCTATGAGGCCTTCGTTGCGTGAAAAACGCATAATGTAGAACATGCTGCAATTTTCACGCAACGCCCCAGTAGAGGAAGACATTGAATGCACTGATGCTCAACTACTTTTGTTGCATGATGAGGACATGGGAATACCGCCACAAAACGTCTCTGATGATGACGAAACACAGGTGCCAACTGCTTTGGCTTTCTGCAATGTGCAGACCGACGAGGAGGGCAGGGGTCATGAATGGGTGGAAGATGATGTGGAGGATGATGAAGTCCTAGACCCAGGTCTGCTGTTGCATCACGTTAATACTCTGCTCACTTTCAGATTGTATTCATATGGCTGCTTTATTCCATGTTTTCATGCCCATACTTAGTGCTGTGCCCATACCATGTTTTCTAGGCTACACTCACATCCAGAGCTGCATTTACCCACCTGTTCTTACATCATGTATTATACTCTGCTTCCACTTAAAGCTGCATTTTCCTTTTCATTGCTACATCATGGTTTACTCAGTATTCTTACCAGGGCAGTCAGCACCTACCGCTCTGATACCACATTTCCGATAAACATAGCTGCTTTCTTTTCAGGCTTAAGTTTCTTTCCTCGGTGGTTTGTTACATTCCATAGGCCTACCTTTTCTGTTCACTTCGGTGGATTAATAAAAAATAAAAAAATTTGGTGGTGTTCTTTAGTCCTGGTTTGTAATCACTCAGACTGGTCTTCTTTACTTCTGGTTCACATTCACTCAGATTGGTCTCCTGCCAGTTCACCAAACAGCTCCTCAGCGGTCAGTGGGCCAATTGGAGTAAGTTTCCTACTATGTTTTCACAAGTTGTTCATTCATTTGTCACGATAAGGGTCTTCTCTTAGCGAACTGCAATGCCTCTGTCGCTTGTTTTTCTCCCATCTGTTTCAATTTCACGGTACGCGGTTGTTTTAATGTTTTATTTATGCATGGATCAGTAATGTCTATGCATATACCATTAGGTCTGGCTCACGTTTTATTAATTATCGTCACCATAATGTCATCCTGATCAGTCTCTCGGCTTTGGGGGGCCTCATGGCTTTGGGGGCCCTGTGACCTTTTTTCATGTTGTTCGTTAGGGGTACAATATGGTTGTACTGTAGGCTGGTTAGTGTCCTAGGTTCGCTGACGGAGGCGGTCATGGTTATGCGAGTCCCCAAGTCAAACTGGTGCTGCATAAGTGGCTTATATTAAAAAAAAACAAAAAACACTATACTATGGTGTCAGTTTCGTCCACAGGAAGTCCTGTCACAACTACAGGCATATTTACGAGGTCTGTCACGTCCACAGACTAATAAGTCCTATCACGACTACAGTCGATTTACGATATCTGTCACATCTACAGAATAATAAGTCCTGTCACGACTACAGGTGCAATTTACGAAGTCTGTCACGTCTACAGACATGATAAGTCCTATCACGACTACAGGCGCTGCATACGTAGTCTATCACGACCTTAAGCTTATTTCCTGCTACAGCTGCAGGTATTGCGTGTACATTCTGTCTTAATAACAGGTATGCTTACTTCATCTACAAACTCGGGCTGAGGGTGTTGGTGTCCGGCCCAGGTCCTGGGTATCAGTCCACCTTCCAGTAGGAGGTAGTGTCATAAGGCGTTATTTACAAAGTCAGTCTCGTCTACAGACACGGTAAGTCCTTTTACGATTACAGTCGCAGCATACGAAGATTATCATGACCTTAAGCTTATTTCCTGTTACAGCTGCAGGTATTGCGTGTACATTCTCTCTTCATTACAGGTATGCTTACTTCATCTTCAAACTCAGGCTGAGGGTGTTGGTGTCGGGCCCAGGTCCTGGGTATCGGTACGCCTTCCTGTAAGAGGTACAGTCATAAGGTGCAATTTACGATGTCTGTCACGTCTACAGATATGACAAGTCCTATCACGACTACAGGCACAGCATATATAGTTTATCACGACCTTGAGCTTATGTCTAGAGATGAGCGAACACCTGGAAGTTCGGGTTTGGGAAGTTCGGCCGAACTTCCAGAAAATGTTCGGGTTCGGGATCCGAACTCGACCCGAACTTTATCCCGAACCCGAACCCCATTGAAGTCAATGGGGACCCGAACTTTTAAGCACTAAAAAGGCTGTAAAATAGTCCAGGAACGGGCTAGAGGGCTGCCAAAGGCAACAAAATGTAGGTAAATCACCTGCAAACAAATGTGGATAGGGAAATGAATTAAAATAAAATAAATAAAATTTAACCAATAACAATTGGAGAGAGGTCCCACTGCAAGGAATCATGCGTCATATCAACCACCAACGGAGAAGGCCACTTTCGGTTATTTCGGCCCAGCACACAGACAGAGGAGAGAGGTCCTACAGCAAGGAATCATGCGTCATATCAACTACCACCGGAGAAGGCCACTCTCAGTTATTTCGGCCCAGCACCCAGACAGAGGAGAGAGGTCCCACAGCAAGGAATCATGCCTCATATCAACCACCACCAGAGAAGGCTACTCTCAGTTATTTCGGCCCAGCACCCAGACAGAGGAGAGAGGTCCCACAGCAAGGAATCATATGTCATATCAACCACCACCGGAGAAGGCCACTCTCAGTTATTTCGTCCCCACCACCCAGACAGAGGAGAGGTTCATTTAACTTTGGGTTGCACCGCAAGATCATGGTGAAGTTAAAAAAATGAGGATTCAATAAAGAAGTGCCCTGGAGTACAAGAATACATGGTTGAGGGGGAGGCAGTTATAAATGTCTATTCTGCACAAGGGAGGCACAGGTCCTGTGGGATCCATGCCTGGTTCATTTTCATGAACGTCAGCTTGTCCACGTTGGCTGTAGACAGGCGACTGCGTTTGTCAGTAATGACGCCCCCTGACGTGCTGAATACACGTTCAGACAAAACGCTGGCCGGCGGGCAGGCCAGCACCTCCAAGGCATAAAATGCTAACTCTGGCCACATGGACAATTTGGAGACCCAGAAGTTGAATGGGGCCGAACCATCAGTCAGTACGTGGAGGGGTGTGCAGACGTACTGTTCAACCATGTTAGTGAAATGCTACCTCCTGCTAACTCGTTCCGTATCAGGTGGTGGTGCAGTTAGCTGTGGCGTGGAGACAAAACTTTTCCACATTTCTGCCATGCTAACCCTGCCCTCAGAGGAGCTGGCCATGACACAGCTGCATTGGCGACCTCTTGCTCCTCCTCTGCCTTTGCCTTGGGCTTCCACCTGTTCCCCTGTGACATTTGGGAATGCCCTCAGGAGCGCCTCTACCAGCGTGCGCTTGTACTCGCGCATCTTCCTATCATGCTCCAGTACAGGAAGTAAGGTGGGCACATTGTCTTTGTACCGGGGATCCAGCAGGGTGGCAACCCAGTAGTCCGCACACGTTAAAATGTGGGCAACTCTGCTGTAGTTGCGCAGGCACTGCAGCATGTAGTCGCTCATGTGTGCCAAGCTCCCCAGAGGTAAGGACAAGCTGTCCTCTGTGGGAGGCGTATCGTCATCGTCCTCCGTATCCCCTCAGCCACGCACCAGTGATGGGCCTGAGCTGTGTCGGGTGCCACCCCGCTGTGAACTTGCTTCATCCTCATCCTCCTCCACCTCCTCCTCATCCTCCTCGTCCTCCAGTAGTGGGCCCTGGCTGGCCACATTTGTACCTGGCCTCTGCTGTTGCAAAAAACCTCCCTCTGAGCCACTTCTAACAGACTTGCCTGAAATTGCTAAAAATGACACCTCATCCTCCTCCTCCTCCTCCTCCTCCTCCTGGGCCACCTCCTCTTCCATCATCACCCTAAGCGTTTTCTCAAGGAGAAGTGGTATTGTAACGCTGATAACGGTGTCATCGCCACTGGCCATTTTGGTGGAGTACTCGAAACAGTGCAACAGGGCACACAGGTCTCGCATGGAGGCCCAATCATTTGTGGTGAAGTGGTGCTGTTCCGCAGTGCGACTGACGCGTGCGTGCTGCAGCTGAAACTCCACTATGGCCTGCTGCTGCTCGCACAGTCTCTCAAGCATGTGCAAAGTGGAGTTCCAACTGGTGGGCACGTTTCATATGAGGCGGTGAGCGGGAAGGCCAAAGTTACGCTGTAGCGCAGACAGGCGAGCAGCGGCAGGATGTGAACGCCGGAAGCGCGCACAGACAGCCCGCACTTTATGCAGCAGCTCTGACATGTCGGGGTAGTTGTGAATGAACTTCTGCACCACCAAATTCAGCGCATGCGCCAGGCAAGGGATGTGCGTCAAACCAGGTAGTCCCAGAGCTGCGACGATATTTCGCTCATTAACGCACACCACCAGGCCGGGCTTGAGGCCCACCGGCAGAAACCACTCGTCGGTCTGTTGTTCAATACCCCGCCACAACTCCTGCGCGGTGTGGGGCCTGTCCCCCAAACATATGAGTTTCAGAATGGCCTGCTGATGTTTACCCCGGGCTGTGCTGAAGTTGGTGGTGAAGGTGTGTGGCTGACTGGATGAGCTGGTGGAAGCAGAGGAGGAGGAAGCCGAGTAGGAGGAGGAGGCTACAGGAGGCAAAGAATGATGCCCTGCGATCCTTGGCGGCGGAAGGACATGCGCCAAGGAACTCTTCACCTGCGGCCCAGCCGCCACTACATTTACCCAGTGTGCAGTTAGGGAGATATAGCGTCCCTGGCCGTGCTTACTGGTCCACGTATCTGTTGTTAGGTGGACCTTGCCACAGATGGCGTTGCACAGTGCACACTTGATTTTATCGGATACTTGGTTGTGCAGGGAAGGCATGGCTGTCTTGGAGAAGTAGTGGCGGCTGGGAACAACATACTGTGGGACAGCCATGGACATCAGCTGTTTGAAGCTGTCTGTGTCCACCAGCCTAAATGACAGCATTTCAAAGGCCAGTAGTTTAGAAATGCTGGCATTCAGGCCCAGGGCTCGAGGGTCGCTAGGTGGGAATTTACGCTTTCTCTCCAAGGTTTGTGAGATGGAGAGCTGAACGCTGCCGTGTGACATGGTGGAGATGCTTGGTGACGCAGGTGGTGTTGTCGGTGGCACATCCTCTGTTTGGTGGGCGGCAGGTGCCAACATTCCTCCCGAGGCGGAGGAAGAGGCCGAAGCAGCAGCAGAAGAGGGAGCAGGGGGAGCCAGAGTGAGTTCCTTGCTTTTAAGGTGTTTACTCCACTGCAGTTCATGCTTTGCATGTAGATGCCTGGTCATGCAGGTTGTGCTAAGGTTTAGAACGTTAATGCCTCGCTTCAGACTCTGATGGCACAGCGTGCAAACCACTCGGGTCTTGTCGTCACCACATTGTTTAAAGAAGTGCCATGCCAGGGAACTCCTTTGGGGTGCTCGGTCCCTGGTGGCGGCGGACAGTAGCAGGCGAACTCTCATGGAGGCGGCTGTTCTGCTTTTGCCCCCTGCTCTCTCTTTTGCTACGCTGTTTGCTCGGTCTCACCACTGCCTCTTCCTCTGAACTATGAAAGTCAGTGGCACGACCTTCATTCCATGTGGGGTCTAGGACCTCATCGTCCCCTGCATTGTCTTCCACACAGTCTTCCTCCCTGACCTCCTGTTCGGTCTGCACACTGCAAAAAGACGCAGCAGTTGGCACCTGTGTTTCGTCATCATCAGAGACGTGCGAACTCCAATGAGGTGGTATTCCCATGTCCTCATCATCAGGAAACATAAGTGGTTTGCGTCAGTGCATTCTATGTCTTCCTCCACTGGGGAAGCGATAGGTGGATTCACATTGGGAAACCCTGCCAGCAGAGTCTTCAAACAGCATAAGAGACTGCTGCATAACTTGAGGCTCAGACAGTTTCCCTGATATGCATTGGGGTGATGTGACAGACTGATGGGCTTGGTTTTCAGGCGCCACATGTGCTTTTTCTGCAGAAGACTGGATGGGAGATAATGTTGTGAATGTGCTGGATCCACTGTCTGCCACCCAATTGACTAGCGCCTGTACTTGCTCAGGCCTTAACATCCTTAGAACGGCATTGGGCCCCACCAAATATCGCTGTAAATTCTGGCGGGTACTGGAACCTGAGGTAGTTGGTTCATTAGGACGTGTGGCTGTGGCAGAACAGCCACGTCCTCTCCCAGCACCAGAGGGTCCGCTAACAACACCACGACAATGTCCGTGTCCGCGTCCCTTACTAGATGCTTTACTAGTTGTTGCCGTTCACCAATAGGAAAAAAATTATTTGGCCCAATGTGTTGAATTCAAATTCAGGCCTTATTTTTACAGGCACCTAACACTATCTGGCTATCTATTTATGTACCATATTACACTAATTCAGGTAAAGCAGTAAGCACAGATTTAGGGGAATATCAATTGTAGGCCTAGTATTTAGGCCCTGGTTGAAAGGTATCCTTTTACAGACAGATTTACACTTGGAGATGCACAGTAGCATATGAAAAAATATATAGGATTATGATTTCAGCACTTTTCTTTTAACACTTTGTGTAATATACACTTTAACAGAAAGAAATACACTTAGAGATGCAAAACAGTGTGTGCAAATGTCGAGGATTATGCTGTATTTTAACACTTACTGTAATATACCCTTTAACGGAAAGAAACACACTTGGAGATGCGCGTTGAGTGTAATATACGCTTTTACGGACAGATTTACACTTGCCCTGCAACAGCTGGAACACCAGATTTTGAGTATTGCTATTTTGGCAATTGAATTTCACCCCAGAAAATAATATATCCTTTGACAGACACTATGAAACTTGTCCAGTCACAGCTGGAACACCAGATTTACGGTATTTCTATTTTTGCAACTGAATTTCACCCCAGAAATAATATATCCTTTGACAGACACTATGAAACTTGTCCAGTCACAGCTGGAACACCAGATTTATGGTATTGCTATTTTGGTAATTGAATTTCAACCCAAAACAAAAGCTATACTTTTACGGACACTATGAAACTTGTCCAGTTACAGCTGAAACACCAGATTTACGGTATTTCTATTTTTGCAACCGAATTTCACCCCAGAAAATAATATATCCTTTGACAGACACTATGAAACTTGTCCAGTCACAGCTGGAACACCAGATTTACTGTATTTCTATTTTTGCATCTGAATTTAACCCCAGAAAATAATACATCCTTTGACAGACACTAGGAAACTTGTCCAGTCACAGCTGGAACACCAGATTTACGGTATTGCTATTTTTGCAACTGAATTTCACCCCAGAAAATAATATATCCTTTGACTGACACTATGAAACTTGTCCAGTCACAGCTGGAACACCAGGTTTACGGTATTTCTATTTTTGCAACCGAATTTCACCCCAGAAAATAATATATCCTTTGACGGACACTATCTAACTTGTCCAGTCACAGCTGGAACACCAGATTTACGGTATTTCTATTTTTGCATCTGAATTTAACCCCAGAAAATAATACATCCTTTGACAGACACTATGAAACTTGTTCAGTCACAGCTGGAACACCAGATTTACTGTATTGCTATTTTTGCAACTGAATTTCACCCCAGAAAATAATATATCCTTTGACGGACACTATGAAACTTGTCTAGTCACAGCTGGAACACCAGATTTATGGTATTCCTATTTTTGCATCTGAATTTAACCCCAGAAAATTATATTTCCTTTGACTGACACTATGAAACTTGTCCAGTCACAGCTGGAACACCAGGTTTACGGTATTTCTATTTTTGCAACCGAATTTCACACCAGAAAATAATATATCCTTTGACATACACTATCTAACTTGTCCAGTCCCAGCTGGAACACCAGATTTACGGTAGTTCTATTTTTGCATCTGAATTTAACCCCAGAAAATAATATATCCTTTGACGTACACTATGAGACTTGTCCAGTCACAGCTGGAACACCAGATTTATGGTATTGCTATATTTGTAACTGAATTTCACCCCAGAAAATAATATATCCTTTGACGGACACTATGAAACTTGTCCAGTCACAGCTGGAACACCAGATTTACAGTATTGCTAATTTAGTAATTGAATTTCACCCCAGAACAAAAACTATCCTTTGACGGACTCTATAAAACTTGTCCTGCCACAGCAGAAACCACTGATTTAGGGTATTGCTATTTTGGAAATTGAATTTCACCACAGAAAAAGAAATATATTCTTTGCCATACAGTATTACACTTGGCTAGCCACAGCTGGAACACCAGATTTAGTGGATTGCTATTTTTTGAAGTGAATTTCACCTCTCAATAAAATATAGAAAATTCTATCCTGAGTTTCTAGGGGTGACAATAAGCATAGCCAAGCCCCTGATGTAGGATATGGAAAAGAAAAAAAACTACTATTGATGGATTAATTGACTTGGTGGCAGCTTGTGCTGGCGCACCACAAGACACAAAATGGCCGCCGATCACCCCAGAAAAAAGTGACAGAAAAACGCTCTGGGCAGCCTGAAAACAGTGAGCAATTAACTAGCAGAAATTGAATGATTCAGATCTGTAGATCGATCACTTCATTAGGTGCTTTTGCTGAGTTTATCCCTGCCTAATCTCGCCCTTAACAGCAGCTGCATCCTTTCCCTACACTAAACAGAGCAGAGTGACGTGCGGCGCGACGTGACTCCAGCTTAAATAGAGGCTGGGTCACATGCTGCACTTGGCCAATCACAGCCATGCCAATAGTAGGCATAACTATGATGGCCTCTTGGGGCAAGTAGTATGACGCTTGTTGATTGGCTTCTTTGCAGGCTTTCAAAATGAACCATAGAAATTGCCGAACAACGAACCCAAACCCGAACTTTTATGTAAGTGTTCGGGTTCGGGTCCGTGTCACGAACACCCCAAAATTCTGTACTATACAGTTTGGGTTCGCTCATCCCTACTGTCCACCAACATTTACCATCCAACCTGACAGAACTGGAGAGGATCTGCAAGGAGGAATGGCAGAGGATCCCCATATCCAGGTGTGAAAAACTTGTTGCTTCTTTCCCAAAAAGATTCATGGCTGTATTAGATCAAAAGGGTGCTTCTACTAAATACTAAGCAAAGGGTCTGAATACTTAGGACCATGTCATATTTCAGTTTTTTTTTTTTTATAAATCTGCAAAAATGTCAACAATTCTGTGTTTTTCTGTCAATATGGGGTGCTGTGTGTACATTAATGAGGAAAAAAATGAACTTAAAAGATTTTAGCAAATGGATGCAATTTAGTTGCAACCCAATAACAAAAATGGTTTGCTGGAATTACAGAGCTGTATAATGGCAATTTGGATTCCCAGTCAGTGCAGTGAGGTGTAGAGTTGTGCTGACACCTGGATGTTCGTGTTTGAGTTCGGCCGAACTTCACAAAATTATTCGGGTTCGGGATCCGAACTTAACCCGAACTTGACCCTGAACCCTATTGAAGTCAATGTGGACCCGAACTTTTGGGCACTAAAATGGCTGTAAAATAGCACTAAAATGGCTGTAAAATAGCCCTGGAAAGGGCTAAAAGGGGGCAAAAGGTAGCAAAACGTAGGTAAATGCCTTGCAAACAAATGTGGATAGGGAAATGACTTAAAATAAAATAAATAAAAATTAAACATTAATAATTGGCAACTCGGAGGAGGTGGATGTGGAGTAGGAGGTTAAGAAGGCGTCAGGTAGGAATGCCATCAGCAGCGCGTCTGCCAGTGTACATTTGCAGTCACGCATCTTTTGATCAGTAATAGACATTTTTACAAAATTTGGTTTCCTGCCAGCAATGAACAGAAGGGGCTTATAACTGGCAAAACTGGGTTAATGTCACCCACCAATGGAACAGGTAATATTCAGTATTTTGGGGGCCCCTAGCACCCAGACAGAGGAGAGGTTCATTCACTGCAAAACCGGCTTCATTTCACCCACCAATGCAGCAGGCGATTTTCAGAAATGTATGCCCCTGTCACCCAGTCAGAGGAGAGGTTCATTCACGGCAAAACAGGCTTCATGTCTTCCACCAATGCAACAGGCGATTTTCTGAAATGTAGGCCCCTGGCACCCAGACAGAGTAGAGGTTTATTCACGGCAATAAGAGGTTAATGTCACCCACTAATGGAACAGGCAATTTTCAGTAAGTTAGACCCCTGACACCCAGACAGAGGAGAGGTTCATTCACAGCAAAAAGAGGTTAATGTCACCCACCAATGGAACAGGCGATTTTCAGAAATGTACAGTAGGCCCTAGGCACCCAGACAGAGGAGAGGTTCATTCACGGCAAAAAAAGGTTAATGTCACCCATTCATGGATCAGGCGATTTTCAGAAATGTAGGCCTCTGGCACCCAGACAGAGGAGAGGTTCATTCACTGCAAAAAAAGGTTAATGTCACCCACCAATGGAACAGGCAATTTTCAGTAAGTTAGGCCCCTGACACCCAGACAGAGGGGAGGTTCAATCATGGCAAAGAAAGGTTGATGTCACCAACCAATGGAATAGGTAATTTTCAGTAGGTTAGGCCCCTGACACCCAGTCAGAGGAGAGGTTCATTCACGGCAAAACAGACTTCATGTCACCCACCATTGGAACAGGCGATTGCCACTAATGTAGCCCCTTGGCACCCAGACATAGGAGAGGTTTATTCACGGCAAAAAGAGGTTAATGTCACCCACCAATGGAACAGGCGATTTTCAGTAAGTTAGACCCCTGGCACCCAGACAGAAGAGAGGTTCATTCACAGCAAAAAAGAGGTTAATATTACCTACCAATGGAACAGGCGATTTTCAGAAATGTAGGCCCTTGGCACCCAGACAGAGGAGAGGTTCATTCACAGCAAAAAGAGGTTAATGTCACCCACCAATGGAACAGGCGATTTTCAGAAATGTAGGCCCCTGGCACCCAGACAGAGGATAGGTTTATTCACAGCAAAAAGAGGTTAATGTCACCCATTAATGAAACAGGCGATTTTCAGAAATGTAGGCCCCTGGCACCCAGACAGAGGAGACTTTTATTCATGGCAACACAGGCTTCATGTCACCCACCAATGAAGTAAATGTGTACCCGAACTTTTGGGCACAAATATGGCTGTCCTGGTAAGGACTATAGGGCTGCAAAAGGCAGCAAAATGTGGGTAAGTGCCCTGCAAACAAATGTGGATAGGGAAATAATTTAAAATAAAATAAAACAAATAAAAATTAAACATTATTAACCAACAACTCGGAGGAGGAGGTGGATGCAGATTTGGAGGTTGAGAGGGAGGCGAATGTTGTGGTGTTGGTGGAAATGGAGATGAAGGAGGAGGGGGAATCTTAAAAGGTTAAATTTTTTAATTTTTAATTTTTTTATTTTTTTTAAATTGGGGTAGCCCCCAAAATAATGGTACAAATAAAAAAAAGGATTCAATGAATAGGTGCACTGGAGTACAAGAATGTATGGTTGAGGCGGTTATAAATGTCTATTCTGCACAAGGTATGGACAAGTCCTGTGGGATCCATGCCTGGTTCATTTGAATGAATGTGAGCTTGTCCATGTTGGCTGTGGACAGGTGGCTGCGTTTGTCTGTAATAACGCCCCCTGCCGTGCTAAATACACGTTCAGACAATACACTGGCTGTAGGGCAGGCCAGCACCTCCAAGGCATAAAGGGCGAGCTAAGGCCATGTGGACAATTTGGAGACCCAGAAGTTGAATGAGGCAGAACCATCAGTCAGTACGTGTAGGCGTGTGCACATGTACTGTTCCACCATGTTGTTAAAATGCTGCCTCCTGCTAAGACGTTCCATATCAGCTGTTGGTGCAGGTTGCTGTGTCGTGGTGACAAAGCTTTTCCACATGTTGGCCATGCTAACCCTGCCTTATGAGGTGCTGCCCATGACACAGCTGCGTTGGTGACCTTATCCTCCTTCTCCTCTGCCTTCACCTTGTGCTTCCACTTTTCCCCTAGTGTCAGTTGGGAATGCCCTAATGAGCACGTCTACCAGCGTGTGCTTGTAGTCGCGCATCTTCCTATCACACTTCACTGCGGGAATTAAGGAGGGCACGTTGTCTTTGTAGAAGTGATTCAACAGGGTGGCAACCCAGTAGTGTAGCACAAGTAAAAATGTGAGCAACTCTGCTGTCGTTGTGCAGGCACTGCAGCATGTAGTTGCTCATGTGTGCCAGGCTGCCCAGAGGTAAGGATAAGCTGTCCTCTGTAGGTGGTGTATCATCTGTGTACTCCATATCCCCCCAGCCACGCTCCAGTGATGGCCATGAGCTGCGTTGGGTGCCACCCAGCAGTGAACCCGGTTCCTCCTACTCCTCCTCTACCTCATCCTCCTCGTCCTATAGAACTGTACCCTGGCTGGCCACATGTGTACCAGGCCTCTGCTGGTGCAGGAACCCACCATCTGAGCCAATTGTGAATGACCACGTGAAACCCTGTGAATTGCCCCCTCTTCCTCCTCCTCCTGTGCCACATCCTCTTCCATCATCGCGGTAATTGTTTTTTCAAGGAGACATAGAAGTGGTATTGTAATGCTAACAATGGCGTCATCAGCACTGGCCATGTTGGTTGAGTCCTCAAAAGTGCACTACAAGGTACACAGATCTCGCATGGAGGCCCAGTCACTGGTGGAGAAGTGGTGCTGTTCCGCAGAGCGACTGACCCGTGCGTGCTGCAGCTGAAAATCCACTATCACCTGCTGCTGCTCGCATAGTATCTCCAGCATATGCAAGGGGGAGTTCCACCTGGTGGGCACGTCGCATATGAGGCGGTGAGCCTGAAGGCCGAAGTTACACTGCAGCGCAGACAGGCGAGGAGCATCAGGGTGAGAATGCCGAAAGTGCGCACAGACGCACTGCACTTTCTGCAGCAGCTCTGACATGTCTGGGTAGTTTTTAAGGAATTTCTACACCACCAAATTCAGTTCATGCGCCAAGCAAGGGATGTGCGTCAAACAGGCTAGTCCCAGAGCTGCTACGAGATTTTGCCCATTATCGCACACCACCAGGCGAGGCTTGAGGCTCACTGGCAGCAACACTCATTGGTCTGTTATTCTATGCCCTTCCAAAGCTTCTGCGCGGTGTGGGGTTTGTCCCCCAAACACATGCAGGCTTCCTTTTTCCAAATCCTCTCTCTGACATTCATACACAGAAGGTTGTCCACACCCTTCTAGTACACGTATTTCCTTTAGCTTAGGAGATCACAGGTGAGGCCTGCTGAGATAATCACAGAGGGATAAAAAAAAACTTCTGTGTATGAATGTGAGAGAGAGGATTTGGAAAAAGTAAGCCTGCAGAGGCTCTGTGTGGTCCCAGCCAGGAGGGTTGGGGGGTCATGAGGCTGTGTGAAAGCCTGAGTTTTGAAGGGCCCAGCGACGCCTGAGGAAAGAGGTGTTGCATGGTCAGAGAAGAGAGGACTCTTGCACCATATCCCCCAAGGTACTGTGTGGTCTGTGGTAAGGTGCAAGGTGTCATATGTGATGGCAGGTACGTGTCACCGAGGTTGCTGGCCTCGGTGAGGTGAGAGCCGGGTTTTTGTCTGCAGCAGCTAGTGCTGTTTGACTTTGTTAAATAGCATGGCTGCAAAGCCGATCCGGGCCGGCTCTTACTGGGAGCAGCTAAAGAGTAGGGTGGGTGGCTGCTCCCCACGGTCCAGTCCATGTTTTGGGCTGGATATAAAACGCAGCCAGCAGCTGTGTCTGAGGAGTGTGATTATCCTGGAGCTGCTAACAGGGCTGGGAGTTCTCTGTCCAGGAGGAAAGAGCTCAGCAAGGAGGTATTTTGTTCCTGGCTACCTGAAGCTGGATTCTCCTGCGGCTGGGCCGACAGCGTGGTGCGAACCTGCACCTACACCTCCCAGGTGACTGAACCTGTGTTGGACTGTTTTTGTTTGGCTACGTTATTTCCGTTGTGTGTGAACTGTCACCAAGAGACTGTTTTTCATTTTGTGTGCAAGTGTGAATAAAACACTGTTTGTTGCACAATCTGGACTCCTTGTTTTGCCTCTAAACTGCACCCGCACCGCTGTCTACCTGAGCGACTCCCCACAGGTCATAGCCAGTAGGCTGCTGGACCGTATGGCTGAGAAAAGCCGGATCTGACCCCTTGTGTGAACGTGCCTTTAGAGACTCGATAAAGGGGTCGATCAGGCCCCAAAACGTGTTGTCTCGAAATAAACTATGGTATTTCTTACATCGGGTTGAGTCTTTGCGCCTTACAATCATCCACTAAGCTATATCAAATCACCGTGACAAGCTTAAACAAATCCTGCATCAACTGTTTAAAACAGTTTGTCTCCACAAGAAGGAATTACAGCATTTCAAAGGCCAGTAATTTTAAAAGGCTGGCATCCAGGACCAGGGATCAAGGGTGGGTAGGTGGGTATTTTCTCTTTTTCTCCAGTGTTTGGGAGATGGACAGCTGAACGCTTGCGTGTCACATGGTGAAGATGCTTGGTGATAATGATGTAGGTGGTGGTGTTGGTGGCACATCCTCTGTTTTCTGGGTGGCAGGTGCCACTGTGACTCCAGGGGTGGAGGAAGAGGCAGAGAAAGCAGCAAAAGAGGAAGCAGGAGGAGCCTGAGAACTTTCTTGGTTTTAAAGGTGTTCACTACACTGCAGTTCGTGCTTTGCATGTAGATGCCTGGTCATGCAGGTTGTGCTCAGGTTTAGAACGTTTATGCCTTAATTTAGGCTCTGATGGCACAATGTGCAAACGACTTGTGTCTTGTCATCAGGACATTGTCTGAAGAACTGCCATGCCAATGAACTCCTTGGAGCTGGCTTTGGTGTGCTAGTTCCCTGTGTGCGTTGGGCAGTAGCAGGGGGATGGCCGCTCTGCTTTTGCAACCTGCTCCCGATTTTGCTGTGCTGTTGACTCTGTGCGACCACCGCTCTTCCTCAGAACTGCACACTTCACTAGCATTAACTTGAGTCTAGTCGGGGTCTAGGACCTCATCATCCTCCACATCATCTTCCACACATTCTTGACCCCTGCCCATCTCGTCGGTCTGCACACTGCAGAAAGCCGCAGCAGTTGGCACCTGTGTTTCATCATCATCAGAGACTTGCTGCGGTGGTCCTTCCATGTCCTCATCCCGCAACTTAAGTGGTTGGGCATCAGTGCATTCAATGTCTTCCACTTCAGGGGTAGGGCTATGTGGATGGCCCGAGGAAACCCTGCCAACAGAGTCACCAAAAAGCATAAGAGTCTGCTGCATGACTTGGAGCTCAGGCTCCGTGGCTGCTTTGCAAGGGGGTGAGGTGAAAGACTGATGGGCATGGGCTGCAAGTGCCAACTCTGAGCTTTCTGCAGAGGACTGGGTGGGAGATACTGTGAAGGAACTGGTGCCACTGTCAGCCACCCAATCTACTATCGTCTGTACTTGTTCTGGCCTCACCATCCGTAGAGCGGCATTCGGGCCGACCAAATAACGCTGCAGGTTCTGTCGCCTACTCGCAGCTGAGGAAGGTGTTTCACTTGGACCTGTAGTTGACGCCAAACGGCCACGTCCTCTCCCAGCAACAGGAGCTCCACCAACACCACCATGACCAGGCCCATGTCCCTTATTTGATGTTCTCCTCATTATTTGCGTTCACCCAACAAGCTGACGGTTTATCTCCGGTGTCACTTTAACTGCAAATAGTCAACAATTAAGTTCACGAACACTAAGGCAGTGCCAGTGTCAAAAAAATGCTCTGTGGACCAAAAATACCCCTTTTTTTCTCAAAGATACACAAATTCACTATTTCACTGCAGAAATGTAAATGAGGTATTTTTACGCTGTATGCACAACTGCTTTGTGAACCAAGAACACAGCTTTTTTCCCAAAATTCAAAAATGCACTATTTAATGGCTGAAAATTAAACGTAGGTATTTATACGATGTATGCACAACTGCTTTGTGAACCAAGAACACAGCTTTTTTTCCCTAAAACACACTAATGAACTATTTCAGTGTTGAAATTTAAAATAAGTATTTGCACGCTGTATGCACAACTGCTTTGTGGACTAAGAACACAGCTTTTTTTCCTAAAACACACTAATGAACTATTTCAGTGTTGAAATTTAAAATAAGTATTTGCATGCTGTATGCACAACTGCTTTGTGGACTAAGAACACAGCTTTTTTTCCCTAAAACACACTAATTCACTACTTCAGTGCTAAAATTTAAAATAGGTATTTGTACGCTGTATGCACAACTGCTTTGTGGACCAAGAACATGGCTTTTTTCCCCGAAATTCACAAATGCATTATTTACCGAATGAAAATTAAAAGTAGGTATTTTTACGCTTTATGCACAACTGCTTTGTGAACCAAGAACACATTTTTTCCCCAAAATTCACAAGTGCACTAATTAACGGATGAAAATTAAACGCAGGTATTTGTACGCTGTATGCACAACTGCCTTGTGGACCAAGATCACGGCTTTTTTCCCTTAAAACACACTAATGCACTATTTCAGTGCTGACATTTAAAATAGGTATTTGTACGATGTATGCACAACTGCTTTGTGGACCAAGATCATGGCTTTTTTGCCCTAAAACACAGTAATGCACTATTTCAGTGCTGAAATTTTAAATAGTTATTTGTACGCTGTATGCAAAACTGCTTTGTGGACCAGGAATACTGCTTTTTTTACCAAAAATACACTAATGCACTATTTCACTGCAGAAATGTAAAATAGGTATTTGGGTGGTGTATTTTAAAATGCTTAGTGGACGAGAAATGCCGCATTTTCCCCCCAAAATACAGTAATGCACTATTTCACTGCAGAAATGTAAAATAGGTTTTTGGGCTGTGTATTTTAAACTGCTTTGTGGATTAGGAATGCTGCTTTTTTCCCCAAAAAATACACTGATGCACTATTTCTTTGCAGAAATGTTAAATATGTATTTGTACGCTTTATGCACAACTGCTTTGTGGACCAAAAACACGGCTTTTTTCCCCCAAAATTCACAAATGCGCTATTAAACATAGTGTGGCAATGTGAATAACAAGGGGTGTTGTTTGCACCAGGAGCGTGTCACCAAGGGGCCCGGCCTTGGTGAAGTAAAGGCCCTAGTCTAGAGATGGGTGGCCACTAAGTTAGTTGGTGGTCACCAAGATAACTAGCTTAGCTGGCTCCAGCTAGTCCAGGGCGGGCTTTTACTGGGAACAGGCAATGTGCTGGGTGGGTGCCTGTTCCCCATGCTCCAGTCCGGGGTTTTTGACAATGCCCATGTCCAGGGATGCTATTTAATCCTCTTGTTGGACATGGGTGGGGTCCCACTCTGGAGAGAGTTTTGGAGACAGAGTTTGGCAGAGGCTCTGTGTGAGTGGTCTCGGCCAAGTTGGCTGAGGGGCCACGGGGCTAAGCGATAGCCTGGAATTGGGGGACACAGCGACGCCTGGAAGGGTCTCAGGGCCACAGTCAGGAGGACTGGTGAGCCTGAATTCCCCAACGGACATTGAACTGAGACTGTGTGTGAACAGTGCTTTGAATAGCCAGGAGGCTGTGGGACATTGGGCTGGAGAAAGCCGCATCAGTTCACAGGGTGTGAACTGTACCCACTAGGTGAGTGAGGGATTAAAATAATATGTTTAGTTAGAGCCTAGCCGGGCCAGTGTTTATTGTTTTGTACCTGTTGTTTTGTTTGAAAAGAGTGCCAAATAAATGCACTGTTTGGACACGAAATCCGTTGTCCGGAAGGAAGTTTGTGTGAATGATCCCCGAGACCAGAGCTAACCCCCCACAATAGGCATTTGTACGTTGTATGCACAACTGCTTTGTGAACCAAGTTCACGGCTTTTTTTTTCCCTAAAACACACCCAGCATGGGTATATGTAAAAATACACCACAAAACACATTGCCCTTCTTCTGCTGAGTACGGCGATACCACATGTGTGACTTTTTTTGCAGCCTGGGTGCACAAAGGGGCCCAAATTCCAACGAGTACCTTTAGGATTTCACAGGGCATTTTTACGCATTTAGATTCCAGACTTCTTCTCACGCTTTAGAGACCCCTAAAATGCCAGGGCAGTATAAATACCGCACAGGTGACCGCATTTTAGAAAGAAGATACCCCAAGGTATTCTGTGAGTGGTATGGTGCGTTCATGTAAAATTTTATTTTTTGTCACAAGTTAGTGGAATATAAGACTTTGTAAAAAACAAAAATAAAAAAAAATATATATATAAATTTCCGCTAACTTGTGCCAAAAAATGTCTGTGAACTCGACATGCCCCTCATGAATTACCTTGGGGTGTCTTCTTTCCAAAATGGGGTCACTTGTGGGGTATTTATACTGCCCTGGCATTTTAGGGGCCCTAAAGCGTGAGAATACAAATGCGTAAAAATGCCCTGTGAAATCCTAAAGGTACTCATTGGAATTTGCGAACCCAGGCTTCAAAAAAGTGTCACTCGTGGTATCGCTGTACTCAGGAGAAGTAGGGCAATGTGTTTTTGGGTGTATTTTTACATATACCCATGTTGGGTGAGAGAAATATCTCTGTAAATTGACAACTCTCTGAAATATCTCTTTAAATTAAAAAAGTTGTCGTTTACAGCGATATTTCTCACAGAAAGTATGGGTATATATAAAAATACACCCCAAAACTCATTGCCCTACTTCTCCTGAGTACGGCGATACCACATGTGTGACACTTTTTTGCAGCCAAGATGCGCAAAGGGGCCCAAATTTACATGAGTACCTTTAGGATTTCACAGGGCATTTTTACGCATTTGGATTCTCACGCTTTAGGACCCCTAAAATGCCAGGGCAAGATAAATACCCCTCATGTGACCCCATTTTGGAAAGAAGACACCCCAAGGTATTCCGTGAGGGGCATGTCGAGTTCACAGACATTTTTTTATTTTTTGGCACAAGTTAGCGGAAATTTATATTTTATTTTTTTTTATTTTAGTTTTTTTACAAAGTCTTATATTCCACTAACTTGTGACAAAAAATAAAATTTTACATGAACGCACCATACCACACTGGTAAATGGAAGATTCTAAGATGGCTGCCACTATTTACAGGGCTGTCTGCCTGCTGATTGGCTGCATGCATGTCAGTATGGGTGATCCCAGAGTTCCTTGCTCCATGTCCTCACTTGTGCAGCAGCCACTTTAGGAAAAAATTTGATTTGTTACCACAAAGTGCATCAGCTTCATTTTGCTCATCTCTACTCCTTTCCGAAGCGGAGCAGTTATCTCAACTGTCATCCGCACAAAATATAGTTTATAGATGCACTATTATGTCAATTAATTGGCTTTGCATCAGTGTTTATGTCCAACCATGTTTATGTTTTTCTTAGGGGAACACAAGGTGGTGTTGTGGTGACCATCATTTAAAAAAAAACAAAAAAAAACTGCAGCATTATGTGGAAGTTAGTTCGCGCCTGGGCAATGGCAGAAGGAGCCAGGCGAGTGCTGGCATTCACTGTAGGATCGGACTTGGTTACATGGTCCGTGACTTGTAGCGCTCTGGGGCGAATGATCACTGTTAAGTTTGTTACCTTCAAAAGCTACGTCCATGTGTCTGCATTTTCATTTTGTCCTATACTCCATTCACTACTAGAGCTGCGTTCATGCATTTGCTGTTGCATCACAATAATACTCTGCTCACTTCAGATTGCATTCATACGGCTGCGTTATACCTTGCTCTTCATGCTCAGAGCTGGGCCTATACCATGTTTTTAGGCAACATTCACATCCAGAGCTGCATTCACCCACCTGTTCTTACATCAGATGTTATACTCTGCTTCCACTTAAAGCTGCATTTTCCTTTTCATTGCTACATCATGGTTTACTCAGTATTCTCACTAGGACAGTCAGCACACCGCTCTGATACCGTTCTCACGATAAACATAGCTGCTTTCTTTCAGGTTTACATTTTTTTCCTCGCTAGTTGTTACATTGCATAGGCCTACTTTTTATGTTTCACTTCGGTGGAAAGAAAAAAAAAATTGTGCCGTTTACTCAGACTGGTCTCCTTTACTCCTGGTTCACATTCCCTAAGATTGGTCTCCTGCCCCAGTTCACCATACAGTCCCTCAGCGGTCAGTGGGCCAATAGGAGTAAGTTCCTACTATGTTTCACAAGTTGTTCATTCGTTTGTCACGATAAGGGTCTTCTCTTAGCGAACTGTAATGCCTCTGGCTCTTATTTTTCTCCCATCTGTTCAATTTCACGGTTCGTTTAATGTTTTATTTATGTACGTGGTTCGGTACACTAATGTCTATGCATATCCCATCAGGTCTCACTCACGTTTTAATTACTTATTGTCACTGTAATGTTATCCAGTTCAGTCTTGTCTTCGGCGTCTGATGACTGCTTCAGCCTCATGCTCCGCGGGGCCTATGACCGTTCTTCACGTTATTCGTTAGGCTCCGCTTGGCTCCGCCATTAGTGTCTCTCACGCTTGGCTCCGCCATTAGTCTCTCTCACGCTTGGCTCCACCATTAGTCTCTCTCATGCTTGGCTCCACCATTAGTCTCTCTCACGCTTGGCTCCACCATTAGTCTCTCTCACACTTGGCTCCGCCATTAGTCTCTCTCACGCTTGGCTCCGCCATTAGTCTCTCTCACGCTTTGCTCCGCCATTAGTCTCTCACGCATGGCATCTCAGTTTCATTTTTACGCACATAACTCCGCCATTCGAGGTTGGCTGCGTGGTCCCGCCACAATAGGTTCCATGTCTTTTTCTGCCTTAAGGCCCGCTCACATGGCTCGGTCAGCTGTGGCTCGCAATACAATTTTTCTTGTGGAGGCTCGCATGCGTGGCTTTTGCCATTAGAGCCTTACTCACATTATTGTTCTAGGTCATTGGGTCTGTTCTAGGTCATTATTTTCTTTTCAAGCAGTCATCCCAAGCCTTCCTTTTCGGACATCACCTTCTCCCAGGTTCGCATTTTCTCCCACTTACCCTCTCTAGGTTCTTGCTTCCCCTCGCTCCCCGCTGTTACTTTTCCCTTGCCCGTCCTTGCATTATAGACCCATTCTCCCAGGAAACTGACCCTGTGGTCTCATTTTTCACGTTTCTCAAATTCCGCCTGTCCAAGGGTTGTTAAAAAAACAAACAAAAAAAAAACACTATACAATGGCGTCAGTTTTGTCCACAGGGTGACCTGTCTCACCACTACAGGCGATTTACGAAGTCTGTCTTGACTACAGACTAATAAGTCCTGTCACGACTACAGGTGATTTACGAAGTCTGTCACGTTCACTGACACGATAAGTCCTAGCATGACTACAGGCGCAGCATACATAGTCTATCATTAAGCTTTTCCTGTCATAGCGGCAGGCATTGTGTGTACATTATGTCTTCATTTCAGGTATGCTTACTTCATCTACAACTCGGGCTGAGGGTGTTGGTGTCGCGCCTAGTTCCTGGGTACCGGTCCATCTTCCAGTTGGAGGTACAATAATAAGGCACATTATACAAAGTCTGTCCCGTCTACGGACACAACAAGTCCTTTCACTACTACAGGCGCAGTATACATAGTTTATCAGTTTCTAAGCTTATTTCCTGTCACAACTGCTAGTATGGTGGGTACGTTTTCTGTCCTCATTACAGGCAACATTAGCTCGTTAATTGGAACAGCCATGTATTTATGTTTATGGTTCCACAGGCCTGGGGAGTTTACACATTTCACTTCATCTACTACTAGAGTTAGATGACATACGCCATCTTCTAACTTTTTGGGTCCTTTACAAAAAAATAATAATAATAATAATAATAATAATAATAATAAAAGCTGTGGCCTGGGGAATAAGTATAGGTAAAGTATTTTGCTACCAGTAACAGTTGGTGTCTGAGCAAGGCCCTTGGCGAAAGGTTGGAGTTCATTTAGGCCCTTCCATCAGATTCACCATAGTTGATTCAGTCTGCAGCTCTCAGGAATCAGACCTTCTCGTAATATGTTCATATGTTGGTCAACATAGGAGTAAATCGTTTCTAATTACCGGCCACTCTTTCAAACGCATCAACATTAGCTACCTCCAAGCATGATGTGCCGGTGCACGTGACAAAAAGGTAAGGTACATATAAGTCTCTGTGATATGTACGGTATATTCCGCACCTTGAAGCGTATTTTGTGTTCAACGTGGGTGTCGTAATGGTATGTATATATTTTACTTTAAACTAAGGTCTGCTCTTTTTGGCCCCTTTAGGCTGCCCTACCGCAGCAGTTATGGCATAATTCTACTGCTTGTTGTAGATAGGGTTAGATAGGTTAGGTACACCTTTCTGATAGCCGATCCGACCACAAGTATTAAGAAAATATATTGCTGTATTTGTGGGAGGGGAGGCTGATTACAAGGCTAATTATATGCACCTGTGGGCCTAGGCTGGCTGATTACTAGGCTATTTATAAGCACCTGTGGGCCCAGGCTGACGCCGATTCAGCTGATTTCACCCACCCACCCACACCATCTTACAGTCATTTCATATTAGGGTGGCCCCCTTTAGGCTGCCCTACCGCAGCAGTTATGGCATAATTCTACTGCTTGTTGTAAATAGGGTTAGATAGGTTAGGTACACCTTTCTGATAGCCGATCCGACCACAAATAATTAAAGACATTTAAGAGTTTATTTCTAAGAACATGTTTTTTCATTTTTATCTTTCCCGGAGAACACCTTTAAGGTCAAAATTGGCAACATTCTTAAGCGTTTAAAGTATAAGAAGTCAGCCCTCCTACGGAGCCCCTGTGAAGGTCCTTAGGTTTCACATATAGTTTTCCACAATTGCACAAACCCCATTTGTGCCCTCTTATGTGGCAATTGGACGTTGAGTCTCTACAGCAGTCTCCGAACCCTTTTTAACTATTCTCCTGGTAGGAGAGCAAATTTTTCAGAGATATAGCCCATCATTTGCAAAGGATTTTTATTTTTTTTGCATTATTTTTATTACTTACAAAGGAATTTTAAAAGTTTAAAAGGGGTTTCTCTGAGAATTGACAAAATTCTCTCTTTTAGATAACCTGTGGAAAGAAGAGTATTCAGCACTACTTGTCCTTCCATAATATTAATACATAATACTACTCTAAATGTACCAAAAAAATAGCCAAAGCAACATATTAAGTAATTATAGAACAAAGACACTAAACTTTTGGTTACAAATATATTGCTTGTGCCTGCTCAGAAGCTATCAAGAGAAATATTTTATTGCAAATGTATCTACAATTCAATTATATTATGTAAGTGATACTTTTGTCTGCCTTGTGGAATTCTCACCAGTTCACGGAAAGCTTGCTATGACAATAAATATTCAATACAGATTCACAGATTATAAACTGGATTCTAACATTACAGGAGGAAACACTGAAAACAGACAGATAGTGATACAACAAATGGTGCTGTTAAGAAAGTATCCTCAGCATAGTAGTACAGCACAAATGAAGATATTAAGCAAAATGCTTCTGTTTTGTAAATCTATTTAGCTCTCTTTGTATAAATTTCCCATGAACACAAATTTGCTAGTTTTTCTTTTTACAAAACTCACAAGAAGTTCTCCAGAAAACCGCATAAAGGATGACAACTAATCATGCCAAAAATACCCCAGCTGCTTCTCATATAGGTAATAGGCAACAATTTACAGAATAGCATCCATTTAAATGGAAAATAAGAACGGAAACCAAGAGAGAGCAAGATGAGACATCATATTGTGGCACTATGTTCTCTTGGAAAAGGACAGGGTGCTTTCTTTTAAGCCATAAATCCTAATAAATGCAATTATTGTGTGCTTTCTTGAAGTTTCATTAGCATACTAACCAAAAACATTCTAGGAGATTGCTGCTACTTCCCATCAGTTATAAGGAACAATAATGGTATTTTTGAATAAATGCATTTTTCACCTTGAATAAACCATGAAAAATCATTCACATTTCTTTGTTATTTATCCTCCTCAGTTACTATCTTCATATCACCTCATATAAATGCATACCATAGTTTCATTTTAGGAATCCACAATAGAAAATCATTCAGTTATTGTAGTTGAAGACTCTCTTGGCCTGACCAGAATGTGGTATTATAAGATTTTCATGAGCATGCAACTTTCCGCTCACGGAAGATAAGTATTACAATATTGACATCCAAAGTAATTTTGAAACTGTTATAAATTATGAAAATGTATAACTTGATTATGAATATTTTATTTTCATTATATTATTTGGAATACAATTGTTTCCTGCCAATTAATTCACACTCATTTAACTTTGGAAAGCATTTAAGCTTAGTCCAAGCATATGTTATACTGTTATATTCCCATTGTGTATGTCAATATAACTTTTGAACTGTAGTGAAAAGTGTTTTTGTTTACATGGAAAATCATTACCCCTTAACCTCTTCACGCCCGATGACAAACATGTACATCATCGGGCGTGTGTTTGAAGATGGCACCCGCTCCTGCCCGCTGCGGGTGCCATAGCTGCAGGTGGCCAACTGCTTCTTAGAGCAGAACGTAGAGTAGCCGAGTGGCACTCACCGGATCTTCTGGTCCTCTGTAATGCAACAGCCCACCTGGAGTCCTCGATCCCCCGAGACTCCTATACATGTAGTCCAATGAAAAATGGCAAAGGCAGCATGTCTAAAAAAGAATCCCTTTATAGGGGACTGCTAACATAAAAAGCGTTGTTACAAAAAGATGCTACGTTTCGGCTATTCCCAAGCCTTTATCAAGCACACTGTGATCCCCCATGCTCAAGTTTATAAAGCGCAAGCCACACCTCCTCTCCTACAAGTGGCCAATCGCGCCGTATACATCATTAACTCCACATACATTTCATCAAAATATATAATAACATGTATCGCAATGATAAAAGTGCATAAAGTGGTTGTGCCAGACCCCAATCTAACCCGCTACATCAGTTGGACCCATCGTCCCTCAATGCTGCATGGTAGCGTGTCTCTCTGTACTCAATGCGCATGTCAGGGGAGGAGGAGGCAGTACGTCACTCCATTAGTCACATGATCACAGATGCTCTCGTCTATGTGATCCTCAACTATTTGTACATGCCCTCTTCTCAACCCGGCTGCGCTTCTCGTTGCTAGGGACACCTTGCCACCACACATCATCCTCAGGCTGATATAAGGACCTTGCGCTATGTGTACATACATCGCGGCAATCTATACAAATAACAACAGATCCCTCAAACCAATGAGCTCAGTGCACTACCATCGTGCATAATAGTGAACCAATTAACAACTATGAAGACAGTTAAAAGAACAAGAACATGTTGTAAAATCATCATACTGAGTGCAGATATCACTTAATAACCTGGGTGCATTAAATATTACCCACATTAAATTCAATATTTATCCCATGGGGTTGGAGTGCCTTCAATTCAAAAATCCATTTAAGCGCTTTCTTCCGTAGGAGCCGATCTTTATCGCCCCCACATCTAATTTTGCCCACAGAATCAATTATACGAAAACGCAATTGATTAACGGAGTGTGCACACTCCACAAAGTGCTTGGCTACAGGTTTATCCAACAGCCCCCTTCTGATGTTAATCTTGTGAGAATTGATTTGTTACCGTGCCTCCATTGTGGTCTCACCTATGTAGATGAGGCCACATGGGCACGTGATCATATAAATGACGTCACGGGATCTGCAAGTATAAACTTCTTTAATCTTATAGGATTTTCCGCTGATCGGGTCCTACGGAAGAAAGAGCTTAAATGGATTTGTGAATTGAATACACTCCAACCCCATGGGATGAATATTGAATTTAATGTGGGTAATATTTAATGCATCCATACTGACCTATAGAATATAAGTAACTGGTCAGTTTTATCTTTAAGTTAAAACTTAAAATGTGGTGGAAATTTTTTTTTTTTGCAATTCCCCCCTTATTAGGAATTTTTTTCCCTCTTCCCACTACATCATATGCATCATCATTTGCAATATTAAATGGTGTTGTTGGAAAGTACAACTTGCCCTGCAAAAAACAAGCCCCTGTATGGCTATGTGAACAGACAAATCAAAAAGTTATGGCTTTGGGAAGGCAGGAAGCGCAAAACGAGAACGCAAACAAATCAAAACACTTCTGGGCCTGAAAGGGATAAGGCCCCCCCGCCGTACATGTACTGCGCTGGTGGATGTGACTTAATGACCAGCGAAGTACATGTATGGGGGGCTGATGCATGGCATTTTTTTTTTCTGTTTTTCTTTTTTCATTTAACTCTTAGGCTGGGTTCACACAGTTATTGCGGGAGCATTGCAGGAAAATATGCCGGTGTGGTGCGGGAAATTGGGAAATTTTTCCGCACGAGTGCAAAGCGTTTTAATGCGTTTTGAATGCGCGTCAGAAAAATCGGCATGTTTGGTACCCAGACCCGAACCCGAAGTTATTCACTGAAGTTCGGGTTTGGGTTCGGTGTTGTGTAGATTTTATTATTTTCCCTTATAAAATGGTTATATGGTAAAATAATAGCATTCTTAATACAGAATGCAAATTAATTAGGGATGGAGGGGTTAAAAAATAACAAACAGTTAATAAACTCACCTTAATCCACTTGAACGCGATGCCGGCATGTGTAAATGGCTAAAGGACCTGTGGTGATGTCACTGCTCTCAACATATGATTATATGGTGATGCACCATTTGATTTGACTATGTGACACAGTGACCTCATCACAGGTCTTTTTCACTCCAGATCTTCAAAGAATAAGAATGAAGATGAGTCAGGCTTCGCGAACAATTGGATAAGGTGAGATTTTTTTTAACCCCTCCATCACCATTTTACTGAGCATTCTGTATTAACCATGTTATAAGGGAAAATAATAAAGATCGGGTCCCCATCCCAATCCTCTCCTAGCAACCACGTGTGAAAATCGCACCACATCCACACTTGCTTTCAGATGCTTGCGATTTTCACTGAGCCCCATTCACTTCTATTCGTTGCATTGCGAATGGTGAACCGATGTTGATTCAGTCGCGTTTTGAAGTCAAGTGAAGTTTCACCTACATACAATAGGTTGCATGGACACCAGAGTATATAGATAACAAATGAAGATTCACAAGTTAAGTAATGTTTGATCTGAAATTGTTTATACATAGTAGGATAAATAAATGTACTGTCTTTTTGTACATGATGGCAATTAATACAACGCAAACATGGGCAGCAACCAAATTTTTGGGGACATATATGGCTTTGGCCTATATGTTTCTGAGGGCCCATATCAGTACATACTAATTTATCTCTTAAATTGCTAGGTCTTCTATAGGAAAACAAAACAAGCATTTTAACAGCATCTATATTGTTATGCCCGCTTTTTAGAATTGGCCAATATTTATTTATAATGTCCCTAATCCGGTTGCCATCCTCAGAGTACGTGGTCACCAACAGAATTCTTTGTAAGGATTTTTCTGTCAATATTTTGATCTATCTGTCCTTTGAACCCTCATTAGGTGGGACTGCAAAATTGTTTGTGGAAAACCTCTATCCAAGAAGGAGTTGGCCATGTTTAGTAATCTGGAATTAAGTTGTATCTCATTACTGACGATCCGTTTGGCCCGTAAGAATTGGCTTAAAGGAAGTGATTTTACTGTATTGTGGCTCTAGGATGGGCACTGTCATACCTCAAATAAGTGTTCTTGTCGATAGGTTTGACATAAACGTTAGTCGTTAAACGTCTGTCTTGTAAGGTTATCAAGGTGTCAAGAAAAGTAATCTGTTTTGTCGAGTGACAAAAAGTGTAAATTTAATATCGCCATTGATGCCATTCAGAAAATAAATAAAGGATAATAATTGTTATTCTCATTTGTCTCAGGATGTCAAGATTTCATTTTGACCATATTATATCTTGTACTTACATATAATTACTTCCGATTTGGAAACCATTTTTATTTGCAGTTGAAGGGGACCGCCATGGGATTGAATGTGGTGCCAACTTACGCAAACATAGCGGGCTACTTCCTGGAAGATTCCTTCATCTATGTATCGCCCCACTTTAACCATGTGTTGAGGTGATGGTGGTATATTGATGACATTTTTCTCATTTGGACAGGCACGGAACAACAATTATTGTCCTTTTTTTCTTTTCTAAATGGCATCAATGGTGATATTAAATTTACACTCAGTCACTCGGCAAAACAGATTACTTTTATTGACACCTTGATTACCTTACAAGACGGACATATAATGACTAGCATTTATGTCAAACCTACCGTCAAGAACACTTATTTAAGGTACGACAGTGCCCATCCTAGAGCCACAATACAGTGAAATCATTTCCTTTAAGCCAATTCTTACGGGCTAAGCGTATCGTCAGTAATGAGATACAACTTAATTCCACATTAAAAACCATGACCAATTCCTTCTTGGATAGAGGTTTTCCACAAACAATTTTGCAGTCCCAACTAATGAGGGTTCAAAGGACGGATAGATCAGATTTATTGAAAAAAAAATTACAGAAAAAATCCTTACAAAGAATTCCGTTGGTGACCACGTACTCTGAGGATGGCAACCGGGTTAGGGACATTATAAATAAATATTGGCCGATTTTATAAAGCGGGCATAACTATATAGATGCTTTTAGATTGCCTGTTTTGTTTTCCTATAGAAAGGCAGTACATTTATTCATCCTACTAAGCATAAACAATTTCATATCAAACATTACTTAAAGGGGTTATCTGAGATATATTAAGTTAATCCAAACGTCTTTATCGATATATATAAAACATTTTTGCAATTGACTTACTTTCAAAATAATGCACCGTTTACAGTCTGCAGAATGTTGTCATTTGTCCACTGACGTCACCCTGCTTGAGGATTTTGTGCCCGCCCCTTCTACCTCTCCGTCTTCATTGAGCACGGCTCCAGAGCCGTGCTGACAGATTCCACAGTGTTCAGGCTTTGGAAGCCCGCCCCTTCTTGGTCTCCGCACTATTAGCGCGACTCTGGTAAGGATCGCGCATGCGCGATCCTTACCAGAGCCCTGCTGAATGAAGACGGAGAGGCAGAAGGGGCGGGCACAAAATCCTCAAGCAGGGTGACGTCAGTGAACAAATGACAACATTCTGACAAATGACAACATATATATAAGGTAAATACTGTTAAAAAAATAAAATAAAAACAATGTAAAAAAAAAAACATTTTTGTCACCTCACATCTCAAAAACTGTAATAGCAAGCGATCAAAAAGTTATATGCACCCAAAAATAGTGCCAATCAAACCATCATCTCATCCCGCAAAAAATGATACCCCACATAGGACAATCACCCCAAAAAAAAAAAAATAGGGCTCTCAGACTTTGGAGACACTAAAACATGATTTGGTTTGTTTTAAAAAATGATAATATTGTGTAAAACTTAAATAAATAAATAAAAAGTATACATATTTGGTATAGGCGCGTCCGTCGCAACCTGCTCAATAAAAATAACACATGACCAAAACCCTCAGGTGAACACAACAAAAAAAAAATAATAATATGGTGCCAAGAGCCATTTTTGTCACCTTACATCACAAAAAGTGTAATAGCAGGCGACCAAAATGTCATATGCACCCCAAGATAGTTCCAATCAAACCGACATCTCATCCCGCAAAAAATGAGCCCCTACATAAGATAGTCGCCCAAAAAATAAAAAAAATATATGGCTTTCAGAATGTGAAGACACTAAAAAATCTTTTTTTTCAAAAATGCTGTATTATGTAAAACTAAAACAAAACCCCCCAAAATGTAGCCATATTTGGTATTTCCGCGTCCGTAGCAACCTGCTCTATAGAAATAGCACACAATATAACCTGTCAGTTCAACGATGTAAATAACAAAAAATAAAAACGGTCTGAAAATAGCTATTTTTTTGCAAATTTTCCATTTTAATCAATTTTTCCAGTAACAAAGCAAGGGTTAACAGCCAAACAAAACTCAATATATATTTCCCCGATTCTCTAGTTTGCAGAAACACCCCATATGTGGTCGTAAACTGCTGTATGGCCAAACGGCAGGGCGTAGAAGGAAGAGAACGCCATATGGTTTTTGGAAGGCAGATTTTGCTGGACTGGTTATTTGACACCATGTCCCATTTGAAGCCCCCCTGATGCACCCCTACAGTAGAAACTCCAAAAAAGTGACCCCATTTTGGAAAGTACGGGATAAGGTGGCAGTTTTGTTTGTATTATTTTAGGGTAAATATGATTTTTGGTTGCTCTATATTACACTTTTTTTGAGGCAAGGTAACAAAAAATAGAAATTCTGAAATTTCATCTACATTTGTCAATAACTCTTGTGGAACACCTAAAGGGTTAACAAAGTTTGTAAAATCAGTTTTGAATACCTTGAGGGGTGTCGTTTCTTAGATGGAGTCACTTTTTTGGAGATTCTACTCTAGGGGTGCATCTGGGGGCTTCAAATGGGACATGGTGTCAAAAATCCAGTCCAGCAAAATCCGCCTTCCAAAAACCATATGGCGTTCCCTTCATTCTGTGCTCTGCCGTTTGGCCATACAGCAGTTTACGCCCACATATGGGGTGTTTCTGAAAACTACAGAATCGGGGCAATAAAAAGTGAGTTTTGTTTGGCTGTTAACCCCTGCTTTGTTACTGGAAAAAATGGATTAAAACGGAAAATTTTGAGGGGTGTAGTTTCTAGAATGGGGTCATTTTTGGATGGTTTCTATTATGTAAGCCTCACAAAGTTACTTCAGACCTGAACTGGTCCCTAAAAAGTGGGTTTTTGAAAATTTCTGAAAAATTTCAAGATTTGCTTCAAAACTTCTAAGCCTTGTAACGTCCCCAAAAAATAAAATGGCATTCCCAAAATGATCGATACATGAAGTAGACATATTGGGAATGTAAATCAATAACTTTTTTGGGCGGTATTACTATGTATTATAGAAGTAGAGAAATTGAAACTTGGAAAATTGCTAATTTTTCCAAATTTTTGGTAAATTTGATTTTTTTTATAAATAAAAATGAAATTTTTCGACTTAATTTTACCAGTGTCATGAAGTACAATATGTGACGAAAAAACAATCTCAGAATGGCCTGGATAAGAAAAAGTGTTTTAAAGTTATCACCACATAAGGTGACACTGGTCAGATTTGCAAAAAATGGCCTGGTCCTAAGGTGAAAATGAGCCCGATCCTTAAGGGGTTAATATTATTTATTATATTATTTAATGTTTTATATTTTGCCCAGACTTCCTCTGGGGACTGGTTACTCTTATTGATGCTGTAATGTCCAGCCATCCATGAATTCTGCTGCTGTTTGTGGAATGTTCATTTCATGCACTGAGAGGACTATCCCGGAGGGGGGCGTTTATTAGTATACTTATTTCTTTACATTTTTTACAATTTTTTATATATACTATTTGTAACTGAAATGTGAACGTAAAAGAGTGGTTAATTTTCAATTAACACTTATTCTTACTACGGCTATTATAGCTGAATAAGACATAATACATTTGCATTATACATGGTTACGTGATCTTGTTTGATCCTGTGACTATTATCATGAGCTCTAGGCAAGGCAGTATAGTGTGATGCTGTGGATGGAAGTGGACGTGTGATCAGGATGCATCATGTGACGTTTAGTTACGTGACTGCACCTTTTACATGACCGTCTGGATGTAAGTGGCTGTGTGATCAGTATGCATAATGTGACATTTAGTCACTTGACTGTACCTCCCACATGATCATCACAGGTTCTTCTAAAATTCGCGTTTGTACTATTGAGACGCTGTGTCTTATGGTGTTTCTATGCTGACAGGTATGGTTTCTCCTCCTCCCCCCACACATCAATTATGTTTTTAGTCACAACTAGGGGTTATTCACATTTGTTTTTAATTAATGAATTATGAATAACTAATGCATTTAGTGATTTTGTACATTTGATTATATGCACATTTTGAATATTTTATATATGAATGTATACATATTATATGTATTATATTATACAATGTTTTATATGTATTTTTAATATTATAATCATGCACTTTTTATATTTTTGTACTTGATTGTTTTAATTATCCAATAATCACATGTGTGGTATAAATATATGTAATTTGCACCAATAATTTGTCACTGCTTGAAGAAGGGAGAACCAAAACGTTGCATCTGGTGAAATAAACATGTATCTATTTTTGGGAAGTGCCGTGGAATTTCCTTTTTCATTTATGGTTTGACGGGAGGATCACCACCACAGCCGCTGGCACCCTTATTTTTACTTTTTTTCTACTACTGTCTGCAGTGCTGCCCAGTCACATTGATTGATATATATATATATATATATATATATGTATATATATATATATATATACATATACAGAGAAAAGAAAAAGTTGGACTGCACACCTAAATAGTGAAAGCAATAAAAGCTTTATTCACCCATATGGTGGCAAAATTGCGACGTTTCGGCTCACAGGAAGGCTCATGTGAGCCGAAACATCGCAATTTTGCCACCATATGGGTGAATAAAGCTTTTATTGTTTTCACTATTTAGGTGTGCAGTCCAACTTTTTCTTTTTTTATAATATTGGGCATTGCTAAAACCCATTGATGGACATTGCACCCGCTTTTTTGGATGGTGCTTCCATTGATTTTTCTTCGTATATATATATGTATATTTATTTATTTAAATTAAGTTTAGCCCCTTTTTCTGAAAAAAATTTGTGACAAGATTTTAACTCACAGTTTCTGCATCCCGGCCCAGAACCACTACACTATATAGCTTTATAGCCAGTCAATAAATTAAAAAAAATAATGAGACTTCTACTGTATAGGAATACTTACTCGTAGTAAGGATTCCATTTTTTGGTTGACGCAAAGCAGTTCCTCACCAGTATGACTCTTTTTGCCCAGGGTGACCAGGTGCAGAACTATGTGATAATGCTGTGCTTTTCATACTTGCTATGCTGGAGGAACACTCTGAACTGTCCCTAGAGCAGAGGCTTTGAACAAAATGTTGAGAGACTAATCTTTTTAAAGATGAATCAGGCATGGATCAACAGGATTTCCAGACACCGTTGGCTCATGCAACAGACTAGGTCATTCTGACAGTAATGATCTGATAGTAATGTGCTGCCACATCGGAACTTTGTGACAAATGGCCCGTTATTGTGCCCACATGCTGCTGCCACTGTTCTGATGCTGCCACCTGCCTTATGCCACACACCTTCTGTCTCTACTACCATCTGTTTGTTCTGTGACCATCTTCTGCTGTTGCTGCCACTGCTGTTGCCCGGCTCCCCACTCTGTTATGGAGCCACTATTGTTAGTCTTCATACTTTTGCCACCCTCAACAGTCAGTTACGAGGACACTAGTGTCCTTGTTTAGCTGTGTTAACATCACAGAAAAATAACAAAAATAATAGGTCCTGTTTAAGCATCCATAAGGCCTCTATCACATTTGTCAGTTTTTTGCATCAGGATTTAATCATGATTTGGAAGCCAAGAGCAGGAGTTGGTTTAAAACATCGAAGACATGCAAATATTTATGTCACATGTTATCACATGTTTTGGGCCCATGTCTGTTTTTGCCTTACCAATACTGTTCAAATACTGATGCAAAAAGCTGACCAAATACTGATTGTGTGATAGAGACCTTTAACGTCCTGCATGAAGGACTTCTTTCCCATCTGAATAAAACCCATGTCAGACACAAATTGCCAAAACTCATGTAAATTGAGCATGAAGACTCTATCACATGGTCAGCATTTTATGTCCGGATTTCACCATGATTTGGAAGCCAAAAGCAGGATTAGGTCCAAAACACAGATGCAAATATTTCCATCGCTAGTGATGAGCGAGCACCAAAGTGTTCGGATAATCAGTCCGAACACATAGCGATATTTGTGCTCTCTGCATAGCAACTGAGTATAATGGAAGTCAATGGGAGACAACCAGGCACCCCCTGCTCAGATGAAGGGAGGGTGCTTTGTCCATTGGAAAAGGTCAGAAAGTGACAGAAAACCCAACAAAATGGATCTGGAACAGCATGGGGACCATGTCTGGGTGCATCTTGGACTCCAATGTCGCTGCTGGGAACCATATTGTCCCAGTTGTCCGCCACTTTTACATAGCGACAAAATCAAGCACAAAATCCTGCCCCATCAAAAAAAAACAAGACACTTTTATAGGTAAAATTACATAGTGACATAGTATGAAAGGCCAAAAAAAGACATCTGTCCATCCAGTTCGGCCTGTCATCCTGCTAGTTGATCCAGAGGAAGGCAAAAAAAAAAAATGTGAGGTAGAAGCCAATTTTCCCCACTTCCCCAGGCAATCAGAAGAACTCCCGGATCAACGACCAATCTCTAGTAGCTATAGCCTGTAATATTATTATACTCCAGGAATACATCCAGACCCCTCTTGAATTCCTTTATTGTACTCACCATCACCACCTCCTCAGGCAGAGAGTTCCTTAGTCTCACGGCTCTGACCTTAAAGAATCCTCTTCTACGTTTCTGTGCAAACCTTCTTTACTCCAGACGCAGAGGATGTCCCCTCATCACAGTCACAGTCCTGGAGATAAATAGATGATGGGAGAGATCTCTGTACTGACCCTTGATGTATTTAAACATATCTAATTATCTATCTAATCCCCTCAGTCATCTTTTTTCTAAAGTATATAACCCTAATTTTGATAATCTTTCAGGGTAGAGTAGTTGCCCCATTCCAGTTATTAATTTAGTTGACCTCTTTTGAACCCTCTCCAGCTCTGCTATGTCTGCCTTGTTCACAGGAGCCCAGAACTGTACACAGTACTCCATATGTATTCTGACTAGCTATTTGTAAAGTGGTAGGACTATGTTCTCATCATGGGCGTCTATGGCCCTTTTGATGCAACCCATTATCTTATTGGCCTTGGCGGCAGCTGCCTGACACTGGTTTTTGCAGATTAGTTTGCTGTTTATTAAAATTCCTAGATCCTTTTCCATGTCAGTGTTACCGAGTGTTTTATCATTTAGTATGTACGGGTGACTTGCATTATTCCTTCCCATCTGCATAACTTTACATTTGTCAGTGTTAAACCTCATCTGCTCTGCCACTTATCTGCCCAAGCCTCTAATCTATCCAGATCCCTCTGTAGCAGTATATTGTCAAAAATTTTTATTTTATTATGCAAGCCTTCTACAAGATCATTAATAAATATATAGAAAAGAATAGGGCCCAGTACTGACCCCTGGGGTACCCCACTATTGACAGTGACCCAATCTGATTATGTATCGTTAATAACCACCCTCTGTTTTCTGTCACTCAGCAAGTTACTTACCCACTTACTTTCATTTTCTCCCAGTCTGAGCATCCTCATTTTATATATTTATCTTTTATGTGGTACAGTGTCAAATGCTTTGGAGAAGTCCAGATATACAACATCCATTGATTCGACGCTGTCAAGTCTAGAACTCACCTCCTCATAGAAACTGATTAAATTCGTTTGGCATGACCGATCCCTCATGAAGCCATGCTGATATGGCGTTATTTGCTTATTTCTGTTGAGTTCCTATAAGATAGCATCTCTCCGAAAAACTTCAAACAGTTTCGCCACAACAGATGTTAAACTTACAGGCCTATAGTTTCCAGGCTCTGTTTTTGGACCCTTTTTGAATATTGTCAACACATTTGCTATCCGCCAATCCTGTGGAACAATCCCTGTCAGAATAGAGTCTGCAAATATCAGAAATAATGGTGTGGCTATGACATTACTTAATTCCCTTTTAGAGTTGAGAGAACACCTGGATGTTCGGGTTTGAGAAGTTCGGCCGAACTTCCTGAAAATGTTCGGGTTCGGGATCCGAACTCAACCCGAACTTCATCCTGAACCCGAACCCCATTGGTAGTCAATGGGGAACCGAACTTTTGGGCACTAAAAAGGCTGTAAAATAGCCAAGGAAAGGGCTAGAGGGCTGCAAAAGGCAGAAAAATGTAGGTAAATGCCCTACAAACAAATGTGGATAGGGAAATGACTTCAAATAAAATAAAATCAATAAAAATTAACCAATATCAATTGGAGAGAGGTCCCATAGTAAGGAATAAGATGTCATATCACCCACCACTGGAGAAGGCCACTTTCAGTTATTTAGGCCCCAGCACCCAGACAGAGGAGAGAGGTCCCACAGCAGAGAATCATGTATCATATCACCCACCACTGGAGAAGGCCACATTCAGTTTATTAGGCAACAGCACCAAGACAGAGGAGAGGGGTCACATAGCAGAGAATCATGAGTCATATTACCCACCACTGGAGAAGGCCACTTTCAGTTATTTAGGTCCCAGCACCCAGACAGAGGAGAGAGGTCCCACAGCAGAGAATCATGCGTCATATCACCCACCACTGGAGAAGGCTACTTTCAGTTATTTAGGTCCCAGCACCCAGATAGAGGAGAGAGGTCCCACAGCAGAGAATCATGCGTCATGTCACCCACCACTGGAGAAGGCCACTTTCAGTTATTTGGGCCGCAGCACCCAGATAGAGGAGAGAGGTCCCAAAGCAGAGAATCATGCGTCATATGACCCACCACTGGAATAGGCCACTTTCACTTATTTAGGCCCCAGCACCCAGACAGAGGAGAGAGGTCCCACAGCAGAGAAACATGCGTCATATCACCCACCACTGGAAAAGGCCACTTTTAGTTATTTAGGCCCCAGCACCCAGACATAGGAGAGAGGTCCCACAGCAAAGAATAAGGCGTCATATCACCCCCCACTGGAGAAGGCCACTTTCAGTTATTTAGGTCCCAGCACCCAGACAGAGGTGAGAGGTCCCACAGCAGAGAATCATGGATCATAACACCCACCCCTGGAGAAGGCCACTTTCAGTTATTTAGGCCCCAGCACCCACACTGAGGAAGGGGTCCCATAGCAGAGAATAAGGTGTCATATCACCCACCACTGGAGAAAGCCACTTTCAGTTATTTAGTCCCCAGCACCCAGACAAAGGAGAGAGGTCCCACAGCAGAGAATCATGCGTCATATCACCCACCACTGGAGAAGGCAACTTTGAGTTATGTAGGCAGCAGCACCAAGATAGAGGAGAGAGGTCCCACAGCAAGGAATAAGGTGTCATATCACCCACCACTGGAGAAGGCCACTTTCAGTTTTTTAGGCCCCAGCACCCAGACAGAGGAGAGAGGTCCCATAGCAGAGAATAAGGCGTCATATCACCCACCACTGGAGAAGGCCACTTTCAGTTATTTAGGCCCCAGCACCCAGACAGAGGAGAGAGGTCCCACAGCAGAGAATCATGCGTCATATCACCCACCACTGGAGAAGGCTACTTTGAGTTATGTAGGCAGCAGCACCAAGATAGAGGAGAGAGGTCCCACAGCAAGGAATAAGGTGTCATATCACCCACCACTGGAGAAGGCCACTTTCAGATTTTTAGGCCCCAGCACCCAGACAGAGGAGAGAGGTCCCATAGCAGAGAATAAGGCGTCATATCACCCACCACTGGAGAAGGCCACTTTCAGTTATTTAGTCCCCAGCACTCAGACAGAGGAGAGAGGTCCCACAGCAAAGAATCATGTGCCATATCACCCACCACTGGAGAAGGCCACTTTTAGTTATTTAGACCCCAGTACCCAGACAGAGGAGAGAGGTCCCACAGCAAGGAATAAGGCGTCATTTCACCCCCCCTGGAGAAGGCCACTTTCAGTTATTTTAGGTCCCGGCACCCAGACAGAGGTGAGAGGTCCCACAGCAGAGAATCATGGATCATATCACCCGCCCCTGGAGAAGGCCACTTTCAGTTATTTAGGCCCCAGCACCCAGACAGAGGAAGGGGTCCCATTGCAGAGAATAAGGTGTCATATCACCCACCACTCGAGAAGGCCACTTGCAGTTATTTAGGCCCCAGCACCCAGACAGAGGAGAGATGTCCCACAGCAGAGAATCATGTGTCATATCACCCACCACTGGAGAAGGCCACTTTGAGTTATGTAGGCAGCAGCACCAAGACAGAGGAGAGAGGTCCCACAGCAAGGAATAAGGTGTCATATCACCCACCTCTGGAGAAGGCCACTTTCAGTTATTTAGTCACCAGCACCCAGACAGAGGAGAGAGGTCCCACAGCAGAGAATCATGCGTCATATCACCCACCACTGGAGAAGGCTACTTTCAGTTATTTAGGTCCCAGCACCCAGACAGAGGAGAGATTTCCCACAGCAAGGAATAAGGCGACATATCACCCACCACTGGAGAAGGCCACTTTCAGTTATTTAGGCCCCAGCACACAGACAGAGGAGAGAGGTCCCACAGCAGAGAATAAGGCGTCATGTCACCCACCACTGGAGAAAGCCACTTTCAGTTATTTAGTCCGCAGCACCCAGACAGAGGAGAGAGGTCCCACAGCAGAGAATCATGCGTCATATCACCCACCACTGGAGAAGGCCACTTTCAGTTATTTAGGCCCCAGCACCCAGACAGAGGAGAGAGGTCCCACAGCAGCGAATCATGTGTCATATCACCCACCACTAGAGAAGGCCACTTTCAGTTATTTAGGTCCCAGCACCCAGAAAGAGGTGAGAGGTCCCACAGCAGAGAATCATGGATCATATCACCCACCACTGGAGAAGGCCACTTTCAGTTATTTAGGCCCCAGCACCCAGACAGAGGAAGGGGTCCCATAGCAGAGAATAAGGTGTCATATCACCCACCACTGGAGAAGGCCACTTTCAGTTATTTAGGCCCCAGCACCCAGACAGAGGAGAGAGGTCCCACAGCAGAGAATCATGCGTCATATCACCCACCACTGGAGAAGGCAACTTAGGTGTATGTCATACATGGTAAGGCATTTCAGTTATTTAGGCCCCAGCACCCAGACAGAGGAGAGAGGTCCCACAGCAGAGAATCATGCGTCATATCACCCACCACTGGAGAAGGCAACTTTGAGTTATGTAGGCAGCAGCACCAAGATAGAGGAGAGAGGTCCCACAGCAAGGAATAAGGTGTCATATCACCCACCACTGGAGAAGGCCACTTTCAGTTTTTTAGGCCCCAGCACCCAGACAGAGGAGAGAGGTCCCATAGCAGAGAATAAGGCGTCATATCACCCACCACTGGAGAAGGCCACTTTCAGTTATTTAGTCCCCAGCACTCAGACAGAGGAGAGAGGTCCCACAGCAAAGAATCATGTGCCATATCACCCACCACTGGAGAAGACTACTTTCAGTTTTTTAGGCCCCAGCACCCAGACAGAGGAGAGAGGTCCCATAGCAGAGAATAAGGCGTCATATTACCCATCACTGGAGAAGACCACTTTCAGTTATTTAGGCCCCAGCACCCAGACAGTGGAGAGAGGTCCCACAGCAGAGAATCATGCGTCATATTACCCTCCACTGGAGAAGGCCACTTTCAGTTATTAGGCCCACGGCACCCAGACAGAGGAGAGAGGTCGCATGGCAGAGGTTCAGGCTTCATGTCACCCACCATTGTAACAGGCCACTTTCAGTTATTTAGACCCCGGCGCCCAGATTGAGGAGAGGTTCATTCAACTTTATTTTGCACCGCAAGATCACGGTAAAGTTGAAAAAATGAAGATTCAATAAAGAAGTGCCCCGGAGTAGAAGATTACATGGTTGAGGGGGAGGCAGTTAAATGTCTATTCTGCACAAGGGAGGGACAGGTCCTGTGGGATCCATGCCTGGTTCATTTTTATGAACGTCAGCTTGTCCACATTGGCTGTGGACAGACGGCTGCGTTTGTCATTAATGGCGCCCCCTGCCATGCTGAATACACGTTCAGACAAAACGCTGGCCACCTTGCAGGCCAGCACTTCCAAGGCATAAAAGGCTAACTCTGGCCACGTGGATAATTTGGAGGAGGTGCAGACATACTTTTCAACCATGTTAGTGAAATGCTGCCTCCTGCTAACACGTCCCGTATCAGGTGGTGGTGCAGTTAGCTGTGGCGTGGAGTCAAAACTTTGCCACATTTCTGCCATGCTAACCCTGCCCTCAGTAGAGCTGGCCGTGACACAGCTGCGTTGGCGACCTTTTGCTCCTCCTCTGCCTTCGCCTTGGGAATCCACCTGTTCCCCTGTCACATTTGGGAAAGATCTCAGGAGCGCGTCTATCAGCGTGCGCTTGTACTCTCGCATCTTCCTATCATGCTCCAGTGCAGGAAGTAAGGTGGGCACATTGTCTTTGTACCGGGGATCCAGCAGGGTGGCAACCCAGTAGTCCGCACACAGTAAAATGTGCGCAACTCTGCTGTCGTTGCGCAGGCACTGCAGCATGTAGTCGCTCATGTGTGCCAGGCTCCCCAGAGGTAAGGACAAGCTGTCCTCTGTGGGAGGCATATCGTCATCGTCCTCCGTATCCCCCCAGCCATGCACCAGTGATGGGACTGAGCTGTGTCGGGTGCCACCCCGCTGTGAACCTGCTTCATCCTCATCCTCCTCCACCTCCTCCTCATCCTCCTCGTCCTCCAGTAGTGGGCCCTGGCTGGCCACATTTGTACCTGGCCTCTGCTGTTGCAAAAAACCTCCCTCTGAGGCACTTCTTACAGACTCCTCCTCCTCCTGGGCCACCTCCTCTTCCATCATCGCCCTTAGTGCTTTCTCAAGGAGACATAGAAGTGGCATTGTAACGCTGACAACGGCGTCATCGCCACTGGCCATGTTGGTGGAGTATGCGAAACAGCGCAACAGGGAACACAGGTCTCACATGGAGGCCCAGTCATTGGTGGTGAAGTGGTGCTGTTCCGCAGTGAGAATGACCTGTGCGTGCTGCAGCTGAAACTCCACTCTTGCCTGCTGAAGCTCGCACAGTCTCTCCAGCATGTGCAAGGTGGAGTTCCACCTGGTGGGCACGTCGCATATGAGGCGGTGAGCGGGAAGGCTGAAGTTACGCTGTAGCGCAGACAGGCGAGAAGCGGCAGGATGTGAACGTCGGAATGTCGGGGTAGTTGTGAATGAACTTCTGCACCACCAAATTCAGCACATGCGCCAGGCAAGGGATGTGTGCCAAACCGGCTAGTCCCAGAGCTGCGACGAGATTTCACCCATTATTGCACACCACCAGGCCGAGCTTGAGGCCCACCGGCAGCAACCACTGGTCGGTCTGTTGTTCAATACCCCGCCACAACTCCTGCGCGGTGTGGGGCCTGTCTCCCAAACATATGAGTTTCAGAACGGCTTGCTGACGTTTACCCTGGGCTGTGCTGAAGTTGGTGGTGAAGGTGAGTGGCTGATTGGATGAGCAGGTGGAAGCAGAGGATGAGGCAGCCGAGTAGGAGGAGGAGGCTACAGGAGGCAAAGAATGATGCCCTGCGATCCTTGGCGGCGGAAGGACGTGCACTAAAGAACTCTCCGCCTGGGGCCCAGCCGCCACTACATTTACCCAGTGTGCAGTTAGGGAGAAATAGCGCCCCTGGCCGTGCTTACTGGTCCAGGTATCTGTTGTTAGGTGGACCTTGCCACAGATGACGTTGCACAGTGCACACTTGATTTTATCGGATACTTGGATGTGCAGGGAAGGCAAGGCTGTCTTGGAGAAGTAGTGGCGGCTGTGGACAACATACTGTGGGAAAGCCATCGCCATCAGCGTTTTGAAGCTGTCTGTGTCCACCAGCCTTATTGACAGCATTTCAAAGGCCAGTAGTTTAGAAATGCTGGTTATTCAGGCCCAGGGCTTGAGGATGGCTAGGTGGGAATTTATGCTTTCTCTCCAAGTTTTGTGAGATGGAGAGCTGAACGCTGCCGTGTGACATGGTAGAGATGCTTGGTTACGCAGGTGGTGGTGTCGGTGGTACATCCTCTGTTTGGTGGGTGGCAGGTGCCAACATTCCTCCCGAGGCGGAGGAAGAGGCGGAGGCAGCAGCAAAAGATGGAGCAGGAGGAGCCAGAGTGAGTTCCTTGCTTTTAAGGTTTTTACTCCACTGCATTTCATGCTTTGCATGTAGATGCCTGATCATGCAGTTGGTGCTAAGGTTCAGAACGTTACTGCCTCGCTTCAGGCTCTGATGGCACAGCATGCAAGCCACTCGGGTCTTGTCGTCAGCACATTGGAAGTGCCAAGCCAGGGAACTCCTTGAAGATGCCTTTGGGGTGCTCGGTCCCTGGTGGCGGTGGCCAGTAGCAGGCAAACTCTCTTGGCGGTGGCTGTTCTGCTTTTGCCCCCTGCTCCCTCTTTTGCTACGCTGTTGGCTCAGTCTCACCACTGCCTCTTCCTCTGAACTATGAAATTCAGTGGCAAGACCTTCATTCCATGTGGGGTCTAGGACCTCATCATCCCCTGCATCGTCTTCCACACAGTCTTCCTCCCTGACCTCCTGTTCGGTCTGCACACTGCAAAAAGACGCAGCAGTTGGCACCTGTGTTTCGTCATCATCAGAGATGTGCGGACTCCGATGAGGTGGTAATTCCATGTCCTCATCATCAGGAAACATTAGTGGTTGTGCATCAGTGCATTCTATGTCTTCCACCACTGGGGAAGGGCTAGGTGGATTCCCTTGTGAAACCCTGCCAGCAGAGGCTTCAAACCGCATAAGAGACTGCTGCATAACTTGAGGCTCAGACAGTTTCACTGATATGCATGGGGGTGATGTGACAAACTGATGGGCTTGGTTTTCAGGCGCCACCTGTGCGCTTTCTGCTGAAGACTGGGTGGGAGATAATGTTGTGAACGTGCTGGATCCACTGTCGGCCAACCAATTGACTAGCGCCTGTACATGCTCAGGCCTTACCATCCTTAGAACGGCATTGGGTCACACCAAATATCGCTGTAAATTCTGGCGGGTACTGGAACCTGAGGTAGTTGGTTCACTAGGACATGTAGCTGTGGCAGAATGTCCACGTCCTCTCCCAGCACCAGAGGGTCCACAAACACCACCAAGACCGCGTCCGCGTCCCTTACTTGATGTTTTCATCATTGTTACCGTTCACCAAGTACCACAATAAGAAAAAAAATATTTGGCCCAATGTATTGATTTCAAATTCAGGCCTTCTTTTTACAGTCAACTACCACTATCTGCCTACTTATTTATGTACCGTATTACACTAATCCAGGCACAGCAGTAACCACTGATTTAAGGGAATATCAATTGTAGGGCTAGTATTTAGGCCCTGGATGAAAGGTATCCTTTTCTGGACAGATTTACACTTGGAGATGCACAGTAGCGTGTGAAAAAATATGTAGGATTATGCCTTCAACAATTGTATTTCAACACTTTTTGTAATATACCCTTTATCGGACAGAAATACACTTGGAGATGCACGGTAGCGTGTTAAGTTATTGAGGATGACCCTCTCAGCACTTGTATATACACCTTGAGTGTAATATACCCTTTTACGGACAGAAATACACTATGAGATGCACAATAGTGCGTGCAGATTTACAGGATTATGCTTTCAGCAATTGTAATGTAACACTTTTTGTAATATACCCTTTTACGGAAATAAATATACTTGGAGATGCACGCTGAGTGTAATTTACACTTTTAGGGAAAGATTAACAATTGGCCTGGAACAGCTGGAACACCAGATTCAGGATATTGCTATACTGGCAAGTGAATTTCACCCCAGAACAAAATCTATCCTTTGACGGATACTATTAAACTTGTCCAGTCACAGCTGGAACACCAGATTTACTGTATTTCTATTTTTGTTACTGACTTTCACCCCTGAAAATAATATATCCTTTGACGGACACTAGGGAAATTGTCCAGTCACATCTGGAATCAGGGTATTGCTATTTTGGCAATTAAATTTCACCCCAGAAAAAAATATACCCTCTTACGGACAGATTTAAACTAGGCCTGGAACAGCTGGAACACCAGATTCAGGGTATTGCTATTTTGGCAATTACATTTCACCCCAGAAAAAAATATACCCTTTTACGGACAGACTTAAACTGGGCCTGCAACAGCTGGAACACCAGATTCAGGATATTGCTATTTTGGCAATTAAATTTCACCCCAGAAAAAAATATACTCTTTTACGGACAGACTTAAAATAAACCTGCAACAGCTGGAGCAACAGATTTACTGTATTTCTATTTTTGCAACTGAATTTCACTGCAGAAAATAATAAATCCTTTGACGGACAATATTAAACTTGGCCAGCCACTGCTGGGACACCAGATTTACGGTATTGCTATTTTGGCAATTGAATTTCACCCCAGAAAATTATCTATCCTTTGCCTAACACTATTAAACTTGGGCAGCCACTGCTGATGGGACACCAGATTTACGGTATTGCTAGTTTGGCAATTTAATTTCACCCCAGAAAATTATCTATCCTTTGCCGGACACTATTAAACTTTTCCAGCCACTGCTAGGACACCAGATGTATGTTATTGCTATTTTGGCAATTAAATTTCACCCCAGAAAATAATAAATCCTTTGCCGGACACTATTAAACTTGTCCAGTCACAGCTGGAACACCAGAATTACAGTATTTCTATTATTGCAACTGAATTTCACCGCAGAAAATAATATATCCTTTGCCGGACACTATTAAACTTGGACAGCCAAAGCTGGGATATCAGATTTACGGTATTGCTATTTTGGCTATTGAATTTCACCCCAAAACAAAATATATTCTTTGTCGGACACTATTAAACTTTGCCAGCCACTGCTGGGACACTAGATTTAGGGGATTGCTATTTTGGTAATTGAATTTCACCACATAAAAAAATCTATCCTTTGCCAGATAGCAGACAGTATTACACTTGGCTAGCCACAGCTGGAATACCAGATTTAGAGGATTGCTATTTTGGCAATTGAATTTATCCCCTTATTAAAATATATAAATTTCTATCCTGAGTTTCTAAGGGTGACAATAAGCACACCCAAGCCCCTGATGTAGGATATAGCAAAAAAAAAACTAGTATTGATGGATTGATGGACTTGGTGGCAGCTTGTGCTGGTGCACCACAAGACACAAAATGGCCACCGATAAAAGTGACAGAAGAATGCTCTATGCAGCCTAAAAAACGGTGAGCACTTAAGTAGCAGAAGTTAAATGATTCACAGCTGTAGATCGATCACTTCATTAGGTGTTTTTGCTGACTTTTCCCTGCCTAATCTTGCCGTCACAGAAGCTGCGTCCTCTCCCTACACTAATCAGAGCAGAGTGACGTGCGGTGCTACGTGACTCCAGCCTAAATAGATGCTGAGTCACATGCTGCACTTTGCCAATCACAGCCATGCCATTAGTAGGCATGGCTGTCATGGCTTCTTAAGGCAAGAAGTAAAACGCTAGCTGATTGGCTGCTGTGCAGCCCTTCAGAAAGCGGGAAGAAATCGCTGAACACCGGACCCGAACCCGAACTTTTCTGAAAATGTTCGGGTCCGGGTCCGGGTCCCGAACACCCGAACTATGCTCGAACTGTTCGCTCAACCATACTTTATAACATATAACTGCACCGCTGAACGGCAAATAATATATATATTTTTGCCACGAATACACGCCAGAAAAGGATTAGAACATACAACTGCACTGCTGAACGGAAAATAATATATATATTTTTGCCACAAATACATCACAAAAGGGCTTTAAAACATATCACTGCATCGCTGAACAGCAAATAGGCACTTATTTTTTTCAACTTATACATGCCACAAAAGGCTTTAGAACATATAACTACACAGCTGAACGGCAAATAGGCCCTTATTTTATTCCACTTATACACGCCACAAGAGGCTTTAGAACATATAACTACACACCAAAAGGGCTTAAGAACATACAACTGCATCGCTGAACGGCAAATAATATATATATTTTTTGCCACGAATACATGCCAGAAAGGGATTAGAACATACAACGGCACCATTGAACGGCAAATAACATTGTTTTTTTGCCCACGATTACATGCTAAAAGGGCTCCAGAACATATAACTGCACCACTGAACGGCAAATAGGCACTTTTTTTTTTCAACTTATACATGCCACAAAAGGCTTTAGAACATATAAGTACACAGCTGAATGGCAAATAACATATATATATATATATATATATATATATATATATATATATATTTGGCACTAATACACGACAAAAAAGGGCTTTAAAAATATAACTGCACCGTTGAACGGCAAATAATATATATATTTTTGCCTCGAATACACGCCAGAAAGGGATTAGAACATACAACTGCACCATTGAACGGCAAATAATATATTTTTTTTCCACTAATACACGCAAAAAGGGCTTTAGAACATATAACTGCACCGCTGAACAGCAAATAGGCCCTTATTTTTTTCCACTTATACATGCCACAAAAGTCTTTAAAACATATAAGTACACAGCTTAATGGCAAATAACATCTATATTTTTGCCACTAATACACTACAAAAACGGCTTTAGAACATATAACTGCACCACTGAAGGCAAATAATATATTTTTTTTGGCACTAATACACATCAAAAAGGGCTTTAGAACATAAAACTGCACCGGTGAACGGCAAATAGGCACTTATATTTTTTCCACTTATACACGCCACAAAAGGCTTTGGAACATATAACTGCACCGCTGAACAGCAAATAATAGATATATTTTTTGCGACTAATACACTCCAAAAAGCGCTTTAGAAGATAAAACTGCACCGGTAAACGGCAAATAATAAATATTTTTTTGCCACTAATACACGCTAAAAGGGCTTTAGAACATATAACTGCACCGCTGAACGGCAAATAGGAACTTATTTTTTTCCACTTATACATGCCACAAAAGGCTTTAGAACATATAAGTACACAGCTGAATGGCAAATAACATATATTTTTGCCTCTAATACATGGCAAAAATGGCTTTAGAACATATAACTGCTCCGCTGAAGGCAAATAATATATATTTTTTTGGCATTAATACACGTCAAAAAGGGCTTTAGAACATATAACTGCACCGGTGAACGGCAAATAGGCACTTATATATACTCCACTTATACACACCTCAAAAGGCTTTGGAACATATAACTGCACAGCTGAACGGCAAATAATATATATATATTATTTGCCACTAATATACTCCAAAAAGGGCTTTTGAAGATATAACTGCACTGCTGAACGGCAAATAATATATATTTTTTTACCACTAATACATGCCAAAATGAGCTTTAGAACATATAACTGCACGGCTGAATGGCAAATAATAATATTTTTTTGCCACTAATGCATGACAAAAGAGCTATAGAACATATAACTACACCACTGAACGGCAAATAATATATATTTTTTTACCACTAATACATGCCAAAATGGGCTTTAGAACATATAACTGCACTGCTGAAAGGCAAATAATATATTCTTTTTTGTCACTAATACACACCAAAAGGGCTTTAAAACATATAACTGCACCACTGAACGGCAAATAATATATATTTTTTTGCCACTAATACATGCCATAAAGGGCTTTAGAACATATAACTGCACCGCTGAACGGCAAATAGGCCCTAATTTTTTTATACTTATACACGCCACAAAAGGATTCAGAACATATAACTACACTGCTGAAAGGCAAATAATATATTCTTTTTTGCCACTAATACACACCAAAAGGGCTTTAAAACATATAACTGCACCACTGAACGGAAAATAATATATATTTTTTTGCCACTAATACACGCCATAAAGGGCTTTAGAAAATATAACTGCACCGCTGATCGGCAAATAGGCCCTTATTTTTTTCCACTTATACATGCCACAAAAGACTTTAGAACATATAACTGCACCGCTGAGCGGAAAATAATATATATTTTTTTGCCACTAATACACGTCAAGAAGGGCTTTAGAACATATAACTGCACCACTGAACGGCAAATAATATATATTTTTTTGCCACTTATACATGCCAAAAGGGCTTTTGAACATATAACTGCACCGCTGAATGGCAAATAGGCTCTTACTTTTTTCCACTTATACAAGCCACAAAAGGTTTTAGAACATATAACTGCACTGCTGAACGGCAAATAATATATATTGTTTGCCAGTAATACACGCCAAAAGGGCTTTCAAACATATAACTGCACCGCTGAATGGCAAATTAGATTTGTTTGGGCACTAATACTTGCCAAAAAGGGCTTTAAAACATATAACTGCACTTATGAATGGAAAATAATATTTTTTTTGCCACTAATACATGCTTGAAATGGCTTTAGAACATATAACTGCACTTCTGACGGCAAATAGGCCCTTATTTTTTTACACTTATACACGCCACAAAATGGTTTAGAACATTTAACTGCACCGCTGAACGGCAAATAATATATATTTTTTTGCCACTAATACACGCCAAAAAGGGCTTTAGAACATATAACTGTACCGCTGAATGGCAAATAGTATATATATTTTTGCTACTAATACAAGCCAAATAGTGCTTTAGAAAATATCATTGCACCACTAAATGACAAATAAAATATAGTTTTTTTTTCCCACTAATACATGCCAAAAACGTCTTTAGATCATATAAATGCACCGCTGAACGGCAAATAGGCCCTTATTTTTTCCACTTATACACGCCATAAAAGGCTTAAGAACATATAACTGCACCTCTGAACGGCAAATATATATTTTTTCCCACTAATACACGCCAAAATAGGATTTTGAATTTATAACTGCACCGCTGAATGGCAAATAGGCCCTTACTTTTTTCCACTTATACACGCAACAAAAGGTTTTAGAACATATGACTGCACCGCTGAACGGCAAATAATATATATTGTTTGCCACTAATACACGCTAAAAGGGCATTCAAATATATAACTGCACTGCTAAATGGCAAATTAGATATTTTTTTGGCACTAATACATGCCAAAAAGGGCTTTACAACATATAACTGCACTTATGAATGGCAAATAATATATTTTTTTTGCCACTAATACATGCCAGAAAGGGCTTTATAACATATAAATACACCGCTGACGGCAAATAGGCCCTTATTTTTTTACACATATACACGCCACAAAAGGCTTTAGAACATTTAACTGCAACGCTGAACAGCAAGTAATATTTTTTTTTTGCCACTAATACACGCCAAAAAGAGCTTTTGAACATATAACTGCACCGCTGAAAGGCAAATAATATAAATTTTTTGCCACTAATACACGGCAAAAAGAGCTTTAGAACATATAACTGCACTGCTGAATGACAAATTATATGTATTTTTTGGCACTAATCCTCGCCAAAAAGGGCTTTACAACATACAACTGCACCACTGAATGGAAAATAATATAATATATATATATATATATATATATATATATATTTTTTTTTTTTTATTTTTTTTTTGCCACTAATACATGCCATAAAGGCCTTTAGAACATATAAATGCACTGCTTAATGGCAAATAGGCCCTTTTTTTTTCTACTTATACACGCCACAATAGGCTTTAGAACATATAAGTACACTGCTGAATGGCAAATAACATATATATTTTTACCACTAATACACGGCAAAAACGGCTTTAGAACATATAACTGCACCGGTGACCGGCAAATAATATATACTTTTTTGCCACTAATACACGCGAAAAGGGCTTTAGAACCTACAACAGCACCGCTGAACGGCAAATAGGCCCTTAATTTTTTTCCACTTATACACGCCACAAAAGGCTTTAGAACATACAACTGCACTGCTGAATGGCAAATAATATATATTTTTTTGCCACGAATACACGTCCGAAAGGGATTAGAACATAGAACTGCACCGCTGAACGGCAAATAGGCCCTTATATTTTTTCCACTTATACACGCCATAAAAGGCTTTAGAACATATTACTGCACCGCTGAGCGGCAAATAATATATATTCTTTGCCATTAATGCACGCCAAAAAGGGCATTAGAACATATGTCTGCACCGCTGAACGTCAAATAGGCCCTTATTTTTTCCTACTTATACACGCCATAAAAAGCTTAAGAACATAAAACTGCAACTCTGAACTGCAGATATATATAGTTTTTTTGCTATTAATACATGCCAAAAAAGGATTTCAAACATATAACTGCACCGCTGACTGACAAATATTATATTCTTTTTTCTCACTAATACACGCCAACAGAGCTTTAGAACACACAACTGCACGGCTGAACTGCAAATAATATATATTTTTTTTACCACTAATACACACCAAAATGGGCTTTAGAACATATAACTGCACCGCTAAACTGCAAATAATATATATTTTTTTGTCACTAATACACGCAGAAAAGGGCTTTAGAACATATAACTGCATTGCTGAACGGCAAATAATATATATTTTTTGCCACTAATACACGCCAAAAGGGCTTTTGAAACGACAACTGCACCGCTGAATGGCAAATAGGCCCTTCATTTTTTTCCACTTATACATGCCACAAAAGGCTTTAGAACATATAACTGCACCACTGAATGACTAATTTTTTTCCCACTAATGCATGCCAAAAACAGCTTTAGAACACATAACTGCATCGCTGAACGGCAAATTGGCCCTTATTTTTTTCCACTTAGACACGTCACTAAAGCCTTTAGAACATATAACTACGCCGTGAATGGCAAATAATAGATATATTTTTGACACTATTACATGCCAAAACGGCTTTAGAACATACAACTGCACCACGGAACGGCAAATAATATGTATTTTTTTTGCCACTACTACACGCCCGAAAGGGAATTAGAACATACACCGCACCGCTAAACAGCAAATAATATATATTTTCTTGCCACGAAAACACGCCAAAAGGGAATTAGAACGTACAACTGCACCGCTGAACGGCAAATAATATATTTTTTTTTGCCACTAATACACGCCATAAAGGGCTTTAGAACATATAACTGCACCGCTGAACGGCAAATAATACTTTTTGTTTTCCACTAATACACGATAAAAAAAACTTCACCACACAACGGCTAATACACCCTTTTTTCGCAGTAATTCACCCAAACAAAAGGCTTTTGAACATATAACTGCACCGCTGAACGGAAATAAATATGTTTTGTTTTACATTAATACAAACCAAAAAAGGCTATAATTTTCTCACTTCACCAGACAATGGCAAATTAGCCCTTTGTTTTTGTACGAATACACCCCAAAAAAGGCTTTAGAACATATAACTGCACTGCTGAATGGCTAATAAGCTCTTTTTTTCCGCTAATACACCCCAAAAAAGCGTTTAGAACATATATATCACGCATGTGACCCTATATAGCCCAGGAAAAACTCTATATTTTTCACAAAAGTGGCTCATCAGCCACTAAACTTCCTGTTTCTGGCTTAAAATATAACTTTTATTTCAATTTTATAATATAAAAGAAAAAATACAGACCAACAAAGTGTATTACTAATTTTAAAATTAAACCCCAGACCTAGGGTGTTTGTTCTAAAGTTCCCTTATATGTGTATCTTTCACATTCTTTAGACCCTCAGTGATGTGTTTGTTTTACACATCCATAGGCCCTGTTCACTTTCTGCGTCTGGATGTGCTGATCTCACACATCCGGCTGCACTGCTTTCCCTTATCTCAGCCGAGTATTTCCTTGTTTGTATCTATTTGTCACTATTCCTTCCTTCTATGTGAAAGATTCTCTTCATACAATCTATCTGTTACTCTGCCACAGGTCGCCTGCAGATACGTCCCTGCGCTTATCCCTACGGTCTGGAGGAATCTTAAAAAACTATCCTTCCTAACTCCCCTGTGTTGGGGAGTTAGGAAGGATAGTTTTTTTTTTTTTGCTATATCCTACATCAGGAGCTTGGCTGTGCTTATTGTCACCCCTAGAAACTCAGGATAGCAATTTCTATATTTTATTAAGGGGTTAAATACAATTACCAAAATACCAATCCCCTAAATCTGGTGCTCCAGCTTTGGATAGCCAAGTATAATACTGTCTGCTGTCTGGCAAAGGATAGATTATTTTCTGTGGTGAAATTCAATTGCCAAAATAGCAATCCCCTAAATCTGGTGTCCCAGCACTGGCTGGCAAAGTATAATAGTGTCCGCCAAAACATATATTTTGTTCTGGGGTAAAATTCAATTGCCAAAATAGCAAAACCATAAATCAGTGGTTTCAGCTGTGGCTGGCAAAGTATAATAGTGTCCGCCAAAACATATATTTTGTTCTGGGGAGAAATTTAATTGCCAAAATAGCAATACCCTGAATCTTGTGTCCCAGGTGTTGAAATCCAAGAGTTAATCTGTCCGTAAAAGGGTATATTTTGTTCTGGGGTGAAATTCAATTGCCAAAAGAGCAATACCCTGAATCTGATGTCCCAGCTGTTGCAGGCCAAGTGATAATCTGTCCGTAAAAGGGTATATTCTGTTCTGGGGTAAAATTCAATTGCCAAAATACAATACCCTGAATCTGGTGTCCCAGCTGTTGCAGGCCAAGTGTTAATCTGTCCGTAAAAGGATATATTTTGTCCTGGGGTAAAATTCAATTGCCAAAATAGCAATACCCTGAATCTGGTGTCCCAGCTGTTGCAGGCCAAGTGTTAATCTGTCCGTAAAAGGGTATATTCTGTTCTGGGGTAAAATTCAATTGCCAAAATAGCAATACCATAAATCAGTGGTTTCAGCTGTGGCTGGCAAAGTATAATAGTGTCCGCCAAAACATATATTTTGTTCTGGGGTGAAAGTCAATTGCCAAAATAGCAATACCCTGTATCTGGTGTCCCAGCTGTTGCACGCAAAGTGTTAATCTGTCCGTAAAAGGGTATATTTTGTTCTGGGGTGAAATTCAATTGCCAAAATAGCAATACCCTGAATCTGGTGTCCCAGCTGTTGCAGGCCAAGTGTTAATCTGTCCGTAAAAGGGTATATTTTGTTCTGTGGTGAAATTCATTTGCCAAAATAGCAATACCATAAATCAATGGTTTCAGCTGTGGCTGGCAAAGTATAATATTGTCCGCCAAAACATATATTTTGTTCTGGGGTGAAATTCAATTGCCAAAATAGCAATACCCTGAATCTGGTGTCCCAGCTGTTGCAGGTCAAGTGTTAATCTGTCCGTAAAAGGGTATATTTTGTTCTGGGGTGAAATTCAATTGCCAAAATAGCAATACCCTGAATCTGGTGTCCCAGCTGTTGCAGGCCAAGTGTTAATCTGTCCGTAAAAGGGTATATTTTGTTCTGGGTGAAATTCAATAAAAAAATAGCAATACCCTGAATCTGGCGTCCCAGCTGTTTCAGGCCAAGTGTTAATCTGTCCGTAAAATGGTATATTTTGTTCTGGGGTAAAATCCAATTGCCAAAATAGCAATACCCTGAATCTGGTGTCCCAGCTGTTGCAGGCCAAGTTTCATAGTGTCCGCAAAAATATATATTTTGTTCTGGGGTGAAATTCAATTGCCAAAATAGCAATTCCATAAATCAGTGGTTTCAACTGTGGCTGGCAAAGTATAATAGTGTCCGCCAAAACATATATTTTGTTCTGGGGTGAAATTTAATTGCCAAAATAGCAATACCCTGAATCTGGTGTCCCAGCTTTTGCAGGCCAAGTGTTAATCTGTCCGTAAAAGGGTATATTTTGTTCTAGGGTGAAATTCAATTGCCAAAATAGCAATACCCTGAATCTGGTGTCCCAGCTGTTGCAGGCCAAGTCTTAATCTGTCCGTAAATGGGTACATTTATTTTTGGGGTGAAATTCAATTGCCAAAATAGCAATACCCTGAATCTGGTGTTCCAGCTCTTGCAGGCCAAGTGATAATCTTTCCGTAAAAGGGTATATTACACTCAAGGTTTATATTCAAGTGCTGAGAGGGTCATCCTCATTAACTTCACACTCTACCGTTCATCTCCCATTATATTTCTGTCCGTTAAAGGGTATATTACACAAAGTGTTAAAATACAATTGCTGAAGGTATAATCCTACATATTTTTTCTCACGCTACTCTGCATCTTCGAGTGTAAATCTGTCCATAAAAAGATACCTTTCCTCCAGGGCCTTAATACTAGCCCTAAAAGAGATATTCCCCTAAATCAGTGGTTACTGCTGTGCCTGGATTAGTGTAATACGGTACATAAATAAATAGGCAAATAGTGTTAGGTGCCTGTAAAAAAAGGCCTGAATTTGAAATCAATACATTGGGCCAAATATTTTTTTTCTTATTGTGGTGCATGGTGAACGGTAACAATAAGGAAAACATCTAGTAAGGGACGCGGACGCGGTCGTGGTGGTGTTAGTGTACCCTCTGGTGCTGGGAGAGGACGTGGCCATTCTGCCACAGCCACACGTCCTAGAGAACTAACTACCTCAGGTTCCAGTACAGAATTTACAGCGATATTTGGTGGGGCCCAATGCCGTTCTAAGGATGGTAAGGCCTGAGCAGGTACAGGCGCTAGTCAATTGGGTGGCCGACGGTGGATCCAGCACGTTCACAACATTATCTCCCACCCAGTCTTCTGCAGAAAGCGCACAGGTGGCGCCTGAAAACCAAGCCCATCAGTCTATAACATCACCCCCATGCATATCAGTGAAACTGTCTGAGCCTCAAGTTATGCAGCAGTCTCTAATGCTGTTTTAAGACTCTGCTGGATGGGTTTCCCAAGGGAATCCACCTAGCCCTTCCCCAGTAGTGGAAGACATAAAATGCACTGATGCACAACCACTGATGTTTCCTGATGATGAGGACATGGGAATACCACCTCATAGGAGTACGCATGTCTCTGATGATGACGAAACACAGGTGCCAACTGCTGCGTCTTTCTGCACTGTGCAGACCGAACAGGAGGTCAGGGGTGAAGACTGTGTGGAAGACGATACAGGGGACGATGAGGTCCTAGACCCCACATGGAATGAAGGTCGTGCCACTGACTTTCATAGTTCAGAGGAAGAGACAGTGGTGAAACCGAGCCAAAAGCGTAGCAAAAGAGTGAGCAGGGGGCAAAAGCAGAACAGCCGCCGCCAAGAAAGTTCACCTGCTACTGGCCAACACCACCAGGGACTGAGAACCCCAAAGTCAGCTTCAAGGAGTTCCCTGGCATGGAACTTCTTTAAACAATGTGCTGACGACAAGACCTGAGTGGTTTGCATGCTGTGCCATCAGAGCTGAAGTGAGGCATTAACGTTCTGAACCTTAGCACAATCTGCATGACCAGGTATCTACATGCAAATCAAGGAACTCACTCTGGCTCCCCCTGCTCCCTCTTCTGCTGCTGCCTCGGCCTCTTCCTCCACCTCGGGAGGAACTTTGGCACCTGCCGCCCACCAAACAGAGGATGTGCCACCGACACCACCACCTGCATCACCAAGCATCTCCACCATGTCACATGGCAGCGTTCAGCTCTCCATCTCACAAACCTTGGAGAGAAAGCGTAAATTCCCACCTAGCCACCCTCGAGTCCTGGGCCTGAATGCCAGCATTTCTAAACTACTGGCCTTTGAAATGCTGTCATTCAGGCTGGTGGACACAGACAACTTCAAACAGCTGATGTCGATGGCTGTCGCACAGTATGTTGTTCCCAGCCGCCACTACTTCTCCAAGACAGCCATGCCTTCCCTGCACAACCAAGTATCCGATAAAATCAAGTGTGAACTGCGCAATGCTATCTGTGGCGAGGTCCACCTAACCACTGATACGTGGACCATTAAGCACGGTCAGGGACGCAATATCTCCCTAATTGCACACTGGGTAAATGTAGTGGCGGCTGGGCCCCAGGCGGAGAGTTCCTTGCCGCACGTCCTTCCGCCGCCAAGGATCGCCGGGCATCATTCTTTGCCTCCTGTAGCCTCCTCCTCCTACTCGGCTTCCTACTCCTCTGCTTCCAACTGCTCATCCAGTCAGCCACACACCTTCACCACCAACTTCAGCACAGCCCAGGGTAAACGTCAGCAGGCCATTCTGAAACTCATATGTTTGAGTGACAGGCCCCACACCGCGCAGGAGTTGTGGCGGGGTATTGAACAACAAACCTACGAGTGGTTTCTGCCGGTGGGCCTCAAGCCCGGCCCAGTGATGTGCAATAATGGGCATAATCTCGTTGCAGCTCTGGGACTAGCCGGTTTGACGCACATCCCTTGCCTGGCGCATGTGCTGAATTTGGTGGTGCAGAAGTTCATTCACAACTACCCAGACATGTCAGAGCTGCTGCATAAAGTGAGGGCTGTCCGGCGTTCACATCCTGCCGCTGCTCGCCTGTCTGCGCTACAGCGCAACTTTGGCCTTCCCGCTCACCGCCTCATATGCGACATGCCCACCAGGTGGAACTTCACCTTGCACATGCTGGAGAGACTGTGTGAGCAGCAGCAAGCCATAGTGGAGTTTCAGCTGCAGCACGCACGCGTCAGTCACACTGTGGAACAGCACCACTTCACCACCATTGATTGGGCCTCCATGCAAAACCTGTGTGCCCTGTTGCGCTGTTTTGAGTACTCCACCAACATGGCCAGTGCCTATACAACGTTATCAGCGTTACAATACCACTTCTATGTCTCCTTGAGAAAACGCTTAGGGCGATGATGGAAGAGGAGGTCAGGTACAAATGTGGCTAGCCAGGGCCCACTACTGGAGGACGAGGAGAATGAGGAGGAGGTGGAGGAGGATGAGGATGAAGCAGGTTCACAGCGGGGTGGCACCCGACACAGCTCAGGCCCATCACTGGTGCGTGGCTGGGGGGATACGGAGGACTATGACGATACACCTCCCACAGAAGACAGCTTGTCCTTACCTCTGGGGAGCCTTGCACACATGAGCGACTACATGCTGCAGTGCCTGCGCAACGACAGCAGAGTTGCCCACATTTTAACGTGTGCGGACTACTTGGTTGCCACCCTGCTGGATCCACGGTACAAAGACAATGTGCCCACCTTACTTCCTGCACTGGAGCGTGATTGGAAGATGCGCGATTGCAAGCGAACGCTGGTAGACGCGCTCCTGAGAGCATTCCCAAATGTCACAGGGGAACAGGTGGAAGCCCAAGGAGAAGGCAGAGGAGGAGCAAGAGGTCGCCAACGCAGCTGTGTCACGGCCAGCTCCTCTGAGAGCAGGGTTAGCATGGCAGAAATGTGAAAAAGTTTCGTCTCCACGCCACATCTAACTGCACCACCCCCTGATACGGAACGTGTTAGCAGGAGGCAGCATTTCACTAACATGGTGAAATGTACGTCTGCACACCTCTCCACGTACTGACTGATGGTTCGGCCTCATTCAACTTCTGGGTCTCCAAATTGTCCACATGGCCAGAGTTAGCATTTTATGCCTTGGATCCCACAGGACCTGTCCCTCCCTTGTGCAGACTAGACATTTATAACTGCCTCCCCCTAAACCCAGTATTCTTGTACTCCAGGGCACTTATTTATTGAATCCTCATTTTTTTAACTTTACCATGATCTTGCGGTGCAACCCAAAGTTGAATGAACCTCTCCTCAATCTGGGCGCCGGGGCCTAAATAACTGAAAGTGGCCTTCTCCAGTGGTGGGTGATATGACGCCTTATTCCTTGCTGTGGGACCTCTCTCCTCTGTCTGGGTGCTGGGCCCGAAATAACTAAAAGTGGCCTTCTCCAGTGGTGGGTGATATGACGCATTATTCCTTGCTGTGGGACCTCTCTCCTCTGTCTGGGTGCTGGGCCCAAAATAACTGAAAGTGGCCTTCTCCAGTGGTGGGTGATATGACGCCTTATTCCTTGCTGTGGGACCTCTCTCCTCTGTCTGGTTGCTGGGCCCGAAATAACTGAAAGTGGCCTTCTTCAGTGGTGGGTGATATGACGCCCTATTCCTTGCTGTGTGACCTCTCTCCTCTGTCTGGGTGCTGGGCCCGAAATAACTGAAAGTGGCGTTTTCCAGTTGTTGGTGATATGGCGCCTTATTCCTTGCTGTGGGACCTCTCTCCTCTGTCTGGGTGCTGGGGCCAAAATAACTGAAAGTGGCCTTCTCCAGTGGTGGGTGATATGACGCCTTATTCCTTGCTGTGTTACCTCTCCCCTCTGTCTGGGTGCTGCGGCCGAAATAACTGAAAGTGGCCTTCTCCAATGGTGGGTGATATGACGCATGAGTCTCTGCTATGGAACCTCTCTCCAATTGATATTGGTTAATTTTTATTAATTTTATTTTAATTCATTTCCCTATCCACATTTGTTTGCAGGGCATTTACCTACATTTTGCTGCCTTTTGCAGCCCTCTAGCCCTTTCCTGAACAATTTTACAGCCTTTTTAGTGCCTAAAAGTTCGGATCCCCATTGACTTCAAAGGGGTTCGGGTTCGGGATAAAGTTCGGTCGAGTTCGGATCCCGAACCCGAACATTTTCAGCAAGTTCGGCCGAACTACTGTTCTCCTTTTTTATTGTGGAAAAATTCCTCTCTATCTTTCTCTTAACATCTATTTAGCAAAATAAAAGTTTTCAAGTCTTTCCTAGCACTTTCCCTAGTGCCTGCTAATGTCTCTCCCTGCACTAAGTTCACTGGAAAATGGCTGAATCCAAGATGGCTGAGGCTATTTATAGGGCTGTGATATCACAGGGCTGGATGTCCGCTGATTGGCTGCATGCATGGCATAGTGGGTGATCCCTCGTTCCCAGAGTTCTTTGCTCCATGTCCTAAGATGTGCAGCAGCAATTTTAGGAAAAAATGCGATTCTTTACCACGAAGCGCCAGGAAATTCAGATTCGGTGCTAATCGAATTTTTCCTGAAATTTGGATCAAATTCCACTTCATCAACTTCGATTCGCTCATCTCTAGTCATTGGGACAAAGCTCCTACAGGAGCACACAGTGTTTTTTTTATGCTCTACTGAAGGCTTCTGTATGCTTTTCTTTCTTAACTAGGGGTTAACAATATAACAATAATAATAGAACAGACAGGTGCACACTGCGGTCTTCCTAACCCTCATTCTGATGTTAAAATTGGAGATTTTCCTAGCTGCTTGTGCAGGAAAATTAAGATTTTATTAAAGATAGTAGACAAACATTATATGCTGTTTCTTTACTGGACTCCAATCAACAGCAAAGTTTAAATAAAGATAAGAAGATATTTTTTTTTTTAAAGGAACATGCATCAATCTTTCCTGAACGAAAAACTGGAAATCATCAAAAATTTTATGATCCATGTCAAGGGAAGAGATCGACTAAAGACTCCCAGAAGAATATTAAACTAGATGAGAACAGAAACAGGGTGGGTTATAGGGTGGGATAATGTTTGTCTCCTGTCTTTAATAAAATCTTTATTTTCCTGCACAAGCAGCTAGTAAAATCTCCAATTTTATTACAAGCAGGAGACTCCATTATAGGCATTTGAAAGCTAATACAATACATGAGTAATAAACTTGAACTCTATATTATGCGATTAGATTAAGAACATGGAAGTATGAGGTTCGGGTCGAAAGTAGAATGTTTTGAATGTGGATTCTGACGACCAGTCGGCTGCCTTACGAATGTCAGATAGAGAGGCACTAGCCTGCCTAACCTTTGTAGATGAAGCACCCCGAATGGAATTAGCCCCGAATACAGAGGTTTTGATACCTGCTAATTGCATAGACTGATTAATCCATCTGGCTAGAGTTGGGGATGAACCGAAGGTGAGGTTTACAGAACAATATTAATAATTGGGAAGGAGCTGGTTGCCTAAGAGATTCAGTTTTATGTTCATAAACCTTGAGACAACGAACAATACACAAATTTTCTTGTTGAGGAAAGGCGGGGTAAAAAACTGAGGGAAAATTGGTCTTAGTACGCCGGGAAATGGAGAAGGATACGTCTTATGGGGAAAATTGTTTCTGGGTTATGTATAAGGCTCTGACATCGGAGACTCTTTTGAAAGAGAGGAGGCATAGAAGAGTTGCCAATTTAAAAGAAAGGAGCTTTAACGATAGGAGATCATTATCTCCCCAGGAGACAAAAAGGTTAAGTACCAAAGTAACATCCCAGGTAGAATGATACTTGGGTAAAGGAGGTCTGCGGAATTTCATACCTTTCATTAACTTACAGATAAGGGGGTGTTTACCTATTGACATATTCTGGAGCAGAGCGTGATAAAAGGATGATCAAAAGATGCTGATAGATAATTCAGGACCTGTACCATAGGTGCGTGAATGGTATCCACATTCCGTTGTAAGCACGAATCAGCCTAAAGTCTCCAGGCTGATCTGTAAGCAGACCTGGTACCCGGGGCCCAAGCATCTGAGAGGATATCCTGAGCTGAGTGTCAAAGTCGGATATCAAACTCTGCTGACAAGAGATGAGCCATGCTACTAGATGAAGTAGGTCTGACAAGACTAAGGGATGAGGAATTCCGTAAGAGTCCAGGAGAATGGAATGATGATTTGGCAATAAGCGTGGAAAGTCTATGGTCATCCCCAGAAGTTGAGGAAGCCAAGACTGAGTGGGCCAGAACGGAGTTATCAAGACTATCGTCGATTTCTGGGTTCTGGTCAACAACAGTACTCTCGGAATGAGAGCAAAGGGGGGAAAAGCATATAGAGTTCCCGAAGGCCAGAGGTGGAGGAGGGCATCTGTGCATGCTCCCAACGACTCTGGGTCAGGACGCCAGCTGAAGAATTTGGGAAGCTGACGATTTATTTGTGATGCAAAAAGGTCTATTTGAAGGGGGCCCACAGTGAGTCGAGGAGTTGGAAAATCATAGGATCTAAACACCAGTCGCTGTGGTCTGTTAGGAAGCAGGAGTTCCAATCTGCGACTGAATTGGAAAAGCATGGAAGATATTCCGCCTTCAGCGTAATGTCTCTGTTGAGACAAAAGTGCCATAATTCTTTCGCCATGTTGGCCAGGATTTCTGATCTAGTGCCTCCCAGACGGTTCACATACTGTACTGCAGGGATGCAGTGGCGTTGCTAGGGCTGGTGTCACCCGGTGCGGTAGAAAATGGTGTCACCCCAGACCCCCCCCCCCCCCCGAAGCAATAATGTTTTAGTCATATAACCAAAAATAACAGATACTCACTAGTGCTTAGGCCTCTTTCACACTTGCGTTTTTTCTTTCCGTGCTAGAGTTCCGTCCTCGGGGCTCTAAGACGGAAAGATACTGATCAGGATTGTCCCAGTGCATCTTGAATGGAGAGCAATCCGTTCAGGATGCATCAGGATGTCTTCAGTTCAGTATTCAAACGTTTTTTTGCCGTTGAAAAATCCACAGCATGCTGCGGATTTTCCTTGGGCCAAAAAAATTGAAGGCATGCCGCAAGGACGGATCTGGAATTAATGCCCATTGAAAAGCATTAATCCGGATCCGACTTTAAGCTAAATGTTGTTTCGGCGCATCGCCGGATCTGACGTTTACCTTTCTGAATGGTAACCATGGTAGCTAGGACGCTACTAAAGTCCCGGCTACCATGAAAAAGTAGTGGGGAGCCAGGGGAGGAGCTACTTACCGTCCGTGCGTCTCCCAGGGTGCTCCACAATGACGTCACAGCGACGCTGTGACGTCATTGTGGAGCGCCCCAGGAGCCACACGAAAGGTAAGTAGCTTCTCCCCTGGCTCCCCACTACTTTTTCATGGCAGCCGGGACTTTAGTAGCGTCCTGGCTGCCATGGTAACACTGAAAGCATTTTGAAGACTGATCAGTCTTCAAATGTTTTCAGGTGTATTGCGTTGTGACGGATCCGGTGGGCATTTCCGGTGACGGAAGTGCACGCCGGATCCTCACAACGGTAGTGTGAAAGGGGCCTTAGTTATTAATTCACTTACAGTCCGGTGTGTACGAAGTGTCTTCACATATAACTAAAGAGGAATTGCTGCTGTTATGTTAATGGATGCTATAACATTGCACCATCCTTCTGAACATACACATCTGTCATCCGCCTTACCTCATGATCCTGGAGCTGTGCTGTAGAGCTCGGTGGCCACTGTACAGCACAGCTCCAGGATCATGAGGTAAGGCGGATGACAGATGTGTATGTTCAGAAGGATGGATGGTGCAATGTTATAGCATCCATTAACATCAGCAACAAGTCTGGGCTGGTTCAGGCTGTGCTGTGCCTGTGTGAGTGACGTGACCTGGGCCGGTGCAAGCTCAAGCGAAGCTACATTTTGGCGACCCCCCGCCCGCAGCTCACCTGGTCCTGGTCCTGTGTGCAGCAGCTGGCTTCTCCTCTGTGTGGTCCTGGTATCTTCGCTATGCTTCAATCGCTTGAAGACTGTACTTTTCGCCCTATAAGACTATAACACACACATAGGTTTTAGAGGAGTATAATAAGAAACAATATTTTCCACTATACCTCAGGTCAGACCACCAATGTTAATCACACCTCAGATCAGCCCCCTGTGTCAGCCGTCAGCCCCCATCCATCATGCCCCCCCATGTCAGCCGTCAGCTCCGATCCTTCATGATCCCCAATGGGGGAAATGTTGGAGTCTGTACCATCGGGGGTGACATGATGAGGGACAATGTTGAAGTCTGACTGTGCCAGGGGGTACATTATGTCACCCCCCCCCTCATGGCACAGATTCCAACATTGTCCCTCTCTTCATCATTGTCCCCTCATCATGTCACCCCCCACACCCATGGGTGGCACATTTCTTTTCTTCCCCTCCAGGCTCCATGGCACAAACAGACATTTTGTGATTGTCCCCCATCATTTCTCTTTTCTCACCCCCAGGATTGAGGCGCACATAGTAATGTGCCAGTAACACGTGCCTCTCCATGCCACCACATGTGCTAGTAATAAGTGCCTCTCTTGTGCCTCCCCGCATGTGCCAGTAGCCCCCTTATTGTGTGCCAGTAGCCCCCATATGTGCCAGTAGCTGTCTCCCCTTATGTGCCAGTAGCCATCTCCCCTTATGTGCCATTAGGCCCCCTCATGTGCCATTAGGCCCCCCTCATGTGCCATTAGGCCCCCCTCATGTGCCATTAGGCCCCCTCATGTGCCATTAGGGCCCCCTCATGTGCCAGTAGCCGTCCCCTTTATGTGCCAGTAGCCGTCCCCTTTATGTGCCAGTAGCCGTCCCCTTTATGTGCCAGTAGCCCCCTTTATGTGCCAGTAGCCCCCGTTAGTGCCAGTAGCACCCTTTAGTGCCAGTAGCCCCCGTTAGTGCCAGTAGCACCCTTTAGTGCCAGTAGCCCCCTTTAGTGCCAGTAGCCATCCCCTTTATGTGCCAGTAGCCCCCTTTTTGTGCCAGTAGCCCCCTTTATGTGCCAGTAGCCCCCGTTAGTGCCAGTAGCCCCTTTAGGTGCCAGTAGCCCCTTTAGTGCCAGTAGCCCCTTTATGTGCCAGTAGCCCCCGTTAGTGCCAGTAGCCCCCTTTATGTGTCAGTAGCCCCCTTTAGTGCCAGTAGCCCCCTTTAGTGCCAGTAGCACCCTTTGTGTGCCAGTAGCCCCCTTTAGTGCCAGTAGCCCCCTTTATGTGCCAGTAGCCCCCGTTAGTGCCAGTAGCCCCCTTTAGGTGCCAGTAGCCCCCTTTAGTGCCAGTAGCCCCCTTTATGTGCCAGTAGCCCCCGTTAGTGCCAGTAGCCCCCTTTATGTGTCAGTAGCCCCCTTTAGTGCCAGTAGCCCCCTTTAGTGCCAGTAGCACCCTTTGTGTGCCAGTAGCCCCCTTTAGTGCCAGTAGCACCCTTTATGTGCCAGTAGCCCCCTTTAGTGCCAGTAGCACCCTTTGTGTGCCAGTAGCCCCCTTTAGTGCCAGTAGCCGTCCCCTTTAGGTGCCAGTATCCCCCTTTAGTGCCAGAGCCCCCTTTATGTGCCAGTAGCCCCCTTTAGTGCCAGTAGCCCCCTTTATGTGCCAGTAGCCCCCGTTAGTGGCAGTAGCCCCCTTTAGGTGCCAGTAGCCCCCTTTAGTGCCAGTAGCCCCAAAAAAAAAAAAAAAAAAGGACACTTGTACTTACCTCCAGCGATGCGATGCAGGCCTCTTCCGGCCTGTGTCTCGAGCTGTACGGCTCCGGAGGTGCGATGACGTCATCGCGCCGCCGGAGCCGGCCTCTGATAGGCTGCCGGCCTAGTGCTGGCAGCCTAACAGAGGAACAGGGAGAGAGAGGACACGCCTCTCCCTCCTCTGCTGCTGCTCCGCACGGAGATGAGCGCAATGCAAGCGCTCATCTCCGTCGCGCGTCTGCCAATAGTCAGTCCGCCCTCTTGTTGTCCATCCGCAAGAGAATGCAACAATGCGATCTGTGTCTTGCAAAACTCTTGACGTCGAAGAACCCTGCCAAGAGTTCCAGGCAATTGATGTGAAGTAGCGCCTCTTCTTCGGACCATTTGCCACCAGTGGATTTCCTCTTTGGCGTCCGTGGAAAGGGATACTTCGTCTGAATATCCCAAACCTTGCCTGAGGTAACGGGTTTTCAAGAGTTGGAAAGCTTGATAATGTAGAGGAGTGGGGAAAATTGCTTGAATGGAGGAGGATAGCCGACCTACTAGCCAAGCTAAAGTGCGAAGAATTTGGAGTGGCGGAATGAGATATGGCTTGGGCCACAGATTTATGAATAATTTTGTGCATAGATAACATAGCAGAGTTTAATGTCGCGTGAACAGACTTTTGTATGGTTTGTTCCATCAGAGACTGGATTAAATTTTCATCCAAAAATTTAAGACCCTGAGGGTCTGAGGCTGCTTCAGCATTTCCTTCAGCCATCCGGAAATATATGAACAATTGTCAAGAAATAAAAGAATTTCAATATTGTAACATATGACAAAATTCTATGTTCTGTGCTTGTGGTATGAAGAGTGAGTGATTAGCTCCCTGCACCACAGCATAGCACAGCTTATTGTGATAATGAGATGGTAACCTATGAAGTGATTAGGAGAGGCAGAATGCAGATACAATATGCAAAACCACTGTCTATAAAATTAACCCTTTATAAATGCTATCAGATTATATATATACAGATATATATATATATATATATATATTCATATATATATATATATATATATATCTATATATATATATATATATATATACTTTTATGATGGAAACTGTGTATAAAAACTGTAACTGTTATATGAAAGGATACTTGAGGTAAATGGAGCAGAGAGCTGAAGTTTGGCGAGAAAATCTCTTTAGCGCCAAGCCTGAGGTAGTGAGGAGATTGTGTGCAAAGAAGCACAGCTGATGACCAGCGTTAGCTGTCGGTCTCACACAGCGGAGAGCAGCACAAAATGCAGACTCGCCGGAGGGAGTGGATTAAGCCACCAGAGGACAGCAGCAGGGAAGTGGTAAAGTAAGATCCTAACACTAAGGGGAAGTGTATGAGAGTTGGGTGATAACCCAAAACAAGGACCACTTTACCACAGGAAACAGTGGGGTACCATGGTAGTAGCTATATGTGGTAAATATCTATGGGGTGATTATAAATATCCTGTCACACAAGACAAAAAAACTGTACACTTAGCTGGAGTCAACAGCAAAGAAAGAGGAGGATTGGCACAATACAGGAGCTTATATATCCTATGCTGTGTTGTGATTGGCTGCCAGTGTATCTCACTGCATGTTTATTTACATTTTTTTTCTTCTTATCTTTATTTAAACTTTGCTGTTGATTGGAGTCTAGTAAATAAGTACAGCATATAATGTTTGTCTCCTGCTTGTAATAAAATTGAGAATGAGCCAACATATCCTATTGTTGAGGCCATGTCTGAGCCCAAGCACCGCACCAAGGTTTCTCAAGTAGCTCGGGGAGGATATGCTCTCCTGTTTATATATGCACAACCGCATTTTGGTTTTAGCATTCCCTGCCTGTTTAACGCCACGTTATTTCTTCAGTTGTTTTAACTAGGGGTTAGCTAAGACTGTTGGTGGTCTGCATGATGATGCACACATCCATATATGTGACCTGTCTGTCATTATAATGCACAATAACTGTTTCACTGCCAGAAAGGACTAGCTATGCATGTTGCTGCAATGCAGCGTGATGTACACAGAGACAAATTCTCCTTAAAATTTAACTGCAGGAAGGAAAGACCTGATTTAATGCATTTTGTGATTAATTAATTCATAAGAAAGCAAATTTTTTTGAAAACTTTGCTCATCTCTACCCCTTACTAAATATCCGAGTACATTTTCTTTAATGTATTCCAAACATCTGCAGTGATATTATTTATTCATATGTAAAATCGTTAATCGCAGGGTGAGGAAAAAGTATGTTTACTTGTTGACTTGTTCCACGGTAGGATGGTCCAGAAACAGCCAGGTCATAGAATGACGTCTCCTTTGCATGCAAGTTATCAATTAAATCCTCAATGAGATGGAACACATTTTTTTTCTGTATGCATTAAGAACCAGCTAATGGACAGAAGGTACCTGCTCCAAAACATTAATTCCCTTCCCTGTCAGCCTGCATAACTATAGACTGTGCATGATAGGCTGCGATGTCCCATCACACTGGAGCACCTGCTGTGCATCCATCTGCCAACTGCAATGCACTCTGTGATTTGCCTTTTTTAGCAAGAATGTTTGATTCTTTATCCATTTTACCTTTTATTTTATTGTTGCTTCTTTATTAGTCTTTTCCTCCGTGATTGAACATACAGGCACACAGTAGACGCTGATTAATTAATAATATAGCTTCCAAACCTGATCCAAAGTTCCACATTCTTGAAAAATTGACTTGCCTTGTTGAGTCTGCTGTTGTTGTCACAGTAATGCGTCTCTTGCGATAAAAAGGGCCATGTGCATGGCTGATTAAAGAAAATAGCTTGGATGGTAAACAAAGTGATAAATATTGAACCCTTGGGCCATAGCATTGGCTCTAGTCTCCTTTTGTGCTTTCTGTTGACATGTTTTGCTTGATTAGTTATACAATTCAAATGTTGCATTTTGGATTCTTGTATTTACATATATATAAAAAAAAAGCCTCCCTTGAATTCGGCTTTGGCTGCATTCCTCATACTGGCCTTTTCATTTCTAAAATAGAAATGTGGCTGGAAAAGCAACAGCTCATTATTACATATTGAACATCTGTCAAAAATAGAAAGGAGGACAATTAACAATAATAAACTTTCCATTTGCATTTTCATAATGGAATTGTACGTGAAGAGAAACGTTAAATACGCAGCACAAAAGCATCCTCCAAAATAAGACGCCGAAATAGCTCACATTTACAAAATGAGACATTCTGAAATGTAGTCATTAGTATTGGCAGTGTCACCCTGCAAATGAATCCACACTGACGAATGTCACTCACAAGAATTTATACCTTTTGTTAAAACGCCAGTATTGACTTTTATTGTACAGGTACATGCTTGTCATAGTGTCCGACTAGCCTTAAAGATCTAGCACCTCTTATTCTGACATCATTAAAGGTAAATCATTCAGAGCTTATTAAAGCAGAGTAGTTATATTCACACTAATCTGAATCTCATTGTGCATTTTGAAAGCATTTCAATCTATCATTTTAAAGTGTATTAATTTATGTTAATTAAGTGACATGTTTATATGCTTTCAAACATTAAAGCAACAACGTCATTAGGCAAGAGAACAAAGTGTTTCGCTTAGTTGCGGGAAATAGGCATGAAGAACTGGAAAAGCACTTGTAGAAAAGCTAATTAATGGTATTTTTTTTGAAACTCCACTAAGCAACTAAACTTTGCACTTCTCTAAAGCATTTTAATTTTGGACCAATAATACATTTTACAGGAAGCTTCATCTGTTGGTTTATGCTGTTAAGTTTGTAAAAAGTGTACTTTTGATTAAGCAAAACAATTTTTAATTGTATTTGCAGAGAGGAACACCATTCTAATTAACAAAGATGTCCACAAAAATCCCCTTTTGAACAAATACATTTCATACGGTGTAGACCACAATTTCTATTATCAAGAAAACCTCAGAAACATTATCAGCATCATATGTTCTCCACTGGTTAACTAGCCTGGTTGCCTAAAAATAACTACCATGAGTTGTAGACAAAACATAGCCAAAACAGATGAATTTAATATCATGGTGACATGTTTATTCCAAAAATACATATCTCAACGCATCCGTCAATAAAAGTAACTGAAAAAATAAAATACCAATAAAAGAGAAAGGAAAAAGTCAGCATGAACCTGGTGTTAGGAGTAGAGATGAGCGAACTTTAAAAAAAAAGTCCGGCGTTCGGGCTGTGGAAAGTCGCGCATCCCGTTATGGATTCCACTATAGCGGCATATGGAATCCATAAGGGGCGACTGCCACCAACCCGAACTGTTGAACAGCCGAAGGACCTGGGGTGACGTCACCATCATGTGATCTTTGCAGGGGGCGTGGCTCAGCACAGCATCAAATCCAGTGCTGAGCCATGCCCCCTGCACTGATCACATGACAGTGACGTCACCCCAGGTCCTTCGGCTGTTCAACAGTTCGGGTTGGTGGCAGCCGCCCCTTATGGATTCCATTTGCCGCTATAGTGGAATCCATAACTGGATGCGCGACTTACCACAGCCCGAACTCCGGACTTTTTTTTAAAGTTCGCTCATCTCTAGTTATGAGTCTCTCACTAACTTTCTTAGCAGCAGTCTTAGACTTGAATCTGGTTCTGTTATCAATTTCCTTAGACTGATGTTTACTTGGAGAAGCTTTTTGATTGTCAAGTGTTTAGAAATCTTCACTTTCTGTGCCCCTTTGCCAGGGATACTTAAGGCTGTGTACAGTTGTATCCATTAGAGATGAGCAAATTTTAAAAAATTCGATTCGCCAAATTTTTAGATCCAAATATATTCGTGGCAAATTTCTTTTAAAAACAGCTATTTCCTGGCTTCTGAGAGCCTGTATAGTGGTGCAGAACACTGTGCCTTGCAGTAACAAGCATCAGTAACAAGCATCAGGAGTCTGCTTTGGTAGTGAAATAATACTGTATGAGTACGTATGACATGCAAATGACAGGTGTTGCTCTTAGAATCTATGCACACTTCACTTATTTGCGCAGTCACAGGGCCAAAACTGACCAAATAACTCAAGTATGAACTCAGCCTTACAGGTCGATGTTAGCGCCAAGAAGTAGCACACTCCTTTTACACCGTCGTCAGCTGATTTCACATAGATGTCTACAGAACCTGTTCTATTAAATGCTTAAACAAGTAGAGCGCCCCGACAGAGTGGAGAGGGTGTCAGCAGTAAGTTTGTGTTGATGTCACTGATTATTTTGCCCTTCCTTTGATCCGTCAGATTAATAACCCACAAAAAATAGATCCTGTCGGTGGAGCATCAGCCTTTACTCGGTCAGCATTTGGTCAGTAATCCATCAGATATGCTAATGCCAAAAAAAAAAAAAAACAGGAGTGGATCCAAAACAGATGACACATGAACAGAATATTTGCATGTCTTATGTGTTTTGTACCCACTCCTGCTTTTGGCTACCATATCACAAACAAATTCTGATGGGACCATACAGGCCTTACAGCTGCTACACAGAGAGGATCCATTGTGCGTTTCATTTTTCCTTATTTCTGACAGATCAGAAAAAGGGTCAAATAAAAGACGATGTCAGCCAAGCCAAAAAGGCTAAATAGTGGCCCAGTCATAAAGTGAGGAGGGTGAAAGCAGCATGAGGAGACCACAGAGTGGGCCAATGACAGAGTGTGGAGGTAGCAGCAGTAGCATCAGGAGGAGGCCATGGAGTGGCACAATGACGGAGTCTGAAGGTGGCGGCAGCACGAAGAGATCACAAAGTGGCAAGGTGACATAGTGTAGAGGTGGCAGCAGCACCAGGAGACCACAAAGTGGCAAGGAGACATAGTGTGGAGGTGGCAGCAGCATCAGGAGACCACAGAGTGGCGAGGTGACATAGTGTGGAGGTGGCAGCAGCATTAGGAGGCCACAGAATGGCAAGGTGACAGAGATGGGAGGTGGAAACAGCATCAGGAGGCCAAAGAGTGGCAAGGTGAAATAGTGTGGAGGTGGCAGCAGCACCATCAGACCACAGAGTGGCAAGGAGACATAGTGTGGAGGTGGCAGCAGCATCAGGAGACTACAGAGTGACCCGGTGACAGAGTGGGGAGGTGGGTGGCAATGACAGTACCCGCTGATGATGGTGGGTGTAAGAAGGAGCACTTGGCATCAGATGTGTGGCATCAGGAGGGTGGCAGCATCAGAATAGTAGCAGAGGCAGGTAGCCAAAGGAATACGGTCTCTTGTCAAGATTTGGATGAGGCAGCATGGATGGTCTAATCTAAGATTCTGATGCACCAGGCATTGGTGGGCGAAAATCCTGGCTGATCCACAATTGATTCATCTTGACAAAGGTCAGTCTATCCACATTTTGGGTGGACAGGCGAGTTCTTCTTGGGGTAACTATGGGCCCCGCTGCACTAAACACCCAGTCTGATGCCACACTACTAGCTGGGCAGGACAGCTTTTTCAAGGCAAACTCTGCCAGTTGGGGCCACAAATCCAGTTTATCTGCCCAGTAGTTCAATGATTCGTCAATGTGGGGTGGCAGGGTACTGTCCAAGTATGACACAACCTGCTGGATCAGGTCCTGCTCCAGGTCTAGTTGCTGCTGCTGGAGGATAGTTTCTTCACTATGTGTGCGAAGAAAGCTGCCCATCAGCAACTCTAGACTCAGGCTGCTGCTGATAGAGCTGGTAGTGCTCCTGCCACCCCACCCCTCCCCAGCAGCCATGGCAGTGGATCGTGAGTGCAGAGGGCCCCTCGGTCGGACATGGATGATGGGGCAGATAGCCCGCGGCCAACTGACTACATAGGATGTCTCTATAGTAGTTCAGTTTTTCCTCCCTCTCAGCGGGTGTAAAAAAGGCCCCAATTTTGGAGCAGTAGCGCGGGTCCAACAAGGTGGAGAGCCAGAAGTCATCCCTCTGCCGAATGGTGATAATTCGGCTGTCACTACACAAGCAAGTGAGGTGGATTGCAGATGGGTGGAAGACTTCAGGAACAGCTTGACAACCAGATTGAATGCGTGTGCCATGCAGGACTACTTGATGCAGTGCCGACAGAATGTTCTTCCCGTTGTCGGTCACCATGGTACTGATTTTTAGTTGTCAGAAGAGAAAGCCAGGATTCAATTTCTTGAAGAAGGACACAGAGAAGTTCCTCCCCTGCGTGACTCCGTTCGACCAGGGAAACGAGATGCAGAATAGCGTGACACCACCGAGCCCTGCACATGTGGTATGCTGGTGGGCCCCTGTGAATTGTCCCTGCAGTGGAGGCTGAGAACACGAAGGTGGATGAGGAGGCAGAGGCAGACATTGTCGCACGACCAACGGCGTGGCAACGTGAAGGCGGAAGTAGCGTCATCTGGCCAAGGTGCTGGTGTGGCTGTGCAGGAACCACATTCACCCAGTGGGCCGTAATGGACATGTATTGTTCCTACCCGTAGTTACAGCTCCACACTTCGGTGCTGCCACGCACTTTGGCAGACACCGACAGGCTCAAGGACTGGCCCACCTTCTGTTCTACATGGTAAAAAAAGGTTCAGGACAGGAGGGGCCATGCCAACTAAGCGTCGTGTCAGAGAAGCCCGCCGACTCTTGGCTGGGGTGTCTGATGTCACTTGGGACGAAGTGGATGACCCAGTCAATTATTCAAGAACCAATGGGTTTCTAGTCAAGACACTACCGCAAGATAACAGCGGGAGCTCAGGCCTCTCGCTGAGACCCTTGCTGCCACACCCTCTTACTCTGCTGCGACCTCTTCCTGCGCCGGAAACATTTAGGCCTCTGCCAACCCACTCCCCTCTGCAGGGCTTGGCACTTCACTGTCTGACATACTGTCATATTGTGTTAGATCAAATAATCAACTGTTAGTTCAAATATTTTTTATTTTGCCACTAATACACGGCAACATGGGCTTTAGAATATTTCACAGCACCACAGAACGGCAATTTTTTTCCACTTTTACACAAAAGGCTTTTCAACAAATAAGTGCAACGATGGAGGTCGAATATATTTTTATTTCACCAATAATACACGGCAAACAGTTCTTCAGAATATAACAGTGCACCACAGAACGGCAATTAGGCCCTAATTTTTTTCCACTTTTACAGAAAAGGCTTTTCAACAGATAAATGCAACGATGAACGGCAAATATAATTTTATTTCTTCCACTAATACACTGCAAACGGGGCTTCAGAATATATCACTGCACCACAGAACAGCAATTAGGCCCAATTTTTTTCCCACTTTTACACAAAAGGCTTTGCAACAGATAAGTGCAACACTGAATAGAGAATATATTTTTATTTCGCCACTAATACACGGCAAACAGGGCTTTAGAACAGATAACTCCACCGCTGAGTAGCAATATATTTTTCCTTTTTCCACTAATACACACAAAAAAGAGCTTTAAAGCAGAAAACTGCACTGCTGAGCGGCAAAGATATTTTTCCTTTTTCCACTAATACACTCTGTCTAGACTCTGTTAATCAAACAGCACTTGCTCCCAAACAAGCATGGTTTGCTGGAATTACAGAGCTGTATAAGGGCAATTTGGATCCCCAGTCAGTGCAGCAACGTGTAATCGGATCATTCCTATTAGGCTACATGCACACAACCGTTGCCTGCCTCCGTGTCCGCTCCATACGCAAATTTTGCGTCCGTCAAAAAAATCGGATGACGGACCGCTTTTTTTTGACGGATCAGTTTTTTGGGAAGATCCATTGTTATAACGCCTATTTTTTTCACGGAATGTAAACACGGACCACGGATGCAGAACAAAAACGGTTGACCATCCTCATTTTTTAACGGACTCATTGAAATGAATGGGAAAGCATCCTATCCGTGAAAAAAAACGCGGAAACAAACAACGGACGTGTGCATGAGGCCTTACCCAGACTGTCAGCTCCCCGATCGTTTTTCCAGTTTTTTTTTCACAATGAGGTTTTTCCAGTTGCTGTCCCAAGCGCCTTCTCACGTCTTTCGCTGCATTCAGAACGCTGGATATTGTCTGAATCTAAGATGGCCGCCGTATTTATAAGGCTGTGAAATCACAAGGCAGGCTGGCTGCTGATTGGCTGCATGCATGTCAGTATGGGTGATCCGGCCTTCTCAGAGTTCTTTGCCCCATATCCTCAAATATGTAGCAGCCATTTTAGGAAAAAATGCGATTCGTTACCACAAAGCACAAGAAAATTTGCGTTCGGTGCCAATCGAATGTTTCCTAAAATTCCACTTCGTTAGCTTTAATTAGCTCATCTCTAATAGCCAGCATCAATTATCCAAGTCCGTGGTCTTGGTTTGAGTGCATCCTTGGGTTTGTGGTTTCATAGTCTTATTGTTGACTGTTTTGAAGCTATGTTTATTGTGGTTTAGCTTTCTGTTTGAGCTTTGAGTTGTCTTGCTTAGAGTTGAGCAAAAACCTGTGGATGTTTAGGTTGGAGAAGTTCGGCCAAATTTCTCGAAAATGTTCGGGTTCGGGATCCAAACTCGACCCGAACTTCCCCCCAAACCCGAAGCCCATTGAAGTCAATGGGGACCCATACTCTTGGGCACTAAAAAGGCTGTAAAATAGCCGAGGAAAGGGCTAGAGGGCTGCAAAAGGCAGCCAAATATAGGTAAATCCCCTGCAAACAAATGTGGACAGGGAAATAACTTAAAATAAAATAAAATACATACAAATTAACCAATATCAATTGGCAACTTGGAGGAGGAGGAGGTGGAATAGGAGGTTGGGGTGGCATCAGGTGGGAATGATATGGAAGTTGAAGTTCTCATCACAGCCAAAAAGTATTCATGTCTGCCTGCAGTGCCACAGGCCTCATTCACAGACTCAGGGCCATGGCACCCACAAAGAGGAGAGCGGTCCTGTAACAGCAACACAGGCCTCAGGTCAACCTGCAATGGAACGGGCCATTATTATTTATGTAGGCCCCAGGTCATTTGACAGTAAAAATAGTTTAATGTCTCTCACCCAGACAGCAAGGAATTAAACAAAATATAGGCCACTGACACCCAGACAATGAAGTGGTCATTAGAAAGTAAAAAGTGTTAAATGTCTGCCACCAAGACAGCAAGCAAGTACGTGAAATTTAGGTCATTGACACCCAGACAATGGGGCGGTCATTAGACAGTAAAAAGAGTTTAATATCTCCCACCAAGACAACAAATGATTAAACAACATATAGGACCCTAACACCCAGACAATGGGTCGATCATTAGACAGTAAAAAGAGTTAAATGTCTGCCACGAAGACAGCAAGCAAGTACGTGAAAGTTAGGCCCCTGACACCCAGACAGAGGAGAGAGGTCCCATAGCAGCAAAAGAGGCATCATGTCACCCTCCAACGGAGAAGGCCACTTTTAGTTATTTAGGCCCCAGCACCCAGACAGAGGAGAGAGGTCCCAAAGCAGACAATCAGGCTTCATGTCACCCACCAATGGAGAAGGCCACTTTCAGATATTTAGGCCCCTGGCACCCAGACGGAGGAGAGGTTCATTCAACTTTGGGATGCCACGCAAAATAATGGTAAAATTGAAAAAAGAGGATTCAATAAAGAAGTGCCCTGGAGTACAAGAATATATGGTTAAGGGGAGGTTGTTATAAATGTCTATTCTGCACAAGGGATGGACAGGTCCTGTGGGATCCATGCCTGGTTAATTTTCATGAACGTCAGCTTGTCCACGTTGGCTGTGGAAAGGCGGCTGCGTTTGTCAGTAATGACGCTACCTGCCGTGTTAAATACACGTTCAGACAAAACAGTAGCCGCCGGGCAGGCCAGCACCTCCAAGGCATAAAAGGCTAGCTCTGGCCACGTGGACAACTTAGAGACCCAGAAGTTGAATGGGGCCGAATCATCAATCAGTATGTGGAGGGGTGTGCACACGTACTGTTCCACCATGTTAGTGAAATGCTGACTCCTGCTAACACGTTCCGTATCAGGTGGTGGTGCAGTTAGCTATGGCATGGTGACAAAACTTTTCCACATCTCTGCCATGCTAACCCTGCCCTCAGAGGAGCTGGCTGTGACACAGCTGCGTTGGAGACCTCTTGATCTTCCTCTGCCTTCGCCTTGGGCTTCCACTTGTTCCGCTGTGACATTTGGGAATGCTCTCAGTAGCACGTCCACCAACGTGCACTTGTACTCGCGCATCTTCCTATCACGCTCCAGTGCAGGAAGTACGGTGGGCACATTGTCTTTGTACTGGGGATCCAGCAGGATAGAAACCCAGTAGTCTGCACACATTAAAATGTGCACAACTCTGCTGTCATTGCACAGGCACTGCAGCATGTAGTCGCTCATGTGTGAGAGGCTGCCTAGAGATAAGGACAAGCTGTCCTCTGTGGGAGGCGTATAGTCATTGTCCTCCGTTTCCTCCCAGCAATGCACCAGTGATAAGCCCGAGCTGCGTTGGGTGCCATCCCGCTGTGAACATGCTTCATCCTCATCCTCCTCCACCTCCTCCTCAACCTCCTCGTCCTCCAATAGTGGGCCCTGGCTGGCCACATTTGTACCTGGCCTCTGCTTTTGTAAAAAAAACTCCCTCTGAGCCACTTCTAAGAGTCTGGCCTGAAAGTGCTAAAAATGACCCCTCTTCCTCCTCCTCCTCCTCCTGGGCAACCTCCTCTTCCATCATTGCCCTAAATGTTTTCTCAAGGAGACATAGAAGTGGTATTGGCCACTGGCCATGTTGGTAGAGTACTCGAAACAGCACACAGGTCTCGCATGGAGTCCCAGTTCTCATTAGTGGTCAAGTGGTGCTGTTCCGCAGTGCGACTGACCCGTGTGTGCTGCAGCTGAAACTCCACTATGGCCTGCTGCTGCTCGCACAGTCTCTCCAGCATGTGCAAGGTGGAGTTCCACCAGGTGGGCACGTCGCATATGAGGCGGTGAGCGGGAAGGCCGATGTTACGCTGTAGCGCAGAATGGCGAGCAACGGCAGGATGTCAGAGCATGAGACCATCCGGCCCATGCTGGGGACGAGTCTGGTGCTCTGGCGTCGTTACATTGACGACGTCATTTTTATCTGGCAGGACACCCGACCTTCTCTGGAAGGTTTCCTGAGGGAAATCAACCTAAACGACAAAAATTTAGTCTTCTCGCCAACTATAAGCCAAGAATCCATCGAATTCCTAGACTTGGACATCCAAGTCGTAGGAGATAAATTATTGTGCAATACCCATTTTAAACCTGTGGCAAGGAATAGTTTTATCAGGTATGACAGTTGTCATCTACCGAGATGGCTCACTAATGTTCCTACCAGTCAACTAAGAAGAGTGAAACGCAATTGTTCCCTAAATGTCAACTTTGAGTAAGAAGCTGAGGTCCTTAAGCAACAATTTTTGTAAAAAAAGTATCCACTATCTGTGTTAGATGAAGCATTGGAGAAGGTTAGAAGGATGAAGAGGGATGACTTCTTCCAAGAGGAGAGGGTTAATAAAAGAGATACCCCAGAGACTAATATTCCCAAAATAATTCTCCCATTTAGCTCTCAACATAAAGTAGTAGAAAAATTTGTGAGGAAACATTGGACCCACTTGAATAAAGATAAATGGATAGGTGCACATATAGGTGAAGCCCCGAAGATTGTTTTTACTAAAGCTACAAATCTGGCAGGACTAATAGCCCCGACGGTCAAAAGGGATGCCACGACAACAAGAAGTACATGGTTGACCAACAAAGGGTTTTTTAGATGTGGGCGGTGCAGCAATTGTAGACTGACTAAATTCCCCCAAAAAACAGAGGTAGTCCAATCCACTAGTAACACCTTCAATGTGCGAATACGAGAATGCCTCACATGTGACTCTACGGATGTTATTTACATCCTCGAATGCACATGTAAGAAGCAGTATATAGGAAGGACTAAAAGAACTCTCAAAAAGAGAATATCTGAACATATAGCCAATATCAAAAAGGGGTATGAGGCCCATTCGCTCTCCAAACACTTCAAGGTGGCCCATGGCTGCAATCCCACAGGCCTAGTATTTGCAGCTATTGAAAAAGTAAGGAGACCTTGGAGAGGTGGGGACCATGTGGCACAGATGTCTAGGCAAGAATCTAGGAGAATTTTTGAGTTTGAGACCATGATGCCAAGGGGCCTCAATGCAGAAATGGAACTGTTTGGATTCTTATGATGGGGGGAGTGGTCTGCAGGGGATTGGATTTCGTGGTCTGGCCGTTTTTCCGACACCACGATCTCTTCTCCCAGCAGACCCCTCCTCCCTTACCATCTTATATATCCACTATTATCAGAATCCTTCCATTCTGGAGCGTTGGTCCCTTTACCAAGTCTTCATTACATGCTGCAATATTCATAAATTGGTCCATTAACATATTTTGCACAATTTTTATATATTGATTTGTATATATTTTTAATTTGATTAGTGTACTGTTTGTTGCATATATCTCCAGTGCCAATTCCTATCCATGTACTAACGGATTTTGGAAATCCATGTCATGTTTTATGTACCATCCACAAGCCCTGAATGAAGGGTATAAAAGACTTCCATGTATCTCACTACCTTTATCCATTGAAAAAGGGGGCGGACCCCCGAAACGCGTCTGGAACTAAAAGTAGTGAGACTCCAAAGGATTCAGATTTGCCACCTATATTGCTGCCAAAGTGGAACATTGTAATACGCCTGGAAAAGCCAGCACCGTCTCTCATTGATCAACTCGACTAACCCGCAGGTACACGCCGCCCCAACTAGGTCACGTGGGACGCCACGTCAAGACCAGTGCATCACGTGGGACGCCAGTGGTGCTGGGAGCAAACGCGGCAACCGCGGGAGGACTCTGCGCTTGAGCCGAGGTAAGGTGCTTTTGTTGAGAACGGCAGAGGGGCGTATGAGAGTGTGGCATTTCATAAGTAGCGATTACGTGAGTGTACTGTCCAAGCGACATCACTGGAATATTGGAGTATTGAAATATATGAAGATCGGAATTGCTACTATCCCCTGCTTGTTTTTATGGAGAGACTGAGTACATTTCATTTTTAACAGTCTGGGGACTCCGATTGGTTTTACACTTATGAGAACAGTTATATTGCAGCTATAGACTCTGTCTTAGATCTACCATCGTGGGTCAAACGAACAGCAGTACCTATATGCACTGATTATAGCACTAAAGTTTGCACTATTTTGCATTATTTTGCACAGATTGTCTCACTGAATATTTGCACTATTTTGCACAGTATTGTGAAGTTGCACTTAGCTACCTGTTTGGTAGCCATTTGATTTTAATTTTTACATTAATTGATTCCTCAGATTAAGTGTGCCCTCCTGTCTTTTGTTTTTAAGTAGTTTAAAAATGCTGTCATTCAGGTCCAGGGCTCGAGGGTGGGTAGGTGGGAATTTATACTTTCTCTCCAATGTTTGTGAGATGGAGAGCTGAACGCTGCCGTGTGACATGGTGGAGATGCTTGGTGACGGAGGTGGGGGTGTTGGTGGCACATCCTCTGTTTGGTGGGCGGCAGGTGCCAACATTCCTCCCGAGGCGGAGAAAGAGGCCGAGACAGCAGCAGAAGAGGGAGCAGGGGGAGCCTGAGTGAGTTCCTTGTTTTTAAGGTGTTTACTCCACTGCAGTTCATGCTTTGCATTTAGATGCCTGGTCATGCAGGTTGTGCTAAGGTTCAGAACATTAATGCCTCGCTTTAGGCTTTCATGGCACAGCGTGCAAACCACTCGGGTCATGTCGTCAGCACATTGTTTGAAGAATTGCCATGCCAGGGAACTCCTTGAAGTTGCCTTTGGGGTGCTCTGTCCCTGGTGGCGGTGGCCAGTAGCAGGCGAACTCTCTTGGCGCCGGCTGTTCTGCTTTTGCCCCCTGCTCTCTCTTTTGCTACGCTGTTGGCTCGGTCTCACCACTGCCTCTTCCTCTGAACTATGAAAGTCAGTGGCACGACCTTCATTCCATGTGGGGTCTAGGACCTCATCGTCCCCTGCATCGTTTTCCACACAGTCTTCCTCCCTGACCTCCTGTTCGGTCTGCACACTGCAAAAAAACGTTGCAGATGGCATCTGTGTTTCATCATCATCAGAGACGTGCGGACTCCGATAAGGTGGTATTCCCATGTCCTCATCATCAAGAAACATAAGTGGTTGTGCGTCATTGCATTCTATGTCTTCCACCACTGGGGAAGGGTTAGGTGGATTCCCTTGGGAAACCTTGCCAGCAGAGTCTTCAAACAGCAAAAGAGACTGCTGCATAAATTGAGGCTCAGACAGTTTCCCAGATATGCATGGGGGTGATGTGACAGACTGATGGGCTTGGTTTTCAGGCGCCACCTGTGCGCTTTCTGCAGAAGACTGGGTGGGAGATAATGTTGTGAACGTGCTGGATCCACTGTCGGCCACCCAATTGACTAGCGCCTGTACTTGCTTAGACCTTACCATCTTTAGAACGGCATTGGGCCCCAAAAAATATCGCTGTAAATTCTGGTGGGTACTGGATCCTGAGGTATTTGGGTCACTAGGACGTGTGGCTGTGGCCTTTTTTACAGGCACCTAACACTATCTGGCTATCTATTTATGTACCGTATTACACTAATCCAGGCACAGCAGTAACCACAGATTTAGAGGAATATCAATTGTAGGCCTAGTATTTAGGCCCTGGATGAAAGGTATTCTTTTACAGACAGATTTACACTTGGAGATGCAGAGTAGCATGTGAAAAAATATATAGGATTAGGCTTTCAGCACTTGTATTTTAACACTTTGTGGAATATACCCTTTCACGGAAAGAAATACACTTGGAGATGCACCCTAAGTGTAATATACTCTTTTACTGAAAGATTTACACTGGCCTTCAACAGCTGGAACACCAGATTTTGGGTATTGCTACTTTGGCAATTAATTTCACCCCAGAAAATAACTATAAAACTTGTCCAGTCACAGCTGGAACACTAGATATACGGTATTTCTATTTTTGCAACTGAATTTCACCCCAGAAAATAATATATCCTTTGACGTACACTATGAAACTTTTCCAGTCACAGCTCGAACACCGGATTCATGGTATTGCCGCTGTACTTAAAGCTATACTTCAACCGCTATACAAAAGCTATACTTTTAAGGACACCAGACTTATGGCATTTCTATTTTTGCAACTGAATTTCACCCCAGAAAATTATATATCCTTTGACGGACAATTTGAAATTTGTCCAGTCACAGCTGGAACACCAGATTTACGGTATTGCTATTTTTGCAACTGAATTTCACTCCAGAAAATAATATATCCTTTGTCGGACACTATGAAATTTGTCCACTCAGAGCTGTAATACCAGATTTACGGTATTTCTATTTTTGCAACTAAATTTCACCCCAGAAAATAATTTATCCTTTGAAGGACACTATGAAACTTGTCCAGTCACAGCGGGAACACCAGATTTAAGGCATTGCTATTTTCGTAATTGAATTTTAACCCAGAACAAAAGCTATACTTTTACGGACACTATGAAACTTGTCCAGTCACAGCTGGAACACCAGATTTACGGTATTTCTATTTTTGCAACTGAATTTCACCCCAGAAAATAATATATCCTTTGACAGACACTATGAAACTTGTCCAGTCACAGCTGGAACACCAGATTTACGGTATTTCTATTTTTGCAACTGAATTTCACCCCAGAAAATAATATATTCTTTGACGGACACTATGAAGCTTGTCCACTCACAGCTGGAGCACCAGATTTACGGTATTTCAATTTTTCAACTGAATTTCACCCTAGAAAATAATATATCCTTTGACAGACACTATAGAACTTGTCCAGTCACAGCTGGAACACCAGATTTACGGAATTTCAATTTTTCAACTGAATTTCACCCTAGAAAATAATATATCCTTTGACAGACACTATAGAACTTGTCCAGTCACAGCCGGAACACCAGATTTACGGAATTTCTATTTTTGCAACTGAATTTCACCCCAGAAAATAATATATCCTTTGACAGACACTAGGAAACTTGTCCAGTCACAGCTGGAACACCAGATTTACGGGATTTCTATTTTTTCAACTGAATTTCACCATAGAAAATAATATATCCTTTGACAGACACTATGAAACTTGTCCAGTCACAGCTGGAACACCAGATTTATGGTATTTTTATTTTTGCAACTGAATTTCACCCCAGAAAATAATTTATCCTTTGAAGGACACTATGAAACTTGTCCAGTCACAGCGGGAACACCAGATTTAAGGTATTGCTATTTTCGTAATTGAATTTCAACCCAGAACAAAAGCTATACTTTTACGGACACTATGAAAATTGTCCAGTCAGAGCTGGAACACCAGATTTACGGTATTTCTATTTTTGCAACTGAATTTCACCCCAGAAAATAATATATCCTTTGACAGACACTATGAAACTTGTCCATTCAAAGTTGGAACACCAGATTTACTGTATTGCTATTTTTGTAACTGAATTTCACCCTAGAAAATAATATATCCTTTGACAGACACTATGAAACTTGTCCAGTCACAGCTGGAACACCAGATTTACAGTATTTCTATTTTTGCAACTGAATTTCACCCCAGAAAATTATATATCCTTTGGCGGACACTATGAAACTTGTCCAGTCAGATTTGGAACACCAGATTTACAATATTGCTATTTTTGCAACTGAATTTCAACCCACAAAATAATTTATTCTTTGATGGACACTATGTAACTTGTCCAGTCACAGCTGGAACATCAGATTTGGGGTATTTCTATTTTTGCAACTGAATTTCACCCCAGAAAATAATATATCCTTTGACAGACTCTCTGAAACTTGTCCAGTCACAGCTGGAACACCAGATTTACAATTAGAGGTGGCCCGAACTATCCGCCGGCGAACAGTTCCTGCCGAACATAGCTTGTTTCGCGTTCGCCACAGCGGGCGAACACATGCGATGTTCGGTCTGCCCCCTATACATCATCATTGAGCAAACTTTGACCCTGTACTTCACAGTTAGCAGACACATTCCAGCCAATCATCAGCATACCCTCCCTCCCAGACCCTCCCATCTCCTGAACAGCATCCATTTTAGATTCATTCGGAAGCTGCAGTCTTAGTGAGAGCAGGAAGAGTGTAGTTGCTGCTGAATTAATAGTGAAATCGATAGCTAGGCTAGTGAATTCAGTGTCCACTCCAGTCATGAAAGACTCATCTGATCTCTGCTGTAAGGACAGCGTCCTGACAGCACCCCAAAAAGCTCTTTTTAGGTCTGAAACATTAGTCTGCTTTTTTTTTTTTTCTCTATATATATATTGCAGTTGCCTGGCATGCCGGTGTGTGAGGATCTGCAGGCCCACAGACTGTAGTGTGCCCACTGCCAGTGCCCACCCCTGTCATCCCGTGTGGAACAGGACTTTGCATCAAAAAAAGGCATTTCATTTTTACACTTTAGTGTAATTTCAGTTGCTTGCCTGCTAGTGTGTGTCAGGCCGACTTCCACTGACTGTAGTGTGCCCACTGCCAGTGCCCAACCCGGTCATACCGTGTGGAACAGGACTTTGCATCAAAAAAAGACATTTTTGCACTTTAGTGTAATTTCAGTTGCAGTTTCAGTTGCAGTGCCAACCACTGATACCGGGTGGCACAGTAGCTTGCCGATAAATAATGCATTTCATTTTTACACATTAGTCTAATTTCAGTTGCTTGCCTGCTGCCAGTGTGTGTCAGACCCACTTCCACAGACTGTAGTGTTCCCACTGCCAGTGCCAACCACTGATACTGGGTGGCACAGTAGCTTGCCGATAAATAAGGCATTTCATTTTTACACATTAGTTTAATTTCAGTTGCTTGCTTGCTGCCAGTGTGTGTCAGGCCCACTTCCACAGACTGTAGTGTGCACACTGCCAGTGCCAACCACTGATACCGGGTGGCACAGTAGCTTGCCGATAAATAAGGCATTTCATTTTTACACATTAGTCTAATTTCAGTTGCTTGCCTTCTGCCAGTGTTTGTCAGACCCACTTCCACAGACTGCAGTGTGCCCACTGCCAGTGCCAACCACTGATACCGGGTGGCACAGTAGCTTGCCGATAAATAAGGCATTTAATTTTTAGACAGTATTCTAATTTCAGTTGCTTGACTGCTGCCAATGTGTGTCAGGCCCACTTTCACAGACTGTAGTGTGCCCACTGCCAGTGCCCACCCCTGTCATACCGTGTGGCACAGGACTTTGCATCAAAAAAAGGCATTTCATTTTTACACTTTAGTGTAATTTCAGTTGCTTACCTGCTAGTGTGTCAGGCCGACTTCCACTGATTGTAGTGTGCCCACTGACAGTGCCCACCCCTGTCATACCGTGTGGCACAGGACTTTGCATCAAAAAAAGGCATTTCATTTTTACCCTTTAGTGTAATTTCAGTTGCTTGCCTGCTAGTGTGTGTCAGGCCGACTTCCACTGACTGTAGTGTGCCCACTGCCAGTGCCAACCACGCATACCGGGTGGCACAGTAGCTTGCCGATAAATAAGGCATTTCATTTTTACACATTAGTCTAATTTCAGTTGCTTGCCTGCTGCCAGTGTGTGTCAGGCACACTTCCACAGACTGTAGTGTGCCCACTGCCAGTGCCAACCACTGATACCGGGTGGCACAGTAGCTTGCCGATAAATAAGGCATTTAATTTTTAGACAGTAGTCTAAATTCAGTTGCTTGCCTGCTGCCAGTGTGTGTCAGGCCCACTTTCACAGACTGTAGTGTGCCCACTGCCATTGCCAACCACTTATACCGGGTGGCACAGTACCTAGCACGCGTAGTACCAAATCTAAAAAAAAATGACAGGCAGAGACAGGCCACCCCGCAGGGGCCACTGTGGTCGTGGTGCTGTGATTTCCACCTTCCCTGGAATAATGCCTAGTGTTCAGAGGCCACGTACCCTGAACCCGAAAAATTCTGAGGGCATAGTTAACTGGCTTAGACAGGGCACACAATCTTCAACAGCTTCCGCTAAGAACCTTGACGCACCATCCTCCTCCAGCTCAGCTTCGGTCACCTGCTCTCAAGTTACCACGCTCCCGCCCGCCTCCACCACCACCACTACCACCACAGCCACCACAGCCGCTTCACTTGATCCATCAGAGCAGTTATTTACACATCAGTTGGATGCAATTAGTGATGCGCAACCATTATTGCCAGATGATGTAGATTACAGGGATATGTCTCAGTCAGGCAGGATTACACAGATGGACGTACAGTGTGATGATGATATTGTACCCGCTGCTGCTTCCTTAGCTGAGGTGTCAGATACAAGTGAAGCGGTTGATGATGACGATGTATCCACGGATGCCACGTGGGTTCCTGCTCGAAGAGAAGAAGAGGGAAAAAGTTCAGAAGGGGAGACAGAGAGAATGAGGAGACGAGTTGGAAGCAGGGGGAGGTCATCGCAAGGAGTTAGTGGCACAGTCAGACAGCATGTATCGGCACCCGGGGTCAGCCAGACAGCACGCCAGTCAACGCATGCTGTTGCCACCACCAGAATGCTGTCATTGCAAAGCTCAGCAGTGTGGCATTTTTTTGGTGTGTCTGCCTCTGATAACAGCAATGCCATTTGCAACCTGTGCCAAAAGAAAATGAGTCGTGGGAAGTCCAACACCCACCTTGGTACAACTGCTTTGCGAAGGCACATGATCTCACATCACAAACGCCTATGGGATTAACACATGAGTACAAGCAGCACACAAACTCAAAGCCACCATGCTCCTCCTGGTCCAGCATCTTCAGCCACGTCAACCACTGCTGTCCTCCCTGCCCCCTCTCAACCAACCGCCACTCCGCCTCTCACCTTCAGCAGTTCCTGCTCATCTGCCCACAGTCAGGTGTCTGTCAAGGACATGTTTGAGCAAAAGAAGCCAATGTCACAGAGTCACCCCCTTGCCTGGCGACTGACAGCTAGCTTGACGGAACTCTTAGCCCGCCAGCTTTTACCATACCAGCTAGTGAAGTCTGAGGCCTTCAAAAAATTTGTCGCTATTGGGACACCACAGTGGAAGGTACCCGGAAGAAATTTTTTTTCAAAAAAGGCAATCCCAAACCTCTACAATAATCATTGAAAATCATGGCATCTCTGGCATACAGTGTTGGGGCAAGGGTCCATCTGACCACTGATACCTGGTCTGCAAAGCACGGTCAGGGCAGGTATATCACGTACACTGCGTATTGGGTCAACCTGCTGACAAGCATGGCATGCGTGGCTCCGCAGCGGAGTTGGTGACACCGCAACGACTTGCAGGCACACCTACTGCCACCTCCTCTACTCCTACTCCATCCTCTTTGATATCCTCCTCAGCTGAGTCCTCATCTGCTGCGGCATCTGGCTGCACATCAACTGAATCCCCCCAGCTCCCCAGGGGCTATTCCACATCCCAGATACGACAGTGTCACGCTGTCTTGGGGTTGACTTGCCTGAAAGCAGAGAGCCACACAGGACCAGCACTCCTGTCCGCGCTGAACGCACAGGTGGATAAGTGGCTGACCCTGCACCAAGTGGAGATCGGCAAAGTGGTGTGTGACAATGGAACAAATTTGTTGTCGGCATTGAATTTGGGCAAGTTGTCACATTTGCCGTGCATCGCACATGTGTTGAATATCATCGTACAACGCTTTGTGTCTAAGTACCCAGGCTTACAGGACGTCCTCAAGCAGGCCAGGAAGGTGTGTGGCCATTTCAGGCATTCCTACACAGCCATGGCGCACTTTTCCGATATTCAGCGGCGAAACATGCCAGTGAGGCGCTTGATATGCGACAGCCCGACACGTTGGAATTCAACACTACTAATGTTCGACCGCCTGCTCCAACAAGAAAAAGCCGTCAACGAGTATTTGTATGACCGGGGTGCTAGGGCAGCCTCTGCGGAGCTGGGAATTTTTTTGCCATGTTACTGGACACTCATGCGCAATGCCTGTAGGCTCATGCATCCTTTTGAGGAGGTGACAAACCTAGTCAGTCGCACCGAAGGCACCATCAGCGACCCCATCCCATTTGTTTTCTTCCTGGAGCGTGCCCTGCGAAGAGTGCTGGATCAGGCTGTAGATGAGCGTGAAGAGGAAGAGGAAGAGTTGTGGTCACCATCACCACCAGAAACAGCCTTGTCATCATCGCTTGCTGGACCTGCGGCAACGCTGGAAGAGGAGTATGAGGAAGAGGAGTCAGAGTTGGAATGTGGCGGCTTTGAGGAGGAGGAAGACCAACCACAGCAGGCACCCCAGGGTGCTTGTTGTTGTCACCTATCTGGGACCCATGGTGTTGTACGTGGCTAGGGGGAGAACAGACCGTCAATGACATCAGTGAGGACGAGGAACGGGAAATGAGTAGCTCTGCATCCAACCTTGTTCAAATAGGGTCTTTCATGCTGTCATGTCTGTTGAGGGACCCACATTTAAAAAGGATGAAGGAGAACGACCTGTACTGGGTGGCCACGCTACTAGACCCCCGGTATAAGCAGAAAGTGGCAGAAATGTTACCAAATTACCAAAAGTCGGGAAGGATGCAGCAGTTCAAAACCAAACTAAAAAAATATGCTTTACACAGCTTATAAGGGGGGTGTCACAGCACAACGGGAATCTAACAGGGGAAGAGGTGAGTGTAATCTTCCTCCTACCACGGCGGCAAGGACTGGACGATTTACAGATGAGTTGTTGATGGAGGATATGCGGAGCATTTTCAGTCCTACTCATCGCCACAGCCCTTCGGGATCCAGCCTTAGAGAACGACTCGACCGACAGGTAGCAGACTACCTCGCCTTAACAGCAGATATCGACACTCTGAGGAGCAATGAACTCCTTCACTACTGGGTGTGCAGGCTTGTCCTGTGGCCTGAGCTATCCCAGTTTGCGATAGAACTTCTGGCCTGCCCTGCTTCAAGTGTCCTTTCAGAAAGGACCTTCAGTGCAGCAGAAGGCATTGTCACTGACAAGAGAAGTCGCCTCGGTCAAAATTCAGTTTGGTGTATGAGAGTTTGGTCTGTCACTGTGAAGGCAGTCGAAGGTACCCGGCCTAAAATTTTTTTACACAAAAGGCAATCCCTGATATGGGATGTAACAGGGATTAAACTGATGAGAATAGTACTACAGAAAATACCACTTATATCGGGTGTGACAGTAAATTGCACGGCGCAGACGCAGTCACCGTGAATTAAAACAGAGTGGAGGGAGCCAACGTTTTTTTAACCATCTCTCTGTTCGAAAAATCAATTCAATAAATGGCCCCCAGATTTGGGACGTTAGAGGGATTAAACTAATGAGAATAGTACTACAGAAAATACCACTCATATCGGGTGTGACAGTAAATTGCACGTTGCAGACGCAGTGACCGTGGATAAAAACAAAGGGGAGGGAGCCAGCGTTTTTTTAACCATCTCCCCGTTCGAAAAATCAATTCAATTAACCTTTCGGGGACCCTTGGTGTTGTACGTGGCTGGGTGGAGGAAGAAACCTTCAATGACATCACCGGGATGTGGCTAGCTTGGTATGCAACCTTGTGCAAATGGGGAGTTTGCTGTTGTGCAAATGAACTGTTTGCGGTTGTTTGCGGTGCATTAAAAGGGGAGTTTGGTCTGTCAATGTCTGTAAAGTGGGCGTAACCCTGATCAATACAACCACGTAACCCTGATCGATACAACATCATACCTGATCGTATACACACACTAGATGTTTTAAAGCACGTTGTTCAAAAAAATTTAGGATTGTAAGGTGATTTATGCCTTTTATGGATTAAAACCCAACTCTACGTCAACTATGTAATTTTCCATGGAAGTTTTGCCATGGATCCCCCTCCGGCATGCCACAGTCCAGGTGTTAGTCCCCTTGAAACAACTTTTGGCCAGAAAGAGTCCCTGTGGGTTTTAAAATTCGCCTGCCTATTGAAGTCTATGGCGGTTTGCCCGGTTCGCGAACATTTGCGGAAGTTCGCGTTCGCCAACGGAAAATTTTATGTTCGCGACATCACTATTTACAATATTGCAATTTTTGCAACTGAATTTCACCACAGAAATTAATATACCCTTTGAATGACACTATGAAACTTGTCCAGTCAGAACTGTTACACCAGATTTAAGGTACTTCTATTTCTGCAACTGAATTTCACCTCAGAAAATAATATATCCCTTGACAGACACTATGAAACTTGTCCACTCACAGCTGGAGCACCAGGTTTACGGTATTTCTATTTTTTCAACTGAATTTCACCCTAGAAAATAATATATCCTTTAACAGACACTATGAAACTCTTCCAGTCACAGCTGGAGCACCAGATTAACGGTATTTCTATTTTTGCAACTGAATTCCACTCAAACCTACAAGAAAAAAAGTGTCTCTGCCCCAATCAATAGAAAAACTAATTCACACAAAAATAGTCAATCAAGTATATCTTTATTAGGAAGTATTATTCTTCCAATTAAAAGTATATTATCAAGTAAAAAGGAATCCATAAAATCACAGAGGGATAGACAAAAGGAGCACTGGGGAGGAGAAGGAAACAAGTAAGATATTCTTTTCAGCAAAAATGTGTATAATCAAATATGGCGTATTTAGACCGCCCAGAAAAACACATACACATTATGCTATCACAAAGCATTGTTCCGGCACACCAATACAGCACAAAAAGGGCTTTCCCTTAAGGAGAAAAAAATGTTTCCCCCAAAGGGAGAAAAGAATATATCATAGAAGTCTTACAAAGAATGTTACATTATTAGTAGTGAATGTCCGGAGAAATGCTCGATGCAGCTGAACATATAAAACAAGTACATTTCCCTCCCTAGTGCTCCTCACTCACCCAACGCGTTTCGCCGATAGCTTCGTCAGGGGTAGTGAGGAGCACCGGAAGGGGCAGCCTTATAAATCCGCAGTAGATTACATAAAACTCATTACATCTGTGTGCGCTCCAATCATCACTCTACCTACACCCAAATCGCGTCTGTCGTGATGACGTTCAGACGGCCTCCTCCCACTACAACGTCACTTCCCACGTAACCCACAATCTAAATGGGAGGTCCACACGGACGCCGGCCGCTCGTCATCATGTCACATGACGTATCACGTGACCGCAAACACACCGGTCACATGACCGCCAGTGGAAAACATAAACATAACAAAAGAGCGGCCGAATCCTTATTACTGGATCAATGTAAAATTTCATTGACCCTTAGGATGTAGGTGAGGCATGAAAAAGAGCGCACAGATATTACCAGGTGCAGTTTAATGTGAATACATTCATGTTATATTTCCCACACATATTCATCAAAAGAGCATACTGCATATATGGGTAGAGTTCATAACCGTTCAAATATACAAATAGGCACATTCTACATATATTTGGATTGCCTCCACAAAGTTAGCCAAGTATAAAACATACATATATTTCATATAAGTGAAAAAAACATAAACAAAAATAAACTATAAAAAATATAAAATAATAATACAGATATATACATACATCTATGATCAAAAAGTGAGTGCATGTTTGGTCAAATGTTAATCCCTATACACCAATCAAAAATTATGATTCAATATTATATCACATATATAAAAAAGTTAAATAAATAAATATTATCAGTCATGGTGGTTATATATCACCTAAACAAAATAAATATAATCCCCATTGGCAAATTAGTGATCAAAACATGATTATTATACAATAAAATTAAAAAATTAAAAATTAGAATATTTTTAAAAAATATTAAAAAAGTGATGAAAGTGAAGTACACACGTGCAAAAGTGTAAGTGAACATGCAAGTGACATGTAAAGACAGCAACGTTGCCCACCTAATTAATTATGTGAACACAATAAAACAAATGAATATCAAATCATGTGTATAATAAAAACCGACATCAAAAACCACCCAAACAAAAGCAACCCTATACATATGAGACCAAAAAAAAAAAAAAAAATAATACATGACTATGTGGAAATTGCCCCCCAAAAAAAAAAAATTTTTTTTTTATATATATAAATATAAAAGTATAAAAATATATAAAACTCGGTATGTTTATATCGAACTCCACCCAAAAGTTGTTTTGTTGGGGCCACGAACATGTTCCCAATATAGATACTCAGTTGATAAAAATCACAGCTCAATATTCGTGTGGGCTGTAGGTCCTACTGCAGAAAAAGAAAGAGAAGGAAAGAAGAAAAAATTAGACAAAAAAATAAAACATCGAAAAGGTCGAATATTAGTAGTAAAATAAATTAAAATGAAATAAAATAAAATAAACCCCCATATTTTTCCCCACAGAAAAACAGAAACCAGAGGGGTATATCCACAGTTCAAATCCTACACAAAACCGCACAAAGGACTCACAGGTACCAACTTTACAGGAAAGAAACATAACTATTATATTCATTCAGCCCCCCCGGAGATAAAGTACCCAATCTATATATCCACATGGTTTCTTTTTGGGCCAATTTCTTTTTTTTTTTCTTTTTCCAATCCCCACCCCTCAAAGTGGGATACACCCTGTCAATTGCTCTTACCTCGAGGAGATGTGGATTACATTCATGTAGCAATTTGAAATGGCGTGGAATCGGTTTTAGATGTGTGATAAATTCTTCTTCCTGTGCTGATATAATATCTAGGACATGTTCCCGTACCCGTCGCCGAAATTCCCTCGTCGTCATACCGACATATGCCTTTCCACATGGACAAGTGGCCTGGTAGATTACTCCCACTGTTGTACATTCTATCCTATGAGTAATCTTATATGTCCTCAGGCCCTTCGTGTCCTGAAAAGAATCACATTTTTTAATATTGGGGCAAGCAACACACCTACCACATGGTGAGCAACCCCATTTCGGGCCCCTGGAACCAAAAACCCTACCTGGGTGCTCTCCCCTGTGGTAGCTGTGAACCAACATGTCCCTCAGGCATCTTGATTTTCGGAACGTAATTGTAGGTCGTGATGGTAAGTATTTTTTCAAGGTGCCGTCAGATCTCAAAATCGGCCAGTATTTTTCTAAAGTCTCACGTAACTCCTGGGAACCTGTGTTGAACGTGGTGATAAAGCGAACAACATCACTCTTTTCTGGAATTTTCTTTTCATATAATAGTTTGTTACGTTCTGTACATTCAGCTCGAGTTCGTGCTTTTTTAATCGCCCGATTGCTATAACCCCTTTCTTGAAATCTCGCAGTTAGTTCAGCTGATCTTTGTTTAAACCTCCGCTTATCCGAACAGATCCGTTTCATGCGTAAGAATTGTCCCACTGGGATATTCCTAATCAAGTGGGGCGGATGGGCAGAAGAAGCATGTAGTAAACTGTTGCTGGCCGTTGGCTTTCTAAACAGATCTGTCTGGATATGGCCATTTAGATCACATTCCAGGGTAACATCCAGAAATTCGATTTTGTCCACACTTTGTTTATGGGTCAGGTTGATGTTATATGTGTTGTTGTTTAATTGGGAAATGAACTCCTCCAATTCCCGCGTGTCCCCCTGCCAGAAAAACAGGATATCATCAATATATCTGGTCCAAAATTGGACCTTCTCAATTTCTCTGGCAGGGTTGGACATGAAGATCTCCCTCTCCCAATGACCCAAAAATAAATTGGCGTAGGACGGCGCAAATGCCGCCCCCATCGCCGTTCCCTGTCGTTGACGATAAAATGTTTCCTTGAAAAGAAAAAAATTGTGTGTCAAAGCAAACTGTATCGCTCTTACCAAAAATTCGCTGAGTTCTGATTCCACATTATTCATCGTCAAAGCTGCTGAAACAGCTGTAATCCCATCTTCATGTTTGATAGATGTATATAGCGACTCCACATCGCAAGTCACTAGGAGGGTCCCAGGTTGAACATGTAGTCCCTCCACTTTCTGCAATAAATGTGCACTGTCCCGAGTGTAAGATGGTAGAACTTCTACAAGTGGTTTAAGAAAAAAGTCAATCAGTTGGCATAAAGGTTCAAGGAAATTACCCACTCCGGACACAATAGGGCGGCCTGGTGGGTTCTTTAGACATTTGTGTACCTTTGGTAACAAGTATAAAGTAGATATTGTTGGGTCCTCAATGACCAATCCCGTTGCTTGCTGATCATTTAGAATCCCTCTCTCCCTCGCGGCCATTAAGATATCTGCTAGTTCTTCTTGAAATCTACAAAGAGGGTTAGAGGTAAGTTTTTCATAGCACACGGGATTTCTCAGCTGGCGGAACACCTCCCTTTCATACATTTTCACAGGCCAAACAACTACGTTGCCCCCCTTATCCGAGGGCTTAAAAAGAACATTTTTCATTTCCCGTAGTTGTTGGAGTGCCATCTTCTGATTATGATTTAAGTTCTCATTGTGTTTCCTTTTTGAAATTTTCTCCACTTCCTCAGTAACTAATCTAATAAATAGTTCAATTTCTGGGTAGAGGGTTAATTGAGGAAATTTCTTGGACTTTGGGAGTAGGGTCTTAGGATACTCACATGTTTCCTGTTCCTCCAGCAGTGCTTCCAACGTCGCTACAGCCATCTGTTCTTGTGTGGATTCCAATAATACATCCCCCTTCTGTTCCTGGTTAAAAATCTTCTTGAATGCCAACTTGCGCCCAAATAGATGTAAATCCTTCACTACAGTAAAACAATCACTATGAAACTTGTCCAGTAACAGCTTGTACACCAGATTTACGGTATTTCTATTTTGGCAACTGAATTCCACCCCAGAAAATAATATATCCTTTGACGGACACTAAGAAACTTGTCCAGTCACAGCTGGAACACCAGATTTATGATATTGCTATTTTTCCTACTGAATTTCACCCCAGAAAAAGATATATCCTTTGACGGACACTATGAAACTTGTCCAGTCACAGCTGGAACACCAGATTTACGGTATTGCTATTTTTGAAACAGAATTTCACCACAGACATTAATACCTTTGAGGGACACTATGAAACTTGTCCAGTCACAGCTGGAACACCAGATTAACGGTATTTCTATTTTTGCAACTGAATTCCACCCCAGAAAATAATATATCCATTGACGGACACTAAGAAACTTGTCCAGTCACAGCTGGAACACCAGATTTATGATATTGCTATTTTTCCTACTGAATTTTACCCCAGAAAAAGATATATCCTTTGACGGACACTATGAAACTTGTCCAGTCACAGCTGGAACACCAGATTTACGGTATTGCTATTTTTGAAACAGAATTTCACCACAGAAATTAATACCTTTGAGGGACACTATGAAACTTGTCCAGTCACAGCTGGAACACCAGATTTACAGTATTTCTATTTTTTCAACTGAATTTCACCCCAGAAAATAATATATCCCTTCATAAACACTATGAAACTTGTCCAATCACAGCTGGAACACCAGATTAACGGTATTTCTATTTCTGCAACTGAATTTCACCCCAGAAAATACTATATCCTTTGACAGACACTATGAAACTTGTCCAGTCACAGCTGGAACACCAGATTTACAGTATTTCTATTTTTTCAACTGAATTTCACCCCAGAAAATATATCCCTTCATAGACACTATGAAACTTGTCCAGTCACAGCTGGAACACTAGATTTACGGTATTGCTATTTTTCCTACTGAATTTCACCCCAGAAAAAGATTTATCCTTTGACGGACACTATGAAACTTGTCCAGTCACAGCTGGAACACTAGATTTACGGTATTGCTATTTTCGTAATTGAATTTCAACCCAGAACAAAAGCTATACTTTTACGGACACTATAAAACTTGTCCAGTTACAGCTGGAATACCAGATTTACGGTATTTCCATTTTGCAACTGAATTTTACCACAGAAAATAATATATCCTTTGACAGACACTATGAAACTTGTCCAGTCACAGCTGGAACACCATATTTACAATATTGTAATTTTTGAAACAGAATTTCACCACAGAAATTAATACCTTTGAGGGACACTATGAAACTTATCCAGTCAGAGCTGGAACACCAGATTTACGGTATTTCTATTTCTGCAGCTGAATTTCACTCCAGAAAATAATAAGTCCTTTGACAGACAGTATGAAACTTGTCCAGTCACAGCTGGAACACCAGATTTACGGTATTGCTATTTTTGCAACTGAATTTCACCCCAGAAAATATATCCCTTCACAGACACTATGAAACTTGTCCAGTCACAGGTGGAACACCAGATTAACGGTATTTCTATTTTTGCAACTGACTTGCACCCCAGAAAATAAAATATCCTTTGACTGACACTAAGAAACTTGTCCAGTCACAGCTGGAACACCAGATTTATGGTATTGCTATATTTTCAACTGAATTTCACCACAGAAATTAATATATCTTTTGACTGACACTAAGAAACTTGTCCAGTCACAGCTGGAACACCAGATTTACAGTATTTCTATTTTTTCAACTGAATTTCACCCCAGAAAATAATATATCCCTTCATAGACACTATGAAACTTGTCCAGTCACAGCTGGCACACCAGATTTACGGTATTGCTATTTTTGCAACTGAATTGCACCCCAGAAAATATTATATCCCTTCACAGACACTATGAAACTTGTTCAGTCACAGCTGGAACACCAGATTAACGATATTTCTTTTTTTTTCTTTTAAATACTTTTTTTATTTTTCAATTTGCATCATAACATGCAATTTATGAAAAAAAACATAATTGCAAAAGCATCCCCCCCCCCCCGACCAATACCTCCCCCCTGCCTTGCGGAGAAAAAAAAATAAAATTTTTTTTACACCATTATTATTTTTTACACCATATTATGCCACTTTTCATAGGATCCTCGCTGTCTATACAGAATCCTCTCGTAACTTCTGACCTTATTAACCAAGTTTAGCCAATTATTACAATCTGGAGCGGAGGGGGAAAGCAATCACTTTAGTCAGCAGTCGACCCTTCATAGCCTGACAATTAACCTCCGATAAATCCCCCAAAACCTATAATTTTGTCGGGCAATCCCAGAACAGATGTAAATGATCTGCCCCGGGATCCCCACAGCGAGGGCACTCAGAGGAAGCTGCAAGTCCTCTCCTGTGGAGCCACAGGGGTGTTATATATATTTTGTGCATAATATTAAACTGAACCACAGTGTGATTAAAATTGTGCGAAACCTGACTTAAACTGTTACCTACATTCTCCCAATCTGGGGGACCCAAACCTAGCAGTGAAATAGACCAGGATCTTTGCCCTGGAGAAAGACTATCCCAAAAATTTTTTTTTATCAAGTGCCTATAGCAATGTGATACCTTAACTTTCATATCATCCTTATTGTGAATCAAATTTTGCAAAAATTCAGGGGTGTCTATATTAAGTAAGTGATTATCAGAAATACTAGAAAGTGAAAACCGCAGTTGAAAGTATGCATACCAAGCCACCTCACCTACATTTTCCTTTTGTTTCAACTCCACAAGGGTCAAGATTTGTCCATTTTCAACCACTTGACTCAAGTAGTTAATCCTTTTATTCCTCCAATATTGCTGACAGTTCGGGTCATCGAGATTCAGAAGTTTCAAATTGTGCCACAGCGGGGTACAGGTAAGTGATGCCCTAACTTTAAACCAGCTCTTTATGACCATCCAGGCTTTTATAGTCATTCTGCAAAAAGGTTTGTAGTCATTCTGAAAATTAAGTAAATAGTCAGACTCCAGTACTGTAAAAAAGTCCGGAAAGCCTGAGTCTTTGACCAGTTTCCTGCAGAGATGGCTATTTTCCCAGTCGTCAAAAAAGCAAAGTTGAGATGCCATGAAGTAACCTTTAAAGTAGGGGAGATTAAGACCTCCCTGCTTGTAAGGCATAGAAAAGTAAACTGCCTTTAATCTCACCCGCTTCCTCCCCCATATGAGATCATTAATCAACTGCTCTATCAATCTAAAGTACTTATCTTCAATCCATATAGGAGAATTCCGAAGAACATAAAGAACCTGGGGCAGCACCACCATTTTTATTAACTAAATTCTATCCGCTCTTGCAGACAGAATTCTGTGCCATATCTTAATTTTTGATCTCAACTTTTGCAATAGTGGAATCAGATTCAGTTGCAGAAAGTCTTGAGCCTTGGCGGAAGTTACTATCCCCAGGTACTTCATTGTCTCGGAGATCGATAATCTATTGATCAAGTCATCAGAAGATCCTCGCAATTCATCTATTGGAAGAAGAGTAGTCTTAGCCCAATTAACCTCCAAACCGGAGGAGTAACAAAATGAATTAACTAACTCCATAACTCGAGGAAGTGTACTATCTGTTTGATGGATAAAAAATTGAATATCATCTGCATAGAGAGATATGCGATCATGCTTCCCCATTACCCCAAAGCCAACCACCCTCAGGTCCTGCCTTATGCTAACCGCAAGAGGTTCAATATAGATGTTAAACAGAAGAGGAGAGAGAGGGCAACCTTGACGGGTGCCTCTCTCTAGTTCAAAACTCTCAGTCTGCATGTCATTGATCCTGATCCTGGCAGCCGGAGATTTATATAACAGCTGTATCATTGCGATAAATTTAGGGCCAAAACCCATTTTTTTCATCACCTCCCAGAGAAATGCCCACTCGACCTTGTCGAACGCCTTAGTGGCGTCCAGCGACAGGATGGAGCGGGCACCATCCCCAGGAGACTGAATATTAGTGAAGAACCTATGTAAATTATAATGGGTGCCCCTTTCCGACATAAAACCATTTTGATCTGGATGAATAACAGAGGGCAGGACCCTAGAGAGCCTCTTTGCCAAAACTTTTGATAGTAACCTAACATCCGTGTTTAGCAGAGAGATTGGTCTATAAGAGCTCAACTCTACCAGGTCTTTATCTTTTTTTGGGATCAAAACTATCAACGCTTCCATCATGGACCTTGGAAGATCTCCTCTATGCAATGCTTGAGAGAACACTTCTAATAAATGAGGGAGAATAAAATCACCGTTCTTGCGATAAAGTTCATACGGAAGGCCATCAGGGCCTGGTGATGAGTTCCCAGAGATAGCCTTTAGAGCCTCCTGAAGCTCCAGGAGGGTCACTTCTTTCTCCAAGGAATTTTTTTGGATCTCTGTTAACACTGGGAGAGAAATTCTCTCCAGGAACAACCTCGCCAGGTCAGATGAAATTCCGGGGGAGGCCCTATATATCTGAGTGAAGTATTGCAAGAAAGCGTCTCTAATTCCCTCTGGATCGCGTGTAATCACACCGTCCAGATTATGAATCGAGACAATAACTTTCTTTTTCCTCTCCTGTTGTGAAACTATTCTGGCTAAAAGCTTACCGGGGCGTATGATTTGCTTTTTCAATTGCATATTCCTCAAGAGAACGACTAGCTTTCTGCATCTCTTCCTTATTGTAGTCCGAGGGCAGGTTGATAAATCGCTCTGTTGAGGTTGCCACCGTCCTAACCAGTTGTTCCTCTTTTTCCCTAAATGTTCTCCTCCTAGTAGTAATATCGCTAATAAGAACCCCTCTCAAATAGGCCTTCAGGGCATCCCATACTAAATTGATGTTGGCAGAGGGGAAGTTCACCTCCCAAAAGGAGGATATAAATAGCTTGGTAGAGTGATAATTATCCATAATGGTAAGCCAGTATGGATTCAATTTAAAACCAAGCCCCCTATTATCTTTATTCCCCCCCGTACAAATCTCAATTAGTACGGGTGAATGGTCTGAAATAGTTCTTACTCCATATCGTATCCTTTTGATATTTTTCAGATTATTCTCATTGGTAAATGCTAGGTCGATTCTGGACATTGCTCTACCGCCCCTACTAACGCAGGAGTACACTCTCTTTCCTCCACCAAGATGACCCCAAATATCCACCAAGCCAACCTCTGAACAAAACTGGCGTAATGGAGAAGAATCAATGTTCCTCCCTAGATCTACATCCAGGGTCAGTCTGTTTTAGGATCCATAACAGCGTTAAAATCTCCCATCAGGACAAACTGACCTTCTGGCCTTTTCTCCAAAAATAGTAACAGTTGGCTAAGTGGATACACCGAGAAGGGCGGAGGTATATAGAAGAAAGCTAAAGTATAGTTCTGTCCATAAAGTCTACCATATAAAAAAATAAATCTGCCCTGCTCATCTATGGAGGATTCTATTAAAATAAAATCTATAGATTGATGGATTAAGACCGAGACGCCCCTTGAAGCACTACTAAAAGTGGAGTGATATGATTGGGCTTGCCAACCCGTTGTCAAACGGGACACAGTCTCCTTGGTAAGATGAGTTTCCACTATGCAAATGATTGCAGGGAGAAATCTTTTTATTGCATCCATGGTGGCTTGTCTCTTAACCCTTTCCCCGAGACCTCTAACATTCCAAGAGACGATTCTAGTTAACATTAATCAAAAAAAAAAAAAAAAAAAACATACCCCTGCAAGGCAGAATCCCCTCCCCATTCCCCTCCCCCTCCACTGGTCCGCCCGATCCTGTCAGCAAACCTCTACCTTCCAGCCATTCTCCTCCCACTGACCCACCCCCCCCTCCCCCAATCGTCAGGACACAAGATTTCAGATGCCCATTCGTTCAATCCAGTCTCGTGCTTGCTCCGTTTTTTCAAAAAAATGGGAAGTCCCGTTGTAAACCACTCTTAACTTCGCTGGGTACAGTAATGAATATTTAATGTCCCTAGCAGCCAGATGTTTCTTAATCTCCATAAAGCTTCTTCTTTTTTCTTGAGTCTCCCGAGCAAAATCTGGAAAGAATAACAATTTAGTGCCCTGATGTTCAATAGGTGAGCATTCCCTTGCTCTTCTCAGTATCATATCTCTGTCCATAGACAGTAGCAGCTTCATTAGAATTGCTCGAGGTGGTTTCCCTGGAATGGGTTTCCCCCCTGGAATATGAAGAGCTCTTTCTATTTGAAACATAGAGGAGAAATGTTCATTCCCACATCCTTAAGTTGTTCCATCAGCTGCCGGCCTTCCACTCCTTCTGGGTATCCGATTATGCGGATGTTATATCGCCTCGATCTGTTTTCCAAGTCCTCAAGCTTAGCTTGTAAGTTCTGATTTTCTGAAGCAAGAATCCCAATTTTTAATTTTAACATATCAACATCAGATTGCAGGGAATCAGCCATCTTCTCCACATTAAGAACTCGCTCTCGGATTTTGGCCAGATCTTCCCTTATTAGGGATATGTCATTTTGCATTGACCCCAATTGGGTGGCCATCCCTCGCCCCTCTTTTTTTTTTTTTTCTTTCCTTTTTCCTCTTCCCCTATTTTCTTTTCTTTCCCCTTTTTTTTTCTTTGCTTCCATCCCCCTCTCTTTTCCCTCTCTTTTTTTTTTTTCTCTTTCCCCTCTCCTCTTGTCCTCTTCTTTTTTCCCTCTCCTCTTCTCCCTTTTTCTTCACTTTTCACTCCCTCCCCCCTCTCCTTTATACCAAAATGGCAGAAAGCAGCATTTCAGAGGGGGCAGGGGCAGCAAAAGAATATATACAGGATGCAGGAAGGAGAGCTGAACCAAATGCACAAAATGCCAACTATGATACACAGAGAGGTTCACTTAGCTGACGTCTTCACCCAGCAGATGGAGGGCACAGGGAGGAGGACGATTTATCAGCAACAAAGGCAGTCCAAGCCTGCACGGCGGAGAGCGGCCACAGAAGCAAGAAGCGGACGGAGGAGGGGCAAACAAAGCCCGATGCAGCAGGAGGAGAACCAAGTCTGGAGGATGCAGAGGAGCGGGCAGGAGGAAGAGCAGAGCCCTGCAAACACAAACAGTGGGAAGACGACCAGAGCCGGAACCAGCGGAGCGGAGGATGGCAGGCGGTGAGCGGGAAACACAGCAGGACCCCCCCAGGAGTTCACACAGCGGCTCCGAGGGAAGGAGCTCAGCGTCCACGGAGCAGCTGCTGCATCAATGCGTCAGCATCAGCCGGAGAACGAGGCGGAGGGGGGGGGGTGAGGCAGGAGAGGAGAGCGCAGCGTGCGTTGCTCACGTCATCGCGCCGTCCTTAGATTAACGGTATTTCTATTTTTGCAACTGAATTCCACCCCAGAAAATAATATATCCTTTGACGGACACTAAGAAACTTGTCCAGTCACAGCTGGAACACCAGATTTATGGTATTGCTATATTTTCAACTGAATTTCACCACAGAAATTAATATATCTTTTGAGTGACACTATGAAACTTGTCCAGTCAGAGCTGGAACACCAGATTTACAGTATTTCTATTTCTGCAACTGAATTTCACCCCAGAAAATAATAATATATCCTTTTACAGACAGTATGAAACTTGTCCAGTCACAGCTGGAACACCAGATTTACAGTATTTCTATTTTTTCAACTGAATTTCACCCCAGAAAATAATTTATATTCCTTCATAGACACTATGAAACTTGTCCAGTCACAGCTGGAACACCAGATTTACAGTATTTCTATTGTTTCAACTGAATTTCACCCCAGAAAATAATATATATCCCTTCACAGACACTATGAAACTTGTCCAGTCACAGCTGGAACACCAGATTAACGGTATTTCTATTTTGGCAACTGAATTTCACCCCAGAAAATAATATATCCTTTGACAGACACTATGAAACTTGTCCAGTCACAGCTGGAACACCAGATTTACAATATTGCAATATTTGCAACTGAATTTCACCACAGAAATTAATATATCCTTTGACAGACACTATGAAACTTGTCCAGTCACAGCTGGAACATTGAAAGGGTTCAGTGGCGTATTTCATTACAAAAATAATAATATATAAGCAGTTCACTGTTGCAGTTATTTGCGGTAAAAGTGTTCAGTGACATATTTCAGTACTAAAAGAAAAATATATACGCAGTTCACTATTGCAGTTATTTGCGGCAAAAGCGTATAGTGGCCTATTTCAGTGGAAAAAGAAAAATATATACGCAGTTCACTTCTGCAGCTATATGTGGTGAAAGCATTTAGTGGCGTATTTCATTAGAAAAAGAAAAATATATAAGCAGTTCACTTCTGCAGTTATATGTGGTAAAAGAGTTTAGTGAGTTAGTGACGCATTTCATTACAAAAAGAATTATATATTGTCAGTTCACTTCTGCAGTTACATATGGTGAAAATATTTAGTGGCGTATTTCATTACAAAAAGAAAAATATATAAGCAGATCACTTCTGCAGTTATATGTGGTGGAAGCATTTAGTGACGTATTTTTGTACTAAAAGAAAAATATATAAGCAGTTTACTTCTGCAGTTATATGTGGTGAAAGAGTTTAGTGAGTTAGTGACGTATTTCATTACAAAAAGAAAAATACATTCTCAGTTCACTTCTGCGGTTATATGTGGTGAAAGCGTTTAGTGGCATATTTCATGACAAAAATAAAAATATAAACGCAGTTCACTTCTGCAGTTATATGTGGTGAAAATGTTTAGTGACATATTCCAGTACTAAAAAAAATATATATACGCAGTTCACTCTTGCAGTTATTTGTGGTAAAAGTGTTTAGTGGCCTATTTTAGTGCAAAAAGAAAAATATATTCTCAGTTCACTTCTGCATCTATATGTAGTGAAAGCGTTTAGTAGCCTATTTCATTACAAAAATAAAAATATATAAGCAGTTCAATTCTGCAGTTATATGCGGTGAAAAAGTTTAGTGAGTTAGTGACGTATTTCATTACAAAAAGAAAAATATATTCTCAGTTCGCTTCTGCAGTTATATGTGGCAAAAGTGTTTAGTGACGTATTTCAGTACAAAAAGAACAATATATATGCAGTTCACTATTGCCGTTATTTCAGGTAAAAACGTTTAGTGGCCTAGTTCATTACAAAAAGAAAAATATATACCCAGTTCGCTTCTACAGTTATATGTGGTAAAAGCGTTTAGTGACGCATTTCAGTACAAAAAGAACAATATATATGCAGTTCACTGTTGCCGTTATTTCAGGTAAAAGCGTTTAGTGACGTATTTCAGTACAAAAAGAACAATATATATGCAGTTCACTATTGCCGTTATTTCAGGTAAAAACGTTTAGTGGCCTAGTACATTACAAAAAGAAAAATATATACCCAGTTCGCTTCTACAGTTATATGTGGTAAAAGCGTTTAGTGACGTATTTCAGTACAAAAAGAACAATATATATGTAGTTCACTGTTGCAGTTATATGCGGTAAAAGCGCTTAGTTGCCTATTTCAGTACAAAAAGAAAAATATATTCTCAGTTCACTTCTGCAGCTATATGTGGTGAAAGCATTTAGTGGTGTATTTAATTACTAAAATAAAAATGTATAAGCAGTTCATTTCTGCAGTTATATTTGGTGAAAGCGTTAAGTAGCGTATTTCATTACAAAAAGAAAAATATATACGCAGTTCACTTCTGCAGTTATATGTGGTGAAAGCATTTAGTGACATATTGCAGTACTAAAATTAAACTATATAAGTAGTTCACTGTTGCAGTTATTGTGGTAAAAGCATTTTGTGGCCTATTTCATTACAAAAAGAAAAATATTTACGCAGTTCACTTCTGCAGTTATAAGTGGTAAAAGCATTTAGTGACCTATTTCAGTATAAAAAGAACAATATATTCTCAGTTCACTTCTGCAGCTATATGTGATCAAAGAGTTTAGTGGCATATTTAAGTAGAAAATATATATATATATATATATATACGTATTTCACTTCTGCAGCTATATGTGGTGAAAGCGTTTAGTGGCATATTTAATTACTAAAATAAAATATATACACAGTTCATTTCTGCAGTTATATGGGGTGAAAGCCTTTAGTGACGTATTGCAGTACAAAAAAATATATATATATACACACAGTTCACTGTTGCAGTTATTTGGGGTAAAAGCGTTTAGTGGCCTATTTTAGTATAAAAAGAAAAATATATTCTCAGTTAATTTCTGCAGCTACATATGGTGAAAGCGTTTAGTGGCCTATTTCAGTACAAAAGAAAAATATATTCCCAGTTCACTTCAGTTATATGTGGTAAGCGTTTAGTGACGATTCAGTACAAAAGAACAATATATATGCAGTTCACTGTTGCCGTATCAGGTAAAAGCGTTTGAGTGGTGTATTTAAGTACAAAAGAACAATGTATATGCAGTTCACTATCTGCCGTTATATTCAGGTGAAACGCTAAGTGGCTAGTACATTACAAAGGAAAATATATACCCAGTTCACTTCTGCAGTTATATGTGGTGAAAGCGTTTAGTGGACATATTGCAGTACTAAAATTAGAACAATATATATAGTTCACTGTTGCAGTTATTGTGGTAAAAGCATTTTGTGGCCTATTTCATTACAAAAGAAAAATATTTACGCAGTTCACTTCTGCAGTTATATGTGGTAAAAGCATTTAGTGACCTATTTCAGTATAAAAAGAACAATATATTCTCAGTTCACTTCTGCAGCTATATGTGATCAAAGAGTTTAGTGGCATATTTAAGTAGAAAAAAAAAATATATATATATATACGTATTTCACTTCTGCAGCTATATGTGGTGAAAGCGTTTAGTGGCATATTTAATTACTAAAATAAAATATATACACAGTTCATTTCTGCAGTTATATGGGGTGAAAGCCTTTAGTGACGTATTGCAGTACAAAAAAATATATATATACACACAGTTCACTGTTGCAGTTATTTGGGGTAAAAGCGTTTAGTGGCCTATTTTAGTATAAAAAGAAAAATATATTCTCAGTTAATTTCTGCAGCTACATATGGTGAAAGCGTTTAGTGGCCTATTTCAGTACAAAAAGAAAAATATATATTCAGTTACAGGGATGTTTCTAGGCCCGGGCGGGCTGGGTGGCCCCCCGGGGCGCTGTGAGAAGGGGGGCGACAAGAATGTCGGCAGCAGTGGCGGCGGGTCACAGGGAGATGGACGCTTCCATTGTGGAAGCGTTCATCTCCATAGTCATCTGTATTGACGTCCTCAGGACAGCGATACAGATGGCTGTGCTGTGGGGCAGGGGAGGGAGAGGCGTCTCCCTTCCCTGTTCCTCTGATAGGCTGCTGGCACAAGGCCCACAGCCTATCAGAGCTGTGCAGGCGGCGCAATTACGTCATCGCGCCGTCTGAGCAGTACAGAGTGGGACACAGGCCAGAAGAGGCCTGCATCGCATTGCTTCCAAAAAGGGAAGTATGGGGGGGGGGGCAGAGAGGAGACTGGCACATGATGGGGGGGCAGAAAGGAGACTGGCACATGATGATTGGGGGGTCAGAGAGGAGACTGGTACATGATGGGGGGGCAGAGAGGAGACTGGCACATGATGGTGGGGGCAGAGAGGAGACTGGCACATGATGGAGGCAAAATGGCACTTACTATTGGCACATGGGGGGCAGAGAGGAGACTGGCACATGATGGGGGGGAGAGGAGGGAGGCACTTATTACTGGCACATACAGTGGAGGAAATAATTATTTGACCCCTCACTGATTTTGTAAGTTTGTCCAATGACAAAGAAATGAAAAGTCTCAGAACAGTATCATTTCAATGGTAGGTTTATTGTAACAGTGGCAGATAGCACATCAAAAGGAAAATCGAAAAAATAACTTTAAATAAAAGATAGCAACTGATTTGCATTTCATTGAGTGAAATAAGTATTTGAACCCTCTAACAAAAAAAGACTTAATACTTGGTGGAAAAACCCTTGTTTGCAAGCACAGAGGTCAAACGTTTCTTGTAATTGATGACCAAGTTTGCGCACATTTAGGAGGAATGTTGGTCCACTCCTCTTTGCAGATCATCTCTAAATCCCTAAGGTTTCGAGGCTGTCTCTGTGCAACTCTGAGCTTGAGCTCCCTCCATAGGTTTTCGATTGGATTAAGGTCCGGAGACTGACTAGGCCACTCCATGACCTTAATGTGCTTCTTCTTGAGCCACTCCTTTGTTGCCTTTGCTGTATGTTTTGGGTCATTGTCGTGCTGGAACACCCATCCACGACCCATTTTCAGTTTCCTGGCAGAGGGAAGGAGGTTGTCGCTCAGGATTTCACGATACATGGCTCCGTCCATTTTCCCGTTAATGCGAATAAGTTGTCCTGTGCCCTTAGCAGAAAAACACCCCCAAAGCAAAATGTTTCCACCCCCATGCTTGACGGTGGGGACGGTGTTTTGGGGGTCATAGGCAGCATTTTTCTTCCTCCAAACACAGCGAGTTGAGTTAATGCCAAAGAGCTCTATTTTGGTCTCATCAGACCACAGCACCTTCTCCCAGTCACTCTCTGAATCATTCAGGTGTTCATTGGCAAACTTCAGACGGGCCTGCACATGTGCCTTCCTGAGCAGGGGACCTTGCGAGCCCTGCAGGATTTTAATCCATTGCGGTGTAATGTGTTTCCAATGGTTTTCTTGGTGACTGTGGTCCCTGCTAATTTGAGGTCATTAACTAACTCCTCCCGTGTAGTTCTAGGATGCTTTTTCACCTTTCTCAGAATCATTGACACCCCACGAGGTGAGATCTTGCGTGGAGCCCCAGAGCGAGGTCGATTGATGGTCATTTTGTGCTCCTTCCATTTTCGAGCAATCGCACCAACAGTTGTCACCTTCTCTCCCAGCTTCTTGCTAATGGTTTTGTAGCCCATTCCAGCCTTGTGCAGGTCTACAATTTTGTCTCTGACATCCTTGGACAGCTCTTTGGTCTTTCCCATGTTGGAGAGTTTGGAGTCTGCTTGATTGATTGATTCTGTGGACAGGTGTCTTTTATACAGGTGACTAGTTAAGACAGGTGTCCTTAATGAGGGTGACTAATTGAGTAGAAGTGTCTAACCACTCTGTGGGAGCCAGAACTCTTAATGGTTGGTAGGGGTTCAAATACTTATTTCACTCAATGAAATGCAAATCAGTTGCTATCTTTTATTTAAAGTTATTTTTTCGATTTTCCTTTTGATGTGCTATCTGCCACTGTTACAATAAACCTACCATTGAAATGATACTGTTCTGAGACTTTTCATTTCTTTGTCATTGGACAAACTTACAAAATCAGTGAGGGGTCAAATAATTATTTCCTCCACTGTAAGTGGAGGGGGGAGGAGACTGGCACTTATTACTGGCACATGGGGGCAGAGAGGAGACTGGCAGATGATGGGGGGGTTGCACTTATTACTAGCACATAAGTGGGGGAAAAGTAGTAAACTGAGTTTTTTTTTTTTTTTTGTGAAACTGCAGGGACAAAATCTGGTGGTCTGGTCTGCAGGTTTGAAAGGAGAAAATGAGGAAAGAAAACATATATATAGAAGGAGAAGTCACAGGATGTAAGAGGTGAGTGGGGCTGTATTTCTGTAGTGATCGGAGCAAGGGCGTATCGATTGCCGGAACTGCCACTGCCACTGACTAAGTGAGTGGGGTCCTAAAAATTCTACTACATGGGGCTCCACTCAATTAGTCTAATCTTGCCTAAACGGAATGTAGGCATAATAAAAATTATCTGTCATGCAGCCTGCATACACAGGTTAGGCAAGATTAGACTAAGTGAGTGGGGCCCCATGTAGTAAAAAAAAATTAAAATATGGTGAGACAGTTACAAGAACTGTTCTGATATGATTTCATGGAGCAGTTTTGATATGTGTGTGTGTGTGTGGGGGGGGGGTGAGTTTTTTTCACACTTGTCCTGAGAGAAATTTTACCTAGAAACTGCACTGTTCAGTTCACTTCTGCAGTTATATGTGGTGAAAGTGTTTAGTGGCCTATTTCAGTACAGAAAGAAAAATATATTCTCTGTTCACTTCTGCAGTTATATGTGTTGAAGGCATTTAGTGGCGTATTTCAGTACAAAAAGAAAAATATATTTGCCGCTTTTAGGGGTGTTTTAACTTGCTTAAATTTTTTTTAGTTCAGCTAAAAGTATGTCTGACAGAGAAGTGCAAGGCCATGCACAGAGGAATGGCAGAGGCCTATATGTTTCTAGCGCAGGCAGAGGTAGCAATAGAGTAAGTGGGCGTGGCAGCAGGAGTCACAGCGATAGGCCTGAGCTCCCGGTGTCATCTAGCCATCATATCTTGACCAGAAACCCAGTGAGGACGAGCTACTAGAAGACAGTCATCAGCTACAGCCCAGCTATGATCTGGAGAAGACATCCACTGCTTCCTCCGCTAGGCGGGAAAGTAGTGATGAGGAGTGGCGTGGGTGGTGGTGTTGCGAGCAGTCAGGCTCTTGACCCACAGACCGTTGAGGAGGACACCAGTGACGTGCAGACACAACTTGATGATGATGAAGCCGATAGCACTTGGGAGCCGGGTGACGAAGGGGCTTCATCATCATCAGGAGAAAAGGGTGGTAGCTTGCCAGTGAGGCTGCGGAGCCAACAAGGTGGTAGCATGGCTGAGAGTCAGCAGGATGGCAGAAGTGGAAGGTCGGGAGTCAAATGTGCCCGGGTTAGACCACCTGCTTCGCAGCAGCCTACCTCCCTGGGAAGTAGTGATGTAAGGGTTCATGGAGGCAGCGGCAATAGCAGTCAGTCAGTGTGGACTGTTGGGGGGAAAATCACCTACTCGGCAGTGTGGCAGTTTTTGTTAAGTTGCTGGAGGAGGTGAACGTGGCCATATGTAGAATCTGTGGGCAGAATTTGAAGCATGGTAAGGGTGCCAATGTTGGCACTATGGCCCTGCGTCAACAAATGCATTGTCGTAATACAGTGGCTGAGGATAACCGTGGCTCCGATGTGGTGGTCCAGCCTGCCGCAGAAACAACTGAATCATCCAGTGACACAAATCTGGTTTCAGCCAGTCAAGGCTTCACCACCTCAGCCGAACTGAGCTGTCTGTTATTCCCATCTTCTGCTGGTCCAAATGCTCCTGCTCTGCCTACACCTCGTCAGTTATTCCGTCAGCTATCGATCACCAAAGCGATTGCACGCATCCAACTGCGCAGAAGTAGAGATGTTGCGAACGGAGGATGCGAACTTCCTCAAATGTTCACGAACAGGCGAACCCGGACGAACCGCCATCGACTTCAATAGGCAGGCAAATTTTAAAACCCACAGGGACTCTTTCTGGCCACAATAGTGATGGAAAAGTTGTTTCAAGGGGACTGTGGCATGCCGGAGGGGGATCCATGGCAAAACTCCCATGGAAAATGACGTAGTTGATGCAGAGTCGTGTTTTAATACATTGTTTGGAATAACGTGCTTTAACCACCTGCCGACCGCCTAACGCAGGGATGCGTCCAGGCGGCAGGTTTGTTCCTCCTTGACACTTCGGCCCATCATCTCGCTAGAGTCGAGATTTGCTGTGAACGCCCGCGCGTTCACAGCAGCTCAAAGAACGCAAGTTATACTGCAGCTTGGCAGGCTGTAGATGCGAAATAAATTTAATCAAACATGTATATCAGATGCTGTTTTGTTAACAGCGTCTGATATACTTGCTACCTGGTCCTCTGGTGGTCCCATTTGCTGGGATCGAACACCAGAGGACCAGGAAGCTATATAAAGTAGCACCAAGCACAACACTACACACCCCCCCTCACTTATTAACCCCTTGTTAACCCCTGATCACCCCATATAGACTCCCTGATCACCCCCCGTCACTAATCACCCCCCTGTAAGGCTCCATTCACATGTCAATATGTGTTTTGCGGATCCACAAAACGCGGACACAGGCAATGTGCTTTCCGCATTTTGCAGATCCGCACATTGCCAGAACTATATAGAAAATGCCTTTTCTTGTCCCAGCAGCAGTCGTGTCGCACCAGACGGAGGGGAAGAAGGACCCTTATCTACGGATGGGAAATAGAACGGCCACCCCTGACAAACCCTTCGCTGGCATCTGTCTGCCCTGATACCCTAGACGGGGTGTGAACCCGTGCGGCGAGCAGGATGCCTAAACCCTGAGTGACCCTCAGAAGACTAGACTGGGGAAAGGCAGATGGGAGCATTAGTCACCATCACTCATGTCTAGGAGAACAACAGGGGAAGACAGTAACAAACAAACAAACAAACAAACAAACAATCTCCAGCAGAGATAGACTTATCCAGTCATGAGCAGAAAAGATGATCCCAACAACGACAGTCCACACCAGACACGAGCTCCACAGCAATACCGTCAAACGATCTCCTTCAAAGGTCAGAATAGCACTGGAAGTAAGGACTATATCTGGCAATGACTGCAAGTGAAACTGAAACTAATATAGTAGCTGGGAGTGGCAGACAGCACTCACCTGAGAAGAATGCCTACAAACTCCCAGTCAGGACAAAAAGGTTCACAAGGCAAAACCTGGATGACATACCCTGAACCATGAAGCAAACTCACAAGCTATCGCGAGTAGCAAGTCGCTGCGACCTTCTCTTCCCAGACCTATCTGGATCAGTCACAGTCATGACAGACATGTTCTATATTTTTGCGGAACGGAAGTGCGGATCTGCAATTCCGGATCCGAGCGGGACAAAGTCTGTCCCCATAGAAATGAATTCACACGTCCGCAATTCTGTTTGCGAAAGGGAATTGCGGACGTGTGAATGGGGCCTAAGGGTCCCTTATCACCGCCAGTTAGTTGGCTACTTGTTAGCTAGCTAGCGCCCAGACCACCGCACCGCAGTCACTGATTTTGGCAGAGATTTTTTCATCCACATTGATCGATGCGAATGAAGAAATCTGTGCCGTTCATTTTTTTTTTTTTTTTTCAGCCCAGAGGCTGAACGGAAAAAAAAATCTCATTACCCGTATGCTCAATATAAGGAGAATAGCAGAAACTCCTAATGCTGGCCATACGTGTAATGATTGCGGAGACACTCAAATGCCAGTTAGTGGAAATATGAGACTTTGTAAAAAAAAAAAAAAAACAATTTCCGCTAACTTGTGGCAATTTTTTTATTTTTCTGTGAACTCGCCATGCCCCTCACGGAATACCTTGGGGTGTCTTCTTTCAAAAATGGGGTCACATGTGGGGTATTTATACTGCCCTGGCATTTTAGGGGTCCTAAAGTGTGAGAAGAAAAATGCGTAAAAATGCCCTGTGAAAGTACTCATGGGAATTTGGGCCACTTTGCGCATCTTGGCTACAAAAAAATGTCACTCATGTGGTATCGCCGTACTCAGGAGAAGTAGCGCAATGTGTTTGGGGTGTATTTTTACATATACCCATGCTGGGTGAGAGAAATATCTCTGTAAATGTTTTTATAGGGATGCTCACAATTTAGCCACGCCCAAAATGCCAGAACAGTAAACACACCCAATAAATGACCCCATTTCGGAAAGTAGACACCCCAAGTTATTCACTGAGGGGCATAGTGAGTCCGTGGGAGATTTTATTTTTTTTGGGCCAGAAGTTAGCAGAAATGGAAACTTTATTATTATATTTTTTTCCTCAGAAAGTGTCAGTTTCCACTAACTGGTGAAAAAAATGAAATGATACATGAACTCACCATGCCCCTCCGCGACTACTTTGGGGTGTCTTCTTTTTAAAATGGTGTCATTTGGGGGGTATTTATACTATCCTGGCATTCTAGCACCTGAAGAAACATGACAGGTGCTCAGAAAGTCAGAGCTGATTCAAAATGCGGAAATTCACTTTTTTGCACCATAGTTTGTAAACGCTATAACTTTTACCCAAACCAATAAATATATACTAATTGGATTTTTTTTATCAAAGACATGTAGAACAATCAATTTATAGAAAAATTTATACAGAAATGTAATTTTTTGAAAAAAAAACTACTACAGAAAGTGAAAAATGACATTTTTTTTCAATAATGTCGTTCAATTTTTATTGATAGCAGAAAAAGTAAAAATGTTAGCAGCAATGACTGAGAAATAAATGGTGAAAGTAGCGTAGTGCAGAATTTTAAAAAGTGGCATGGTCATTAAGGGTGTTTAAGCTAGGGGGGCTGAAGTAGTTAAAACATCAAGTGTGTGTATACGTTGAGTTATGATGTTGTATCGATCGTAGTGTAAGGGTTACACCTGCTTCACCGTGACAGACCAAACTCTGACAGACTAAACTCCTCGTTTAACGCACCGCAAACAACCGCAAACAGTCCATTTGCACAACTACAAACTCCCCATTTGCAAGAGGTTGGATACCAAGCTAGCCATGTCCTGTTCCTTGTCCTCACTGACGTCATTGAAGGTCTCTTCCTCCACCCAGCCACGTACAACACCAAGGGTCCCCGAAAGGTGACAACAAGCCCCCTAGGACACCTGCTGTGGTTGGTCTTTCACCTCCTCAAAGCCACCTTCCTCCTTTGACTCCTCTTCTTCAGACTCCTCTCTCTGCGTTGCCGCAGGTCCAGCAATCGATGACGACAAGGCTGCTTCTGGTGGTGATTGTGACCACAACTCTTCCTCTTTATGGTCATTTACAGCCTGATCCAGCACTCTTCGCACTCTTCGCAGGGCACGCTACAGAAAAACGCATATGGGATGAGGTCGATGATGTTGCCTTGGGTTTGACTGCCCAGGTTTGTCACCTCCGCAACAGGACGCATGAGCCTACAGCCATTGTGCATTAGCGTTCAGTAACGCTGCCAAAAAATACCCAGCTCTGCAGAGGCTGCTTTTTTAATTAAATAAAATCTGTTCTTACCAGTTTAATCTCTGTTTTGTCCCCTATCAGGGGCCAGTATAGGGAATAGATTTTAGGAACCGGGAGATGGAAAAAGATTGTTGGTCCGCACGTGCGCCTTGCAATGTACTGTGCCACCCTATATGAGTGGTGTGTTAAGTAGTACTATTCCTATTAGTTTAATCCCTGTTGCGTCCAGTATCAGGGGAAATGTATTGAATAGATTTTTGGAACCGGGAGATGGAAAAAGATGGTTGGTCGTTCCTCTTACTTCCAATTTGGGGGACTGAGCGTGCGCCGTGCAATGAGCTGTGCCACCCTATATGAGTGGTGTGTTAAGTAGTACTATTCCTATCAGTTTAGTCCCTGTTACGTCCCCTATGATGGGACATGTATCGAATAGATTTTAGGAACCAGAAGATGGAAAATAATGGTTGGTCGGTCCTCTTCCTTCCAATTTGGGGCACTGCGCGTGCGCCATGCAGAGTACGGTGACAACCAATATGAGTGGTGTGCTAATTAGTACTTTTCTTATCAGTTTAATCCCTGTTACATCCCCCATCAGGGGATGTGTATCAAATAGATTTTAGAAAACAGCAAAGAGTTTTCAATAGTTGACACACTCATGACTAGAGGTGAGCGAACATCTGGAAGTTCGGGTTCGGGAAGTTCGGCTGAATTTCCCGAAAATGTTCGGGTTCGGGATCCGAACTCGACCTGAACTTTATCCCGAACCCGAACCCCATTGAAGTCAAAGGGGACCCAAACTTTTAGGCACTAAAAAGGCTGTAAAATAGTCCAGGAACGGGCTAGAGGGCTGCCAAAGGCAGCAAAATGTAGGTAAATCCCCTGCAAACAAATGTGGATAGGGAAATGAATTAAAATAAAATAAATAAAATTTAACCAATATCAATTGGAGAGAGGTCCCACAGCAAGGAATGATGCGTTATATCACCCAACACAGGAGAAGGCCACTTTCAGTTATTTCGGCCCAGCACACAGACTGAGGAGAGAGGTCCCACAGCAAGGAATCATGCGTCATATCACCCACCACTGGAGAAGGCCACTTTCAGTTGTTTTGGCCCCACCACCCAGACAGAGGAGAGGTTCATTAAACTTTGGGTTGCACCGCAAGATCATGGTAAAGTTAAAAAATGAGGATTCAATAAAGAAGTGCCCCGGAGTACAAGAATACATGGTTGAGGGGGAGGCAGTTATAAATGTCTATTCTGCACAAGGGAGGCACAGGTCCTGTGGGATCCATGCCTGGTTCATTTTTATGAACGCCAGCTTGTCCACGTTGGCTGTGGACAGGCGGCTGCGCTTGTCAGTAATGACGCCCCTGCCGTGCTGAATACACGTTCAGACAAAACGCTAGCCGCCGGGCAGGCCAGCACCTCCAAGGCATAAAATGCTAACTCTGGCCACGTGGACAATTTGGAGACCCAGAAGTTGAATGGGGCCGAACCATCAGTCAGTACGTGGAGGGGTGTGCAGACGTACTGTTCAACCATGTTAGTGAAATGCTGCCTCCTGCTAACACGTTCCGTATCAGGTGGTGGTGCAGTTAGCTGTGGCGTGGAGACAAAACTTTTCCACATTTCTGCCATGCTAACCCTGCCCTCAGAGGAGCTGGCCGTGACACAGCTGCGTTGGCGACCTCTTGCTCCTCCTCTGCCTTCGCCTTGGGCTTCCACCTGTTCCCTGTGACATTTGGGAATGCTCTCAGGAGCGCCTCTACCAGCGTGCGCTTGTACTCGCAAGCATCTTCCTATCACGCTCCAGTGCAGGAAGTAAGGTGGGCACATTGTCTTTGTACCGGGATCCAGCAGGGTGGCAACCCAGTAGTCCGCACACGTTAAAATGTGGGCAACTCTGCTGTCGTTGCGCAGGCACTGCAGCATGTAGTCGCTCATGTGTGCCAGGCTCCCCAGAGGTAAGGACAAGCTGTCCTCTGTGGGAGGCGTATCGCCATCGTCCTCCGTATCCCCCAGCCATGCACCAGTGATGGGCCTGAGCTGTGTCGGGTGCCACCCCGCTGTGAACCTGCTTCATCCTCATCCTCCTCCACCTCCTCCTCATCCTCCTCGTCCTCCAGTAGTGGGCCCTGGCTGGCCACATTTGTACCTGGCCTCTGCTGTTGCAAAAACCTCCTCTGAGCCACTTCTAACAGACTGGCCTGAAAGTGCTAAAAATGACCCCTCATCCTCCTCCTCCTCCTCCATCATCGCCCTAAGCGTTTTCTCAAGGAGACATAGAAGTGGTATTGTAACGCTGATAACGGTGTCATCGCCACTGGCCATGTTGGTGGAGTACTCGAAACAGCGCAACAGGGCACACAGGTCTCGCATGGAGGCCCAATCATTGGTGGTGAAGTGGTGCTGTTCCAGCAGTGCGACTGACGCGTGCGTGCTGCAGCTGAAACTCCACTATGGCCTGCTGCTGCTCGCACAGTCTCTCCAGCATGTTCAAGGTGGAGTTCCACCTGGTGGGCACGTCGCATATGAGGCGGTGAGCGGGAAGGCCGAGGTTCCGCTGTAGCGCAGACAGGCGAGCAGCGGCAGGATGTGAATGCCGGAAGCGCGCTCAGACGGCCCTCACTTTATGCAGCAGCTCTGACATGTCGGGGTAGTTGTGAATGAACTTCTGCACCACCAAATTCAGCACATGCGCCAGACAAGGGATGTGCGTCAAACCGGCTAGTCCCAGAGCTGCGACGAGATTTCGCCCATTATCGCACACCACCAGGCCGGGCTTGAGGCCCACCAGCAGAAACCACTCGTCGGTCTGTTGTTCAATACCCTACCACAACTCCTGCGCAGTGTGGGGCCTGTCCCCCAAACATATGAGTTTCAGAATGGCCTGCTAACGTTTACCCCGGGCTGTGCTGAAGTTGGTGGTGAAGGTGTGTGGCTGACTGGATGAGCTGGTGGAAGCAGGAGGAGGAGGAAGCTGAGTAGGAGGAGGAGGCTACAGGAGGCAAAGAATGATGGCCTGCGATCCTTGGCGGTGGAAGGACGTGCGCCAAGGAAATCTCCGCCTGTGGCCCAGCCGCCACTACATTTACACAGTGTGCAGTTAGGGAGATATAGCGTCCCTGGCCGTGCTTACTGGTCCATGTATCTGTGGTTAGGTGGACCTTGCCACAGATGGCGTTGCTCAGTGCACACTTGATTTTATCGGATACTTGGTTGTGCAGGGAAGGCACGGCTGTTTTGGAGAAGTAGTGGCGGCTGGGAACAACATACTGTGGGACAGCCATGGACATCAGCTGTTTGAAGCTGTCTGTGTCCACCAGCCTGAATGACAGCATTTCAAAGGCCAGTAGTTTAGAAATGCTGGCATTCAGGCCCAGGGCTCGAAGGTGGCTAGGTGGGAATTTACTATTTCTCTCCAAGGTTTGTGAGATGGAGAGCTGAACGCTGCCGTATGACATGGTGGAGATGCTTGGTGACGCAGGTGGTGTTGTCGGTGGCACATCCTCTGTTTGGTGGGTAGTGTTGAGCGCGAATATTCGAAAAGCGAATTTTTTTAGCGAATATCGGCACTTCGCTAATTCGCGAATATTTCGAATATAGCGCTATAAATTCGCTATTTCGAATATTCGTTTTTTTTTTTTTTTTTTTAGTTATATTTTTTTCTTTCCCACTTCCCAAAAGTAGTTCTTACCTGTCATGAGGATTCCTGGCTTCCTGGCTGCTCCAGTCAGTGCCCGTTGCCGCTTCTGCCGACTTCCGTGCTCATGGAGCGTCCCCTTCCATGGGAAAATCTCTATATACTAAAATGTACTGTCGGATTTGAGGAATTACGTTGAAATCGCAATGCGATTAATCTAGTTATATTAATCGCATTGCGATTACAACTTAGCACTGCTATCTTACATAGGTTAGAATTAACGAATATGGAATATATAGCTATGCACTAGCAGTGCTAAGTTGAAATCGCAATGCGTAATACTTTAAGTTAAATTAATCGCATTGCGATTTCAACTTAGCACTGCTGCTATATTCCATATTCGTTAACTTCGTTAATTCTAGCAAGCTGACCCATTATAAACCCAGCTCTAAGTTGAAATCGCAATGCGAATACTTTAAGTTAAATTAATCGCATTGCGATTTCAACTTAGCACTGCTGCTATATTCCATATTCGTTAACTTCGCTAATTCTAGCAAGCTGACCCATTATAAACCCAGTTCTAAGTTGAAATCGCAATGCGATTAATATAACTTGAATTAATCGCATTGCGATTTCAACGTAATTCCTCAAATCCGACAGTACATTTTAGTATATGGAGACGCTCCCATGGTGATGGGGACGCTCCATGAGCACAGAAGTTATGGTTAGCTTGGTAGATTATGAGATGACGACATGACTAATGTATTCGTCATATTCTCAAAACGAAGATAACGTAGTATTCTACATCTGCTTTAGCAACCTATTCGTCAACCTCGCTAATTCTAGTAATCAAATAGGAAGGTTGACTTACCAGACAGTTGTGTTAAATTCGCTATGCGATTTTTTTTTTTTTAATAAATAGAATACTTATAATAATATTATCATATCAAGTAATATAATTATTGTATTAAAAAAATCGCATAGCGTAATTTAACACAGTTGTCTCTATAGTCAACCTTCCTATTTGATTGCTAGAATTAGCGAGGTTGACGAATAGGTTGCTAAAACGAAGATGTAGAATACTCGCTATCTTCGTTTTGAGGAATATGACGAATACATTCGTCATATTCGTCATCCTCGCTAATTCTAGATATGAAACCAATAGGAAAGTAGCCTTAAGTACAAATCGCAATATGCGATTATTTAAATCGCATTTTAATCGCGATAACTAGAAAATGACTAATATTCGATTTCGACGAACACGAAACGAATATTCATTCGAATATTCGCGACTTTCGTCGAAATCGAATATGGCACCTGCCGCTCATCACTATTGGTGGGCGGCAGGTGCCAACATTCCTCCCGAGGCGGAAGAAGAGGCTGAGGCAGCAGCAGAAGAGGGAGCAGGGGAGCCAGAGTGAGTTCCTTGATTTTAAGGTGTTTACTCCAATGCAGTTCATGCTTTGCATGTAGATGCCTGGTCATGCAGGTTGTGCTAAGGTTCAGAACGCTAATGCCTCGCTTCAGGCTCTGATGGCACAGCGTGCAAACCACTCGGGTCTTGTCGTCAGCACATTGTTTAAAAAGTGCCATGCCAGGGAACTCCTTGAAGCTGCCTTTGGGGTGCTCGGTCCCTGGTGGCGGTGGCCAGTAGCAGGCGAACTCTCTTGGAGGCGGCTGTTATGCTTTGCCCCCAGTGGTTGTACATCAGTGCATTCTAAGTCTTCCACCACTGGATTCCCTTGGGAAACCTTGCCAGCAGAGTCTTCAAACAGCATAAACTGAGACTGCTGCATAACTTGAGGCTCAGACAGTTTCCCTCATATGCATGGGGGTGATGTGACAGACTGATGGGCTTGGTTTTCAGGTGTCACCTGTGCGCTTTCTGCAGAAGACTGGGTGGGAGATAATGTTGTGAACATGCTGGAACAACTGTCGGCCACCCAAATGACTAGCGCCTGTACCTGCTCAGGCCTTACCATCCTTAGAACGGCATTGGGCCCCACCAAATATCGCTGTAAATTCTGGCTGGTACTGGAACCTGAGGTAGTTGGTTCACTAGGACGTGTGGCTGTGGCAGAATGGCCACGCCCTCTCCCAGCACAAGAGGGTACACTAACACCACCACGACCGTGTCCGCGTCCCTTACTAGATGTTTTCCTCATTGTTACCGTTCACCAAGCACCACAATAAGAAAAAAATATTTGGCCCAATGTATTGATTTCAAATTCAGGCCTTTTTTACAGGCACCTAACACTATCTGCCTATTTATTTATGTAGCGTATTACACTAATCCAGGCACAGCAGTAACCACTGATTTAGGGGAATATCTCTTTTAGGCTAGTATTTAGGCCCTGATGAAAGGTATCCTTTTATGGACAGATTTACAATTGGCCTGCAACAGCTCGAACACCAGATTCATGGTATTGCTATTTTGGCAATTGAATTTCACCCCAGAACAAAATATATGTTTTTATGGACACTATGAAACTTGGCCAGCCACAGCTGAAACCACTGATTTATGGTATTGCTATTTTGGCAATTGAATTTCACCCCAGAACAAAATATATGTTTTGCAGGACACTATGAAACTTGGCCTGCCACAGCTGGAACACCAGATTCATGGTATTGCTATTTTGGCAATTGAATTTCACCCCAGAACAAAATATATGTTTTTGCGGACACTATGAATCTTGGCCAGCCACAGCTGAAACCACTGATTTATGGTATTGCTATTTTGGCAATTGAATTTCACCCCAGAACAAAATATATGTTTTTATGACACTATGAAACTTGGCCTGCAACAGCTGGGACACCAGATTCAGGGTATTGCTATTTTGGCAATTGAATTTCACCCCAGAACAAAATATATGTTTTTATGGACACTATGAAACTTGGCCTGCAACAGCTGGGACACTAGATTCAGGGTATTGCTATTTTGGCAATTGAATTTCACCCCAGAACAAAATATATGTTTTTGCGGACACTATGAAACTTGGCCTGCAACAGCTGAGACACCAGATTCAGGGTATTGCTATTTTGGCAATTGAATTTCACCCCAGAACAAAATATATGTTTTTGCGGACACTATGAAACTTGGCCTGCAACAGCTGGGACACCAGATTCAGGGTATTGCTATTTTGGCAATTGAATTTCACCCCAGAACAAAATATATGTTTTTGCGGACACTATGAAATCTTGGCCAGCCACAGCTGAAACCACTGATTTATGGTATTGCTATTTTGGCAATTGAATTTCACCCCAGAACAAAATATATGTTTTTATGGACACTATGAATCTTGGCCAGCCACAGCTGAGACCACTAGATTCAGGGTATTGCTATTTTGGCAATTGAATTTCACCCCACAACAAAATATATGTTTTTATGACACTATGAAACTTGGCCAGCCACAGCTGAAACCACTAGATTTATGGTATTGCTATTTTGGCAATTGAATTTCACCCCAGAACAAAATATATGTTTTTATGGACACTATGAAACTTGGCCAGCCACAGCTGAAACCACCAGATTTATGGTATTGCTATTTTGGCAATTGAATTTCACCCCACAACAAAATATATGTTTTTGCTGACACTATGAAACTTGGCCTGCAACAGCTGGGACACCAGATTCAGGGTATTGCTATTTTGGCAATTGAATTTCACCCCACAACAAAATATATGTTTTTGCGGACACTATGAAACTTGGCCTGCAACAGCTGGGACACCAGATTCAGGGTATTGCTATTTTGGCAATTGAATTTCACCCCACAACAAAATATATGTTTTTGCGGACACTATGAATCTTGGCCAGCCACAGCTGAAACCACTGATTTATGGTATTGCTATTTTGGCAATTGAATTTCACCCCAGAACAAAATATATGTTTTTGCGGACACTATGAATCTTGGCCAGCCACAGCTGAAACCACTGATTTATGGTATTGCTATTTTGGCAATTGAATTTCACCCCAGAACAAAATATATGTTTTTGCGGACACTATGAAACTTTGCCAGCCACAGCTGAAACCACTGATTTATGGTATTGCTATTTTGGCAATTGAATTTCACCCCAGAACAAAATATATAATTTGCAGGACACTATGAATCTTGGCCAGCCACAGCTGAACCCACTGATTTATGGTATTGCTATTTTGGCAATTGAATTTCACCCCAGAACAAAATGTATGTTTATTCGGACACTATGAAACTTGGCCTGCAACAGCTGGGACACCAGATTCAGGGTATTGCTATTTTGGCAATTGAATTTCACCCAAAAACAAAATATATGTTTTTGCGGACACTATGAATCTTGGCCAGCCACAGCTGAAACCACTGATTTATGGTATTGATATTTTGGCAATTGAATTTCACCCCAGAACAAAATATATATTTTTGCGGACACTATGAAACTTGGCCTGCAAACAGCTGGGACACCAGATTCAGGGTATTGCTATTTTGGCAATTGAATTTCACCCCAGAACATAATAAATGTTTTTGCGGACACTATGAAACTTGGCCATCCACAGCTGAAACCACTGATTTATGGTATTGCTATTTTGGCAATTGAATTTCACCCCAGAACAAAATATATAATTTGCAGGACACTATGAAACTTGGCCAGCCACAGCTGAAACCACTGATTTATGGTATTGCTATTTTGGCAATTGAAATTCACTCCAGAACAATATATATGTTTTTGCGGACAATATGAATCTTGGCCAGCCACAGCTGAAACCACTGATTTATGTTATTGCTATTTTGTCAATTGAATTTCACCCCAGAACAAAATATATGTTTTTGCGGACACTATGAAACTTGGCCTGCAACAGCTGGGATGCCAGATTCAGGGTATTGCTATTTTGGCAATTGAATTTCACCCCACAACAAAATATATGTTTTTGCGGACACTATGAAACTTGGCCTGCAACAGCTGGTACACCAGATTCAGGGTATTGCTATTTTGGCAATTGAATTTCACCGTAGAACAAAAGATATGTTTTTGCAGACACAGCTGAAACCACTGATTTATGGTATTGCTATTTTGGCAATTGAATTTCACCCCAGAACAAAATATATATTTTTGCGGACACTATGAAACTTGGCCTGCAACATCTGGGACACCAGATTCAGGGTATTGCTATTTTGGCAATTGAATTTCACCCCACAACAAAATATATGTTTTGGCGGACACTATTATACTTTGACAGCCACAGCTGAAACCACGGTTTTATGGTATTGCTATTTTGGCAATTGAATTTAGCCCTAGAACAAAATATATTTTTTTGCGAACACTATGAAACCTTGCCTGCAACAGCTGGGACACCAGATTCAGAGTATTGCTATTTTGGCAATTGAATTTCACCCCAGAACAAAAGATATGTTTTTGCGGACACTATGAAACTTGGCCAGCCACAGCTGAAACCATTGATTTATGGTATTGCTACTTTGGCAAATGAATTTCACCACAGAACAAAATATATATTTTTGTGGACACTATGAAATTTGGCCTGCAATAGCTAGGACAACAGATTCAGGGTATTGCCATTTTGACAATTGAATTTCACCCCTCAACAAAATATATATTTATGCGGACACTATGAAACTTGGCCTGCAAATGCTGGGACACCAGATTCAGGGTATTGCTATTTTGGCAAGTGAATTTCACCCCAGAACAAAATATATGTTTTTGCGGACACTATGAAACTTGGCCAGCCACAGCTGAAACCACTGATTTATGGTATTGCTATTTTGGCAATTGAATTTCACCCCAGAACAAAATATATAATTTGCAGGACACTATGAAACTTTGCCAGCCACAGCTGAAACCACTGATTTATTGTATTACTATTTTGGCGATTGAATTTAACCCCAGAACAATATATATGTTTTTGCGGACACTATGAATCTTGACCAGCCACACTTGAAACCACTGATTTATGGTATTGCTATTTTGGCAATTGAATTTCACCCCAGAACAAAATGTATGTTTTTGCGGACACTATGAAACTTGGCCTGCAACAGCTGGGACACCAGATTCAGGGTATTGCTATTTTGGCAATTGAATTTCGCCCCACAACAAAATATATGTTTTTGCGGACACTATGAAACTTGGTCTACAACAGCATGTACACCAGATTCAGTGTATTGCTATTTTGGCCCCGCCAGTTAGAAACACGCCACAGTGTTTGGGGTTTGGAGCAGTCCCACCCATTTAGGCCACGTTTATTTTTGTGATTCTTATTGCTATTTTGGCAATTGAATTTCACCCCAGAACAAAATATATGTTTTGGCTGACACTATTATACTTTGCCAGCCACAGCTGAAACCACTGATTTATGGTATTGCTATTTTGTCAATTGAATTTCACCACAGAAAATAAATTATCTTTTGCCAGACAGCAGACAGTATTATACTTGGCTAGCCAAAGCTGGAACACCAGATTTAGGGGATTGGTATTTGTGCAATTGTATTTAACCCCTTAATAAAATATAGAAATTACTATCCTGAGTTTCTAGGGGTGACAATTAGCACAGCCAAGCCCCTGATGTAGGATATAGTAAAAAAAAAAAAAACTAGTATTGATGGATTGATGGACTTGGTGGCAGCCGATCACCCCAGAAAATAAGTGACAGAAAAACGCTCTGTGCAGCCTAAAAACCAGTGAGCAAGTAACTAGCAGAAGTTCAATCATTCACAGCTGTAGATCGATCCGTTCATTAGGTGCTGTTGCTCACTTTTCCCTGCCTAATCTCGCCCTCACAGAAGCTGCGTCCTCTCCCTACACTAATCAGAGCAGTGTGACGTGCGGCGCTACGTGAATCCAGCTTAAATAGAGGCTGGGTCACATGCTGCACTTGGCCAATCACAGCCATTCCATTAGTAGGCATGGCTGTGATGGGCTCTTAGGGCAAGAAGTAAAACGCTAGCTGATTGGCTGCTGTGCAGCCCTTCAGAAAGCAGGAAGTAATCGCCGAACAACAAACCCAAACTTTTTTGAAAATGTCCGGGTTCGGGTCCGTGTCCCAGACACCCCAAAATTCGGTACGAACCCGAACTATGCTCGAACTGTTCGCTCAACACTACTCATGACATAAATTTTATTCCTCTATTCTTTAATCTTGGTGTAATGATGACTGTGCTCTTGCGCACGTTTGGGAGAATGCAGGCGATAGCGGATTTTCAAAGCCTATGGTCGTGCTGAGGTAGTTCAGTGACAGTTAAGTGACCCAGAAAACAATGATTCTGCAGTGTGGGCCCAATTGTTGGCCTAGTAGGCTTCAATCATCACTTTAGATGATCACAAAGAAAATTAATGTTTTTCTATGAAAAATTATCCAGCCGATCGCTTTTGGTCTGTTCACAATGAAGCAACGACCTTATCATCTTGGGTGTGCCAACATTGCCAACACACTCATAGAGGTGATCACTTCATTGTGATACACAAGCCCCTTCACCACAACAATGTAGCGATCACGAAGGGGAATTGACACATGTAAGTACCTTGTTTTGTTTTGTTTTTGCAGCCACAGTGCAGCACCATAGGCCAGAAAAATTAGGCATGTACACATGCCTGAAAAATTAGGTATTGTTGCAGCTGGAAAAATTGATGTTTTCCAGGCAGAAAGTGTACTAAAACATGGCGGCTTGAACCCTAGTTGGTGGCGGAGAAGTCACGCAAGTCATCCGGCATGCAGAGATCAAATACAGCAGTGTGGGGACCATTTTTAGCCAAAGGCATCTCATCAGTCCCTTCGGTAACCATGCCTCATTTATCTTAATAAAGGTGAGGTAATCTAGACTTTTTTGACCTAGGCGACTTCTCTTGTCAGTGACAATACCTCCTGCTGCGCTGAAGGTCCTTTCTGACAGGACACTGGAAGCGGGGCAGGCCAGAAGTTCTATCGCAAATTGGGATAGCTCAGGCCACTGGTCAAGCCTGCACACCCAGTAGTCAATGGGTTCATCGCTCCTCAAAGTGTCGATATCTGCAGTTAAGGCGAGGTAGTCTGCTACCTGTCGATCGAGTTGTTCGAGGACTTAAAAAGTTCTGCATGTCCTCAATCAACAACACGTCTGTAAAGCGTCCTGTCCTTGCCAGCGTGGTTGTGGTAGGAGGAGGATTACTTTCACCTCTTCCCCTGTTAGATTCCCATTGTGCTGTGACATCACCCTTATACGCTGTGTAAAGCATACTTTTTAACTTGTTTTGGAAATGCTGCATCCTTTCCGACTTCCAGTAATTTGGTAACATTTCAGCCACTTTCTGCTTATACCGGGGGTCTAGTAGCGTGGCCACCCAGTACAGGTCGTTGTCCTTCAGCCTTTTTATACAAGGGTCCCTCAACAGGCATAACAGCATGAACGACCCCATTTGAACAAGGTTGGATGCCGAGCTACTCATCTCCCGTTCCTCGTCCTCACTGATCTCATTGAAGGTCTGTTCTTCCCCCCAGCCACGTACACCATGGGTCCCAGATAGGCGACAATAATGAGCACCCTGGGATACCTGCTGTAGTTGGTCTTCCTCCTCCTCAAAGCCACATTCCTACTCTGACTCCTCTTCTTTAGACTCCTCTTCCAGCGTTGCCCCAGGTCCAGCAAGCAATGATGATAAGGCTGTTCTGGTGGTGATGGTGATCACAACTCTTCCTCTTCACACTCATCTACGGCCTGATCCAGCACTCATCGCAGGGCGCGCTCCAGGAAGAAACGAATGGGATGAGGTCGCTGATGGAGTCTTCAGTGCGACTGACTAGGTTTGTCACCTCCTCAAAATGACGCATAAGCCTACAAGCATTGCGCATGAGCGTCCAATAACGTGGCAAAAAAATACCCAGCTCAGCAGAAGCTGTCCTAGCATCCTGGTCATACAAATACTCGTTGACGGCTTTTTCTTGTTGGAGCAGGTGGTCGAACATTAGGAGTGTTGAATTCAACGGTGTCGGGCTGTCGCAAATCAAGAGCCTCACTGGCATGTTGTTTCACCGCTGAATATCGGAAAAGTGCGCCATGGCTGTGTAGGAACGCCTGAAATGGCCACACACCTTCCTGGCCTGCTTCAGGACGTCCTGTAAGCCTGGGTACTTTGTACCTGGGATCGTACACACAAAGCGTTGTACGATCAGATTCAACACATGTGCCATGCTCGGCACATGTGTCAACTTGCCCAAATTCAATGTCGGCAAAAGATTGCTTCCATTGTCACACACCACTTTGCGAATCTCCAGTTGGTGCGGGGTCAGCCACTGACGCTCAAACATTTCCTTGACAGACACCTGACTGTGGGCAGATGAGCAGGAACTGCTGAAGGTAAGAGGCGGACTGGCAGGTGGTTGAGAGGGGGCAAGGAGGACAGCAGTGCTTGACGTGGCTGAAGATGCTGGACCAGGAGGAGGATGGTGGCTTTGCGTTTGTGTGCTGCTTGTACTCATGTCTTGATCCCATAGGCGTTTGTGATGTGAGATCATGTGCGTTTGCAAAGCAGTTGTACCTAGGTGGGTGTTGGACTTCCCACGACTCAGTTTCTTTTGGAACAGGTTGCAAATGGCATCGCTGTTATCAGAGGCAGAAAAAATGCCACACTGCTGAGCTTTGCAATAACTGCATTCTGATGGTGGCAACAGCATGCGTTGATTGGCGTGCTGTCTGGCTGACCCCAGGTGCCGATACATGCTGTCTGACTGTGCCACTGACTGTGCCTCTGCTCCTTGCAATGACCTCCCACTGCTTCCAAATCGTCTCCTCCTCTTCTCTGTCTCCCCATCTGAACTTTCCCCCTGTTCTTCTTCTCTTTGAGCGGGCATCCACGTGACATCCACGGACACATCGTCATCATCAACTGCTTCACTTGTATCTGACAACTCGGCAAAGGAAGCAGCAGCGGGTACAACATCATCATCATCACACCGTACGTCCATGTGTGTAATGCTGCCTGACTGAGACATATCCCGGTTATTTACATCCTCTTCATTTCTTCCAATTGATGTGTAAATAACTCCTCTGACAGATCAAGTGAAGCGGCTGTGGTGCTAGTGTTGGTGGTGGCGGCGGGCGGGAGAGTGGTAACTTGAGAGGTGCCCGAAGCTGAGCTGGAGGATGATGGTGCGTCAAGGTTCCGAGCGGAAGCTGTAGAAGATTGGGTGTCCTGTGTAAGCCAGTCAACTATGTCCTCGAGTTCAGGGTATGTGGCCTCTGAACACTGGGCATTATTCTAGAGCCAAAGGAAATCACTGCACCACAACGACCCCTGCGAGGTGGCCTGCCTCTACCTGTCATTTTTTTTTGATTAGTGGTACTATGCGTGCAAGGTACTGTGTCACTAGATATCAGTGGTGGGCAGTGGGCACAGTACAGTCTGCGGGCCTGACACACACTGGCAGGCAACTGAAATTATATTATAGGGTAAAAATTAAATGACTTTTTTATCTGCAAGGTACTGTGCCACCCGATATGAGTGGTGGGCACTGGTAGTGGGCACAGTACAGTCTGTGGGCCTGACACACATTGGCAGGCCAATGAAATTAGATTAAAGGGTAAAAATGAAATGACTTTTTTTTATCTGCATGGTACTGTTCCACCCGATATGAGTGGTGGGCACTGGCAGTGGGCACAGTACAGTCGGTGGGCCTGACACACACTGGCAGGCAAATGAAATTATATTAAAGGGTCAAAATTAAATGACTTTTTTATCTGCAAGGTACTGTGCCACCCGATATGAGTGGTGGGCACTGGCAGTGGGCACAGTACAGTCCGTTGGTCTGACATACACTGGCAGGCAACTGAAATTATATTAAGGGTAAAAATTAAATTACTTTTTTATCTGCAAGGTACTGTGCCCCCCGGTATGAATGGTGGGCACTGGCATTGAGCACAGTACAATCTCTGGGCCTGACACACACTGGCAGGCAAATGAAATTATATTAAAGGGTAAAAATGAAATGACGTTTCTATCTGCAAGGTACTCTGCCACCCTATATGAGTGGTGGACAGTGGGCACAGTACAGTCTGTGGGCCTGACACACACTGGTAAGCAACTGCAATTATATTAAAGGGTAAAAATTTAATGACTTTTTTATCTGCAAGGTACTGTGTCACCCGATATGAGTGGTGGGCACTGGCAGTGGGCACAGTACAGTCTGTGGGCCTGACACACACTGGCAGGCAACTGAAATTATAGTAAAGGGTAAAATTAAATGACTTTTTTATCTGCAAGGTACTGTGGAACCCGATATGAGTGGTGGACACTGGCAGTGGGCACAGTACAGTCAGTGGGACTGACACACACTGGCAAGCAACTGAAATTATATTCCAGGGTAAAAATGTAATGACTTTTTTATCTGCAAGGTACTGTGTCACCCGATATGAGTGGTGGGCATTGGCAGTGGGCACAGTACAGTCTGTGGGCCTGACACACACTGGCAGGCAACTGAATTTATATTAAAGGGTAAAAAAGAAATGACTTTTTTTATCTGCAAGGTACTGGTTCACCCGTTATGAGTGGTGGGCACTGGCAGTGGGCACAGTACAGTCTGTGGGCCTGACACACACTGGCAGGCAACTGAAATTATTTTAAAGGGTAAAAATTAAATTACTTTTTTATCTGCAAGGTACTGTGCCACCGGATATGAGTGGTGAGCACTGGCAGTGTGCACAGTATAGTCTGTGGGCCTGACACACACTGGCAGGCAACTGAAATTATATTACAGGGTAAAAATTGAATGACTTTTTTATCTGCAAGGTACTGTGCCATCCGATATGAGTGGTGGGCACTGGCAGTGGGCACAGTACAGTCAGTGCGCCTGACACACACTGGCAGGCAACTGAAATTATATTAATGAGTAAAAATTAAATGACAATTTTATCTGTAAGGTACTGTGCCACCCGTTATAAGTGGTAGACACTAACAGTGGGCACAGTACAGTCTGCGGGCCTGACACACACTCGCAGGCAACTGAAATTATATTAAAGGGTAAAAGTTAAATTACTTTTTTATCTGCAAGATACTGTGCCACCCGATATGAGTGGTGGGCACTGGCAGTGGGCACAGTACAGTCTGTGGGCCTGACACACACTGGCAGGAAACTGAAATTATATTCCAGGGTAAAAATGAAATGACTTTTTTATCTGCAAGGTACTGTGCCACCCGATATGAGTGATGTGCACACAGTACAGTCTGTGGGCCTCTGGCCTCTCACACACGGGAAAGCGACTGCTGGAATGTCTGCTGACTGTGAGGTACAGGGGCAAAGTTTGCTCAATGATGATGTATAGGGGGCGGACCGCACATCGCATATGTTCGCCCGCCGCGGCGTACGCGAACAAGCGATGTTCGCCAGGAACTGTTCACCGGCGAATAGTTCGGGACATCTCTACGCAGGAGCTGAACGTGCTCCTGTCCAAGTTGCTGGTGCTTCTGTCCCTCCCTTTCCAAGTGGTGGACTCTTCACCTTTCAGAGAACTGATGGCTTGTGCCAAGCCAAGGTGGAGTTTCCCAAACCGTAATTTATTTGCCAAAAAGGCAGTACCAGCCCTTCACACACATGTAGCATAGAAGGTGGGCCAGTCCTTGAGCCTGTCGGTGTCTGCCAAAGTGCATGGCAGTGCCGACGTGAGGAGATGTAACTACGGTCAGGGACAGTACATGTCATTTATGGCCTACTCGGTGAATGTGGTTTCTGCACAGCCACACCAGCAACTTGGCCAGGTCACGCCGCTTCTTCCTTCACGTTGTCTCGCCATTGATCCTGCAACAATGTCCGCCTCCTCCTCCTCATCCTCCACCATGTCCTCAGCCTCCACTGCAGGAACAAGTCACAGTGCCTCTCCAGCATACCATATGTGCATGGCATGGTGGTGTCACGCTGTTCTGCATCTCGTTTTCCTGGCCAAACGGAGTCACACAGGAGAGGAACTGCTCCGTGTCCTTTGTCAAGAAATCAAATTTCTCCACGACAACTTAAAATCGGAACCATGGTGACCGACAATAGGAAGAACATTGTGTTGTCGCTGCGTCAAGGAGGGCTGAGCCATGTGCCCTGCATGGCACACGTGTTCAATCTGGTTGTCAAGCAGTTCCTAAAGTCTTCCATCCATCTGCAAGACATCCTAAAATTGGTCAGGAAACTTTGCATGCACTACAGTCACTCGTACACCACAAATCACACCCTCCTCGAGCTGCAGCGGCAGAACGGCATCTCCCAACATAGGCTGATATGCGATGTTTCCACCCGTTGGAATTCAACCCTCCATATGTTGGACCGACTATATGAACAGAGAAAGGCCATCAACGATTTCTTGATGATGCAATTGGATAGGAGTACTCCCCTGTGCAACTTTAATGTCAGCCAGTGGCAGCTCATGCGTGACACCTGCTATTTGCTGAGGCCCTTTGAGGATTCCACATAATTTGTCAGTCGCCAGGACTACGGAATGATCATTCCACTGCTTCATGTCCTGGAACAGTTGGTGGTAACAATGGCTGGTCAGGGGACAGGAGATCTGGCGCCTAGATCTCACGGCCACATGAGCCCTGTGGGGGCTGAACTGGAAGAGGGGGAGGAGGACATTGGAACCAGGGCTGTGGAGTCGGTAGATAAATTGTCCGACTCCGACTCCGACTCCTCAGATTTTGAAACTTCCGACTCCGACTCCGACTCCTCGACTCCGACTCCTCTGTATTTAATATGCAAATACGAAGCTGTTCCACCAAGTTCTTCTAATCTTCTCTAGCACAGAGAGGTAGTTGAGCAGAAGCTGCTGCCTTCTCCTTTGTGTGCTGATCTTCTGCTGAAGAGCAGTGGGAGGATCCAGGAAGGGGCAGGGGAATGGGCATTTATTTTAAAACATGATTTTCTTAGTAGAATCCCATAGTCATGTTTAAAATTTAAGCTAACAATCTGAGTTTACATGTTTTATAGCCTTAGCTGAATGATAGCAGTTTTTCAAATGGTTTACAGCTTCAGTCTTGAACTATTGACTATCCATTCCCTTCACTTATACAAGTGTCTCCAGTCCTTAATCAGTTATCAGTGAGAGGCTAGGATAACCATGGGTTCCCTGTAACAGCAGACCACAAGACAATGGAAAGTGGAAGTATTGCCGCTCCTTAAAGGGACACTGACAGGCTGATTTTCCAGCTAAAGATATATATATACTGGTATTCATCAGAGAATTAGGAATAAAACTATACTAATGTTACCCCCAGTTAAGCTGTACTTGTGTTTAAAAACATTTTAATCTGTATGCAAATTCACTATCTTTGTGCCCAATGGGGCAGCGTCTCCTGCGGCTTTGTGCCCAGCCGCGCCCGAAGTACAGCTTCCCAGCGCTGTTTCCTCGTTATTATTCACTGCACTGGCCTTTTTTTCAGGCTAGCCGAACGCTGAATTCCTGCGCAGGCGCACGTGTAGAGTGCTGGCAGCAGCCTCGTCTGGCTATGCTGAGGCTGTGCCAGCTTTCTCTTTCCTCCTCGCTACCTAGTCCTGTTTAGTGCTGCCAGTACTCTACATGTGTGCCTGCCCCTTGGGCACAAAGGTAGAGAATTTGCATATTGATTAAAAACGTTTTTAAACACAAGTAAACCTCAACTGGGGGTAACAGTCGTCTAGTTGTATTCCTAATCCTCTGATGAATACCAGCAGATATATCTTTAGCCGGTAAATTAGCCTGTCAGTGTCCCTTTAACTGCATAGTAAAGCATATGAAAAGCTTCTTCACGGTCACTTAACGTCTTTGTTTAGCGGTAACGTGACGCACTGCATGCATTGGCCTTTATTCTTACAGTAGAGAAGTAATTAATTATAACTTTATCTGAATTGGGACATTTAAACTTGCTTTTTTTTTATTCCAATTTTTTTTTATTCCAATTTAAATCTAGTAGGAGTCGGAGTCGGAGTCGGTCCATTTTTTGCCGACTCCGACTCCGACTCCAGGTACCCAAAATTGCCTCCGACTCCGACTCCTCGACTCCGACTCCGACTCCGACTCCACAGCCCTGATTGGAACACAGGCAATGTGTAGCGAAATGGGTGGCTTTTCTACTCAGCTGAAAGGAGAGTAGGAGCAGGAGCAGCCAGAGGAGCTACAGTGCGACGAGGAAGACAAAAACACTGTGGCAGTATGCAGTGGAGATGGAGGCAGTGAGTTGATCCGAGTCTCTTGCAAAAATGGCCCGATGATGCTCAATTTCTTGTGTAGCGACAGCCAAATTTTCACCATTCGGCAGAGGGATGACTTGTGGCTCTCCACCTTGTTGGACCCTCCTACCGGTCCAGAATGGCGGCCTTTTTTTCACCCATTATGAGGGAGTAAAAACTTAACTACTACAGAAACATCCTATGTAGTCAGCTATACCTGGAGTAGGACCTGAACCAGCAAGATGAATCAGCCAGAATGTCCACCCACAAATTCCTGATGCACAGGCTCGGACTGGCCCACAGGGGTACAGGGGAATCCCCCGGTGGGCCCCGGAGCAAGGTGGGCTCCTAGTCTCCCACCCCCTGCACAAGTGGCACATAACACATTAGATTTACTGCACTACATACATATATTCAATGTACAGCACTTCAACCAGCCTATGTTCATGTAAAAAAACTTGTTAGATGATTTCTTATACTTGAATGTATCCATACAGCGGGCCCTCAAAATAAATTTTACTGGTGGGCCCTAGGTACCCCAGTCCGTCACTGCTGATGCATCTCATTAAATCATCTATGCCGTCTCATCCAAACGCTGAAAAAAGAGGTGGTTTCTTCTGGCTACCTGCCTCAGCTACTATGATGCTGTCACCCGCCTAATGCCACACTTATGATGCCAAGTGCTCCTTCTTACACCCACCTTCATCAGTGGGTACTGGTATTGCCACCCTCTGCCCCACTCTATCACGGGGTCACTTTGTGGTCTCCTGTTGCTGCTGCTGCCATCTCCACACTATGTCACCTTCACACTCTGTGGCCTCCTGATGCTGATGCTGCCATCTCCAGACTATGTAACCTTGCCACTCTGTGGTCTCCTGATGCTTCTGCTGCCATCTCCACACTATGTCACCTTGCCACTCTGTGTTATCCTGATGCTGTTTCTGCCATATCCACAATATGTCACATTGCCATTGTGTGGTATCCTGATGCTGCTGTTACTGTCATCTCCACACTACTGTATGTCACCTTGCCACTCTGTGGTATCCTGATGCTGCTGCTGCCTTATCCACACTATGTCACCTTGCCACTCTGTTGTATCCTGATGCTGCTGCTGCCATCTCCACACTGTGTCACCTATGCACTCTGTGCTATCCTGATGTTGCTGCCATCTCCACACTATGTCACCTTGCCACTCTGTATTATCCTGATGCTGCTAATGCCATCTCCACACTATGTCACCTTGCCACTCTGTGCTATCCTCCTGATGCTGCTGCTTTTACAAAATCCAGACTCAGTCATAGTGCCACACTTTTTCCTCCTCCTGATGCTGCTGCTGCTGCCATCTCCACATTCTGTCATTGGGCCACTCTGTGGTCTCCTCATGCTGCTGTCACCTCCAGACTCTGTCATTGTGCCACTCGCTTGCCTTCTCATACTGCTGTCAACTACAGCTTCTTTCATTGTTCCACTCAGTGGCCTTCTCCTGATGCTGCTGCTTTTGCTGCCACCTCCAGACTCATGTCATTGTGCTACTTGGTGGCCTTCTTATACTGATGCAAACTCCAGACTCGGTCATTGTGCCCCTCGGTGGCCTCCTCATACTGATGTGAACTCAAGACTCTTTTATTGCTCCACTCAGTGGCCTTCTCCTGATGACGCCACCTCCAGACTCGGTCATTGTGCCACTCGGTGGCCTCGTCATACTGCTGCCAGCTTCAGACTCGGTCATTGTGCCACTCGTGGCCTCCTCATACTGCTGCCAACTCCAGACTTAGTCAGTGTGCCACTCGGTGGCCTCCTCATACTGCTGCCAACTCCAGACTCTGTCATTGTGCCACTCGTTGGTCTCCTCATACTGCTGACACCTACTGTCTCTGTCATTGTCACGCTTGGTGGCCTTATCCTGATGCTGCCAACTCTAGACTCTGTCGTTGAGCTACTCGGTGGCCTACTCCTGATGCTGCCGCCACCTCCAGACTCGGTCATTGTGTCACTCGGTGGACTCGTCATACTGCTGCCAGCTTCAGACTCGGTCATTGTGCCAATCGTGGCCTCCTCATACTGCTGCCAACTCCAGACTTGGTCATTGTGCCACTCGTTGGCCTCCTCATACTGCTGCCATCTCCAGACATGGTCATTGTGCCACTCAGTGGCCCCCTCACACTGCTGCGAACTCCAGACTCGGTCATTGTGTTACTCGGTGGCCTCCTCATACTGATGCCAACTCCAGACTCGGTCATTGTGCCACTCGTGGCCTCCTCATACTTCTGTCACCTCCATACTCCATCATTGTGCCACTCGGTGGCCACCTCATACTGCTGCCACCTACAGACTCTGTCATTGTGCCACTCGGTGGCCTTCTCCTGATGCTGCTGCTACCACCTCCAGACTCTGCCATTGTGCCACTCAGTGGCCTCCTCATACTGCTGCCAACTCCAGACTCTGTCATTGTGCCACTCGGTGGCCTCCTCATACTGCTTCCACCTCCAGACCCTGTCATAGGTCCACTCTGTGGACTTCTCATGCTGTTCCCACCCTCCTTACTTCTTGACTGGTCCACTATTTTGGCTTTTGGCCTGGCTGACATCATCATTTATTTGACCCTTCTTCTGATCTGTCAGAAGGAAGGAAAAATGAGACTCTCACTGGATCCGGTTTGTGTAGCAGCTGTAATACCTGTATGATTCCATCAGAATTGGCTTATGATTTGGTAGCCAAATGCAGGAGTGGGTACAAAACACAGAAGACATGCAATTATTTCATTCCCCTGTCATCTCTGTTTTAGATCCACCTCTGTTTTTTGGGCATTAGCAATACAGTATTATTTCACTACCAAAGCACTCTCCCTATGCGTGTTAATACCAGGCACAGTGTTATACACCACCATAAAGGCTCTCAGCAGCCATGAAATAGCCGTTTTTTAACTTAATCCGCTGTGAATAATTTTGGATCGAACCAAATTTTTCACAAAAAAAATTGCCGAACTGGCGAATCGAAGTTTTTGAAAAATTCGCTCATCTCTAATAGTCACTTTAGGGTGCTAACATGAAGAACCACTAGCTAAGCCTCTGCACGCGAACAAATCTATATATGTAAAGAAGGATGTATATATTTGTGTGTATGTATGTTCCGCGATCACTCAAAACGCAACCATCGATTTCAACGAAACTTGGTATACACATCCCTTGCTACCTGGAAATAAATCTAGTGATGGTCACAGCTCTCTAGGATGTACCGTTCCTGAGATATTGGCAAAAATGATCTGCATTAGCAATACAAAACCTGCAAGTCTTTCTCTTCATATCCCAACTGCCATACACATGTCACACGTCCCTTATCAGCCAATATAAGCTCGCAGGCCCTTAGGCTGCTGTGAAGGTCAAAGTTAAGGGGATGGGCTGCTGTGGAGGTCCCATTTTGAAGTGGCGGGGCACTGTGGGGGGCTCAGTGTTAAGGGGTTAGGGAGTGTGGAGTTCACTGTTAAAGGAAGTCACTGCTGTAGAGGTCACAGTTATGGGGGATACTGTTGATATCTTTTTTTTTTTTTTTATCGTAAATATCTTCCGACTCTATTATCTTATGTTCTGTAACCTTCTACTCACTAAAAAAGACAATTCAACAAGAGAGCCGCGGGCAAGTCATTCCCTATACATAAAAGACCGGGTTGTATTCCACATTAAGCCCATAGGGCTTAAGTGTGTTCAAGGTAAAAATCCAAAAGGCTTCCTTCTTTTTCAGTGACAGTATTCTATTTCCGCCTCGCCTAGGGGCTTGAACATGATCTATGATCCAGCATCTGAGGTCTCGTTCCAAGTGTCCCAACTCCATGAAGTGTTTTGGGACTGGTAAGTCCTTGCGTTTCTGTCGAATTGAAAACCTATGGTTATTCAATCTGGTCTTCACATCGGTGGACGTCTCCCCGACATAAAGTAAATTGCAGGGGCAAAAGAGCACATAGACTACATAATTAGAGTCACAGGTCAAATAATGCTTAATGTGGTACGGTACATTAGTGATCGGATGCGTGAACTGCCTGCCCTTGCAAATGTATCTGCAATGAACACAGTGTAGACACGGATAACAGCCCTGACTACGTTGAGTCAGGAATCTCTTTGTCTCTGTGCATGCAGTGCCCACATCCGCCCGGATCAATTGATCCTTGAGATTTCTGGATCTGCGATAAGCAAAAAGGGGAGGATTTTTAAATGTCTCAATACCCCTTAATCTATCTAGGATACCCCAGTGTTTCCTGATAATACGTTTTATATCAGTGCTTTGTTCACCAAAGGGGGAGATGAATGGGATCCTATTCTGTGTTTGAGTCTTCGTTTTTTTGTTTAGCAGACCCTGTCTATCCAAATCTCGTACTTCTCTCATCTGGGTGTCCAACAATCCCGAAGGATTCCCCCGTGCCCAAAATTTATCAGCCATAGTATCCAAAGTCTGATTCAAAACAGTCTCGTCCGATGTAATTCTTCTGACTCTTAGAAATTGAGAAAAAGGCAGATGTCCGGTCATATGCTTAGGATGGTTACTTTCATACCTAAGGATGGTGTTCCTGTCTGTCAGTTTTGTGAATAGCGAGGTGGACAATTTATTATTACAAAGTTTAACTTTTGTGTCCAAAAATTGGATCTCTTCATGTGAGTACACTAAAGTGAACTGTATATCCTTATTGAAGCTATTCAAAGTCAACTGGAAATCGAACAACTCAACTGGACTGCCTGTCCAGATGAGGAAGGCATCGTCTATGTATCAGAGAGACACCCCTTTGCTTGGTTTTCCTTCCTTTGAGGGATATCTGGCTTTCATTGTGTTGTAGACCCATAACTGGGGCTCCACATTTATTTTGCATATTCCTGTTTCCCAGGGAGCTTTGCACTTTGGATTGCTGCGTTGAGACTCTTAAGTGAGGCTCCGCAGTGTTTTTTGTAGCTGGTCTCCCTGAGATCAGCTATTGTTGTGTTTGGATCGTTTATGTATCGCCACCACCGTAGTACTTTGCTGAAGTGGTGGGACACATAGACAAAGTCCTCCTCAAAGCATCGCATAACAATATTGGCATGGGTCGTTGCAGCATTCGAACCCATCGCCACCCCACGTTTTTGCCTATAAAACTGATCCTGGAATAGAAGAAAATTCTCATAGAGTACAATATGTAACAGAGAGATCACAAAGTCACTCGCGGGAGAGGTCAATGAAGACCTCCAGGTCAATGGAGGTGTATAAGGAGACAATGTCAAATGAAGCTAATATGGCCCCAGGGTAGGAGCCTAGATCAGTAGATTCTAGTCTGCGTAAAAAATCAGTTGTGTCTAAAATAAATGACGAAGCCCCCACAGCAAAAGAACCAAAGACATGATCCAAAAAAATAGCTATGTTACAAAAAATGGATTCAGAGCCTGACACAATTGGCCGACCAGGAGGGTCAACCAGTGACTTGTGGATCTTGGGCAATACATAAATCACGAAAGTTCGAGGGTGATTCACCGTGAGGTATGCGCCAAGGTCCTCGTCAATGGTACCCGTCATGGTGGCCTCAGAAAGACACTGTTGGATTAACTGCGCAATACGAAACTTAGGATCAGAATTCCCAGCCTCATATACATCTGTGTCGCTGAGTTGTCGCTTGATCTCAGCCATATATTTCTGAGTATCAAGTACAACAACGACACCCCGTTTGTCAGCAGGTTTAATAGTGAGGGAGTCGTTGTCCCTTAATTCATTAAGCGCCCCAACCTCCTCTCTAGTAAGATTAGGATGCAAAAAGTGTTTCTTAATGCAGTTCGCCTTATATAATGCAACGTCCGTTTTTACAGCAGATATAAAAGCATCAATAGCGGGTTGATTCACAACTGGCATGAAAGTACTTTGCCTGGACAGACCAAGCTTGCGTAGGGAGAATTCGCTCACCTGCGCCACCTTGGTCTCAGGTTTATCGTGGAACATCAGTTTGAGTTTGATCGATCGAAAAAAAGCCATTAGATCCCTGTCAAGATCAAACCAGTCCACTTCTGAACTAGGGCAAAAAGATAGTCCCTTTGATAATACACTTACTTGTGCAGGAGAAAGGACTACAGATGATAAATTAATAACAGTCATTTCCTTCTGTGTGTCTGTTGTCTCTACTGAGATCGTGTCTTGTTGTACCGTGCTTGACCTGGATCTCCGATGCCTGCGCCCTCCGCGTCTGGTGCGACATTTCCTTTTGGGGAAGCAACAGGACTGTTCTCTAAAAAAGACTGCCCGGTACCGTTTGTTGGAAATCTTTTCTTCTTTTTGCCATCCTTGGGAAACCAATGAGAGTTCTCAGTCTGCCATACATATATGTTCACTTTCTTGTAATCGTCCATGTCCCGGTTACATTTGGAACGTTTTGTCTCCTCTGCATCAGACTTGAACCTGGTGAGTAGTCTATATTTTTTTATAGGTTTTTCACAAAAATGGACACACGGGAAGATTGGAAACGACATGCCTACTGGGTGGAGAATTGAGAATACATATACGTTTCTTTAGCTGGACGTCCGTCTGCACCTTTGCATAGCATCAGACTAATATAGAGTGTTGGCACCTTGCTGGCATTAGAACAATGATAGGTGGCATGAGAAATATAATGTGTAATCTTGTCTCCACGGTAGCGACATTACGGAGAACCCCGTTATTATGAGGACCGTATTGAGGGCACGATTTCGGCCATTCGAACATTGTGACCACGGGGGGATCCTGTGTGTCACTCTAAGTAGGGTGTTCGTCAGCACAAGGAAGGTCACCCCCGTGATGGGAGCTGCCCCCTGTTGTAGTGCCCTCTGGCCTGTATATTCCGGCTACTACGGAAGCCCATTGAGACTTTCTGGGCATGTTTGTCAGCTACTAAGATGGAGTCTTGGTGTTCTGCCCCTTCAGAACGCATGCGTCCCGTATTTACGAAGTTTGCCCCTTTCCAAGATGGTGGCCGCATCCTCTTGGGGATACTGCTCATGTCCGGTAGTGGTCCCTTGTCACTTCCGGTTTACGATACGCTGGTGCACGCGGACGCCGAGAGTTGATACAGTATTGTATAATTTTTTTCTTCACCCGCCCGGTATGTCTGTTCCTGACTCCTCCCCGGGGTTGTCCCTTGGTCCACAACACTTATCGCATACACTTGTGACTAGGAATGCCACTGTAAGTTAGGTTTCTCTTACATATGTATTTGATTACATATGATTTATGAAATGTTTTTTTACACTAATTATGTCTTTTGATTACAACATAACTGTTTGATAAAGTATGCTTTTTTGAATAGGTGTTAGCCACGCTCAGGATATGATGTAATTGATTGTATTGTCACCTCCCACATATGCTGCACTTTAATATGCGGTTTTGCACTTATGTTCTTTGCTTGAGAAAGGCTCTATTGTTGGGCCGAAACGTCGCTTGTATACCACATGGGTGAATAAAGGAAGATTTTTTATTTACACTTCGGAGTGCTGTCCATTTTCCTCGTCTGTATTCAAGGGTTGGCTTTAACCCCTGGACCTAGCACCCACCAGCTTCATTGTTTGGTCTCTCAGTGCTGCCATTTTTTCCTTTTATATATATATATATATATATATATATCAGGCAAAATCTTATGTCATTTGCCAATATATCAATATGTGATTGAGGATTGTTTATTGAGGCAGATAAATAGATCATAGCAGACTGGAGATTAGACACCCTGGAGCCTATTTCCCTCACTTATAGCCTATGTAAATATACCTCTGATCACCTGAGTGGAATGCCTGTTAATGTGGACCATAAAATCACCATTTGTCAGTAGAACCTCTCCCAGTGTAAACATGCATGCGTTGCCAACAAACAATGAATCTGTATGGGGCAGCACCGATCGTTCGTTTCCAGAGATGATTACTGCATGTAAATTAAGTTCACACGTGTGTGTAATGATCGGGAACAAGCGGTTCATACCTAATCATTGCCCTGTGTAATCATTGCCCTGTGTAGATATGTTCCTTGCACGGAGAAATCCAAGGTAGATTTTGAACAAATTTTATTTCTTACAGGTACTCCAGCACAGGACCGGAAATGTTTGTAGTCCGTCACAAAATGGACATCCCTTCACCACTTCACATAACAGGTTGACATGTTTCGAACCGAGACAGTTCTTACTCATAACCTGAATTGTATATGTCTCAGAGCTGCTAAAATACCTTCTCCTCCCCTTTAGAACAGCTGGTGCAATCACTGGACTTTGCCACACACATAAGTAAAAGGGGGGAGGGTAGATTCACTCAGAGACAAACACAAACCACCCCCATATTAGATACACACACAATACAAAATATAACAGTACAGGTATGCTACAAAGGTATCAATTACATAAAATTAATACAAATGTTTTTTTTTAAGACTTAGATGTAATCTAAACTGTGTGTGACGCTGCGTTTTCATAATGCAGACTGAAAAAAACGCATAGTGAGAAACAGCCCAATAAAAGGAAAAGATGGAGAACAGGAAAAAATCTTGCAAAGGCTTGCAAATCGATATAAAATTTCATCTGTCTCAACATCTATATTGGAGGACAATTGATGCATCATATTAATCCAAAAAGGCATTATCAATAAAAGGGTATTATTTCTTTTTTCATGTTTCGACTAGTGGAATGTCTAGTATCAAGTTTAAAGATCCAAAAGGCTTCACGAGTCAGAATTTTTCTTTTTATGTCTCCACCTCTTATTGATACTGACACCTTTTCAAATGCAAAGGTACGGAGACTGCTCACACTTCAATTATATACCATAATAAAGAGATTGGCAGCACTCAACACTCCTACCGCTCGGTGATTGACGATATAGCGATGATATAGTTCAAGTACTGGCGAAACCTGGCTTTAATCTGTCTGCTGGTACTGCCGATGTACATTAAATCACAACTCGTACAAAGGATGATATATATAACGCCAACTGTATTACAGTTGATATGCGATTGAATCCGAAATTCATCCGTATGTAGCAAGTTGTGAAACATAGTGGTTTGCAGAGTACATGTTTTACATGGGAATCTTCCACACTTTGAGAAGCCAGTGTAATTAAGCCAGTTATTTTGGGTTTTTACTCTTGCATTAGTAAATAGGGATTGGCCCTTAGGCCTCTATTACATGGGCGTCACGTTTGAGGGGCGTATAAGAGGCAGGTGCGTTGCGGGAAAATGCGTGATTTCGCGTTTTGCACGCGCGTGTGAAAAATCGGCATGTTTGGTACCCAGACCCGAACCCGGACTTCATCACTGAAGTCTGGTTTTGGGTTGAATATTCTGTAGATTTTATTATTTTCCCTTATAACATGGTTATAAGGGAAAATAATAGCATTCTCAATACAGAATGCTTAGTAAAATGTGGATGGAGGGGTTAAAAATGAAAAACTTAACTCACCTTAGCCAATTGATCGCGTAGTTGCGATCTCTTCTTCATTCATTAGCTGCCGTCTAAAGGACCTGTGATGAGGTCACTGAGCTCATCACATGGTCCAATCACATGGTCCATCACCATGGTGATGGAACATGTGATTGGACCATGTGATGTGAAGTCACCACAGGTCCTTTAGATGGCTGTGAATGCTTGAATAAGACAGAAGAGATCGGCAACTACGCGATCAAGTGGCTAAGGTGAGTTAAGTTTTTTATTTTTAACCCCTTAATCCACATTTTACAAAGCATTCTTTATTGAGAATGCTATTATTTTCCCTTATAACCATGTTATAAGGGAAAATAATAAAGATCGGGTCCCGTCTCTTAGCAACCATGCAGGAATATCGCACTGAATCCGCACTTGATTGTGGATGCTTGCGATTTTCCAGCAGCCCCATTCACTTCTATGGGGCCTGCGTTGCGTGTAAAACGCAAAATATAGAGCTTGCTGCGATTTTCACACAACGCAGAAGTGATGCGTGCAAATCACCGCTCATGTGCACAGCCCCATAGAAATGAATGGGTCCAGATTCAGTGCGGGTGCAATGTGTCCACCTCACGCATTGCACCTGTGCAAAAATCACGCCAGTGTGAAAGGGGCCTTAGTCTGCAAAATGACCACAGTCACCGTGGTTGATTCCCATTGATTATAATATTAAGGTGTATTATACTATATTAACATTGTCTTTTTTAATACTTTGTAATGGATTTTTTAGTTCTACAGATAAAGTCACAACAACATGTTCGCAACATTTTGTTGAAATAAAAGAAATGTTTTTTCTTGCTATGAATATGGCAATTTCATTTAATATCAATTTGGTGAGAAGAATTCAGAAGGAGAATATGTTGTCCTACTGTCTTATATATATTTTCTCTCTCTAATTTTATTTCCCCCTCTTAGTATCCACCTATCTACTAATAGGTCCTTGTTGTTTTGTGATTTTTAGAAAAGCTGCTTTACAAATTTGTTCTTAGCTCAGTCTAAGATTGAATTGCAAACTGGATAACTTAAGGCATGCATTAGTTTGTTATCCACATTTCACATTCATAACATATGGTTTATCTCTAATTCTACTGTTCTCAACTTAATTTCCTTACTTGCATACTGAACATATTGTATGCCTTTAGGCGTCTTCTTCTTGCCTGATTTGACAGTTTTACAAAGAATAAACATGTTAAAAGAAAACACATTGTTGAACTATTCTTTAAATTACGTAGATATAATATATATGTATATTATACTAATACACCTACCCGCACCATGCAGTAAATGTATGGTGGCATGGCAATTATTATGTTGCTGCATCATACTATACATTTACTGCATAGCGCCAGAACCGCCTACATCAGTAACATGTTTAAAGTTTAACATACATATGACACCCTGCTGCCGAGATCAGTGATGGCATTGATCCATGCCATTTAATGGCCTAGATGCTGCAGTCTGTAGCAATCATGACATCTAAGAAGTTTACAGAGGGAGGGCTCTCTCTCCCTCATCTGGCCTCCTGTGAAGTGATTGCAGCGGGCACCATAACCACCAGGTCTCTGCTGTTTTAATGTCTGTAATTGGCAATAAATGGTTGGTAATTGGCAATAAATAATTGGTATGCATTATGCGAGTAAAAGTTCAAGAATCAAGACAAGTGGGAAGGGATGGATCACTGTCAGTCACATGATATGCGGCCATCCTCACACAACTCTGCCCACTCTCACGGCACTCAGCGCTCTGTCTGTGTTGGAACCTGGCCAGCTTCTTCCTGCCTGCGCGCGCCTGCAGCTACTCCTGGGCGGTGGCTGAGAGTGAGAGAGCCTGAGTCAGAGAAGAAGAGAATATGAGATTCAAGAAAAAGAGTTTGAGAGGATTGAAGTCGGACTGGACTGGAGTTTATGCTTCAAGAAGAGTAGTGACAGCAGTGTAAGTAAAAATAATAATGAAACGTAAATCAGATTCAAGATTCAAAGCCCCCACCCCACACCAGGCTACAGACAGTGACAGTGTAATCTGCGTAAATTCATCCAGCAGCAGCAGCTCCAGCCCCCAGACTTAAGAATTGAGGGAACTAACTGGCCACCACCATGCTGGTCCACATCACTTATTGTGCAGGCTGCATGGTTTGATGTATTTTTTCTGGTCTCCTCAACAATAAAGAAAGTAAATTTCTTATGGAAATTACAAGAGAAAGCTAGCATGTGACCGTAATGAGTCATGCATGCACTCCAGACTGAGTCCACAGTCACACATGCTTGCAGCATCCATTCCACACACAGGGGCCCCATAATTTCCTATTGCCCGGGGGCTCCATGAGTTGTCAGTCCGCCCCTGTTGATCATCATGCATTCTGATAAGTTTTGTCACCATTGACAATAAATGGGGTAAAAACAGATATGTTTAATTCAGGTTTTGAGATCATCTGCCGGATCTCAAAACCTAACCTCTAAGATGCTGTTGTCAAATGAGACCATAGCATCCAAAACCGCTAAAACTGGAACCTGCTCACTTCCTGGCCCGGGACACCCTCCGCTGGCTAAGATTGGGGAAGATGTTCAATAATAATTATACTGAAAACTAAGATCCCAGCAACATGTAGTTTCTTCAATGCTTCTTTATTGATCCAAGAATTAATATACAATAAGCCCCTTCATGGGACGCGTTTCGGCTAGTTTAGCCTTCCTCAACCATATCACCCAAAAGTGACACCCATACATCTTATATAGACTGACCAATCAAATTCTAATGACATCACAGATGAATTAACCAATCCTGAACATTTAATCAAACCTAGAAAAATGTTAACCCCATACTGAGTGTTTTTCTATGTGCTTTTCTTTTTTTCTTTTTTCTCCTTCTTTTCACTAACGTGTTGTTGATGTCTATAGAAAAAATATATAGATTCATGAACACATAAAACATATAACAATTATCTAAAAGGGTACATCAAAATGCCCTCAATTCATATTCTCTATTCAGACCTTTTGGATATAATGTATCCAAAGTATGAATCCAATACGCCTCCTTTTTGCGTAATACGGTTTTTATGTCACCCCCTCTTCTTGGAGGATATATCCGTTCAATTACTTGATATTTCAACTGTGAAATCGAATGTTTATGTTGGATAAAATGTGCAGGGACAGGTAACAATAGATTTTTTTTGCGTATAGTCAATTTATGTTTGCATATTCGATCTTTTAACATCTGCATGGTTTCCCCCACATATAGTAGACCACAAGGGCATTTTATCAAATAGATGACAATTTGACTGTCGCAAGTTTGATAGCACTTGACCTGAAACTGTTTGCCTGTATGGGGGTGATGAAAGACAGATCCCTTGAGGACATTTGTGCACTGTGCACAATGAAGGCACGGAAAAGTGCCCGACCTCTGTGGTTTAAGCAGACTCTGTATGGGCGTTTTTTTCAAACTTCCAATATCCGCATGCACTAGTTGGTCCCTAAAGTTTGTGTTACGTTTATTACGTACTAATGGAGGGTTTTGAAATTCCTTTACCAAGGGATATGATCGAGCCAAACAGTGCCGGTGCTTGCGGATAATGGAATCGAAACATTGATTAAAGGGGTGGTATTTATGCACAAATGCTATGCGTTCCTGATTAGATTTATTTTCAGCCTGGGTATATGTGGTTGTCCTGGCCTCCTCTAGCAACTTCTTAGGATACCCTCTCTGGAGGAATCTGGATGTCATTTCATCCAGTCTTTCCTGCTGGATCTCAGGATCCATCACTAATCTCGTGACTCACATAAATTGCGATTTTGGTATTGCCCGTTTAGTGGCTGAGGGGTGTGAACTGTCATAATGGAGAAGACTATTTCTATCGCTGGTTTTTCTGTAAATGTCTGTATAGAGAAAACCTTTCTCATATTTCTTCACCATTGTGTCTAAGAAGGCAACTGAGTCCTGGCTATAGATGCAAGTAAATTTCTATTCCTCCCACACACTATTGAGATGTTCCATGAAATAAAGGAGGGACTCGAATGGCCCCGCCCATACGCAAAATACGTCATCTATAAAGCGTTTCCAAACTAATTAACATTTATGAAAATGCTCATGTGTGTATACAAATTGACTTTCAAGAGATCACATATACGTATTTGCGTAGGGCGGGGCCACATTCGAGCCTATCGCGGTGCCCCGCCTCTGTTCAAAAAAGTCATCTCCTAAGAGAAAATAATTTTCTGTCAGAATTAACCTTAATATCTCCAAAATAAATTTCTGCTGGTCCTCAGTATATTGACTGGACTGCAAAAGCACCGCAACTGCATCAATTCCCTTTGTGTGCTCAATGGACGTATATAAACTCACTACATCCACTGTTACCAGCGAGCTGTCAGGTGGAACAGTTTCCAATTCATTCATGATTTTTAAAAAATGCGCTGTGTCCAGCAGAAAAGATTGCGTATTTTTAACCATTGGGGTTAATGCTTTTTCAAGCATGATTGCAAGAGGTGAAAATACTGAGTTTACTTAGGCCCCAATTGGTCTCCCCGGAGAGTTCTCCAGCGTCTTATGCACTTTGGGAAGTACATAAAATACTGGAGTCTCCGGGTAGGGATTCACCAGAAATTCTTGCAATTTGCTATCACTGATGCCTCACCCTGCATAATCATTCACCATAATCTGTATTTTAGTTTTTATATTAAATACCCGATTATATTTCAGTCTCTGGTATGTATCAGTATCTGACAATTGGCGTTCGACCTCTCTGGTATATGTACTTTTCTCCATTATTAAAATGGAGCCGCCTTTATCGGCAGGTTTTATTTATAAAGACTCATCTTTCATCAAATTCTCTATTGCTCTGCGTTCTGTATTAGAGATGTTCTGTTTAATTCTCAATGTCCCTTTCTTGATATCACCGAGTGTCTTTTTTGTGTCTCTCATCACCAATTCGATAAATGTCTCTGCCGGGTGATAGACTTTAGGGGGATTAAAGTTACATTTCAGACGCAGTCCAAAATCTGTAAATTTAATCATATCCCCGCTACCTTCCTTATTGCTTTCCATTGTATGCCCAATCTGTGTCTGGTCCCTTGTTGCAAAGTGGGCTTTATGCCGCACCTTGCGATACAATTGTTGCAGACAAATATCCATATGGAATGTATCAAATGTGGTAGTCGGACTGTATGTCAGTCCCTTATCTAATGTCTGCATCGGTGTAGTGTCGATTAGTTTATATGACAAATTGATGATCATGGAGGTACTCTTACCTGAGACCGCGTCAGCACCATCTGTGCCATCTGTCTCGTCCCGATGTCTCCGGTGTTTTTGGCCTACACGGCGTTTCCTCGTGGAGGACTAGTGATGTCACGAACATAAAATTTTCAGTTCGCGAACAGCGAACACGAACTTCCGCAAATGTTCGCGAACGGGCGAACCGGGCGAACCGCCATAGACTTCAATTGGCAGGCGAATTTTAAGACCCACAGGGACTCTTTCTGGCCACAATAGTGATGGAAAAGTTGTTTCAAGGGGTCTAACACCTGGACTGTGGCATGCTGGAGGGGGATCTATGGCAAAACTCCCATGGAAAATTACGTAGTGGACGCAGAGTCGGGTTTTAATCCATAAAGGGCATAAATCAACTAACATTCCTAAATTGTTTGGAATAACGTGCTTTAAAACATCCAGTGTGTGTATACGATCAGGTATGATGTTGTATCGATCAGGTAGTGTAAGGGTTACGCCCGCTTCACAGACATTGACAGACCAAACTCCCCTTTTAATGCACCGCAAACAACCGCAAACAGTTCATTTGCACAACCCCAAACTCCCCATTTGCACAAGGTGGGATACCAAGCTAGCCACGTCCCGGTGATGTCATTGAAGGTTTCTTCCTCCAACCAGCCACGTAGAACACCAAGGGTCCCCAAAAGGTGAATTGAATTGATTTTTCGAACGGGGAGATGGTTAAAAAAACGCTGGCTCCCTCCACTCTGTTTTAAACCACGGTGACTGCGTCTGCGCCGTTCAATTTAATGTCACACCCGATATGAGTGGTATTTTCTGTAGTACTATTCTCATCAGTTTAATCCCTCTAACGTCCCCGACTCCCCAATCTGGGGGCCATTTATTGAATAGATTTTTCGAACGGGGAGATGGTTAAAAAAACGCTGGCTCCCTCCACTCTGTTTTAAACCACGGTGACTGCGTCTGCGCCGTTCAATTTAATGTCACACCCGATATGAGTGGTATTTTCTGTAGTACTATTCTCATCAGTTTAATCCCTCTAACGTCCCCAATCTGGGGGCCATTTATTGAATAGATTTTTCGAACGGGGAGATGGTTAAAAAAACGCTGGCTCCCTCCACTCTGTTTTAAACCACGGTGACTGCGTCTGCGCCGTGCAATTTACTGTCACACCCGATATGAGTGGTATTTTCTGTAGTACTATTCTCATCAGTTTAATCCCTGTTACGTCCCATATCAGCAAGCAGCTTGGTCGGTCCTCTTACTCCCAAATTGGGGCACTGCGCGTGCACAGAGCAATGTGCTGTGACACCCTATATGAGTGGTGTCTTAACTAGTACTATTCCTATCAGTTTAATCCCTGTTACGGACCCTATCCGGTCGAATTGATTAACCATTGTCGAATTAGCGAACCATTACGACATCATGAAATAATTTAGTTCTGAGCTCTGTACTTGACTTTGTATTGGAATTGATGGGGATTTTTTTAATTGTCTGCATCATTTCTAATAAACCATTAAGAGACTTTATTATGATTTTTTATTTTATGTATTAAAAACCCATACAACATATAAAAAAAAAAGGTAAATTAATGTTTTTTCTATGAAATATTATCCAGCCGTCCGATCGCTTTTGGTCTGACCATAATGAAGCAACGGCCTTATCATCTGGGGTGTGGCAACATTGCCAACACACTTATAGAGGTGATGATTGCTTCATTGTGATACGCAAGCCCCTTCACCACAACAAGGTAACGATCACGAAGGGGAATTGACACTTGTATGTGCCTTTTTTTTTTGGTTTGTTTTTGCAGCCACAGTGCTGCACCATAGGACAGAAAAATTAGGCATGTACACATGCCTGAAAAATGACATTCTATCAGCCGCTATTGTAGCAGCAGCCGGAAAAATTGATGTTTTCCAGGCAGAAAAGTGACTAAAACATTGCGGCTTGAACACTGGTTGGTGGTGAAGAATTCACGAAAGTCATCCGGTATGCAGACATTAAATAAAGCAGCGTGGGGACCATTTTGAGGCCAAGGCATGTAATCAGGCCTTTTGTTAGTCAAACGTATCCCCCACTGACAGTCCCTTTGGGATCCATGCCTCATTCATCTTTATGAAGGTGAGGTAATCAACACTTTTTTGACCGAGGCGACTTCTCTTGTCAGTGACAACGCCTCCTGCTGCACTGAAGGTCCTTTCTGACAGGACACTTGAAGCAGGGCAGGCCAGAAGTTCTATCACGAACTGGGATAGCTCAGGCCACAGGTCAAGCCTGCACACCCAGTAGTCAAGGGGTTCATTGCTCCTCAGAGTGTCGATATCTGCTGTTAAGGTGAGGTAGTCTGCTACCTGTTGGTCGAGTCGTTCTCTAAGGCTGGATCCCGAAGGGCTGTGGCGATGAGTAGGACTGAAAAAGCTCCGCATGTCCTCCATCAACAACACATCAGTAAATCGTCCAGTCCTTGCCGCTATGGTAGGAGGAGGATTACACTCACCTCTTCCCCTGTTAGATTCCCGTTGTGCTGTGACATCCCCCTTATAAGCTGTGTAAAGCATATTTTTTAGTTTGGTTTTGAACTGCTACATCCTTTCCGACTTTCGGTAATTTGGTAACATTTCTGCCACTTTCTGCTTATACCGGGGGTCTAGTAGCGTGGCCAGCCAGTACAGATCGTTCTCCTTTATCCTTTTTTTACGTGGGTCCCTCAACAGACATGACAGCATGAAAGACCCTATTTGAACAAGGTTGGATGCAGAGCTACTCATTTCCCGTTCCTCGTCCTCACTGATGTCATTGACGGTCTGTTCTTCTCCCCAGCAACGTACAACACCATGGGTCCCAGATAGGTGACAACAACGAGCACCCTGGGGTGCCTGCTGTGGTTGGTCTTCCTCCTCCTCAAAGCCGCCACATTCCTCCTCTGACTCCTCTTCCTCATACTCCTCTTCCAGCGTTGCTGCAGGTCCAGCAAGCGATGATGACAAGGCTGTTTCTGGTGGTGATGGTGACCACAACTCTTCCTCTTCCTCTTCACGCTCATCTACAGCCTGATCCAGAACTCTTCGCAGGGCACGCTCCAGGAAGAAAACAAATGGGATAAGGTCGCTGATGGTGCCTTCGGTGCGACTGACTAGGTTTGTCACCTCCTCAAAAGGACGCATGAGCCTACAGGCATTGCGCATGAGTGTCCAGTAACGTGGCAAAAAGATTCCCAGCTCCGCAGAGGCTGTCCTAGCACACCGGTCATACAAATACTCGTTGACGGCTTTTTCTTGTTGGAGCAGGCGGTCGAACATTAGGAGTGTTGAATTCCAACGTGTCGGGCTGTCGCATATCAAGCGCCTCACTGGCATGTTGTTTCGCCGCTGAATATCGGAAAAATGCGCCATGGCCGTGTAGGAACGCCTGAAATGGCCACACACCTTCCTGGCCTGCTTGAGAACGTACCGTAAGCCTGGGTACTTCGACACAAAACGTTGTACGATGAGATTCAACACATGTGCCATGCACGGCACATGTGACAACTTGCCCAAATTTAATGCCGCCAACAGATTGCTTCCATTGTCACACACCACTTTGCCGATCTCCAGTTGGTGCGGGGTCAGCCACTGATCCACCTGTGCGTTCAGGGCGGACAGTAGTGCTGGTCCTGTGTGGCTCTCTGCTTTCAGGCAAGTCAACCCCAAGATAGCGTGACACTGTCGTATCCGGGATGTGGAATAGCCCCTGGGGAGCTGGGGGGAATCAGTTGATGTGCAGCCAGACGCCGCAGCAGAAGAGGACTCAGCCGAGGAGGATATCGAAGAGGATGGAGTAGGAGTAGAGGAGGTGGCAGTAGGTCTGCTTGCAAGTCGTGGTGGTGTCACCAACTCCACTGCGGAGCCACGCATTCCATGCTTGTCAGCCGTCAGCAGGTTGACCCAATGCGCAGTATATGTGATATACCTGGCCTGACCGTGCTTTGCAGACCAGGTATCAGTGGTCAGATGGACCCTTGCCCCAACACTGTATGCCAGAGATGCCATGACTTCCTTTTCAATGACATGGTAGAGGTTTGGGATTGCCTTTTTGAAAAAAAATTTTGTCCGGGTACCTTCCACTGTGGTGTCCTAATAGCGACAAATTTTTTGAAGGCCTCAGACTCTACCAGCTGGTATGGTAAAAGCTGGCGGGCTAAGAGTTCCGTCAAGCCAGCTGTCAGTCGCCGGGCAAGGGGGTGACTTTGTGACATTGGCTTCTTATGCTCAAACATGTCCTTGACAGACACCTGACTGTGGGCAGATGAGCAGGAACTGCTGAAGGTGAGAGATGGAGTGGCGGGTGGTTGAGAGGGGGCAGGGAGGACAGCAGTGGTTGACGTGGCTGAAGATGCTGGACCAGGAGGAGCATGGTGGCTTTGAGTTTGTGTGCTGCTTGTACTCATGTGTTGATCCCATAGACGTTTGTGATGTGAGATCATGTGCCTTCGCAAAGCAGTTGTACCAAGGTGGGTGTTGGACTTCTCACGACTCAGTTTCTTTTGGCACAGGTTGCAAATGGCATTGCTTTTATCAGAGGCAGACACACACAAAAAATGCCACACTGCTGAGCTTTGCAATGACGGCATTCTGGTGGTGGCAACAGCATGCGTTGACTGGCGTGCTGTCTGGCTGACCCCAGGTGCCGATACATGCTGTCTGACTGTGCCACTAACTCCTTGTGACGACCTCCCCCTGCTTCCAACTCGTCTCCTCATTCTCTCTGTCTCCCCTTCAGAACTTTCCCCCTCTTCTTCTCTTCGAGCAGGCACCCACGTGGCGTCCGTGGACACATCGTCATCATCAACCACTTCACTTGTATCTGACACCTCAGCAAAGAAAGCAGCAGCAGGTACAACATCATCATCATCATCATCACACTGTACGTCCATGTGTGTAATCCTACCTGACTGAGACATATCCCCATAATCTACATCATCTGGCAATAATGGTTGCGCATCACTAATTGCATCCAACTGATGTGTAAATAACTCCTCTGACGGATCAAGTGAAGCGGCTGTGGTGGCTGTGGTGGTAGTGGCGACAGGCGGGAGCGTGGTAACTTGAGAGCAGGTGACCGAAGCTGAGCTGGAGGAGGATGGTGCGTCAAGGTTCTTAGCGGAAGCTGTTGAAGATTGGGTGTCCTGTCTAAGCCAGTCAACTACGTCCTCAGAATTTTTCGGGTTCAGGGTACGTGGCCTCTGAACACTGGGCATTATTCCAGGGACAGTGGAAATCACAGCACCACGACCACGACGGCTCGTGCTGGGTGGCCTGCCTCTGCCTGTCATTTTTTTTTTAGATAAGTGGTACTACGCGTGCTAGGTACTGTGCCACCCGGTATGAGTGGTGGGCACTGGCAGTGGGCACACTACAGTCAGTGGAAGCGGGCCTGGCACACACTGGCAGCAGGCAAGCAACTGAATTTAGACTACTGTCTAAAAATTAAATGCCTTATTTATCGGCAAGCTACTGTGCCACCCGGTATCAGTGGTTGGCACTGGCAGTGGGCACACTACAGTCAGTGGAAGCAGGCCTGACACACACTGGCAGCAGGCAAGCAACCGAATGTAGACTACTGTCTAAAAATGAAATGCCTTATTTATCGGCAAGCTACTGTGCCAGCCGGTATCAGTGGTTGGCACTGGCAGTGGGCACACTACAGTCTGTGGAAGTGGGCCTGACACACACTGGCAGCAGGCAAGCAACTGAAATTAGACTACTGTCTAAAAATGAAATGCCTTATTTATCGGCAAGCTACTGTGCCACCCGGTATCAGTGGTTGGTACTGGCAGTGGGCACACTACAGTCAGTGGAAGCAGGCCTGACACACACTGGCAGCAGGCAAGCAACTGAATTTAGACTACTGTCTAAAATTAAATGCCTTATTTATCGGCAAGCTACTGTGCCACCCGGTATCAGTGGTTGGCACTGGCAGTGGGCACACTACAGTCAGTGGAAGCAGGCCTGACACACACTGGCAGCAGGCAAGCAACCGAATGTAGACTACTGTCTAAAAATGAAATGCCTTATTTATCGGCAAGCTACTGTGCCACCCGGTACCAGTGGTTGGCATTGGCAGTGGGCACTCTACAGTCAGTGGAAGCAGGCCTGACACACACTGGCAGCAGGCAAGCAACTGAATTTAGACTACTGTCTAAAAATGAAATGCCTTATTTATCGGCAAGCTACTGTGCCACCCGGTATCAGTGGTTGGCACTGGCAGTGGGCACACTACAGTCTGTTGAAGTGGGCCTGACACACACTGGCAGCAGGCAAGCAACTGAAATTAGACTACTGTCTAAAAATGAAATGCCTTATTTATCGGCAAGCTACTGTGCCACCCGGTATCAGTGGTTGGCACTGGCAGTGGGCACACTACAGTCTGTTGAAGTGGGCCTGACACACACTGGCAGCAGGCAAGCAACTGAAATTAGACTACTGTCTAAAAATTAAATACCTTATTTATCGGCAAGCTACTGTGCCACCCGGTACCAGTGGTTGGCATTGGCAGTGGGCACTCTACAGTCAGTGGAAACAGGCCTGACACACACTGGCAGCAGGCAAGCAACTGAATTTAGACTACTTTCTAAAAATGAAATGCCTTATTTATCAGCAAGCTACTGTGCCACCCGGTATCAGTGGTTGGCACTGGCAGTGGGCACACTACAGTCTGTGGAAGCAGGCCTGACACACACTGGCAGCAGGCAAGCAACTGAAATTAGACTACTGTCTAAAAATGAAATGTCTTATTTATCGGCAAGCTACTGTGCCACCCGGTATCAGTGGTTGGCACTGGCAGTGGGCACACTACAGTCAGTGGAAGCAGGCCTGACACACACTGGCAGCAGGCAAGCAACTGAATTTAGACTACTGTCTAAAAATGAAATGCCTTATTTATCGGCAAGCTACTGTGCCACCCGGTATCAGTGGTTGGCACTGGCAGTGGGCACACTACAGTCTATGGAAGTGTGCCTGACACACACTGGCAGCACGCAAGCAACTGAAATTAGACTACTGTCTAAAAATGAAATGCCTTATTTATCGGCAGGCTACTGTGCCACCCGGTATCAGTGGTTGGCACTGGCAGTGGGCACACTACAGTCAGTGGAAGTGGGCCTGACACACACTAGCAGCAGGCAAGCAACTGAAATTACACTAAAGTGTAAAAATTAAATGCCTTTTTTTGATGCAAAGTACTGTGCCACACAGGATGACAGGGGTGGGCACTGGCAGTGGGCACACTACAGTCAGTGGAAGTCGGCCTGACACACACTGGCAGCAGGCAAGCAACTGAAATTACACTAAAGTGTAAAAATTAAATGCCTGTTTTTGATGCAAAGTCCTGTGCCACACGGGATGACAGGGGTGGGCACTGGCAGTGGGCACACTACAGTCAGTTGAAGTCGGCCTGACATACACTAGCAGCAGGCAAGCAGCTGAAATTACACTAAAGTGTAAAAATTAAATGCCTTTTTATGCAAAGTCCTGTGCCAGCCGGTATGAGTGGTGGGCACTGGCAGTGGGCACACTACAGTCAGTGGAAGTCAGCCTGACACACACTGGCAGGCAACTAACCTTAGATTAAAGTGTAAAAATTAAGTGCCTTTTTTTATGCAAAGTCCTGTGCCACACGGGATGACAGGGGTGGGCACTGGCAGTGGGCACACTACAGTCAGTTGAAGTCGGCCTGACACACACTAGCAGCAGGCAAGCAGCTGAAATTACACTAAAGTGTAAAAATTAAATGCCTTTTTATGCAAAGTCCTGTGCCAGCCGGTATGAGTGGTGGGCACTGGCAGTGGGCACACTACAGTCAGTGGAAGTCAGCCTGACACACACTGGCAGGCAACTAACCTTAGATTAAAGTGTAAAAATTAAGTGCCTTTTTTATGCAAAGTCCTGTGCCACACGGGATGACAGGGGTGGGCACTGGCAGTGGGCACACTACAGTCAGTTGAAGTCGGCCTGACACACACTGGCAGGCAACTAACCTTAGATTAAAGTGTAAAAATGAAATGCCTTTTTTTGATGCAAAGTCCTGTGCCACACGGGATGACGGGGGTGGGCACTGGCAGTGGGCACACTACAGTCTGTGGGCCTGGAGCTCCTCACACACAGGCAGGCCAGGCAAATGCAATATGTATATAAAGGAAAAAAAAAGCAGACTAATGTAGCAGCCCTAAAAAGGGCTTTTTGGGGTGCTGTCAGGACGCCGGGAACTGTTCGCCGGCGGATAGTTCGGGCCATCTCTATGGAGGACGCCATCTCTGCAAGCACCCCCGAAAAGGGCGCGTATCTCTGAAACTGTTGATTTCGCTCCCAGAGCTTGACATATACTGACCTCCCGATCTGGGACCGCCTCTGTAGCCATAGCGTGGTCGCTGCTGCAAGAATCTTGCCATCGATACACCCGGTTCAGCAGATAATCTTCACTATCCCGGAGAAACTTGGAACGTTTCTTATCTTGTGTTTCCTTGTGGTAGGTAGAGATGTATTCCTCCACTTTCTCTTTTAATTGTAAAAATTCTTCTTGGGGAAGAGAATCTGTTCCACAGTGTCGGTTTTTACTTTAATCTTAGTAACTGCCCTCTGTAGTCTCCCGAAGCAGCATCAGATCCAACGAACATTTATTAATTATTTTTTCAAAGTCTAAACAGTAATCTTGATCCTCAGAGAAAAAAGTCGGGCGTAGATGTACCCGCATACCTCTCAGAATGTGATTTAATTTAAAATATTCCGCCAGAGTGGTAATATGTAGTTCATAGGAAGCCACTCGCCCAGGGGCGTTGCTATAGGGGGTGCAGAGGTAGCAGTCGCTACCGGGCCCAGGAGCCTGAAGGGGCCCAAAGACACTTTTGCCGCATTAGAAGACACACAAAGCACTGAGGGAAGGGGGGCCCAAGCTGAACTCTTGCACCAGGGCCAATGAGCCTTTAGCTACGCCCCTGCACTCGCCTGAATTCCCGCTCCCATTGTCTCTTTTTTAGCTCACTCATGGGATTTGATAAGAATTCATTCGATGGTGTCGTCTGTGATAGAATCCGTGTAGCATCTCATCTTCTTCATTGAAGCTGAGGGTATTTGCAGTATTTGTCATGGGTAGGATGTTTCTGTGGTGCTTGTGGTTCGCGCCGGTATCCTCCATTGTATGCAATTTTTGCTGGGGATAGCCGTTCGCTGCGAACCACATGCGGAGGAACTTCCCCCCCAGTTAGAAACACGCCACAGTGTTTGGGGTTTGGAGCAGTCCCACCCATTTAGGCCAGGTTTATTTCTGTGATTCTTGTTTTATATGTATTGAATGTGCCATTGCATATGGCTGGTAAACATTCTGTTGCACCTGGAAGCCGGTGTCACATGGTCTGTTGTAGGTGTAGCTTGCGGCCTCATTTGTTCCCCATTGCATTGTTGGTCCTGCAATGCAGGTGAGTGGGAGGGGGCTGTAGGCTGCTCAATACCTTTTCAGACCTTGTTCACACACCATAGGTAGTCTAGTGGTAGGACCCCATGCCATGCTGAGATACCGTGACGTGGTGCTTGAAGGGGCTCCGATATGTTCCTGATTGGAAATATTGGCGAATCTCTCAGCATTTAACATCAGAGTGAGGGACTAGCCAGTGTTGTCAGTTGCTTATCCATGTGGTGCATCTTTTTTCTGTGAGTTATGTGTTTATATATTTTCATCCGCACATGGTTTATTTTGTGTAGGATGTTTGTGTGGTGCTTGTGGTTCGCGCCGGTATCCTCCATTGTATGCAATTTTTGCTGGGGATAGCCGTTCGCTGCGAACCACATGCGGAGGAACTGCCCCCCAGTTAGAAACACGCCACAGTGTTTGGGGTTTGGAGCAGTCCCACCCATTTAGGCCACGTTTATTTCTGTGATCATTGATAGCAAATTGCAAGAATTTCTGGTGAATCCCTCCCCGGAGACTCCAGTATTTTATGTACTTCCCAAAGTGCATAAGACGCTGGAGAACCCTCCGGGGAGACCAATTGTGGCCTCAGTAAACTCAGTATTTTCACCCTTTGCAATCATGCTTGAAAAAGCATTAACCCCATTGGTTAAACATACACAATCTTTTCTGCTGGACACAGCACATTTTAAAAAATCATGAATGAATTGGGTACTGTTCCACCTGACAGCTGGCTGGTAACAGTGGATATAGTGAGCTTATATATGTCCATTGAGAACATGAAGGGAATTGATGCAGTTGCGGTGTTTCTGCAGTCCAGTCAATATACTGAGGACCAGCAGAAATTTATTTTGGAGATATTAAGGTTGATTCTGACAGAAAACTATTTTCTCTTGGAGATGACTTTTTTGGACAGAGGCGGGGCACCGCAATGTGCTCGAATGTGGCCCTGCCCTACGCAAATACTTAATGTCATCTTTTGAAAGACAATTTGTATACACACATGAGCATTTTCATAAATGTTCATTAGTTTGGAAACGCTTTATAGATGGCGTAATTTGCGTAAGGGCGGGGCCACTCGAGTCCCTCCTTTATTTCATGGAACATCTCAATAGTGTGTGGGAGGAATAGAAATTTACTTGCATCTATAGCCAGGACTCAGTTGCCTTCTTTGACACAATGGTGAAGAAACATGAGAGAGGTTTTTTCTATACAGACATTTACAGAAAAACCAGCGATAGAAATAGCCTTCTCCATTATGACAGTTCACACCCCTCAGCCACTAAACGGGCAATACCAAAATCGCAATTTATGCAAGTCACGAGATTAGTGACGGATCCTGAGATCCAGCAGGAAAGACTGGATGAAATGACATCCAGATTCCTCCAGAGAGGGTATTCTAAGAAGTTGCTAGAGGAGGCCAGGACAACCACATATACCCAGGCTGAAAAGAAATCTAATAAGGAAAGCATAACATTTGTGCATAAATACCACCCCTTTAATCAATGTTTCAAATCCATTATCCGCAAGCACTGGCACTGTTTGGCCCAATAATATCCCTTGGTAAAGGAATTTCAAAACCCTCCATTAGTACGTAATAAATGTAACACAAACTTTTGGGACCAACTAGTGCATGCGGATATTGGAAGTTTAAGAAAAACGCCCATACAGAGTCTGCTTAAACCACAGAGGTCGGGCACTTTTCCGTGCCTTCATTGTGCACAGTGCACAAATATCCTCAAGGGATCTGTCTTTCATCACCCCCATACAGGCAAACCGTTTCAGGTCAAGGGCAAATGTCATCTATTTGATGTGGGGGAAACTATGCAGATGGTAACAGATCGAATATGCAAACATAAATCGACTATTTGCAAAGAAAATCTATTGTTACCTGTCCCTGAACATTTTATCCAACATAAACATTCAATTTCACGGTTGAAATATCAAGTAATTGAACGGATATATCCCCCAAGAAGAGGGGGTGATATAAAAACCCTATTACGCAAAAAAGGAGGCGTATTGGATTCATACTTTGGATACATTATATCCAAAAGGTCTGAACAGAGAATATTATATATTATTATATATTATATATTATAATATATAATAATTATTAAATAATTATAATATATTATAATTATTATATATTATAATATACAAATTGAGGGCATTTTGATGTACCCTTTTAGATAATTGTTATATGTTTTAAGTGTTCATGAATCTATGTATTTCTTCTATAGACATCAACAACGCGTTAGTGAAAAGAAGGAGAAAAAAGGAAAAAGAGAAAAGCACATAGAAAAACACTCAGTATAGGGTTAAAAAAAATTCTAGGTTTGATTAAATGTTCAGGATTGCTTAAATCACCTGTGATGTCACTAGAATTTGATTGGTCATTCTATATCACATGGGTGCACAACCTGCGGCCCGGGGGCCACATGCGGCCCTCGATACCATTCTGTGCGGCCCCCAAACATCTGGTAAAAGACATGTAGGTCTATGTCTTATGGCTTCTTACATGTATCTTTCATGTATTCTCTTATTAGATGGGAGTCCTAGAACTGTAACTAGACATTTATGGTGTATATTGTATGTTCAATATGCCAAAAATACAGTATTTCAGTTGGTAATACCCCTTTAAGTTTTATTTTCGGACCTTGGAATTAGTTTAGGCTGACAATGTGGCCCCCAACCAGAAAAGGTTGTGCACCTCTGCTATATCAGATGTATGGGTGTCACTTTTGGGTGATATGGTTGAGGAAGGCGAAACTAGCTGAAACGCGTCCCATGAAGGGGCTTATTGTATAATAATTCTTGGATCAATAAAGAATGATTGAAGAAACTACATGTTGCTGGGATCTTCGTTTTCAGTGTGAAGTGGGATTGGCCCTTTTGCCGTGCAACAAAGATACGAATCGTGATCTGTTTTGTTTGCTATTTACAATAATAATTATAGACCTGAGCCTATGCAAGGCTTCATGGCTGATTACTAGTACATTCCAATGCTGGCTTGCAGGTGGCAGCACTGCATTGGAATTTATAAATGCCTACTCTTGTATTCTGTAGTGACAGAATGTAGTGACTGCATGTTATAGTCAGCCAGGTTGACTTAAAATGTAAAAACAAGTGAAAAAATATATAAAAATTTAAATCACCTCCTTTTCTCTAGAATAAAAAAATAACAACAAAAAAATCAAAAACATCATAGGCATGGTCGCATTTGAAAACACCCATTCTATTAAAATATAAAAATATTATCCTACACGGAAAACAGCGTTAAAAAAAATTCAAATGGCAGATTCACAATTTCTTTGTCACTTCACCTCCCCCAAAAAATGTATAAAAAGTGATGGAAAAGTTACACACTCTCAAAATGGTATCAATAAAAACTTCAGATTATGAGACTCACACAGCTCAGTAACCATAACTATAAAAAAAGTTATGGGGGTCTGAATAGTACGATGAAAAGAAAAAAAACATTCCCAAAGTTTTTCTTTTTTTTAGTATTAAAACACAACAAAAACTTTATAAATGTGGTATCTTTGTAATCGTACTGACGCAGAGAATGAAGGGCACAGATTAGTTGTAAAAACAAAACCTATAAAACTGTGGTGGAATTGGGTTTTTTCAATTCCACCCCATTTGGATTTTCTTTCCAGGATTCCACAACATTGTATGCAATAGTAAATGGTGCCATTAAAAAGTACAACTACCTAATACATCTATATGAACTGAAAAATAAAAAAGTTATAGCTCCAGGAAGATCCTATGGCATAAAAGATGCCACCTATTTCGTCCTTCTGTAAATAACATTTTCTATAATCTTTTGTTTTCCATCATCGCATTACAAGAGTGACAACTTTTTTTGTCTTACACCGCAAACAGTGGGCTAGGACAATTACTTTAACTTAGAAAAGTATTCAGATCCAAGTCCTAGTTAGAAAAATGCTGATATTATGCTAGCGAGTTGCAACCCATGTACACTGCTGTTCTGCTCTCCTGGGCAGATGTGGGCGTCGCTCCACTCTCCCTGTGTGTGTTGGGACTAGTGCTCAGTAAACTTCTTTTCAGAGCTGCGAGTTAATTCTTTCCTCTTGCTCCATGTCCAACTGCTTATTAAATAGGTTCTACAGGAATCAAGAAAATAAAAATACTTAATTATTGCTTTGTTATAAATATATTCCTAAATACATTTCATTAGTTATAATGGCTAGTTTTGTCTAGGGAGCAATCATTAGAAGAAATAAAATGGCAACCATCCTATTAGTACACACAAAACCTGTCCTAATCACCCAGGAGAACAAGTTACTTCACAATACTGAGCTAAAAACCTGCCTGATCCCCTTCTCCTACTTGTCAGGGATTATCCTGAATACAGCTTGATAGCTCTTTCCAATTTGAGGCGGTTATGAGATGGTCATACAATGAGGCATCAGACCTTAACTGATAGCTCTTTCCAATTTGAGGCGGTTATGAGATGGTCATACAATGAGGCATCAGACCTCCACCGGTAAATTTTCCCCTTCAGTGAATAGTGATAATAACAGTCAGAACTCAATCTTAGACAGTTACAATCTGAAGTCTTTATTTCATAGTACATGTATTTATAGGACATTGGGGGTGGGAGTACCAACTTGAGTTCAGCAGATGACAGGTTAATTTAGGGAAGTCGGTAAACAATACTGGTATCTGCCATATACAATACATGAAAGGGTATTTTACATATTACAATGGTAGTCTAGATGCTAATAAGTTAAAGTCGTTACAGCTTGCTCTCATGTACATGAAGATCCTGCTATCCATTGTATTTCCAAGTGATAACTGTGTGTCATCTCTTGGAGTGTCAATAGGTTAAACTCGTTACAGGTTGCTGTCATGTACATGAGGATCCTTCTATCCATTGTATTTCCAACTGGTAACTGTGTGTCATGTATTGTAATCTCAATGTCTGCTGGGGTGGGCTCACATACAGGAATTAAGAGCCCTCTGGGGGATGTGTCTTCTGAGGGAATGACCTGTCTTGTAACAAGTGGCAGTGCCTGATATAATATATATCTAATAGCAAGGTTAAAAATCCCTTTCACAGCTTGTAAGAACTTTAGCTGGATCTCTGTAGGATTGGGGTTCATGAGGAGACAGAGGACGGACAGAACAGACTTTGTTAATGTGGAGCTGTGGCAATGGAGACTGCATACAAGTGCTGCTGCTCATTTCCCCCACCCTCCTCTCTGTTCTTCATGTCTCCTCATGTTCTCTATTCCAACAGAGATTCAGCTGAATGTCTGTATGAATAGAGTTCATGAGGAGACATGAAGTACAGAGAGGATGAATAGGAAAGAATGAGGTAACAGAGACTGCATACAAGTGCTGCTGCTTATTAGCCAGATCCCCACTCTCCTTTATGTTAATTTCTCCTCATGTTCTCCATTCTTACAGAGATTCAACTGAAGATCATATTAAACTGTATTCAGGATCATCATACCTGACAATTAGGAGAAGGATGAGGCATCTCTTTAGCTCAGTGCTCTGAAGTAACTTGTCCTCCTGTGTGATTAGGACAGGAGTTGTGTGCACAAATAGGATAACAGCTAGTGTTGAGCAAACCCGAACTGTAAAGTTTGGGTCCATACCGAACTTTACTATTTTGGGTATCCGGGCCCGAACCCGAACTTTGCCGGAAAAGTTCGGGTTCGAGTTTGGTGTTCAGGCATTTAATAAAGCTTGTTGAAAAGCTGCAGGCAATCAACAAGCTTTTAATCTGTGGGCACTTAGAAGCCAACACAGCTGTCACAAATCAGTGGAAGTGGACCCACTGTACTACAGACAGGTTGTACCTGGAAGGGGCGTGACTACGCAGCTACCTGTTCTTCGCTAGAGCCTCTGGTGGTGAGGATAGACTTGGGCTATTAGGGTAAATGCCAGGTACCACTCCAGGGCAGCCCCAGAGTTGGTACAAATGTGGTTAGACAGGCAGGGTCGTTACCAGGAGCAACAAGACAGGAACCGGTGGACGAGGTAGAGACGTAATCAGAACGAGCAATGGGTCAGGGCAAGTGGCACAGGAGCAAGGTCAGACAATCCGGATTGGCAACAGGAGAGGCAGGGATCAGACGTTAAACAAAGTCCAGGAATGAAGCACGAAGTCAGAAACATGAGTGGTAAACAATCTCTTTAGTACAAGATTAGGACCTTGACTCTGAGGCATTTGGGTAGAGGGCTGAGCTCCTTAAATACCTGCAGGAGAGCCAGGGTAGATTAACGGAATCACCTGACACAACTCAGCTCCACCCAGGGAGTGATGCGTACTGCCACAACAGCAGCCGAGAACAAGCAGTGCAACACTGTTCAGGTTGACTGGAAGTTGTGGAGCGGAATCTTCATAGTTAATACTAACTCCACAGGCAGATCCAAGAGCAGCAGCAGAGACGGGGAAGCACACACCACGATCACAGATGAGCACAGTGCCCGGAACTGCGGCATTAAGCAGGGGAACAGTGTCGCACAGAGGATGCTGTTATAGTACACACACCCCCTTACGCCCCATCTTCTTGAGTCCATGCCGAGACAGAAAGCGCTTGATGAGATCCGGAGCATAAATGTTCTCCTGTGGCTCCCAGGACCTCCCAGGCGATTATCGAGTAGACTCACTAGTGTGGTTGTTGTAGGAGAACTCTGCCCAAGGTAGCAGTGATACCCAGTTGCCATGTTGCGTTGAAACAAAATGTCAAAGATAGTTCTCCAATATCTGATTAACCCACTCTACCTGCCCGTTGGATTGGGAGTAATAACTTGAAGAGAGGCCAGGTCTATTTCTAGCAGACCATAGCTTGGAATCTCCAGAGCTTGGACGTAAGCTGAACTCCTCGATCGGAAACAATATGCCCAGGCAAACCATGTAGAGGAAATATATATTTTATGAACACCTTGGCAAGTTCCACAGCAGAGGGCAATCCAGTCAACGGAACAAAGTGCACCGTCTTGGAGAAGCGGTCCACAACTAGTGTTGAGCGCGAATATTCGAATAGCAAATTTTTTTTTACGAATATCGGCACTTCGCTAATTCGCGAATATTTAGAATATAGTGTTATATATTCGTAAAAAATTAATATTCTTTTTATTTTGGTTTGGTTTTTTCAATCTGAACCCAAGATACGTTAACGAAGATAGAGAATATAGCATTATGTTCTCTATCTTCATTAATTCTAGCAAGCCAACAAGCAACAAAAAAGTTATACCCCGTTCAAAGTTCCACTCGCAGTACGCGAAGATTACATTATGTAATATTCGCGTACTGCGAATTAAACTTTGAACAGGGTATAACTTTCCTATTGGTTGGCTTGCTAGAATTAACGAAGATAGTGAATATAGCACTATATTTGTTATCTTAAGAACGAAGATAGCAAAATATTCTCTATCTTCACTAAACTTAAAAAACCTCCACTAAGAAGGTGGAGCGACAAGATAATCCCCATCACAGAATCTCACCTGAGTACCAGTCCACAATTGGTGAATGAAGACATAGCCAGGGTAGCCCAAGAATAATTGGATTCACAGAGACTGGCAGGACATAGAAAGAGATCAGCTCCGAGTGCAGAACCATAATTTGTAATTTAAGGGGCACAGTGGGATGGGGGGTGGTTGGTGTCCCTGTGTCTCATAGGGTTGCGGGGAGGAGAGGTCCTTAGTTTGCTACTATCGGCAGAAACCTAGCCAAATACATACTGGATGCAACAAATAGAATATTAGTACGGAATGTGAGGGGACTGGCAGAAAGAACAAAAATAGTAAATGATATTATTAATATACACCTTGCGGCAATAGTAGGATTAATAGAAACACACTTTACTCAAGAACCGGTGACATGTATGCAGAAAAGATAGGAATAATATGAGTTTCATTCTTGTTTGTCTTCCTACTCCCGTGGTGTAAGTGTGTACATACACAGAAATGTGGAATATGAGCTTATAAGTCAAAAGATAGATGGTGAAGGTATATACGTTTTTTGTACTGCTGTTGGTACGGAGTAGTTTGTGTACTTGCCTTCCTGTATATGCCCCCACCCAACCCCCTTTCTCTCTTGATGTTATGTCCTGTTTGGCAGATTTTGTTCATAAGAGGTAAAAATGTCCAACACTGTTAATAGGAGATTTTAACAATGTTATGAACCAGGAGAAGGATTGAATATCGAGGGATTTAGAGTTAAAAGAAAAAAAAAAAAGTTGTGAAACAAATCTATATAGGATATGTCAGGAATTAGCTCTAGTTGACATTTGGGAGCATTTATACGGTGAGAAAAAAAGTATATTCTTGCTTCAGCCGCTCAATTTCATCTATGTCCAGAATAGATCTGGCATGGGCCAGTCCTGACTTCCTTCATAGGGTGGCTCACATGAGATATGAAGCTAAGAGCATCTCGGACCATACCCCCATACTGCTGACATGTAAAAATCCTAAAGCAGTTTCAAAGCCTAAAAGAGGTAGAATAAATCCCCACTGTTTCAATTTAATCTAGGACATTAAGAACGAAGATAGCAAAATATTCTCTATCTTCACTATTAACGAAGATAAAGAATATAGCACTATATTCGTATTCGTTATCTTTGTTAATTCTAGCAAGCCAAGTAAACTTGCCTATACACAGCTAGAAGTTGGAAGCGCAATGCGAGAATATTATGTAATATTACTCGCATTGCGCATCCAACTTAGAGCGGGGTATATCCAACTTACTTTACTATTTTTTGGCTGGGTAGAATTAACGAATATGATGAATACGAATATAGCGCTATATTCTCTATATTCGCTAATTCTAGCAAGCCAATAGGAAATTTTACTGTACCCAGCTCTAAGTTGGATGTGCAATGCGAGAATATTACTTTGCCTATTTTTGCAATAAATAGAATAATGACTCAGTATTCTATTTATTGCAAAAAATAGGTAAAGTAATATTCTCGCATTGCGCATCCAACTTATAGCTGTCTATAGGCAACTTTCCTATTGGCTTGCTAGAATTAGAGAATATAGAGAATATAGCTCTATATTCGTGTTTGTCATATTCGTTAATTCTACCCAGCCAAATAATAAGTAAGTTGCATATACCTCGCTCTAAATTGGATGCGCAATGTGAGTAATATTACTTCATATTCTTGCATTGCGCATCCAATTTAGAACTGTGTATAGGCAAGTTTACTTGGCTTGCTAGAATTAAACAAGATAACGAATACAAATATAGCGCTATATTCTTTATGTTCGTTAATAGTGAAGATAGAGTATATTTTTAGAGTTGAGCGAACACCTGGATGTTCGGGTTCGAGAAGTTCGGCCGAACTTCCCAAAAATGTTCGGGTTCGGGGTCCGAACTCAACCCGAACTTCACCCCGAACCCCATTGAAGTCAATGGGGACCCAAACTTTTGGGCACTAAAAAGGCGGTAAAATAGCCCAGGAAAAGGCTAGAGGGCTGCAAAAGGCAGCAAAATGTAAGTAAATCCCTTGCAAACAAACGTGGATAGGGAAATTACTTAAAATGAAATAAAATAAAATAAATATCAATTGGCAACTTGGAGGAGGTGGAAAAGGAGGTTGGGGTGGCATCAGGTGGGAACGCTATGGGAGTTGATGTTCTCATCACAGCCAAAAAGGATTCATGTCTGCCTGCAGTGCCACAGGCCTCATTCACAGAGTCAGGGCCATTGCACCCAGATGGAGGAGAGGATCATTCAACTTTGGGCTGCCCCGCAAAATAATGGTAAAATTAAAAAAAGAGGATTCAATAAAGAAGTGCCCTGGAGTACAAGAATATATGGTTAAGGGGAGGTAGTTATAAATGTCTATACTGCACAAGGGATGGACAGGTCCTGTGGGATCCATGCCTGGTTCATTTTTATGAACGTCAGCTTGTCCACGTTGGCTGTGGACAGGCGGCTGCGTTTGTCAGTAATGACGCCACCTGCCGTGCTGAATACACATTCAGACAAAATGCTGGCGGCCGGGAAGGCCAGCACCTCCAAGGCATTAAAGGCTAGCTCTGGCCACATGGACAATTTGGAGACCCAGAAGTTGAATGGGGCCGAACCATCAGTCAGTACGTGGAGGGGTGTGCACACGTACTGTTCCACCATGTTAGTGAAATGCTGCCTCCTGCTAACACGTTCCGTATCAGGTGGTGGTGCTGTAGCGTGGTGACAAAACTTTTCCACATCTCTGCCATGCTAACCCTGCCCTCAGAGGAGCTGGCAATAACACAGCTGTTGGGCTTCCACTTGTTCCCCCTGACATTTGGGAATGCTTTCAGTAGCGCGTCTACCAACGTGCACTTGTACTCGCGCATCTTCCTATCACTCTCCAGTGCAGGAAGTAAGGTGGGCACATTGTCTTTGTACCGGGGATCCAGCAGGGTGGCAACCCAGTAGTCCGCACAATGTGAGCAACTCTGCTGTCGTTGCGCGGGAACTGCAGCATGTAGGGGCTACTGTGTGCCAGGCTGCCCAGAGGTAAGGACAAGTTGTCCTCTGTGGGAGGTGTATCGTCATCGTCCTACGTTTCCCCTCAGCCATGCACCAGTGATGGGCCCAAGCTGCGTTGGGTGCCACCCCGCTGTGAACATGCTTCATCCTCATGCTCCTCCACCTCATCCTCCAGTAGTGGGCCCTGGCTGGCCACATTTGTACCTGGCCTCTCCTTTTGCAAAAAAAACTCCCTCTGAGCCACTTCTAAGAGACTGGTCTGAAAGTGCTAAAAATGACCCCTCTTCCTCCTCCTCCTGGGCCACCTCCTCTTTCATCACCGCCCTAAGTGTTTTCTCAAGGAGACATAGAAGTGGTATTGTAACGCTGATAACGGCGTCATCGCCACTGGCCATGTTGGTGGAGTACTCGAAACAGGGCACACAGGTCTCGCAGGCGGCTGAAGGACGTGCTCCAAAGAACTCTCCGCCTGGGGCCCAGACGCCACTACATTTACCCAGTGTGCAGTTAGGGATATATATTGTCATTGGCCACGCTTACTGGTCCACGTATCTGTGGTTAGTTGGACCTTGCCACAGATGGCGTTGCGCAGTGCACACTAATTTTATCGGATACTTGGTTGTGCAGGGAAGTAGTGGCGGCTGGGAAGAACTAATGTGGGACAGCCATGAACATCAGCTGTTTGAAGCTGTCTGTGTCCACCAGCCTGAATGACAGCATTTCAAAGGCCAGTAGTTTAGAAATGCTGGCACTCAGGCCCAGGGCTCTAGGGTGGGTAAGTGTTAATTTACGCTTTCTCTCTAAGGTTTGTGAGATGGAGAGCTGAACGCTGCCGTGTGACATGGGGGAGATGCTTGGTGATGGAGGTGGTGGTATTGGTGGCACATCCTCTGTTTGGTGGGCGGCAGGTGCCAACATTCCCCGAGAGGCGGAAGAAGAGGCCGAGGCAGCAGCAGAAGAGGGAGCAGGGGGAGCCTGAGTGAGTTCCTTGTTTTTAAGGTGTTTACTCCACTGCAGTTCATGCTTTGCATGTAGATGCCTGGTCATGCAGGTTGTGCTAAGGTTCAGAACGTTAATGCCTCGCTTCAGGCTCTGATGGCACAGTGTGCAAACCACTCGCGTCTTGTTGTCAGCACATTGTTTAAAGAAGTGCCATGCCAGGGAACTCCTTGAAACTGCCTTTGGGGTGCTTGGTCCCTGGTGGCGGTGGCCAGTAGCAGGCGAACTCTCTTGGCGGCGGCTGTTCTGCTTTTGCCCCCTGCTCCCTCTTTTGATAAGCTGTTGGCTCGGTCTCACCACTGCCTCTTCCTCTGAACTATGAAAGTCAGTGGCACGGCCTTCATTCCATGTGGGGTCTAGGACCTCATCGTCCCCTGCATCGTCTTCCACACAGTCTTCCTCCCTGACCTCCTGTTCTGTCTGCACACTGCAAAAAGACGCAGCAGTTGGCACCTGTGTTTCGTCATCATCAGAGACGTGCAGACTCCGATGAGGTGGTATTCCCATGTCCTCATCATCAGAAAACATAAGTGGTTGTGCATCAGTGCATTCTATGTGTTCCACCACTGGGGAAGGGCTAGGTGGATTCCCTTAGGAAACCCTGCCAGCAGAGTCTTCAAACAGCATAAGAGACTGCTGCATAACTTGAGGCTCAGACAGTTTCCCTGATATGCATGGGGGTGATGTGACAAACTTATGGGCTTGGTTTTCAAGTGCCAACTGTGTGCTTTCTGCAGAAGACTGGGTGGGAAATAATGTTATAAACGTGCTGGATCCACTGCTGGCCACCCAAATGACTAGCGCCTGTACTTGCTCAGGCCTTACCATCCTTAGTATGGCCTTGGGCCCCACGAAATATCGCTGTAAATTCTGGCGGGTACTGGAACCTGAGGTAGTTGGTTCACTAGGACGTGTGGCTGTGGCAGAACGGCCACATCCTTTCCCATCACCAGAGGGTCCACTAACAACACCATGACCATGTCCGCATCCCTTACTAGATATTTTCCTCATTGTTCCCGCTCACCACAATAAGAAAAAAATTATTTGGCCCAATGTATTGAATTCAAATTCAGGCCTTTTTTTACAGGCACCTAACACTACCTGGCTATCTATTTATGTACCGCATTACACTAATCCAGGCACAGCAGTAATCACAGATTTAGGGGAATATCAATTGTAGGCCTAGTATTTAGGCCCTGGATGAAAGATTTACACTTTGAGATGCACAGTAGCATGTGAAAAATATATAGGATTATGCTTTCAGCACTTGTATTTTAACACTTTGTGTAATATACCCTTTAACGGAAAGAAATACACTTAGAGATGCAAAACAGTGTGTGCAAATGTAGAGGATTATGCTGTATTTTAACAATTACTGTAATATACCCTTTAACGGAAAGAAATACACTTGGAGATGCACGCTGAGTGTAATATACCCTTTAACGGACAGATTTACACTTGGCCTGCAACAGCTGGAACACCAGATTTGGGGTATTTCTATTTTGGCAATTGAATTTCACAGCAATAACAAATGACAAAAAAAGGTGCACACTGCGGTCTTACTAAGCCCTCAAACTGATGTTAAAATTGAGAGGTTAGTCAACATGTAACCATAGCAAAAGCAGGTGCACTCTGCGGCAATACTAAACCCTCACACTGATAAAATTGAGGGGTTAGTTCGACATATCCTACTAGGAGGACATGTCTTAAGCTCGGACACCACGGCAAGGTCCCTCAAGTAGCCCGAGGCCCTACCTGAGCCGTATGGGCGATACCAGGAGCCGTTGGGCATTACGTGAGCGTAAGGCCTGACTCACAGAAAGCTCACCAGTGACCTCCAGCATGTAACCATGCTTGCAATGGGAGGTGGGAGGTGCCTGTGAGCCCCACCCGAGACCGGCTGATATGGCCCAGAGCCTCCCATGTGCACCTGAATGTAGCCTGTAGATGAAAAGCAGGCACATTTAAATCGGAGTTCATACACCTCCAAACATATTATACAATCCATTAGAAAATGTGGTGTTATGTTTAACAAGCAGGATATGCTCAACCCATATGCAGTTGTGCATGTATCTAGGGGAGCACATCCTGCACTTGTAGTCCGTTGCTAGGGGCAATCAACAGCAAAAAATGCATACAATGGAAGATGCCAGCAACGGACTACAAGTACCACAATAAAGTTAGTTAGTCAACATGTCCTACAGTGGAGGACATGTCTTAAGCCCAAGCACCACGCGACGGTCTCTCAAGTAGCTCGGGACCTAACACTCACCTACCTGTGCCATATGGGCAATATGGGCCACAAGTGCAGGATCTGCTCCCCTGTATGTATCTATACCTGCATTTTTGGGTTGAGCACATCCTGCTTCATGCCACCTTTCAGCTAGTTTGTGTCTATATAATTGTTTGGAGATGTATAAACTCCCATGTAAATGTAGCCTGTTTTCCATCCACAGGCTATATTTAGGTGCACCTGTGAGGCCTGGGCCATATCAGCCAGTCTTGCGTGGGGCTCACAGCCTTCTCCCTCCTCCCATTGCAGGCATGGCTACATGCTGGAGGTAACTGAGGAGTCTGCTGCGAGTCGGTCTAATACATTCCTGTAATTTTGCCCACTGGCCCCTGGTATTGCCCATATGACACAGGTAGGTGAGTGTTAGGTCCCGAGCTACTTGAGAGACCTTGGCGTGGTGCTCGGGCTCAAATGGATATTTGAGTTGAAAGCCCTTCTACCATATGGGCTTAACATTGAATTCAGTGTGGGGTCCGTTTAATTTATTTATGATGTAACCTGCTGAATTGTACTCAGTGATGTGTTTTTATACATAATTATTTAGTTTTTTATAAATAGGATGTGGGATACATCATCAAATGCACAATTAGCACTTTAGGATATGGTGGGCGCCGCGGTTTCATAATGCACTCTCTGGAACATCAATATGTGACATTTTGAGATGTGGTTTATGTTTTCAGCCATGCTGTCTTATGATGCACTAGCTTGAACAACAGCATTTGCTGACGGGGATGTGATGTATATATTGTTTCCCCTTTGCCAGACACGCAGATAAGTGTGCACATGACACCGTGCTTCTCCCTCTATGTATATATGATCAGGTGAGAATACTATGAATGATTGTCCATAAGGTTTGATATAAAGCAGCTGTGTAGCGGAGCACGAATTGGATGTGTAATGTTAACCCATTAAATGATCGATTAACAATGAGAAGCATTGATTGGACACATCTCCATGTGGAGGTGGAGTCTTTACTTTATAAACACTTGTATGTATAGTTCACTTTGTGCTTGACAAAGGCTATGTGATAGCCGAAACATAGCAACTTTTTATATTCACGTTTTTCATGGGAGCAGTTCCCAAAATAAAAAGATTTTTTCAACCGGACATGCTGCCTCCGACATCTTTTCCTGAAGGGCTTAAGACATGTCCTCCACTGTAGGACATGTTGACTAACCTCTCAATTTTAACATCAGTTTGAGGGCTTAGTAAGACCGCAGTGTGCACCTGTTTTTTCATTTGTTATTGCTATATTGTTATATTATTTATCACATCCACCACATGATTGCCATTTTGTATAGGATGTCTATTGTGGTACTTTTTGGTCCGCTGCGGGCATCCTCCACCGTATGCATTTTTGCTGGGGATCGCCATTAGCAATGGGCCACAAGTGCAGGATCTGCTCTCCTGTATATATATGCACAACTGCATTTTTGGGTTGAGCACATCCTGCTTCATGCCACCTTTCAGTTGGTTTGTGTCCATTGAATTTCACCCCAGAAAAAAAAATATCCTTTGCCGGACACTATTAAACTTGTCCAGTCACAGCTGCAACAGCAGATTTACGGTATTTCTATTTTTGCAACTGAATTTTACTGCAGAAAATAATATATCCTATGACGGACACTATGAAACTTTTCCAGTCACAGCTCGAACACCAGATTTACTGTATTGCTATTTTGGCAATTGAATATTACCCCAGAAAAAAATAGATCCTTTGTCGGACACTATGAAACTTGGCCAGCCACAGCTGAAACCACTGATTTATGGTATTGCTATTTTGGCAATTGAATTTCACCCCAGAAAAAAATATATCCTTTGCAGGACACTATTAAACTTGTCCAGTCACATCTGGAACACTAGATTTATGGTATTTCTATTTTTGCAACTGAATTTCACTGCAGAAAATAATATATCCTATGACGGACACTATGAAACTTGTCCAGTCACAGGTGGAACACCAGATTTATGGTATTGCTATTTTGGCAATTGCATTTCACCCCAGAACAAAATATATCCTTTGCCGGACAATATTAAACTTGGCCAGCCACAGCTGAAACCACTGATTTACGGTATTGCTATTTTGGCAATTGAATTTCACCGCAGAAAAAAATATATCCTTTGCCGGACACTATTAAACTTGGCCAGCCACAGCTGAAACCAGATTTAGGGGATTGCTATTTTGGCAATTGAATTTCACCACAGAAAAAAATCTATCCTTTGCCAGACAGCAGACAGTATTTCACTTGGCTAGCCACAGCTGGAACACCAGATTAAGGGATTGTTATTTTGGCAATTGAATTTAACCCCTCAATAAAATATAGAAATTTATATCCTGAGTTTCTAGGGGTGACAATAAGCACAGCCAAGCCCCTGATGTAGGATATAGCAAATAAAACCCTAGTATTGATGGAATGATGGACTTGGTGGCAGCTTGTGCTGGTGCACCATAAGATACAAAATGGCCACCGATCACCCAAGAAAAAAGTGACAGAAACACGCTCTGTGCAGCTTAAAAACCAGTGAGCAATTAACTAGCAGAGGTTGAATGATTCACAGCTGTAGATCGATAACTTCATTAGGTGTTTTTGCTGAGTTTTCCCTGCCTAATCTCGCCCTCACAGCAGCTGCGTCCTATCCCTACATTAATCAGAGCAGAGTGACGTGCAAAGCTACGTGACTCCAGCTTAAATAGAGGCTGGGTCACATGCTGCACTTGGCCAATCACAGCCATGCCATTAGTAAGCATGGCTGTGATGGCTTCTTAGGGCAAGAAGTAAAACGCTAGCTTATTGGCCCTTCAGAAAGCGGGAAGAAATCACCGAACAATGAACCCGAACTTTTTTGAAAATGTTCGGGTCCGGGCCTGTGTCCTGAAAACCCCATTCAGTATTATGGAAGATCAAAGATATTGGATACATTTAAAGATAATAAAAAATATCATCCACTGGAAATATAAGCGGTATCGGGGATTTGATTCCCCTAGATAAACACGGGGTGTTAGCAAATTTTAGATATGTGCAACTTAAACATGCATTCTTAAACACACAGAATCAAGCATATTTTATAGTGGATTCACATGATTTCATGGATTTTTGCTATTATTACAGAGTCAATAATTTGGTCTCAATTTCACAAATATATAAAAAAATTATAAACAGACTAAATAAAGTATGTAGTTTTAAGGCTACATGCACAAGACCGTTGCCTGCCTTCGCGTCCGCTCCGTCCGCAAATTTTGTGTCCGTCAAAAAAAACGGATGACGGACCTTTTTTTTGACGGATCCGTTTTTTTGGGAAGATCCATTGTAATATTGCCTATCCTTGTCTGCAAACATGAAAAAAATAGGATATGCTCTATTTTTTTGACGGAATGTAAACACGGACCACGGATGCGGAACAAAAACGGTTGACCATCCGCATTTTTTGACTGACCCATTGAAATGAATGGGGAAGTATCCTATCCGTGAAAAAAAATGGAATGGACGCGGAAACAAACAACGGTCGTGTGCATGAGGCCTAATAGTGAGGTGAAATGGAGACAAGATACTGGGGTTTCATTAAATTGGAAAATTATTTATAAAAATATAAAAAAAAATCTTCTCTCTCTAAGGATCACAGACTGATACAATTCAAAATATTACATCGATCGTATTACACCCCTGCAACCTTATCTAAGATTTATAAAAACCAAAAATATAGTTGCTGGAAGTATAAAACAGAACACACAGATTTCACACATAATGTATGATGTGGACATGTCCACGGGTCGCGAGCTTTTGGAGTAGAGTATATGAAGAACTATCCAGTAGATTGTCCACCAGACCTATCTTTGATGCCCCCTTTTGATGCCCCCGAGTCTCTGGGGAGATGACTGGCAAAGTCAATAGGTTTTGGCTCAAGACTCTCCTCCTGGCTAGAGTAGTTATAGTGCGGAAATGGGGCTCAGAGTCCCAATTGGATTTTGAGGAATGGAAAAACCTGGTCATGGAAGTAAAAAGATTTGAAAAAATTACACGTCAGAGTCCTCGGAAAACAAAGGAATGGGAACAAACTTGGTCATTTTGGCCATAGTTAGGCCAGGGTCCCCAGATAAAAGTTTGGGTATCGTGTACCCTGTTGATTGCTTATATCTGAGATACATATACTAGGATAAATAAGAAGCTGGGGTCCTTGGCCCTCCTGTGTGGCCTCCGAGACACTGGGACTTAATGAGCGGAAGGGGGTGGGTGTTTATGGGTGGGGTTGGGATGATATATTGGAGGTTTGTCCTGTTTTTTTTTTTTGGATACTATAGACATAAATGTATATATGATTAGAGCAAGTTGATACTATACAAGAATACTCGATTTTGAAAAGGTGTCTATAATAAATAGCCTGCTGGAATGTAGAGAAAAGAAAAAAAATGCAACAATTTTCTCATTGTAACCTGTATATAAGACAAAATCCAAGGGCAAAGAGTGGGTGTCAGAAATGATGTAGTCATTAAGCTTAAATTATAACGTATGTGTGGTTTGCCTGTTACCTCGGCTCTGTATCACTATATGAGAGCATTTCATACTGTAAGCACATGAAAAGCAGACACTAATGTAATGTAATGTATTATATAATGTCATGTATTGTATAATTGTAATGTATGTTATAATAAAAAGTTGTTATAATAAAAAAACAAAAAGCAGTGAGTTCTGGTTCAGGAAGCGATAGTCCATTTACTGAAGCCACTGACAAAGGCCTCTCCAGTCGGATGGTGGGAAGCTGATACTGATTAACCAGCACTTGTTGAATGAAGTTACCGGCTGACTGAGAGTCCAGGAATGCCGGCACAGATAGCGTAACTCCCTTGTGAGAGAGAACTAAGAGTTTCGGAGAGGACTTCTCCTGGTCTAGAACCACCTCTCCAACTGATCCTAGACAACGGCATTTCCCGGCCTCAAAGGACAGTTACGCACGAAATGGGCCTTGCCTCCAAAATATAGACATAGATTCTCCGCCTTGTGATGTAGACACTCCTGGTCAGTCAGACGAAGGCGCTCAATCTGCATGGGCTCTGCAGGAGGAATGGATGCTATTGTCACCAAAGCTGTTCTTTTTCCCGAATATGAAGTCAGCTACCGAACACTCCCCCCCACCCCCACACACCCCAAGTACGAGATGAGACTCTGCATTGAGGGTCAAGCAGGGAAAGTTTTAATGGGCTACATGTCAGCCTTTTATACAGGTCTTCCAACAAATGAGTTAATCTGTCTGTTAGTTCGGTGGGTGAAATATACTCAATTTTTGTGTGAGGTACCCCTGAATTGCATACATGACAGGGAAATTAATATAATTACTCCGCCTGTTAGATTGGTGGGTGACATATTCCCATTCTTGTTGTGGGGTACACCTACACTGCATACCTGACAGGGAAATAAATATAGTTAATCCATCTGTTAGTTTGGTGGGTGACATATACCCATTTTTTATGTGAAGTACACCTGCATTGCATACGTGACATAGAAATTAATATAGTTAATCCGTCTGTTAGATTGGTGGGTGACATATTCCCATTCTTGTTGTGGGGTACACCTACACTGCATACCTGACAGGGAAATAAATATAGTTAATCCATCTGTTAGTTTGGTGGGTGTCATATACCCATTTTTTATGTGAGGTACTCCTGCAGTGCATACGTGACATAGAAATTAATATAGTTAATCCGTCTGTTAGATTGGTGGGTGACATATTCCCATTCTTGGTGTAAGGTACACCTGCACTGTATACCTCACAGGGAAATAAATATAGTTAATAAGTCTGTTAGTTCGGCGGATGACCTCAAAAAATGAGGAGAGCATCAAATAAGGGACATGGCCCTGGTCGTGGTGCTGCTGATGTTGGTGGAGCAACTGTTGCAGGGAGAGGAAGTGGTCGATCTGTGCCAGCTACACGACCAAATGAAACACTTTCCTCAGGTGCATGTAGGCAACAGAACGCTCAGTGTTACTTTGCAGGCTCGAATACCGGTGTACAAATGGTGAGGTCAGAACAAGTAGAGGCGGTAGTAGATTGGATGGGTGACAGTGCCTTCAGTTCCTTCACATTGTCTCCCACCCGGTCCTCTGCTGAAAGCGCTAGAGTTGGCACCTACAGCCCATGGGCATCTGTCTTTAACCTCACCCACTTGCAAATCAGCCAAGCAGTCTGAGCCCCAAGTCATGCAGCAGTCTCTTATGCTTTTTGATGACTCTGCTGGCAGGGTTTCAGTGGGAGGTCCACATAACCCTGCCCCAGAAGTGGAAGAGATTTAGTGCACCGAAGCCTAGCCACTTATGTTTCAGAATGTGGACATGGGAGGACCACCGCAGCTTGTCTCTGATGATGACGAAACACAGGTGCAAACAAGTGATGAGCGGGAAGTGCCGTATTTTATTTAGATAAAATTTGCGAATATTTGCTAGAATATTCGTCTCATATTCGTCGAAATCGAATATTCGGCATTATTCTAGTTAAAGCCATTAATATGCGATTTAAATAATCACGTATTACGATTTTAACTTAAGGCAACTTTCCTATTGGTTTGATATCTAGAATTAGCGAAGATGACGAATGTGCTGACGACAAAACGCAAGTTGTTTGCACACTGTGCAATCGGAGCCTGAGGTGAGGCATAAATGTTCTAAACCTGAGCACCACCTGCATGACCAGGCATCTGAATGCAAAGCACGAGTTGCAGTGGAGTACACACCTCAAAAACCACAAAAGATTTCAGGCTCCTCCTGCTCCCTCTTCTGCTGCAATCTCAGCCTCTTCCTCCCCCATGGGAGTGACAGTGGCACCTGCAATCTTGCAAACAGAGGATGTGGCAGCAACACCACCAACTCCACCACTGTCACAGTCACCAAGCATCTCCACACTGTCCCATGGAAGCGTAACTTTGGCCTTCCCGCTCACCGCCTTATATGCGATGTACCCACAAGGTGGAACTCCACCTTGCACATGCTGGAGAGACTGTGCGAGCAGCAGCAGGCGATAGTGGAGTCGTGGATAGTGGATAGTGAGTCGTTCTGCGGAACAGCACCACTTCACCACTAATGAGTCGGCCTCCATGCGGGACGTGTGTGCCGCACTGTGCTGTTTCAGGGTGCTCCACCAACATGGCCAGTGCCGATGACACCGTCCTCAGCGTTACTATTCCACTTCTATATCTCCTTGAAAAAACACTTAATGGAAGAGGATGTCACACAGTAGAAAGAGGAGGAGGAAGAGGGATCATTTCCACAGTTATCAGGCCAGTAATTCACAAGTGGCTCGGAGGGTGGGTTCCTGCACCAACAGAGGTCAGGTACACAACTGTCCAGCCAGGGCACAGTACTGGAGGATGAGGAGGAGGAGGAACCATGTTTACAGCAGGATGGCACCCAAAGCCGCTCATGGGCATCATTGGAGCATGGCTGGGGGGATACAGATGACACAGACGATACACCTCCCACAGAGGACAGCTTGTTGTTGCCTTAGACAAGCGCAGCCGTCTGTCCACAGCCAATGTGGACAAGCTCACATTCATTAAAATGAACCAGTCATGGATCCCACAGGACTTGTCTGTACCTTGTGCAGAATAGACAAGTATAGCGGCCGCAACCAACCAATGTTATACTCCAGTGCACTTTCTCTTTGCATTCTCTTTTCTATTTCCTAATGTCTTGGGGTCTTCCTAAATTTATAAAAATAAAAAATAAAGGAAAAAAAACTGTGTTGGCTACCTCCTCCTCCTCCTCCACCACCACTTCTACTTACACTGCCACGTCCACGCCTCCTCAACCTCCTACTCCACTTTGACCTCCGCCTCCTAGTTTAAGATAATTTTATTTTATTTTTTTCTATTCTATGTTATTTTATGTCATTTCCCTATCCATATTTGTTTGCAGGGCAATTGCCCTGCCCTTACCCCCACTGTGCTTCCTTTTGCAGCCGTCAAGCCCTTACTATGACTATTTTACAGGCATTGACTTCAATGGGGTTCAGGGTCGAGTTCGGGTCAAGTTCGGGTCCAGAACCCAAACTTTGAGCCAAAGTTCAGCCGAACCCAGTGAACCCGAACTTCCAGGTGTTCGCTCATCCTTATTGACAGCCATTTTATTTCCCCTGATGATTGCTCCTCAGACAAAACAAGCCATTATAACTAATGAAAGTTATTTGGGAATATATTTATTATAAAGTATTTTCATTTTCTTAATTCCCAGAGAACCCCTTTAAGGTGTTGATCAGCCTTCCTATTTAGCAGAGATGTGGTTTCACTTCCTGGCCTGCGCTTTGAAGTTTTATAGGCTCTAGTAACCAGTAAAGGTGGGATCTCTTGTCTGGCTACCCGTGTACCATACCTTACCTGTCTACCTAATACTACCCCTTGCCACCTGACCTTGGAACTGCTACCTGGACTACACATGTATGCCATTAGGCTTTAGTCCAAACTCAAACTGGTTAGTTGGGACAGTGGGTGCACACCCACTGTCCGTTACTGTAGAATATTTTTCATGGAACAATCCCTTTGATAGTTTGTATGCATGTCGACTGGAAATTACACTGTTAATACGCAGTTTACAATGTATTACAATCATCTGGAAACATAAATGAAAATATTTAATTTGACAAATATAAGGGCAAGAAGGATAATGTATTGTTGACTGCAAAAATAGCCACAATGAACAATTTGCAAGTTGTTCATTATCATAACATCTGTAAAAACATAATGTAGTATAGCTCAGAGGATGAACTGACAGCCTGCCACTTGATATGAGTTCCCAGCACCTAAGGCTTATCACAACGGCTGCAGCACTTTATAAGTAGCATCTGGTTTAGATATTAACAGTTCATTAAAGGGACACTCTCATCAATATTTTTTTTTATAAAGATACAGGCAGCAGTCTTCACCTTCATAGGCAAGTTACTGTGTTCTACAGAGTTATTAATATATGAAAAGTGATAATGACACTACAATACTATTATTTGGCTTCACAGTTGGCATTGATTTGTAGAAAGGAAGGTGTAATTATTAAAGAATGTTGGAGGGAAATAGGTATAGCTTATGCTTAGAAATATAGCGTATTGGGATAGTTAGAATACGGTATTTTAGGGATAAGGATAGGTCATCAGTAGGGATGAGCGAATCGACTTCTGATGAAACATCCAAATTCGATTTGCTTAAAACTTTGTTCTAATACTGTACTTCGCACAATAACGTCATCAATTAATTTGTACTGTAAAAAAACATTTCCCGAACTCGTGTTCGGTTCCAAATGGTACCTTGGAACCAAACCTGAGTTCGGGAAATGTTTTTTTCACTCATACTTAGTCATTAGTATCTGATTGGTGGGGGTCCAACACCTGGGATTCCTGGCCAATCAGCTGCTTGAGAAGGCACCGGCGCTCCTGTGAGTGCCATGGCCTTCTCGCAGTTTACAAAGCACAGCGCCATATATTGTATAGTGGCTGTGCTTGGCATCTTGCTTAGCCCCATAGAATAATAATCTATATTTACCACTATATTCCGCAGCGCTTTACAATTCAGAGGGTTCATGTACAAAACAAAAGTTACTGGCTAATATACAACCGAAAAACTAGGACTGAGGGCACTGCTCGCAAGAGCTTACAATCTATGAGGAAGTGGGGATGACACAAAAGGTAGTTGATTGTAATAGGAAGTGGTTCAGTGGTGTAGGCAGATCTGTGTGTGCTAGTGCTTTGGGTGTGGGGAGCCTGCAAGATCAAGTATGTGGTTAGACCATAAACTCAGTGGCGTACCGCCCATATAGGCAGACCAAACCATTGCTATGGGGCCCGCAGGTCATGGAAGGCCCGACCCCTCTGCACAAGACAGACAGTTTCACTTCTCATTTTGGGCTTGGGCTCTAGCTCCAACGTTTGGGCAGGCGGGCCCCTCCCTCCTGCTGCTATGGAGCAGCCTGTGATCTCCAACAGCAGGAACAATGAACACATCGTCATCACGCTTGGGCTCTATGCAAAGAGCACACAGGACAGGACTCTGCCTGCATGCTCTCCAGCTCAGCAGGCATGATAATGTCATCACATTGTGCCTGGTCCTGGAGAGTCCTGGAGATTTTTTTTTTTTATTGCTGGATTGGGGGCAGTGAAGGGTGCAAAACTACTTCATAGGGGCACTAAAGGCAGAACACTACTGTATGGGGCACTAAAGGGGGCACAACTACTGGATGAGGCACTAAAGGGGGCAAAACTGCTGGATGGGGCACTAAAGGGGCAACATTGCTGGATGGGATACTAAAGGGGGCAAAACTACTGGATGGGACACTAAAGGGGCAGGAGTACTGGATGAGGGCACTAAAGGGGTAAAAATACTGGATGGGGCACTAAGGGAGTGTAAATATTGTGTGGGCACTAAGGGGGCATAACTACTGTTCTGGGACACAAATGGGGCATTCTACTCTGAGGGGTCACTTACGGGGCATTATACTGTGTGAAGGCAATAATATTGCATTCTTACTATAAGGGGGCATTAAGGGGGCATAACTACTGTGAAAAGGCAGGCACATGCCGCAGCAGCAACATTCTGCTGATGTATGCATGGTCTCTTCTAGATGGGCTTTAATCTGCACAACATTGAAGGTGGCGCAAAGTTTTTGTGTCGCTTACATCACAAAAAAGTGCCAAATAGCGAGACAGGTAACCAGTAGTTTGGAGCATTTTTTCCGAAGCCATTGGTAATGTTCTGCAGATACAGGCCTGTGTATAAGTGGTTACGGAGTACGGATAATAAAAGTTGGTTAATAAAAAAGTTAATAAAAAGATTTATCCCTAACGGTTTCAGTAGGTCTTGTATACATTTCTTTATTGACAAATTGGGGTGTGGCAGGGTATGAGCCAGGACAGGAGGGGGGATGGGCCAGTGGTGGCTAGTGGGTGGGGTTAGGGGGCCCAATTCAGATTATTGCTATGGGGCCCAGTGATTTCTATGTACGCCCCTGCATAAAGCCCTGGGGATTTTCAGGTATGTCTAGGGGAAGAGTCAGTTTAGGAAGCATGATAAGCCTCCTCAAAAAGTATGTTTTAAGGCACATTTGAAGGTAGGGAAGTGGAGAATTGACCTGAAGTTGAGGATTGATCCTGAAGACAGAACTGAGAGGTATGAATTATGATAGATTTTAGTTTTAGGCCACTAACAGAACTGAGAGCATGAGTAGGATGGTAGACGGAAATGAGGGAGGAGATGTATAGAGGTGCAGCACTGTGGAGAGCTTTGTGGGCGATGGTGAGAAGTTTTAACTGTATTCTGCAGTGGATGGGCAATCACGGAAGTGACTGGCATATGCTAGTAGCATCAGTATAGCAGGTGGACAGATAGATGACCCTGGCTGCAGCATTTAGGACAGACTGAAGAGGGGAGAGTTTAGTGAGAGGGGACCAATTAGTAATGAATTTCTGTAGTCAAGACAAGAATGAATCAAAGCAACAACAAAAGTTTTGGGCGTTTTCATAGTAAGAAAGGGGCGGATTCTGGAGATCCTCTTGGGGTGCAGATAACAATAACATGTAAGTGATTGGGTATGGGGAACAAGGGAATGATCCAATCCATAGAAGAGAATGGCAGTACCCAGTCACCAATTAGTGCAGATACAATTCTTCCAATCACAAAAAATAGCCCATCGTTATATTAGCTTTTACAGTATCATAAGGTACATAATTCTAACCACTATCCTTCATATCCTGCATATTGAGTCTGCTGCTAGCATTTCTTGCATCCAAAATGGTTAATCTTAAAATTTGCTGCTAGTGCTATTAGAACCCTGTCACTATCACATGCTTCACTAGACCCCCTTCAAACGTTTGCCCTGGTTTATATGGCATACTAAAATCTGTATTCATATCAAGCCCAAGGAATTATGAATTGTGCTAGAAATGACTTTTTTTTTCATATGTAAGGATTCTATAATGACAGGGTCTGTTTTACAGGATTGGAGAATAAAACTAATGTAGTGCAAACTTTTAAAAGAAAGTCAAAAAGTGAACATGGAAACTATAAGTCTGTAAGAATAAGTATACTGATACAGGCACATCAGGATAGATTGGAGGCTTGGACAGAGAAGTGGCAAATGAAGTTTAAGGGTACTTTCACACTCGCGTTATTCTTTTCCGGCATAGAGTTCCGTCAAAAGGGATCTATGCCGGAAAAGAACTTATCAGGCATATCCCAATGCATTCTGAATGGATAGAAATCCGTTCAGTTTTCATCAGTACGCCTTCCGTTCAGTCACTGTCAGGTGTTTTGGGCGGACTGTCAGCATTTTCAGTTGACAGGCAGATACGCTTATCTGTTATAATGAAACTGGCAGCACTAAATACCCGCCCAGACAAAACACTGGCGGTAGGGCAGGCCAGCACCTCCAAGGCGTAGAGCGCCAGTTCATGCCACGTGTCCAGCTTGGACACCCAGTAGTTGTAAGGCACTGAGGGATCATTGAGGACGCTGACAATGTCTGCTATTTTTCCCTCCTTGTGACAATAGGCCGCGCATCAGGGTGACGGTGCTGGTGGGGTGTCATGAAACTGTCCCAGGCTTTGGAAAGTGTTGCCCTGCCTCTGTTGGAACTGCTGTGTATTCCCCTTGTCTCCACTCCTCGGTTGCCCAAGGAACTACGGACTCTGCCGCCAGCGTTGTCAGATGAAAATTTTTTGAGCAATTTTTCAAAAAGGACCTTCTGGTATTGCACAATTTTTCTTGTCCTTTCCACTAGAGGAATGAGAGATGAGAAGTTCTCTTTGTAGCAGGGGTCGAGAAGGGTGAACAACCAGTAATCCGTGTTGTCTAAAATGCGTATAATGTGCGGGTCACGGGAAAGGCAGCCTATCATGAAGTCAGCCATATGTACCAGAGTACCAACAGGCAAGAGTTCGCTGTAGACATCAGGGGGATGACTCTCAATCTCCTCATACTCTTCCTCCTCTTCTGCCCACCCACGCTGAACAGATAGAATTAAACTTCCATGGGCACTACCCTCTGTAGCGGACGCAAGCGTCTTCTGTTCCTCCTCCTCCTCTTCATCATTCAATTTGTGCTGAGAAGACAAACTGAGGGTGGTCTGGCTATCACCCTGCGTAATGTCTTCCCCCATTTCCACCTCTTCCACATGCAAAGCGTCTGCCTAAATTGTGAGCAGCGAGCGTTTGAGTAGACATAGAAGTGGGATGGTTATCGCCGCTCACCATCTGTGTTGATTCCTCAGAGTTTCTTAATACCTCACAGAGGTCAGACATCCATGCCCACTCCTTGCTTATGAATGGTGGAAGCTGACTGTAAAGGCAACGACCATGCTGGAGTTGGTATTCCACCACTGCCCTCTGCTGCTCACAAAGCCTGGCCAACATGTGGTACGTCGAGTTCCAGCGTGTGCTCACTTCGCACAACAGCTGGTGAGCTTGCAATTTCAAGCGCTGCTGCAGCATTGACAGACCGGCTGAAGCTGTCGATGACTTGCAGAAATGTGCACACAAGCGGCACACCTTCACCAGTAGCTCAGGAAAACTGGGGTAGGTTGAACCACTAAGTTTAAGACATGGGCTAGGCATGGGATGTGTGTGAGCTTGCCGAGATCCAAAGCCGCCCCCAGGTTACGGCCATTATCAAACATAATCATGCCTGGTTGTATGTTGAGTGGCAAGAGCCACAGCTCAGTCTGGTCTCTTATCACCTGCCATAGCTCTGCGGCGATGTGCTGTTTGTCCCCTAAGCATATCAGCTTCAGCAGGGCCTGTTGCCGCTTCCCCACTCCAGTGGTACACTGCTTCCAGCTACCGACTGATGGCTGACTGGTGCTGCATGCAGATCATTCGTAGGTGGAAGTGGAGGAGGAAGCGGAGGAGGAGAAGTGGGGGTTGGAGCTGCTAAAATAGGTGCTGGCGGAAACCCTGATCGAAGTAGGGCCCACAATCCTTGGTGTCGGTAGCACCTGTGCCATCCCAGGGTACGACTCGCTTTCGGCCTCGACAACGTTAACCCAGTGTGCCGTCAGAGAAGTGTAGCGTCCCTGGCCGAATGCACTTGTCCATGTGTCCGTGGTTAAGTGGACCTTCCCAGTAACTGCGTTGGTCAGGGCACTTGTGATGTTACAGGACACATGTTGTTGTACGGCGGGCACGGTAACCTTGAAAAATAGTGGCGACTGGGGACAGCTTAACGAGGACAGTTGCCGACATCAGGCTGGGGAAGGCCTCATTGTCCACAAGCCTAAATAGCAACATTTCCAGAGCCAGTAATTTGGAAATCTGTGCATTTAGTGCTATGGACTGTGGGTGGGTGGCTGGGTATTTACGCTTGCATTAAAAGGCTCGGGGTAAGGACATTTGGACCCTGCTCTGGGACACGGAAGTGGATTTGGTCGCTATTTAGCACAGGATTCACACAAAAAAATATATTGCTGCTGCCACACACAATCGTTCTTAAATGGACTTTTGGGTCTGTAAAGTTTTAGCAATTTAGCAAACACAAAGAATTCAGGCGGCACTGCTGCAATTTTTTGTACTTCCACAGCTGCAATTTTAAACAGCGCTAAGTTCAGACTAGCTGCGATAGCGTTTGTAGGGTTAACGGTGTTGCTCAGCTCCAATATAGGATAGAGTAAAATAGTAACCAATTAGGCATGAAGAAGAATGAGCGGCACTCACCAGTTATGTTCCATCACTTATTCTTTTCTTTATTGATCCATAAACATATTAGCGTATTCAGGCGTGTTAGCACGAAACGGCAGTTGCCGCTTCCTTACCGCAATCTTTTGTGTGTCCCCCCCCCCAATGCCACAGTGACGTTGGTCCGAGAATATGTTTATGGATCAATATAGAAAAGAATAAGTGATGGAACATAACTGGTGAGTGCCGCTCATTCTTCTTCATGCCTTTTAGCAATTTAGCGCAGGTTGCGCTAAAAATATATATTGCTGCTGCCACACACAATAGTCCTTATAAGGACTTTTGGGTCTCTGAAAAGTTTTTCTAATAAAACTAGTGCAATATCACTCCCTACACTGTCTGTGCCTTCCTATGCACAGCTCTCCCTGACTAAGACTGAGTCGAACACGAGCCATCAGGTGCTATATAGCAACCGATGACGCGTTCCGACCAGCCTATCACTGTAATGCCAGTAAACAACATGGCTATGGCATTACAGTGAGGGCAGTACTCACCCACACTTTTATTAGCTGCGTATAAAAATATATTTGCTGTACAGCGGTGCAGTTATATCTTCTAAAGCTGTTTGTGGCGTGTAGTAGTGACAAAATAAATATATATTTGCTGTACAGCAGTGCAGTTATATGTTCTAAAGCCTTTTGTGGCATGTATTAGTGGAAAAAGAAAAATATATTTGCCGTACAGTGATGCAATTATATGTTATAAAGCCATTTATGTTGTCTAATAGCGACAAAAGAAAAATATATTTGCCTTACAGCGGTGCAGTTATATGTTCTAAAACGTTTTGTGGTGTGTATTAGTGGCAAAAGTAAAATATTTTTGCCATACAGCGGTGCAGTTATATGTTCTAAAGCCTTTTGTGGCGTGTATAAGTGGAAAAAAGAAAATATATTTGCCGTTCGGCGGTAAAGTTATATATTCTAAAGCCTTTTGTATTGTGTCTAAAGCCTTTTGTGCCATTCATCTGTGCAGTTATATGTTCAAAAGTGCTTTTTGTCGTGTATTAGTGGCAAAAGAAAAATATATTTGCCATTCAGAGGTGCAGTTATATATTCTAAAGTATTTTTTTGCATGTAATAATGGCAAAATAAAAATATATTTGCCGTTCAGCCGTGATGTTCCATTGTACTACAACCATTTACAGGGTGTATTAATAGGATAGATATATAGCCGTTCTGCGGTGAATTGTGATTGTAATATTTATTTTTTGGGGGTGTATTAATAGGAAAAAGAATACGTCTTATTAGCCGGTTTGCAGTGAACCAACATTATTTTACTGCCATTGTTGGGGTGTATTAATTGGAAAAATAAGTACGTGTTATTAGCCATTCTGCCCTGCCTTTGCGACTTTTACAAAAGGGGACAAATTTATTTTTATTTATACCAGCTTTCTGCAATACGTAAATGAAGGCAGAAATCTGTGGCAGCTCAGAGCTACTGTAGATTTCTGTTTAGGCACATGGACTGCTGGAGGATGCATCCTATTTACTGTATAATGAAGCTGTGTCTCATCATAAATTAGGCACATCGTCGAGCAGCGCAGGAGATTTCAAGATCAGCACAGAAAGCGCAGATCCTGATAAATCTCAGCCATGGTTCCTATAGAACCCTGCAGGTGCATGTAATAATACTGAATGCTGAGCACCTCCTAGATTGTGTTTTGGGAGGTTGTTAGCTCACTAGCCCTTACAGTGTTATTTGTACCTATCCAATTTGTTTTACTTAACTCCTAGTCCTATGACGACAGACAGAAACATGTCACATCGGGTGTACAGTGAGGGGCATTACAGGGCTTAGTGGCCCATTTCGGGTCAAGTTCTGGATAGTGTCACCTTTTTTTATTTATTTAGGTAGGTAGGGCTTTACAGTGTCCCCTCTCATTATTATAGGGCACAGTAGTGACAGTCCTTTCTGCTGATTACAATAATGGTACAGTGTAGCACCCTGACCCAGTCTGGATCCTACACGATTTGTACAGGTGTACTGTCATTTTGCCAGCACTAATTCCGATCTTTGTTAAGACTGTTCTATTTTTATGTTACCGTGTGTCAGTCTTGGAGTTAACAACCAATTGATTCTGGCTGCAACTTTGATGCTTGGATGCTGTTTTTTGTTTTGTTTTATAGCTTATTTCTATTTATACAATTTGCCGGTGGCTTCTCATTGGTGCATGACACCTCTATTTTAAATGATTCCACTAAATGTTAATTTTTTTATTCATTCCTCCCTTTTTGGCTTGTATCTATTTGTGGAGGCTTTATAAAACACCCTTCTGTCTGTGATGTTTTAGTTGGCGATTCTGTAGAAGCTCGTAAGAAGTTACTGTATCCTAGTAGTTTAGGAGGAGAAACCTCAAGAACTAACTTTTTAATTGCTGCCTGATATATCAAACCCCTTGGCAGGTGCCATTGTAACAAGATAACCAATGTTATTCACTTTACCTATGGTTTAAGACAGAAAGGTAAGATAGAAAGGGAAGGAAGTAATTGAGGAAGGAACAAATTAAGGAAGGAAGGAAGCTATGATCTCTGAATACATTTCACAACATAAGCTACGTAGCAAAAATTAACTAAGTTGTCTGACTCTGGTATGTATTCTTTGAAATGCAGTCAAAACCGTACAAATCTTTTAAACCCACTTTTTCATAGGCTTTTACTTCACTAATGCCACAACTGTTCTGAACTTTCGTAATTGAAAGTCTGCATGACACCTCTGGATATCCAATTTTTTTATGAAAATCTTGTATTTTAACACTATGTGGAATGACAACATACAATATATTTAAACTCTAAATGATATGCTGTTTGCCATATGGCACTGCTGAGTTCAATCTGTTTAAGTATAAGATTAGTCAGTGTGAATCCATTAAACTACAGCAATGTTTTATTATTTCAAATGAAAATCTATTTCTGCTTCTTAATCTGTTACATGTTGGAGCTTGAAGGCTTGTATAACAATGCACGTTACACTTGTATGCTTCATGAATATTAATCTTGGTTGAAATCTGTGTTTGTCTCATTGTGCCTTTTGTCAGCTTTTCAAAACCATCTTATTTTTAAATCCCTTATCTAGATTTAATACAATAACATCATAATGCACTATGGCAAAGACGACGTAGAATAATCAAGCTGCCATTAAAAATATTTTAGCAAAAGTTTTATTCAAGAATTTTGCTGCATTGTAGAAACAAAGGGAAGAATCTTGCACATCAACCAGTCTGAAAAAAGAAGGACTTATCTGTGTTTTCTAAAAAAAAAAAAAAACATTGAAAGTAGCTATTTAGAAAAATATTTAGAATAACCTAGTCTCTAAATGTCATAAATGATTTCTTTCAATATATAAAATATTTGGAGGACAGTAAAAGATACTGTTAAAAACTATGGACAACTTTGAGCTGAATTTGCTTATTAAATGCAAAATTAAGCAACTATCTAGTGTTCATCAAAATGTTGTACCATTAAGCTTTTGCAGAGTGTGTAAGTAATTTACTTAGCTACTGGTGTTTTTGAATCCATCATAAATCTGACAGAGCACTGCTTTAGTTTCTAACAGCTTTCTCTGCCCTCCTCCTCCCTTCTCAGTGTTAGGCCCCTTGCACACGACAGTATTTTGCAGACCGTATACTGGCAGTTTTTTTAGTTCAGTACACTGACAGTCTATTGAACCATTCACTTCAATGGGACTGCAAAAAATACTGAAGTGTCTCCATATGCCTTCCGTTTCCGTTTTTCCGTTTTTCTGTTCCGTTTAAATATAGACCATGTCCTATTCTTGTCCGCAAATCACGTTCAATGGCTCCATTCAAGTCAATGGGTCCGCAAAAAAAACTGAAAGCATACGGAAAGGCATCCATATGTCTTCCATATCCGTTCCGTTTTTGCAGAACAATCTATTGAAAATTTTAAGACCAGCCCAATTTTTATTATGGAATTAATGTATACTGTATATGCCAAACGGAAAAACGGAACGGAACAACGGAACCGAAACGGAAACAAAAAACGGAACAACGGATCCGATAAAAACTGACCGCAAAACACTGAAAAAAAAATACGTTCGTGTGCAAGAGGCCTTAAAGACAGCAGCATTGGGCGGGGGGGGGGGGGAACATGTAGCTGCAGAAAAATATAGAGAAAAAAGGAATGCATGCAAGTTGTATACAGGGAGTACACACAAGACAGTTTGCAGGGAAATATTTATACAGGCTATTTAATGTATCCATCATGTATTACTAAGAAGGAAAGATCCACATTTGAAAAGTGATATGAAAATAGGAGCAGGTTGCAAACTGAATACCAGGCATCTAAAAATGAATGAACAGAGACTGCACATTGAAACTTAGTGCAACCTAATTATTTTACTCAAGATAACCACTAACTAACATATGTAAAGTAATTTTTTTTCCATGTCAAAAGCTACTTTAGGTTTAAAAATAGTCATTGACCTTACATTGTGATGTAAGGGCATAAATTACATTAAGGCCCTGTAGAAAAAAAGTAGTGGGTCCAGCAATCAGCCCATGATTTTTTGTATTTCAAATATCTTTTAAAAGGCCAAAAAAGCACACTGCAGGGCATCTCCCCACACCATTCAACGTGTTTCAAACTGTACTCAGTCCTTTTTCATGATTTAAAACAAATGAATCTCTTTTGTGTTTAAAAAATACTGCACTCAAACAAGTGCAAATGCCATGATCCACTAACGATAGTGGGGTAGGGTGTTGGGTGGAATCTAAGGCCTCTTTCACATGAGCGTGTTCGGATTAGGTCCGGATGCATTGCGGATGCGTTCAGTGAAAACTGTGCGATTTCACAGTCAAAGCCATTCAGTTTTGCCTGCGATTGCGTTCAGTTGTTCAGTTTTTTCCGCGCGGGTGCAATGCGTTTTGATGCGTTTTTCACGCGCGTGATAAAAAACTGAAGGGTTACAAACAATATCTCCTAGCAACCATCAGTGAAAAACGCAATGCACCCGCACTTGCTTGCGGATGCAATGCGTTTTTCACGCAGCCCCATTCACTTCTATGGGGCTAGGGCTGCGTGAAAAACGCAGAATATAGAACATGCTGCGATTTTCACGCAACGCACAAGTGATGCGTGAAAAAAAACGCTCATGTACATAGACCCATTGAAATGAATGGGTCAGGATTCAGTGCGGATGCTATGCGTTCACGTCACGCATTGCACCCGCGCGGAAAACTCGCTCTTGTGAAAGGGGCCTAAGGCCCTTTCACACGGGCGAGTTTTCAGCGCGGTGCAATGCGTGAGGAGGACGCATTGCACCCGCACTGAATCCGGACCCATTCATTTCTATGGGGCTGTGCACATGAGCGGTGATTTTCACGCATCACTTCTGCGTTGCGTGAAAATCGCAGCATGCTCCAGTTTCTGCGTTTACACGGAACGCAGGCCCCATAGAAGTGAATGTGGCTGCGGGAAAATCGCAAGCATCCGCAATCATGTGCGGATGCATTGCGATTTTCCCGCATGGTTGCTAGGATACGATCGGGATGGGGACCCGATCGTTATTATTTTTCTTTATAACATAGTTATAAGGGAAAATAATCGCATTCAAATTACAGAATGCAATGTGCCCGGGCTTTAAAGGGTTAAAATAATAAGAGTGAACTTACCTTCTCAGTAGCGCAGAGCTCAGAACGTCTTCTCTCTGATAGTTTTGTTGCTTGAGGACCTGTGGTGACGTCACAGGGTCACATGGTCCAATCATAGAAGCATTTGAGTGGACCATGTGACCCATGTGATCCTGTGACATCATGGCAGGTCCTTCATGCGTTGAAGGACCTGCCGTGATGTCACAGGATCACATGGGTCACATGGTCCACTCAAATGCTTCTATGATTGGACCATGTGACCCTGTGACGTCACCACAGGTCCTCAAGCAACAAAACTATCAAGAGAGAAGACGTTCTGGGGCTCTGCGCGTACAATGGGAGAAGGTAAGTTCACTCTTTATTATTTTTAACCCTTTAAAGCCCGGGGCACATTGCATTCTGTAATTTGAATGCGATTATTTTCCCTTATAACTATGTTATAAAGGAAAATAATTACACATACAGAATACTCATCCCGAAACCAGACTTCAGTGATGAAGTCTGACTTCGGGTCTGGGTACCAAGCATGCGGATTTTTTCACGCGCGTGCTCAACGCACTACAAACGTTAGCACACGCGCTGAAAAATCGCGGCGATTCCCGCAACGCACCCGCATCTTATCCGGGCGTCAAACATGACGCCCGTGTGAAAGAGGCCTAAGGGTGAGATCAGGGTATTAACCCATGCAAACCCAGGAAAAAATAAAGTAAAACAAGAATGTATGGTTGTAGAAACACTGTTATATCTAAATAACATAAGGTGGTATGCTGATAAGAATAATAAAACAAAATGTGTGGTTTCAGGTAGACTGCTATATCTATGAATCATAAATTGACGTGCTGATAAAATTCAGTAAAAATGCATCATATCTTGGAGCCTGTTTGGAGCCAGACATTAAGGCCCTGGTCACATTATCTTCAGGACTTCCAAACAGTGGAGCGACAGTTAAGGTTCCTATCAGAAGTCATTGTATATTTGATAGCAAGGATAGCATAGTGTGCCTTCAACCATACATTCATGCCATAAAAAATAAACCTTCATGCAATAAAAAATTAAGCCTAGGGCAGCATTATTTGCATGGAGTTTATATGTTCTCCTCATGTTTGCATGGGAGTGTAGGAGGAAACAATTTGGTTTCTTCCCACACTCCAAAAATACACAAATAGACAAAATTGGTTACTTACAAAATTGACCTTAGGGTATGTAGGGATTGTATTACATGTTATATAAATGAATGTTTTAAAGTACATCAACTAGTGTTGATTAGTGATGTCGCAAACATAAAATTTTCCGTTTGCGAACGACAAACGCGAGCTTCCGCAAATGTTCGCGAACGGGCAAACTGGGCGAACAGCCATAGACTTCAATAGGCAGGCGAATTTTAAAACCCACAGGGACTCTTTCTGGCCACAATAGTGATGGAAAAGTTGTTTCAAGAGGACTAACACCTGGACTGTGGCATGCCGTAGGGGAATCTATGGCAAAACTACCATGGAAAATTACGTAGTGGACGCAGAGTCGGGTTTTATTCCATAAAGGGCATAAATCAACTAACATTCCTAAATTGTTTGGAATAACATGCTTTAAAACATCCGGTGTGTATACGATCAGGTATGATCTTGTGTCGATCAGGTAGTGTAAGGGTTACGCCCACTTCACAGACATTGACAGACCAAACTCCCCTTTTAATGCACCGCAAACAACCGCAAACAGTCCATTTGCACAACCGCAAACTCACCATTTGCACAAGGTTGGATACCAAGCTAGCCATGTCCCGGTGATGTCATTGAAGGTTTCTTCCTCCACCCAGCCACGTACAACACCAATGGTCCTTGAAAAGCGAATTGAATTGATTTTTCGAACGGGGAGATGGTTAAAAAAACGCTGGCTCCCTCCCCTTTGTTTTAATCCACGGTCACTGCGTCTGCGCCGTGCAATTTACTGTCACACCCGATATGAGTGGTATTTTCTGTAGTACTATTCTCATCAGTTTAATCCCTCTAACGTCCCCAATCTGGGGGCCATTTACTGAATTGAATTTTCGAACGAGGAGATGGTTAAAAAAACTCTGGCTCCCTCCCCTTTGTTTTAATCCACAGTCACTGCGTCTGCGCCGTTCAATTTACTGTCACACCCGATATGAGTGGTATTTTCTGTAGTACTATTCTCATCAGTTTAATCCCTCTAACGGCCCCAATCTGGGGTCCATTTATTGAATTGATTTGTCGAACGGGGAGATGATTAAAAAAACGCTGGCTCCCTCCCCTTTGTTTTTATCCACGGTCACTGCGTCTGCGCCCTGCAGTTTACTGTCACAACCGATATGAGTGGTATTTTCTGTAGTACTATTCTCATCAGTTTAATCCCTCTAACGTCCCCAATATGGGGGCCATTTATTGAATTGATTTTTCGAACGGGGAGATGGTTAAAAAAACTCTGGCTCCCTCCACTCTGTTTTAATCTACGGTGACTGCGTCTGCGCTGTGCAATTTACTGTCACACCCGATATGAGTGGTATTTTCTGTAGTACTATTCTCATCAGTTTAATCCCTCTAATGTCCCCAATCTGGGGGCCATTTATTGAACTGATTTTTCGAACGGGGAGATGGTTAAAAAAACGCTGGCTCTCTCCACTCTGTTTTAATCCATGGTCACTGCGTCTGCGCCGTGCAATTTACTGTCACACCCGATATGAGTGGTATTTTCTGTAGTACTATTCTCATCAGTTTAATCCCTGTTACGTCCCATATCAGGGAATGCCTTTTGTGAAAAAAAATTTAGGCTGGGTACCTTCGACTGCCTTTACAGTGACAGACCAAACTCTCATACACCAAACTGAATTGATTTTAAGAACCGGGAGATGGAAAAAGCAGCTTGGTCGGTCCTCTTACTCCCAAACTGGGGCACTGCGCGTGCACAGAGCAATGTGCTGTGATACTCTATATGAGTGGTGTCTTAACTAGTACTATTCCTATCAGTTTAATCCCTGTTGCGTACCCTATCCAGGGACGTGTGTGGAATGATTAACCATTGTCGAATTAATGAACCATTACGCGGGCGGGAGCGTGGTAACTTGAGAGCAGGTGACCGAAGCTGAGCTGGAGGAGGATGGTGCGTCAAGGTTCTTAGCGGAAGCTGTTGAAGATTGGGTGTCCTGTCTGAGCCAGTCAACTATGTCCTCAGAATTTTTTGGGTTCAGGGTGCGTGGCCTCTGAACACTAGGCATTATTCCAAGGCCAGTGGAAATCACAGCACCACGACCACGACGGCCCCTGCGGGGTGGCCTGCCTCTGCCTGTCATTTTTTTTTAGATAAGTGGTACTACGCGTGCCACCTGGTATGAGTGGTGGGCACTGGCAGTGGGCACACTACAGTCAGTGGAAGTCGGCCTGGCACACACTGGCAGCAGGTAAGCAACTGAAATTACACTAAGGTGTAAAAATTAAATGCCTTTTTTTGATGCAAAGTCCTGTGACACACGGTATGAGTGGTGGGCACTGGCAGTGGGTGCACTACAGTCAGTGGAAGTCGGCCTGACACACACTGGCAGCAGGCAAGCAACTGAATTTAGACTAAAGTGTAAAAATGTAATGCCTTATTTATCGGAAAGCTACTGTGCCACCCGGTATGAGTGGTGGGCACTGGCAGTAGGCACACTACAGTCAGTGGAAGTTGGCCTGACACACACTGGCAGCCGGCAAGCAACTAAAATTACACTAAAGTGTAAAAATTAAATGCCTTTTTTTGATGCAAAGTCCTGTGCCACATGGTATGAGTGGTGGGCCTGCAGCTCCTCACACACGGGCAGGCCAGGCAACTGCAATATATCTATAGAGAAAAAAAATAAATCTGACTAATGTAGCAGCCCTAAAAAGGGCTTTATGGGGTGCTGTCAGGACGCTGTCCTTACAGCAAAGATCAGATGAGTCTTTCAGGACTGGAGTGGACACTGAATACACTAGCCTAGCTATCGTTTTCCCAATTAAATCAGCAGCAGCTACACTGTCCCTCCTCTCACTAAGACTGCAGCTTCCGAATGAATCTAAAATGGATGCTGTTCAGAAGATGGGAGGGTCTGGGAGGGAGGGTATGCTGCTGATTGGCTGGAATGTGTCTGCTGAATATGAGGTACAGGGTCAAAGTTTTTTCAATGATGATGTTTAGGGGGCGGACCGAACATCGCATATGTTCGCCCGCTACGGCGAACGCGAACAAGCTATGTTCGCCGGGAACTGTTCGCCGGCAGATAGCTCGGGCCATCTCTAGTGTTGATCGAGCACCAAAGTGCTTGAGTGCTCGAGTAGAACACTTCTCGATGCTTAGGTGCTCTACCGAGCACCCGAGCACAATGGAAGTCCCCGAGCATTAAACCAGGCACCCCCTGCACTAAAGAGGGGAGGGTGTCAGGACTCTAGTTTGGCTTAGGAGTCCCTGTTCTGACTCCATATATAGCTATGTCCATATATGGAGTCAGTGCTTTGGGACACCCCAGTCAATTTAAATCTAATTTAGCCTCTATTTTTATGCAGAAGATCGCTGTACACTGATGGAATCCCTCAGTGTGAGTCCGTGGCCTAGGAGTCTCTGCTCTGACTCTGTATATAAATACAGCATAGATGTAATTTTTTGACAAAAAAGTGGAAATCCCGATCCACAAAGCATTTTGAAATAAACCGCCTAAATACCAATTTCACATTAAAACTAAGAAATAGTGCATTATTCTTTTTTTGTGTTAAAAAAGCAAAATTCCTGTTTCACAAAGCAGTTGTACATACACGGTATAAATACCTACATGTAATTTACAGCAGTGAAAAACTGCATTTGTGAATTTTGGTGACAATAGCCACAGAGCCCTTTTGTATACTATGCACTAAACAGTATATTCAATTTCAGTTATCAAATAGTGCACCAGTGTATTTTAGTTAAAAAAAAGTGGTCATCCTGATCCACCAAGCCTATTTTACACCACCAAAATATATATTTGACATTTCTGCGGGGAAATAGAGAATACATGTAATTTTGGGGGGAAAAACGTATTCCTTGTCCACAAAACAGTTCTACATACACTGTCCAATGACATTTTATATTTCTGCAGGGAAATAGTGCTTCTTTGTTTTTTATAGGAAAAAAAACTTTATTCAAGGTCCAGCAAACAAAAATACTTGTTCTTGTTACACAAAACACTTGTGCATACAGCTTACCAAAATTTTCTTTACATTTCCGCATAGAAATTGAGAATCTGTGTATTTTGAGCCCAAAAAACATTATTCTGGGTCCACAGAGCATTTTTATGACACAGGCACTGCCTTAGCGAACGTAATTGTAGACTAGTTGCAGGTAAATTGACACCGGAGAGAGACTAATCTTTCAGCTTCGTGGGTGAACGCAAATAATGAGGAGAACATCAAAAAAGAGCGTGGGCATGGTCGTGGTAGTGTTGGTGGAGCTCCTGTTGCTGGGAAAGGATGTGGCCGTTCAGCGCCAACTACTGCTCCAAGTCAAACACCTTCCTCTGGTGTGAGTAGGCGACATAATCTACAGCATTATTTGTTAGCCCAAATGCCACTCTATGGATGGTGAAGCCAGAACATTTGCAGGCGATAGTAGATTGGGTGGCTGACAGTGTCTCCAGTTCCTTCACAGTATCTAACACCCAGTCCTCTGCAGAAAGCTTAGAGTTGGCACCTGTAGCGCATGCCCATCAGTTTTCTACCTCACCCCCTTGTAAATCAGCCAAGCAGTCAGAACCCCAAATCATGCAGGAAAGTCTCATGCTTTTTGATGACTCTGTTGCCAGGGTTTCCCCAGCCCATCCACCTAGCCCTGCCCCAGAAGATGAAGACCTTGAATGCACTGATGCTCAACCACTTTTGTTGCAGGATGAGGACATGGAAAGAACGCTGCAACATGTCTCTGATCATGAAGAAACACAGGTGCCAACTGCTGTGGCTTTAGCAATGTGCAGAACAACAAGGAGGGCAGGGGTCATGAATGAGTGGAAGATGATATGGAGGATGATGAAGTCCTAGACCCAGACTGGACTGAAGGTCGTGATAGTAAGGCGTGCAGTTCTAAAAGAAGAGGCGGTGGTCGTACAGAGGCAACAGCACAGCAAAAGAGGTAGCAGGGTACAAAAGCACAGGGGTCGTTCCAGAGACAGTACGTCTGTTACTGTCCACCACACCAAGGCACCGAGCACACCAAGGCCTGCTCCAAGGAGTTTATTAGCGTGGCAGTTCTTCACTAGTGTTGAGCGCGAATATTCGAAAAGCGAATTTTTTTAGCGAATATTGGCACTTCGCTAATTCGCGAATATTTCGAATATAGCGCTATAAATTCGCTATTTCGAACATTCGTTTTTTTTTTGTTTTTTTTTAGTTATATTTTTTTCTTTCCTACTTCCCAAAAGTAGTTCTTACCTGTCCTGAGGATTCCTGGCTTCCTGGCTGCTCTAGTCAGTGCCCGTTGCCGCTTCTGCCGACTTCCGTGCTCATGTGGAGCGTCCCCATCCATGGGAGAATCTCTATATACTAAAATGTACTGTCGGATTTGAGGAATTACGTTGAAATCGCAATGCGATTAATTCAAGTTATATTAATCGCATTGCGATTACAACTTAGCACTGCTATCTTACATAGGCTAGAATTAACGAATATGGATTGGAATATAGCTATGCACTAGCAGTGCTAAGTTGAAATCGCAATGCGAATACTTTAAGTTAAATTAATCGCATTGCGATTTCAACTTAGCACTGCTGCTATATTCCATATTCGTTAACTTCGTTAATTCTAGCAAGCTGACCCATTATAAACCCAGCTCTAAGTTGAAATCGCAATGCGATTAATATAACTTGAATTAATCGCATAGCGATTTCAACGTAATTCCTCAAATCCGACAGTACATTTTAGTATATGGAGACGTTCCCATGGTGATGGGGACGCTCCATGAGCACAGAAGTTATGGTTGGCTTGGTAGAATTAGCGAATAGCGAATATGACGAATGTATTCGTCATATTCCTCAAAACGAAGATAACGAAGTATTCTACATCTTCGTTTTAGCTACCTATTCGTCTCGTCATCGTCAACTTCGCTATTCGCTAATTCTAGCAATCAAATAGGAAGGTTGACTTACCAGACACTCAGACAGCTGTGTTAAATTCGCTATGCGATTTTTTTTTTTAATATAATAATTTTATCAAGTAATATAATTATTGTAAGTATTCTATTTATTAAAAAAAAAAAAAAAATCGCATAGCGAATTTAACACAGCTGTCTCTATAGTCAACCTGCCTATTTGATTGCTAGAATTAGCGAGGTTGACGAATAGGTAGCTAAAACGAAGATGTAGAATACTTCGTTATCTTCGTTTTGAGGAATAGACGAATACATTCGTCATATTCGTCATCCTCGCTAATTCTAGATATGAAACCAATAGGATAGTAGCCTTAAGTACAAATCGCAATATGCGATTATTTAAATCGCATGTTAATCGCGATAACTAGAAAAAATGACGAATATTCGATTTCGACGAATATGAAACGAATATTCATTCGGCACCTGCCGCTCATCACTATTCTTCACTAGAGATGAGCGAACACCTGGATGTTCGGGTTCAAGAGGTTCGGCCGAACTTCCGGAAAATGTCCGGGTTCGTGATCCGAACTCAACCCGAACTTCATCCCGAACCCGAACCCCATAGAAGTCAATGGGGACCCGAACTTTTGGGCACTAAAAAGGCTGTAAAAGACACCCAGAGGGATAATATACCGCAATAAACGCATTGCGATTACAACTTTGAGCTAACGATCACCATGGGAACGCCTCCTCCAGTAGAATGTACTGTCGGATCTGAGAATTAAGTTGAAATCGCAATGCGATTCTTATATATTTGCTTAATCGCATTGCGATTTCAACTTAGCATTACTAAATAATTCCATCCATATCGTTAACTTACTGAGTCAGTAAGTTAACGGATATGGATGGAATTATTTAGCAATGCTAAGTTGAAACGGCAATGCGATTAAGCAGATATATAATAATCGCATTGCGATTTCAATTTAATTCTCACATCCGACAGTACATTCTACTGGAGGAGGCGTTCCCATGGTGATCGGTAGCTCAAAGTTGTAATCGCAATGCGATTAAGCAAATACATAAGAATCGAATTGCGATTCCAAATTTTTAGTACTCAACTTTTAAAATCGTACACCACTTTAAGTTCCAAAGTTGCAATCGCGTTCGAATAGAACTTAAAGCTGTCTCTTAGTCAGTTTTAGTATTGGTGTGCTGTAATAGAAGTTACATTCGTACGCGAATATAACTTAGAGCAATACAGTCAACTTTACACTGTTAGTTTTATTATCGCGATAATACAACTATTCAAGAATCGTGTACGTGCGTCTGTACGTGTGTGCGTTACCTCGGACACTATTCTATTTTGCCAGCCACAGCTGAAACCACTGATTTATGGTATTGCTATTTTGGCAATTGAATTTAACCCCAGAAAATAATCTATCCTTTGCCAGACAGCAGACAGTATTATACTTGTCTAACCAAAGCTGGAACACCAGATTTAGGTGATTGGTATTTGGGCAATTGTATTTAACCCATTAATAAAATATATAAATTTCTTTCCTGAGTTTCTAGGGGTGACAATTAGCACAGCCAAGCCGCTGATGTAGGATATAGCAAAAAAAAACAACTAGTATTGATAGATTGATGGACTTGGTGGCAGCTTCTTCTGGCGCACCACAAGTCACAAAATGGCCGCCGATCAACCCAGAAAATAAGTGACAGAAAAACGCTCTGTGCAGCCTAAAAACCAGCGAGCAAGTAACAAGCAGAAGTTCAATGATTCTCAGCTGTAAATTGATCCGTTCATTAGGTGCTGTTGCTGACTTTAACCTGCCTAATCTCGCTCTGACAGAAGCTGCGTCCTCTCCCTACACTAATCAGAGCAGTGTGACGTGCGGCGCTACGTGACTCCAGCTTAAATAGAGGCTGGGTCACATGCTGCACTTGGCCAATCACAGCCATGCCATTAGTAGGCATGGCTGTGATGGGCTCTTAGGGCAAGAAGTAAAACGCTAGCTGATTGGCTGCTGTGCAGCCCTTCAGAAAGCGGGAAATAATCGATGAACACCGAACCCGAACCCGAACTTTTTTGAAAATGTCCGGGTTCGGGTCCGGGTCCCGGACACCCCAAAATTCGGTACGAACCCGAACTATTCTCGAACTGTTCTCTCAACACTATTCTTCACACAATGTCCTGATGAAAAGTCATGAGTGGTTTTCATGTTGTGCCAGAGCCTGAAGCAAGGCATAAACGTTCTTAACCTCAGCACAACCTGCATGACCAGGAGTCTACATGCAAAACATGAACTGCAGTCGAAAAATTCACCTTAAAAAACAGGAATCATCTCAGGCTCCTCCTGCTCCCTCTTCTGTTGCTGCTTTGGCCTCTTCCTCCACCTCTAGTGGCACCTGGCGACCAGCAAACAGAGGATGTTCCACCCACACCACTACATACGATACCATCGCCAAACATCTCCACCGTGTCACACGGCAGCGCTCAACTTTCCATCTCCCAAACATTGGAGATAAGGAGGAAATACCCACCTACCCACCCTCAAACAGCTGATGGCAGTGGCTGTCCCCCAGTATGTTGTTCCCAGCCGCCAGTACTTTTAAAGGCGAGCTGTCCCTTCCCTGCACAACCAAGTGAAGGATAAAATCAAGTGTGCGCTGCGCAACGCCATCTGTGGCAAGGTCCACATAACCACAGATACATGGACCAGTATGCATGGCCAGAGTCGCTATATCTCCCTAACTGCACACTGGGTAAACGTTGTGACGGCTGGGCCCAAGGCGGATAGCAGTAAGGAGCATGTCCTTCCACCACAGAGGATCGCAGGGCATTATTCTTTGCCTCCTGTTGCTTCCTCCTCCTACTCCGCATCATCCTCCTCTTCCTCCTACTCCTCTTCTACCACCCCCACATCCGGTCATCAAAAGAACCTCACCCCCAACTTCAGCACAGCACAGGATAAAGGTTAGCCGGCGATTTTAAAACTCATGTGTTTGGGTGACAAACCCAACACCGCACAGGAGTAGGGATGAGCTAACCCAAACAGTATAGTTCGGGTTTGTACTGAATTTTGGGGTGTTCGGGACACGGACCCGGACATTTTAAAAAAAGTTGGGGTTCGGGTTCGTTGTTCCGCTTTCTGAAGTCCTGCAAAGCAGCCAATCATCTAGTGTTTTACTTCTTGCCCTAAGAACCTATCACAGCCATGCCTACCAATGGCATAGCTGTGATTGGCCAAGTGCAGCATGTGACTCAGCCTCTATTTAAGCTGGAGTCACGGAGCGCCGCACGTCACTCTGCTCTGATTAGTGTAGGGATAGGACGCAGCTGCTGTGAGGGTGAGATTAGGCAGGGAAAACTAAGCAAAAACACCTAATGAAGTGATCGATCTACAGCTGTGAAACATTCAACTTCTGCTAGTTAATTTCTCACTGGTTTTCAGGCTGCACAGAGCGTTTTTCTGTCACTTTTTTATGGGGTGATCGGTGGCCATTTTGTGTCTTGTGGTGAACAAGCACAAGCTGCCACCAAGTCCATCAATCCATCAATACTAGTATTTTTTTGCTGAATCCCACCAAGTTTAATAGTGTCCGGCAAAGGTTATATTTTGTTCTAGGGTGAAATTCAGTTGCCAAAATAGAAAGACAGTAAATCTGGTGTTCCAGCTGTGACTGGACAACTTTTATAGTGTCCGTCATAGGATATATTATTTTCTGTGTTGAAATTCAGATGCAAAATTTGAAATACCGTAAATCTGGTGTTCCAGCTGTGACTGGACAAGTTTCATAGTGTCCGTCATAGGATATATTATTTTCTACAGTGAAATTCAGTTGAAAAATAGAAATACCATAAATTTGGTGTCCCAGCAGTGGCTGGCCAAGTTTAATATTGTCCGGCAAAGGATTTATTATTTTCTGGGGTGAAAATCAGTTTCCAATATAGAAATACCGTAAATCGGGTGTTCTAGCTGTGGCTCGACAAGTTTAATAGTGTCCGGCAAAGGAAATATTTTGTTCTGGTGTGAAATAAAATTGCCAAAATAGCAATACCGTAAATCTGGTGACCCAGCAGTGGCTGGCCAAGTTTAATAGTGTCCGTCAAAGGATTTATTATTTTCTGGGGTGAAATTCAGTTGCCAAAATAGAAATAAAGTAAATCTGGTGTTCCAGCTGTGACTGGACAAGTTTCATAGTGTCCGTCATAGGATATATTATTTTCTGCGGTTAAATTCATTTGCAAAAATAGAAATACCTTAAATCTGGTGTTCTAGCTGTGGCTCGACAAGTTTAATAGTGTCCGGCAAAGGATATATTTTGTTATGGGGTGAAATTTAATTGCCAAAATAGCAATACCATAAATCAGTGGTTTCAGCTGTGACTGGCCAAGTTTAACAGTGTCCGGCAAAGGATATATTTTGTTCTGGGGTGAAATTTAGTTGCAAAAATAGAAATAACGTAAATCTGGTTTTCCAGCTGTGACTGGACAATTTTTATAGTGTCCGTCATAGGATATATTATTTTCTGCGGTGAAATTCAATTGCCAAAATAGCAATACCGTAAATCTAGTGTCTCAGCAGTGGCTGGCCAAGTTTAATAGTGTCTGTCAAAGGATATATTATTTTCTGGGGTGAAATTAAATTGCCAAAATAGCATTACCTAAAATCTGGTGTTCCAGCTGTTGCAGGCCAAGTGTAAATCTGTCCGTTAAAGGGTATATTACACTCAGCATGCATCTCCAAGTGTATTTCTTTCAGTTAAAGAGCATATTACAGTAAGTGTTAAAATACAGCATAATCCTCTTCATTTGCACACACTGTTTTGATTCTCTAAGTGTATTTCTTTCCGTCAAAGGGTATATTACAGTAAGTGTTAAAATACAGCATAATCCTCTACATTTGAACACACTGTTTTGCATCTCTAAGTGTATTTCTTTCCGTTAAAGGGTATATTTCACAAATTTTTAAAATATTATTAATATGAAAGCATAATCCTATTTATTTTTTCACACGCTACTGTGCATCTCAAAGTTTAAATCTGTCCGTAAAAGGATACCTTTCATCCAGGGCCTAAATACTAGGCCTACAATTGATATTCCCCTAAATCTGTGGTTGCTCCTGTGCCTGGATTAGTGTAATATGGTACATACATAGATAGCCAGATAGTGTTAGGTGCCTGTAAAAAAAGGCCTGAATTTGAATTCAATACATTGGGTCAAATAATTTTTTTCTTATTGTGGTGAACGGGACCAATGAGGAAAACATCTAGTAAGGGACGCCGACACGGACATGGTCGTGGTGTTGTTAGTGGACCCTCTGGTGCTGGGAGAGGACGTGGCTGTTCTGCCACAGCCACACGTCCTAGTGAACCAACTACCTCAGGTTCCAGTACCCACAAGAATGTACAGCGATATTTGGTGGGGCCCAATGCCGTTCTAAGGATGGTAAGGCCTGAGCAAGTACAGGCGCTAGTCAATTGGGTGGCCGACAGTGGATCCAGCACGTTCACAACATTATCTCCCACCCAGTCTTCTGCATAAAGCGCACAGGTGGCGCTTGAAAACCAAGCCCATCAGTCTGTCACATCACCCCCATGCATATCACGGAAACTGTCTGAGCCTCAAGTTATGCAGCAGTCTCTTATGCTGTTTGAAGACTCTGCTGGCAGGGTTTCCCAAGGGAATCCACCTAGCCCTTCCCCAGTAGTGGAAGACATAGAATGCACTGATGCACAACCACTGATGTTTCCTGATGATGAGGACATGGGAATACCACCTCATCGGAGTCCGCATGTCTCTGATGATGACAAAAGACAGGTGCCAACTGCTGCGTCTTTTTGCAGTGTGCAGACCGAACAGGAGGTCAGGGAGGAAGACTGTGTGGAAGACGATGCAGGGGACGATGAGGTCCTAGACTCCACATGGAATGAAGGTCGTGCCACTGACTTTCATAGTTCAGAGGAAGAGGCAGTGGTGAGACCGAGCCAACAGCGTAGCAAAAGAGGGAGCAGGGGGCAAAAGCAGAACAGCCGCCGCAAGAGAGTTCGCCTGCTAGTGGTCACCGCAAGAGAGTTCGCCTGCTAGTGGCCACGGCCACCAGGGACCAAGCACCCCAAAGGCAGCTTAAAGGAGTTCCCTGGCATGGCACTTCTTTAAACAATGTGCTGACGACAAGACCTGAGTGGTTTGCACGCTGTGCCTTCAGAGCCTGAAGCGAGGCATTAACGTTGTGAACCTTAGCACAACCTGCATGACCAGGCATCTAAATGCAAAGCATGAACTGCAGTGGAGTAAACACCTTAAAAACAAGGAACTCACTCAGGCTCTCCCTGCTCCCTCTTCCTCTGCCTCGGGAGGAATGTTGTCACCTGCCGCCCACCAAACAGAGGATGTGCCACCAACACCACCACCTCCGTCATGAAGCATCTCCACCATGTCACACGGCAGTGTTCAACTCTCCATCTCACAAACCTTGGAGAGAAAGTGTAAATTCCCACCTACCTACCCTCGAGCCCTGGGCCTGAATGCCAGCATTTCTAAACTACTGGCCTTTGAAATGCTGTCATTCAGGCTGGTGGACACAGACAGCTTCAAACAGCTGATGGCGATTGCTGTCCCACAGTATGTTGTTCCCAGCCGCCTCTACTTCTCTAAGAGAGCCATGCCTTCCGTGCACAACCAAGTATCCGATAAAATCAAGTGTGCACTGCGCAACGCCATCTGTGGCAAGGTCCACCTAACCACAGATACGTGGACCAGTAAGCACGGCCAGGGACACTATATCTCCCAAACTGTACACGGTAAATGTAGTGCACGTACTTCCGCCGCCAAGGATCGCAGGGCATCATTCTTTGCCTCCTGTAGCCTCCTCCTCCTACCCGGCTTCCTCCTCCTCTTCTTCCACCTGCTCATCCAGTTAGCCACACACCTTCACCACCAACTTCAGCACAGCCCGGGGTAAACGTCAGCAGGCCGTTCTTAAACTCATATGTTTGGGTGACAGGCCCCACATCGCGCAGGAGTTGTGGCGGGGTATTGAACAACAGACTGAAGAGTGGTTGCTGCCAGTGGGCCTCAAGCCCGGCCTGGTGGTGTGCGATAATGGGCGAAATCTCGCCGCAGCTCTGGGACTAGCCGGTTTGACACACATCCCTTGCCTGGCGCATGTGCTGAATTTGGTGGTGCAGAAGTTCCTTCACAACTACCCCGACTTGTCAGAGCTGCTGCATAAATTGCGGGCCGTCTGTGTGCGCTGCCGTTGTTCACATTCTGCTGCTGCTCGCCTGTCTGCGCTACAGCGTAAATTCGGCCTTCCCGCTCACCGCCTCATATGCGTCGTGCCCACCTGGTGGAACTCCACCTTGCACATGCTGGAGAGACTGTGCGAGCAGCAGCAGTCTCTCCATAGTGGAGTTTCAGCTGCAGCACGCACGGGTCAGTCGCACTGCGGAACAGCACGACCTCACCACCAATGACTGGGCCTCCATGCGAGTCCTGTTTGCCCTCTTGCGCTGTTTCGAGTACTCCACCAACATGGCCAGTGGCGATGACGCCATTATCAGCGTTACAACACCACTTCTATGTCTCCTTGAGAAAACACTTAGTGCGATGATGGTTTTTTGCAAAAGCAGAAGCTAGGTACAAATGTGGTCAGCCAGGGCCCACTACTGGAGAATGAGGTGGACGAGGAGGTGGAGGAGGATGAGGATGAAGCATGTTCACAGCGGGGTGGCACCCAACGCAGTGCGTTGCTGGGGGGAAACAGAGGACGATGACGATACGCCTCCCACAGAGGACAGCTTGTACTTACCTCTGGGCAGCCTGGCACACATGAGCAACTACATGCTGTAGTGCCTGTGCAACGACAGCAGAGTTGCCCACATTTTAATGTGTGCGGACTACTGGGTTGCCACCCTGCTGGATCCCCAGTACAAAGACAATGTGCCCACCTTACTTCCTGCACTGGAGCGTGATAGGAAGATGCGCGAGTACAAGCGCACATTGGTAGACGCGCTAATAAGAGCATTCCCAAATGTCACAGGGGAACGATTGGAAGCCCAAGGCGAAGGTAGAGGAGGAGCGAGAGATCGCCAACGCAGCTGTGTCACGGCCAGCTCCTCTGAGGGCAGGGTTAGCATGGCAGAGATGTGGAAAAGTTTTGTCACCATGCCACAGCTAACTGCACCACCACCTGATTCGGAACGTGTTAGCAGGAGGCAGCATTTCACTAACATTGTGGAACAGTACTTGTGCACACCCCTCCTCGTACTGACTGATGGTTCGGCCCCATTCAACTTCTGGGTCTCCAAATTGTCCACGTGGCCAGAGCTAGCCTTTAATGCTTTGGAGGTGCTGGCCTTCCCGGCGGCCAGCGCTTTGTCTGAATGTGTATTCAGCACGGCAGGTGGCGTCATTACTGACTAACGCAGCCGTCTGTCCACAGCCAATGTGGACAAGCTGACGTTCATAAAAATTAACTAGGCATGGATCCCACAGGACCTGTCCATCCCTTGTGCAGAATAGACATTTATAACTACCTCCCCTTAACCATATATTCTTGTACTCCAGGGCACTTCTTTATTGAATCCTCTTTTTTTAATTTTACCATTATTTTGCCGGGCAACCCAAAGTTGAATGAACCTCTCCTCCGTCTGGGTGCCAGGGTCTTAAATATCTGGAAGTGGCCTTCTCCATTGGTGGGTTAATCTCTTTTTACTGTCTAATGACTGCCCCATTGTCTGGGTGTCAGAGGCCTAAATTTCACGTACTTGCTTGCTGTCTTGGTGGCAGACATTTAACACTTTTTACTGTCTAATGTCCGCCCCATTGTCTGGGTGTCAGGGGCCTATATGTCGTTTAATCATTTGTTGTCTTGGTGGGAGATATTAGACTCTTTTTACTCTCTAATGACTGCCCCATTGTCTGGGTGTCAGGGGCCTAAATTTCACGTACTTGCTTGCTGTCTTGGTGGCATACATTTATTACTTTTTACTGTGTAATGACCGCCCCATTGTCTGGGTGTCAGGGGCCTTAATTTCACGTACTTGCTTACTGTCTTGGTGGCAGACATTAAACTTTTTTTACTGTCAAATGACCTCTCCTCTTTCTGGGTGTCAGGGGCCTACATAAATGATAATGGCATGTTCCATTGCAGGTTGACCTGAGGCCTGTGTTGCTGTTACGGGACCGCTCTCCTCTTTGTGGGTGCAATGGCCCTGAGTCTGTGAATGAGGCCTGTGGCACTGCAGGCAGACATGAATCCTTTTGACTGTGATGAGAACATCAACTCCCATAGCATTCCCACCTGATGCCACCCCAACCTCCTATTCTACCTCCTCCTCCTCCAAGTTGCCAATTGATATTGGTTAATTTTTATTTATTTTATTTTATTTTAAGTCATTTCCCTATCCACATTTGTTTGCAGGGGATTAACCTACATTTTGCTGCCTTTTGCAGCCCTCTAGACCTTTCCTGGGCTATTTTACAGCCTTTTTAGTGCCCAAAAGTTCGGGTCCCCATTGACTTCAATGGGGTTCGGGGTGAAGTTCGGGTCGAGTTTGGATCCCGAACATTTTCGGGAAGTTCGGCCGAACTTCTCGAACCCGAACATCCAGGTGTTCGCTCAACTCTACACAGGAGCTTTGGAGGGGCATAGAACAGCAGACTGATGAGTGATTGATGCCGGTGAGCCTCAAGCCCGGCCTGGTGGTGTGTGATAATGGGCGAAATATCATTGGTTGCAGCTCTGGGACTAGCCGGGTTGACGCACATCCCTTGCCTGGCGCATTTGCTGAATCTGGTGGTGCATAAGTTTCTTAAAAACTACCCAGACATTTGAGAGCTGTGGCTGAAAGTGCGGTCCGTATGTGCGCACGTTCTGACCCTGCTGCTGCTCGCCTGTCTGCGCGGTAGCGTAACTTCGGCCTTCAGGCTCACCGCCTCATATGCGACGTGTCCACCAGGTGGAACTCCCCCTTGCATATGCTGGAGATACTATGCGAGCAAAAGCAGGTGATAGTGGATTTTCAGCTGCAGCACGCACGGGTCAGTCGCTCTGCGGATCAGCACCACTTCACCACCAGTCACTGGGCCTGCATGCGAGACCTGTGTACTTTGTTGCGGTCTTTGGAGTACTCAACCAACATTTCCAGTGCTGATGACGGCGTTGTTAGCATTACAATACCCCTTCTATGTCTCCTTGAAAAAAATATTACGGCGATGATGGAAGAGGATGTGGCACAGGAAGAGGGGGCATTTCACAGGGTTCCAGGACGGTCATACAGAAGTGGCTCAGAGGGTGGGTTCCTGCACCAGCAGAGGCCAGGTACACATGTGGACAGCCAGGGCACACTTCTGGAGGACGAGGAGGACGAGGTAGAGGAGGAGGAGGAACCGGTTTCACTGTAGGGTGGCACCCTACGCAGCTCAGGGCCATAACTGGAGCGTGGCTGGAGGAATACAGAGGACACAGACGATACACCACCTACAGAGGACAGCTTATCGTTACCTCTGGGCAGCCTGGCACATATGAGCGACTACATGCTGCAGTGCGTGCGCAACGACAGCAGAGTTGCCCACATTTTAACTTGTGTTGACTAGAGATGTCGCGAACATAAAATTTTCCGTTCGCGAACAGAGAAATCGAATTTATGCAAATGTTCGCGAACGGGCGAACAGGGTGAACCGCCCTAGACTTCAATAGACAGGCGAATTTTAAAACACACAGCGACTCTTTCTGGCCACAATAGTGATGGAAAAGTTGTTTCAAGGGGACTAACACCTGGACTGTGGCATGCCGGAGGGGGATCCATTGCAAAACTCCCATGGAAAATTACGTAGTTGGCGCAGAGCGTGGTAAGTTGAATTCGCAATGCGATTAATACAACCTGCATTAATCACATTGCGAATTTCTAATGGTTGTATTGCTAGAATATAACGAAGATTGAGAATATAGCGCTATATTCTCAATCTTCGTTATATAATTCTAGCAGTACAACCATTAGGAACCCAGCTCTAAGTTGAATTCGCAATGCGATTAATATAACCTGCATTAATCACATTGTGAATTTAACTTAGAGCTGGGTTCCTAATGGTTGTATAGCTAGAATATAGCGAAGATTGAGAATTTAGTGCTATATTCGTTATATTTGTCAACTCTAGCAATAAAACCAATAGGAACTCAGATCTAAGTTGAATTTGCAATGCGATTAATACAGGTTATATTAATCGCATTGCGATTACAACTTAGATCTGAGTTCCTAATGGTTGTATTGCTAGAATTGACGAATATAACGAATATAGGGCTATATTCTCAATCTTCGTTATATTCTAGCAATACAACCATTAGGAAACCAGCTCTAAGTTAAATGCGCAATGCGATTAATACAGATTACATTAATCACATTGTGATTACAACTACTAACACTGCAGCTCCAGAATTAATCTAAGATGGATGCCGTCCTTGCTTTTTGATAGGAGGTGGGAGGGTCTGGAAGGGAGGGTATGCTGATTGGCTGGAATGTGTCTGCTGACTGTGAGGTACAGGGTCAAAGTTTGCTCAATGATAAAGTATTGGTTGCGAACACGAACATCACGCTGCGGCGGATGCGAACAAGCTATGTTCGCCGGGAACCATTCGCCGGCGATTAGTTCGGGCATCTCTAGATCTCCGGTACAAGGACAACGTGCCCACCTTAATTCCCGCACTGGAGCATGATGGGAAGATGCGCGACTACTAGCGCACGCTGGTAGATGCGCTCCTGAGGGAATTCCCAACTGACACGGGGGGACAAGTGGAAGCACAAGGCGAAGGCAGAGGAGAAGGGGGAAGAGGTCACCAAAGCAGCTGTGTCACGGCCAGCTCCTCAGACAGCAGGGTTAGCATGTCCGAAATTGTGGAAAAGTTTTGTCACCATGCCACAGCAAACTGCCCCACCAGCTCATAGAGAACGTGTTAGCAGGAAGCAGCATTTCAACAACATGGTGGAACACTACATGTGCACACGTACTGACTGATGGTTCTGCCCTATTCAACTTCTCGGTCTTCACATTGTCCACATGGCCAGAGCTTGCCCTTTATGCCTTGGAGGTGCGGCCAGTATATTGTCTGAACGTGTATTTATCACGGAAGGGGGCGTCATTACAGACAAACGCAGCCGCCTGTCCTCAGCCAACTTGGACAAGCTCACGTTCATTAAAATGAACCAGGCATGGATCCCACAGGAATTGTCCGTACCTTGTGCAGAATAGACATTTATAACGGCCTCGCCCTCAACCATACATTCTTGTACTCCAGGGCACTTCTTTATTGAATCCTCTTTTTTTAATTGTACCATTATTTTGGGGACAAACCCAAGTTCAATGAACCTCTCCTCTGTCTGGGTGTCAGTGGCCTAGATTTCGTTAAATCGCCTGCTGTATTGATGGGAGACATCAACCTCTTTTTGCTGTAAAATGACCTCTCCTCTGTCTGGGTGTCAGGGCTTACATAAATGATAATGGCATGTTCTATTGCAGGTTGACCTGAGGCCTGAGTCACTGTTATGGGACCACTCACCTCTGTCTGGGTGCCAGGGCCTACAAACATAATAATAGCCTGTTCCATTGCAGGTTGACCTAAGGCCTCTGTTGATGTTACGGGACCGCTCTCCTCTTTGCGGGAGCAATGAGCCTGAATGAGTTATTGTGGCCTGTGGCACTGCTGGGGGAAATCAATACTGTTTTGGCGTGATTTAAACTCTCCTATTTGTGGGTGCCAGGGGCCTGAGTCTGTGCATGAGGCCTGTGACACTGCAGGCAGGCATGAATCATTTTTGGCTGTGATGACAACTTCTCCAACACCCATGTATGATTGTCTTGGGCCTGAGTCTGTGAGTGAGGCCTGTGGCACTGCTGGCAGACATGAATCTACTTTTGGCTGTGATGAGAACGTCTCCAACTCCCATGTATGGTTGCCTTGGGCCTGAATCTGTGAATGTGTCCTGTAGCACTGCTGGCAGACATGAATCCTTTTGGGCTGTGATGAGAACTTCTTCAACTCCCATGTATGGTTGCCATGGGCCTGAAGCTGTGAATGAGACCTGTGGCGCTGCAGGCAGACATGAATCCTTTATGGTTGTGAGCAGAACTTCAACTCTCATAGCATTCCCACCTGAAGCCACGCCAACCTCCTATTCCACCTCCTCCTCCAAGTTGCCAATTAATATAGGTTAATTTTTATTTATTTAAGTAATTTCCCTATCCACATTTGTTTGCAGGGGATTTACCTACATTTTTGCTGCCGTTTGCAGCCCTCTAGCCCTTTCCATGGCTATTTTACAGCAATTTTAGTGCCATCAAAAAATGTGGTGTTAAAAAAGCAGGATGCGCTCATACCCATATGCAGTTGTGCATTTCTATAGGAGAGCACATCCTGCACTTATAGTCCGTTGCTAATGGCAATCACCAGCAAAAAATGCATACAATGGATGATGCCAGCAACGGACTACAAGTACCACAATGGACATCCTACATAAGATGAAATTTATGTGGATGTGGCAAGAATTCAGAACAAACACAGAACCAGAGATAGGTGCACACTGCCGTCACACTAAACCCTCACACTGATGTTAAAAATTGAGAGGTTAGTTCGACATATCCTACTAGGAGGACATGTCTTAAGCTCGGGCACCAGCGTCAAGGTCTCTCAAGTATTTTTTTTGTTACTGGTTAAGTAGCTATTATAGCTGAGTGGTTAAGTGTTTTGCTTCTAATGCAGAAGGTCATGAGTTTGAATCCCAGCAGAAACTTTTCTGAAATACAGACAACATTAGATTTGAATACACTGGGTGTCCCCAAGCATGGACTCCATATATTTACACATATTATTATATATTTATAATATATTATATATTTAATATATGTAAATACCGTATTTTTCGCCCTATAAGATGCACCGGCCCATAAGACGCACCTAGGTTTTTAAGGAGGAAAATTTAAAAAAAAAAATTTGAACCAAAAGGTATGCCTAATGGTGTTATGTTGGATCTGGGGATGGCGCTGTTATGGGGGGTCCGTAGATGGCATTGTTATGGGGGTCTGTGGATGGCACGGTTATGGGGATCTGTGGATGGCACTGTTATGGGGGGCACTGTGGATGGCACTGTTATTGGGGACTGTGGATGGCACTGTTATGGGGGATCTGTTGATGACACATAAATAGCATTTTACGCTATGTGTCATCCACAGACCCCCATAACAGTGCCATCCACAAATCTCCATAACAGTGCTATCCATAGAATGACCCCCAATAGGGAGGAGGGGCCGGCATCTAGCTCTGTAATTACTGCGGGCCTGGAGCAGTCACTGTATTCTGCTACACCGGGCCCGCTCACTGTAGGAATCCTAACTGCAGGCAATGCTGAATGCTGATTAAGGTACTGTAACAGTAGTCTTTTATGCAGCCTGTACTTACGATACTAACTTTCCGGCAGGCAGCAGGCAGGAGGCTGAGCTGGCGGGCGCTGAAAACGTAACTCACTATGTCACGCGCCGGCTCTCCCTTCTTCATTCATAAAGTGGGCGGAGCCGGCGCGTGACATAGTGAGTTACATTGTCAGTGCCCGCCTGCCAGCTCAGCCTCCTGCCTCCTGCCTGCTGGCTGCCGGAAAGTTAGTATCGTAAGTACAGGCTGCATAAAAGGCTACTGTTAGCATTGCCTGCAGTTAGGATTCCTACAGTGAGCGGGCCCGGTTTAGCAGAATACAGTGACTGCACCAGGCCCGCTGTAGTTACAGAGCTGGATGCCGGCCCCTCCTCCCTCATCCATGCCTACTAATACACCCGCCACCACGCTGCGCAGCATGCGGTCGGCGGTATACAAACTGAAGTATTCGCCACATAAGACGCACTGCCTTTCCCCCCCAATTTTGGGGGGCAAAAGTGCGTCTTATACGGCGAAAAATACGGTATATTATGGCTAAAACATCAGTAGTAGTTTCCCATATACTATGCATTCATATATATCAGAATTATGATTATATATATATATATATAGATAGATATTATTTTTTTTAGTAATTAAACATTCATTTTGTGCCATACATTTTTTACAATTACTAAGCTTGTGATGGGATTTGAACTCACAGCTTTTTCATCACAAAACAGAGTTTTAGCCACTACACTATATAAACACTATATAAAAATAAAATAAAAATATTAGACTTCAACTGTATACGAACATTTACTAGTAGTAAGTATTCCTGTATTCCTTGACAGTACAGATTTCATATAAATATATATATATATATATATATATATTATTATTTTTTTTTTTAACTTACTATGTATTCATACTTCATAATATGTGGGAAACTACTACTGATGTTTTTAACCATAATATATTTATGTATATTATAATATAGTATATATTCTAAATATATAATACAGTGGGTACGGAAAGTATTCAGACCCCCTTAAATTTTTCACTCTATTTTAAATTGCAGCAATTTTCTAAAATCTTTTAAGTTCATTTTTCCCTCATTAACCACTTCAGCCCCCCCAGCTTAAACACCCTTAATGACCAGGCCACTTTCTGCAATTCTGCACTACACTACTTTCACCGTTTATTGCTCCGTCATGCAACTTACCACCCAAATAAATTTTACCTCCTTTTCTTCTCACTAATAGAGCTTTCATTTGGTGGTATTTCATTGCTGCTGACATTTTTACTTTTTTAGCTATTAATCAAAAATTACCGAAATTTTTGCAAAAAAATGTCATTTTTCACTTTCTGTTGTAATTTTTTTTTTTAAAACTACATTTCTATATACATTTTTCGCAAAATTTATTATTCTACATGTCTTTGATAAAAAATCCAATAAGTGTATATTTATTGGTTTGGGTAAAAGTTATAGCGTTTACAAACTATGGTGCAAAAAAGTGAATTTTGGCATTTTGAAGCAGCTCTGACTTTCTGAGCACCTGTCATGTTTCTACAGGTGCTAGAATGTCAGAATAGTATAAATACCCCCCAAATGACACCATTTTAGAAAGAAGACACCCCAAAGTATTCGCGGAGGGGCATGGTGAGTTCATCTATCATTTCATTTTTTTTCACAAGTTAGCGGAAAATGACACTTTCTGAGGAGAAAAAAATAATAATAAAGTTTCCATTTCTGCTAACTTCTGGCAAAAAAAATAAAAAATCTCCCACGGACTCACTATGCCCCTCAGTGAATACCTTGGGGTGTCTACTTTCCGAAATGGGGTCACTTGTGGGGTGTGTTTACTGTTCTGGCATTTTGGACGGGGCTAAATTGTGAGCAGCCATGTAAAAGCTAAAGGTACTCGTTAGAATTTAGGCCCCTTTGCGCACCAAGGCTGCAAAAAAGTGTCACTCATGTGGTATCGCTGTACTCAGGAGAAGTAGGGCAATGTGTTTTGGGGTGTATTTTTACATATACCCATACTTTGTGTGAGAAATATCGCTGTAAATTGACAACTTTGTATAAAATGTTTTAAAAAGTTGTCGTTTACAGCGATATTTCTCTAACCCAGTATGGGTATATGTAAAAATACACCACACATTGCCCTACTTCTCCTGAGTACGGCGATACCACATAAGTGACACTTTTTTGCAGCCAAGATGCGCAAAGGGGCCCTAAAACCAATGAGTACCTTTAGGATTTCACAGGCCATTTTTACGCATTTGGATTCTCACGCTTTAGGACCCCTAAATTGCCAGGGCAGTATAAATACCCCACATGTGACCCCATTGTGGATAGAAGACACCCCAAGGTATTCCGTGAGGGGCATGGCGAGTTCACAGAAAAAAAAAAATTTGGCACAAGTTAGCGGAAATTGATATTTTTTTTTTTTTACAAAGTCTCATATTCCACTAACTTGTGACAAAAAATAAAATTTTACATGAACTCACCATACCCCTCACGGAATACCTTGGGGTGTCTTCTTTTTATGGGGTCATAAAATGTGGGGTATTTATACTGTCCTGGCATTTGAGGGTCTCTGCAATAATTACACGTATGGCCAGCATTAGGAGTTTCTGCGATTCTCCTTATATTGAGCATACGGGTAATGAGATTTTTTTTTTCCGTTCAGCCTCTGGGCTGAAAAAAGAAAAAAAATGAACGGCACAGATTTTTTGATTCGCATCGATCAATGTGGATGAAAGAAATCTCTGCCAAAATCAGTGACTGCGGTGCGGTGGGCTGGGCGCTAACTACCTAACAAGTAGCTAACTAACTGGCGGTGATAAGGGACCCTTATGCCCCATTCACACGTCCGAAATTCTGTTTGCGGAACGGAATTGCGGACCCATTCATTTCTATGGGGACAGACTTTGTCCCGCTCGGATCCGGAATTGCGGATCCGCACTTACGGGTCTGCATTTCCGTTCCTCAAAAATATAGAACATGCCCTTTTCTTGTCCGCAATTGCGGACAAGAAAAGGCATTATCTATATAGTTCTGGCAATGTGCGGATCTACAAAATGCGGAAAGCAAATTGACGGTGTCCGTGTTTTGCGGATCCGCGGCACGGATCTGTGGATCCGCGGATCCGCGGATATGCAAAACACATATGGACATGTGAATAGAGCCTTACAGGGGGGTGATCAGTGACAGGGGGGTGATCAGGGAGTCTATATGGGATGATCAGGGGTTAACAAGGTTTTAATAGTGGTTATAAAGTGAGGGGGGGTGGGGGGGGGGTTAGTGTAGTGTTTGGTGCAACTTTACAGAGTTACCTGGTCCTCTGGTGGTCGATCCCAGTAAATGGGACCACCAGAGGACCAGGTAGTAGAGATGGCCCGAACTATTCGCCGGCGAACAGTTCCCGGCTAACATAGCTTGTTCCCGTTCGCCTCTGCCGGGCGAACATATGCGATGTTCGGTCCGCCCCCTATACATCATCATTGAGCAAACTTTGACCCTGTACCTCACAGTCAGCAGACACATTCCAGCCAATCAGCAGCATACCCTCCCTCCCAGACCCTCCCACCTCCTGCACAGCATCCATTTTAGATTCATTCTGAAGCTGCAGTCTTAGTGAGAGGAGGGAGAGTGTAGTTGCTGCTGATTTAATTGGGAAATCGATAGCTAGGCTAGTGTATTCAGTGTCCACTCCAGTCCTGAAAGACTCATCTGATCTCTGCTGTAAGGACAGCGTCCTGACAGCACCCCAAAAAGCCCTTTTTAGGGCTGCAACATTAGTCTGCTTTTTTTTCCCTTTATATGCATATTGCAGTTGCATGGCCTGCCTGTGTGTGAGGAGCTGCAGGCCCACAGACTGTAGTGTGCCCACTGCCAGTGCCCACCCCTGTCATCCCGTGTGGTACAGGACTTTGCATAAAAAAAAGGCATTTAATTTTTACACTTTAATCTAAGGTTAGTTGCCTGCCAGTGTGTGTCAGGCTGACTTCCAGTGACTGTAGTGTGCCCACTGCCAGTGCCTACCACTCATACCGGCTGGCAGAGGACTTTGCATCAAAAAAGGCATTTCGTTTTTACACTTTAGTGTAATTTCAGCTGCTTGCCTGCTACTAGTGTGTGTCAGGCCGACTTCCACTGACTTTAGTGTGCCCACTGCCAGTGCCCACCCCTGTCATCCCATGTGGCACAGGACTTTGCATCAAAAAAGGCATTTAATTTTTACACTTTAATCTAAGTTTAGTTGCCTGCCAGTGTGTGTCAGGCTGACTTCCAGTGACTGTAGTGTGCCCACTGCCAGTGCCCACCCCTGTCATCCCATGCGGCACAGGACTTTGCATCAAAAAAAGGCATTTCATTTTTACACTTTAATCTAAGGTTAGTTGCCTGCCAGTGTGTGTCAGGCTGACTTCAAGTGACTGTAGTGTGCCCACTGCCAGTGCCTACCACTCATACCGGCTGGCACAGGACTTTGCATAAAAAAAGGCATTTAATTTTTACACATTAGTCTAATTTCAGTTGCTTGCCTGCTGCCAGTGCGTGTCAGGCCCACTTCCACTGACTGTAGTGTGCCCACTGCCAGTGCCAACCACTGATACCGGGTGGCACAGTAGCTTGCCGATAAATAAGGCATTTCATTTTTACTCATTAGTCTAATTTCAGTTGCTTGCCTCCTGCCAGTGTGAGTCAGGCCCACCTCCACAGACTGTAGTGTGCCCACTGCCAGTGCCAACCACTGATACCGGGTGGCACAGTAGCTTGCCGATAAATAAGGCATTTCATTTTTACACATTAGTCTAATTTCAGTTGCTTGCCTGCTGCCAGTGTGTGTCAGGCCCACTTCCACAGACTGTAGTGTGCCCACTGCCAGTGCCCACCACTGATACAGGGTGGCACAGTACCACTTATCGAAAAAAATGACAGGCAGAGGCAGGCCACACTCGCAGGGGCCGTCGTGGTCGTGGTGCTGTGATTTCCACTGTCCCTGGAATAATGCCTAGTGTTCAGAGGCCATGTACCCTGAACCCGAAAAATTCTGAGGACGTAGTTGACTGGCTTAGACAGGACACCCAATCTTCAACAGCTTCCGCTAAGAACCTTGACGCACCATCTTCCTCCAGCTCAGCTTTGGTCACCTGCTCTCAAGTTACCACGCACCCGCCCGCCGCTGATAGGAATAGTACTAATTAAGACACCACTCATATAGGGTGTCACAGCACATTGCTCTGTGCACGCGCAGTGCCCCAATTTGGGAGTAAGAGGACCGACCAAGCTGCTTTTTCCATCTCCCGGTTCCTGAAATCAATTCAGTTTGGTGTATGAGAGTTTGGTCTGTCATTGTGAAGGCAGTCGAAGGTACCAGGCCTAAAAAATTTTTCACAAAAGGCAATCCCTGATATGGGATGTAACAGGGATTAAACTGATGAGAATAGTACTACAGAAAATACCACTCATATCGGGTGTGACAGTAAATTGCACGGCGCAGACGCAGTGACTGTGGATTAAAACAGAGTGGAGGGAGCCAGCGTTTTTTTAACCATCTCCCCGTTCGAAAAATCTATTCAATAAATGGCCCCCAGATTGGGGATGTTAGAGGGATTAAACTGATGAGAATAGTACTACAGAAAATACCACTCATATCGGGTGTGAGAGTAAATTGCACGGTGCAGAAGCAGTGACCGTGGATTAAAACAAAGGGGAGGGAGCCAGCGTTTTTTAACCATCTCCCGTTCGAAAAATCAATTCAATTGACCTTCGGGGACCCTTGGTGTTGTACGTGGCTGGGTGGAGGAAGAAACCTTCAATGACATCACCGGGACGTGGCTAGCTTGGTATCCAACCTTGTGCAAATGGGGAGTTTGCGGTTGTGCAAATGGACTGTTTGCGGTGCATTAAAAGGGGAGTTTGGTCTGTCAATGTCTGAGAATCGGGCGTAACCCTTACACTACCTGATCGATACAACATCATACCTGATCGTATACACACACTGGATGTTTTAAAGCATGTTATTCCAAACAATTTAGGAATGTTAGTTGATTTATGCCCTTTATGGATTAAAACCCGACTCTGCGTCCACTACGTAATTTTCCATGGGAGTTTTGCCATGGATCCCCCTCCGGCATGCCACAGTCCAGGTGTTAGTCCCCTTGAAACAACTTTTCCATCACTATTGTGGCCAGAAAGAGTCCCTTTGGTCTTTAAAATTCGCCTGTCTATTGAAGTCTATGGCGGTTCGCCCGGTTCGCCTGTTCGCGAACATTTGCGGAAGTTCGCGTTCGCTGTTCGCGAACTGAAAATTTTATGTTCGCGACATCACTACCAGGTAGCAGGTATATCAGACGCTGTTAACAAAACAGCGTCTGATATACCTGTTTGATCTAATTTATTTTACATTTACAGCCTGCCAGCGATTGATCATCGCTGGCAGGCTGTAGTATCACTGCAGAGCCGCGCTCTGCTATGAACGCGCGCGTGTGCGCGTTCACAGCAAATCTCGCCTCTCGCGAGATGACGCATGGATGCGTTCAGGAGGAACAAACTTGCCGCCGCCTGGACGCATCCGTGCGTTCGGCGGTCGGCAAGCGGTTAATGTACACACAGCACCCCATATTGACAGAAAAACACAGAATTGTTGACATTTTTTCAGATTTATTACAAAAGAAAAACTGAAATATCACATGGTCCTAAGTAGAGTTGAGCGAACAGTTTGGGCATTGTTCGGGTTTGTACCGAATTTTGGGGTGTTTGGGACCCGGACCCGGACCCAAACATTTTTTTTTTTTTTTTTTTAGTTGTTTTTTTTTAGTTGTTTTTTTTAAGAAAACAATGGCATTTTACTTATATTAACTCACAAGGCTGTAACTTAAAATCTGTACCTTGAAGTTCATAAAACATACAATCCAAAAAAAGGATTCTATTCTAACAATACAAAGTTAAGCCTATCTATCCCATCATAGCCCACCCCCCTCCCAACCCCGCAGGGAAAGAGAAAAAAAAAAAAAAAGGATAAATAAATAAATAACTAAACCTCTTAGTTATCCCAATCCTTCCAAATAATACTCCATTTGATAAATGAACCTCTTTGTCTGTACAACACCTTCTCATAGCTTTTCACCTTCTTAACTAAATTTAGCCAGTGGTTACATTCTAAAGCAGAGGAGGAGCACCATTCTCTGGCTATGAGAAGCCTGGCCAAAAACATCACTTTGGTCAGCAATTGGCGCTTGGGGGGCCTGCAGTTAACTTCCGATAGATCACCAAGGACCCATATCTTTGGGGATAGAGGAATATTCACACCAAGTCTCTGAGCCAAAACTATTTGAACCATTCTCCAATACTTGTTCACTATCGGACAGCCCCAGAACAGATGAAAATGATCTGCCCCGGGGGTCCCCACAGTGAAGGCAGTCCGAAGAAGTTCTAAATCCTCTCCTGTGAAGCCATAAAGGTGTAAAATATATTTTGTGTAGAATATTAAACTGAACAACGACATGGTTAAAGTTGTGAGAAACCAATCTTAAACCTTCACCTATGTTCTCCCAATCCGGGGAACCCACCTCAGACAATAAAACAGACCAGGATCTCTGTCCTGGAGAAAGACAATCCATAAAAAAAAATTTCATCAAGTGCCTGTAACAATGTGAGAGTTTAACTTTCATACATCCTTTCTTACTAATCAGGTTGTGCAGAAATTCAGGGGTGTCTACGTTAAGTGAATGATTAACAGCAGTGCTAAGAAGTGCCGACCTCAATTGGAAGTAGGCATACCAAGCCACCTCACCTAAATTTAACTTTTGTTTTAGCTCCATATGCGACAGGATCTGACCATTTCTAACCACCTGGTGTACATATTGTATATTTTTCATCCTCCAGTATTGCCTGCAATTAGGGTCCTCTAAGTTCAGAAGTTTTTGATTATGCCATAATGGGGTACAAATTACTAGTGCCTCCACTTTAAACCAGCGCTTTATAACCAGCCAAGCTTTAATAGCCATCTTGCAGAAAAATTTATATCCAGTTTGTATATTAACTAAATAATCGGACTCTAGTACTGTAAAAAAATCAGAAAAACCCGAGTCCTTAACCAATTTTCTACAAAGATGGCTATTTTCCCAATCACAAAAAAAGCTAAGTTGAGAGGCCATATAGTAGCCCCTAAAATAGGGGAGGTTAAGACCTTCCCGATTGTAGGGCATAATAAAATATAGCGCCTTTAATCTCACACGCTTTCTCCCCCAAAGCAGATCATTGAGCAATCGCTCTATCAACCTAAAGTACTTCTCTTCAATCCATACAGGCGAATTGCGAAGAACATACAATACCTGGGGAAGCACCACCATTTTTATTAATGAGATTCTATCTGCTCTTGCGGGCAGAATTTTTTGCCATACCTTAATTTTAGATCTCACTTTTAACAATAAGGGAAGCATAATTAAGTTGTAGGTAATCTTGAATTTTGGCAGTCACTGTTATCCCCAAGTATTTTATTGAGTCGGAGATCATTAACCGATTAATAGTAGAGTTTTCCCTCGGTTCTCGCAATTCATCTACAGGGAGAAGAGCAGTTTTTTCCCAATTAACCTCAAGTCCAGAAGAAGCAGAAAATAGGTTGACCAATTCCATAATTCGAGGGAGTGAGGTTTCTGTTTGCTGAATAAAAAACAAAATATCATCTGCATAAAGAGATATACGATCCTGATCCCCCATTACACCAAAACCAGCTACTTTCGGGTCCTGACTAATGCTAGCTGAGAGAGGTTCAATATAGATATTGAATAAAAGAGGAGAAAGGGGACATCCTTGGCGAGTACCTCTTCCCAGTACAAAGCTCTCTGTCAGTGTATCATTGACCCTGATCCTAGCTACTGGGCATTTGTATAGCAGCTGCACCATCGCCATAAACTTGGGGCCAAAGCCCATCCTCTTCATCACCTCCCAGAGGAACCCCCACTCAACTCTGTCAAACGCCTTAGTGGCATCCAATGACAGAATAGAGCGGGCGCCACTCCCGGGAGATTGAATGTTGGTATAAAACCTATGTAAATTATGGTGGGTGCCCCTTTTTGGCATAAAGCCATTTTGGTCTGGGTGAATAACAGAGGACATAACCCCGGAAAGCCTCCTAGCCAGAATTTTTGATAGTAGCTTAATATCTGAATTCAATAAGGAAATGGGTCTATATGAACTCAAATCCAACGGATCTTTATCTTTTTTAGGAATCAGGACTATCAAAGCTTCCATCATGGACTGTGGTAGGCTTCCTCCCTGTAGGGCTTCAGAGAACACCTCCATTAGATGAGGAAGAGTAACATCCCTATACTTGCGATAGAGTTCATACGGAAGACCATCTAACCCTGGAGACGAATTCCCGGAGATGGAGTCCAAAGACTCCTGAATCTCTAAAAGAGACAGTTCTCTTTCCAAAAATTTTTTTTGGGCTTCCGTTATCATTGGAAGATGGATTCTCTCCAGGAACTGCCTCACCAAATCAGATGGTAATCCAGGGGGAGCTCTGTAGATCTGAGAAAAATATTGGAAAAAGGTCTCTCTAATTTCCTCTGGGTCTGATGTAATTACGCCATCTAACTTACGAATCGAGATTATAGCTTTCTTTTTCTTGTCCTGTTGTGTAATTATTCTGGCTAGGAGCTTACCAGGACGTCCAGACTCTGAGAAGTACTTTTGTCCCTTAAAGAACAGTCTGTGATTTGCTTTCTCCATAACAAAATCCTCCAAAGAGCAACTAGCCTTCTGCATCTTTTCTTTGTTATTTTCGCTAGGTTGAGCAATAAAACACTCAGTTGTGGATGCCAAGATCTAAACCAGTTCGTCCTCTTTTTTCCTAAATGTTCTCCTCACAGCCGCAATATCACTTATAAGAACCCCCCTCAAGTAGGCTTTCAAGGCGTCCCAAACTGAATTGATTCTAGCAGAGGGGAGATTCACTTCCCAAAAGGAGGATACAAATCTTTTAATAGACTGACAATTGTCCATAATGGTAAGCCAGTATGGGTTCAGCCTAAAACCAAGCCCTCTATTATCTTTATCCTCCCCAGTGCTAACCTCAATAAAAACGGGTGAATGGTCTGAAACTGTTCTTACTCCGTATCGTATCTTTCTAATATTATTCAAGTTTCTCTCATTAGTGAACGCTAAATCAATCCTAGACATTGCTCTACCACCTCTACTAACACAGAAGTAAACTCTCTTTCCTCCGCCAAGATGTTCCCATATATCCACCAATTCAACCTCTAAGCAGAACTGAGGCAGTGGAGAACCACGGATATTACTTCCCAGTTCTGCATCTAGAGACAATCTGTCCTTTTTTTTAGGATCTATAACAGCATTAAAATCTCCCATCAGCACAAGCCGACATTCTGGTCTCTTTTCCAAAAAACGCAGTAATTGGATAAGTGGATACACGGAAAATGGCGGAGGTATATAGAAGAAGGCGAGAGTATAGCTATGGCCATAGAGCCTACCATACAAAAAAATAAATCTACCCTGATCATCTATGTAAGATTCTAATAGAGAGAAATCTATAGAGTTATGAATCAGGACCGATACACCCCTAGAGGCACTACTAAAAGTTGAATGGTAGGATTGAGAATGCCATCCCGTCATCAGACGGGTCACGGACTCATCAGTAAGATGAGTTTCCACTATACAGATAATTGCAGGAAGATATCTCTTTAATGCATCCATAATGGCCTGCCTCTTAACCCTTTTCCCAAGGCCTCTAACATTCCAAGAGACAATTTTAACGGTTCTAACAGACATCAATTAAAAAAAATTGGGAAAAAAAAAAAACCCCTGCAGGGCAATACCCATCCCCTCTCCCCCCCCCCCCCTTTTGGTCCGCCCGATCTAATCGGCAAACCTCTATCTTCCGGCCGTTCTCCCCCCCCCACCTATCCCATCTCCCCTCCAACCCCCCGCTAATTTATTTCAGTGCTTTCTTTTCAGAAGGATATTTCATATGCCCAGTTGTTCCATCCAATCCAGCACTTGTTGCGGTTTTTCAAAGAATTGGGCAGTCCCATTATAAATCACTCTCAATTTCGTTGGGTACTGAAGAGAATATTTAATATCCTTAGACGCCAAACGTTTCTTTATCTCAATGAAACTTCTCCTTTTCTCTTGGGTCTGCCGCGCAAAGTCAGGAAAGAATAACAGTTTTGCACCCTGATAGTCAATAGGTGAGCATTCTCTAGCTCTTTTCAGTATCATGTCTCTATCCATCGACAGTAGCAGTTTTATTAAAATTACTCGTGGCGGCCTCCCTGGGGTGGGTTTCCCCCCTGGGATCCGATGGGCTCTTTCTATTTGAAACATAGACGAAAAATATTCACCGCCCAGATTTCCCACAATCAAGTCTTTAAGTTGCTCCACTAGCTGGCGGCCTTCAACTCCTTCTGGAAATCCAGCTATACGGATGTTATAACGCCTTGACCTATTTTCCAGGTCCTCCAGCCTATTTTGTAAAAGGGAGTTTTCTGAGGCCAGAAGCGCCGTCTTAGTTTTCAACATGACAGTATCAGTTTGCAGGGAGTCAACCATTTTTTCAGCATTAAGAACTTGATCGCGGATTTTTGCCAGCTCATCTCTTATTAAAGATATATCACTTTGCATAGACCCCAGCTGGACGGACATCCGTTGCATTAGAGTTCCATTATCTTTGACAGTGGACAATATTTTTCCCAGAGCTAAGGGATCGTGTTCAATCTCTGTTAGCGCCAGCAGACTTTCCTCCCCTCCTTCCTGGCCCACTTCCAATGACCCATCCTCCGACAGTTCTTCAGCTTGAGGAATTTTAACAATTTTCTTGGGGTTGACAATTTTCCCTTTAGATAAATCTTTTTCATTTAGAGAGGGAGATTTCAGATATTTATAAATTTTGCTCTCTAAGGTCTTAGACCCCGACTTAATTACAGAAGAGTCAATTGAACGCCGCTTGGGGGCCATTTCTATTTAATGCCTGTTTTTTTATATAGAAAATTTTTTATTTATTTTTTTTTTTTTTTTCCCCCTTTTCTTCTCCTTTTTTTTTCCTTTAGGCACTTTGTTCCCCCTCTACCTTCCTCTCTTTCTCCGTAGCGCTCCTCTTTTTCCTTTTCCAAGGGTTTTTTTTTTTTGCTTTTTTTTTAGGGATTTTTTAGAGAAGTTTTTTTTTTTTTTTCCCTTCCTCTCTTCCTCCCTTTTTACCTTTTTTTTTTTTTTCTTCCTTTGTCCTCAAGTTCATCTCACGTGTCAGTTGAATGCCCGAGTCCAGATGTCCTCACTCGGCAGACACTCAGCAGGCACAGATCCGGACAAGAGCGAACAGGGGCAGGCAAAAGCAGCCAGCCCGACTTGGCAGCAAGGAAGCAGGAAAAGCCGAGCACAGCACCGCCGCAACACCGCTCCAACAGGGGGAAGACGGCAAGCCCGGGAACAAGGAGGAGCAGAGAAGGCAAAGAAGAGGACAGGGGGAGATCCAGACGAAGCCACCACAGGAGAGGGGAGACACCGGACCACACACGGAGAGGAGGGCGAGACGGAAGCCGGAGGCCAGGAGGCAGGAGGCAGACGACAGGAGCAGTCCAGGAGCACCGCCAACCGAAGGAGCAAACCCCACACATCGAGAGGAAGGTGAGATGGAAGCCGGAGGTCAGGAGGCAGTAGGCAGACGGCAGGAACAGTCCGGGAGCTCCGTCAGCTGTAGGAGCAAACTTTTGGTTCAAACTTAGCGCCCAAACGCTACACGGGAGGCATAGAGGGAGGGAGGGAAAGCAGGGGAGGAGAACGCAACGTGACCTTTCACGTCATCACGCCGCCCTGATCCCTGATCGCTTGCCTCAATGCGGACCCGAACATTTTCAAAAAAGTTTGGGTTCGGGTCCGTTGTTCGGCGATTTCTTCACCGCTTTCTGAAGGGCTGCAAAGCAGCCAATCAGCTAGCGTTTTACTTCTTGCCCTAAGAAGCCATCACAGCCATGCCTACTAATGGCATGGCTGTGATTGGCCAAGTGCCGCATGTGACTTAACCTCTATTTGAGCTGGAGTCACGTAGCACCGCACGTCACACTGCTCTGATTAGTGTAGGGAGACGACGCAGCTTCTGTGAGGGCGAGATTAGGCAGTGAAAAGCCAGCAACAGCACCTAATGATCTGATCGATCTACAGCTGTGAATGATTCAACTTCTGCTAGTTAATTGCTCACTGGTTTTTAGGCTGCATAGAGCGTTTTTCTGTCACTTTTTTCTGGGGTGATCGACGGCCATTTTGTGACTTGTGGTGCACCAGAACAAGCTGCCAACAAGTCCATCAATCCATCAATACTAGTTTTTTTTTTTTTTTTGCTATATCCTACATCAGGGGCTTGGCTGTGCTTATTTTCACCCATAGAAACTCAGGATAGTAATTTCTATATTTTATTAAGGGGTTAAATACAATTGCCAAAACATCAATCCCCTAAATCAGGTGTTCCAGCTTTGGCTAGACAATTGTAATACTGTCTGCTGTCTGGCAAAGGATAGATTATATTCTGTGGTGAAATTCAATAGCCAAAATAAAAATAACCTGAATCTGGTGTCCCAGCACTGGCTGACAAAGTATGATAGTGTCTGCCAAAACATATATTTTGTTCTGGAGTGAAATTCAATTGCCAAAATAGCAATACCCTGAATCTGGTGTCGCAGCACTGGCTGGCAAAGTATAATAGTGTCCGCAAAACATATATTTTGTTCTGGGGTGATATTCAATTGCCAAAATAGCAATACCCTGAATCTGGTGACCCAGCACTGGCTGGCAAAGTATAATAGTGTCCGCCAAAACATATATTTTGTTCTGGGGTGAAATTCACTTGCCAGTATAGCAATACCCTAAATCTGGTGTTCCAGCTGTTGCAGGCCAAGTGTTAATCTGTCCGTAAAAGGGTATATTTTGTTCTGGGGTGAAATTCAATTGCCAATATAGCCATGCCATGAATCTGGTGTTCCAGCAGCTGCAGGCCAAGTTTAAATCTGTCAGTAACAGGGTATATTTTGTTCTGGGGTGAAATTCAATTGCCAATATAGCAATACTCTGAATCTGGTTTTCCAGCTGTTGCAGGCCAAGTGTTAATCTGTCTGTAAAAGGGTATATTTTGTTTTGGGGTGAAATTCAATTGACAAAATAGCAATACCCTGAATCTGGTGTCCCAGCACTGGCTGGCAAAGTATAATAGTGTCCGCCAAAACATATATTTTGTTCTGGGATGAAATTCACTTGCCAATATAGCAATACCCTGAATCTGGTGTTGCAGTTTTTGCAGGTCAAGTGTTAATCTGTCTGAAAAAGGGTATATTTTGTTCTGTGGTGAAACTCAATTGCCAAAATAGCAATACCCTGAATCTGGTGTCCGAGCACTGGCTGGCAAAGTATAATAGTGTCCGCCAAAACATATATTTTGTTCTGAGGTGAAATTAAAATGGCCAAAATAGCAATACCCTTAATCTGGTGTCCCAGCACTCGCTGGCAAAGTATAATAGTGTCCGCCAAAGCATATATTTTGTTCTGGGGTGAAATTCAATTGCCAAAATAGCAATACCCTCAATCTGGTGTTTCAGCAGTTGCAGGCCAAGTGTTAATCAGTCCGTAAAAGGGTATATTTTGTTCTGGGGTGAAATTCAATTGCCAATATAGCAATACCCTGAATCTGGTGTTCCAGCTGATGCAAGCCAAGTGTTAATCTGTCTTTAAAAGGGTATATTTTGTTATGGGGTTAAATTCAATTGCCAAAATAGCAAGATGCTGAATCTGGTGTCCCAGCACTGGCTGGCAAAGTATAATAGTGTCTGCCAAAACATATATTTTGTTCTGGGGTGAAATTCAATTGCCAAAATAGCCATACCCTGAATCTGGTGTCCCAGCACTGGCTGGCAAAGTATAATAGTGTCCGCCAAAACATATATTTTGTTCTGGGGAGAAATTCAATTGCCAAAATAGCAATACCCTGAACCTGGTGTTCCAGCTGTTGCAGGCCTAGTTTAAATCTTTCCGTAACAGGGTATATTTTGTTCTGGGGTGAAATTAATTTGCCAATATAGCAATACCCTGAATCTGGTGTTCCAGCTGTTGCAGGCCAAGTGTTAATCAGTCCGTAAAAGGGTATATTTTGTTCTGGGGTGAAATTCAATTGCCAAAATAGCAATACCCTGAATCTGGTGTCCCAGCACTGGCTGGCAAAGTATAATAGTGCCCGCGAAAACATATATTTTGTTCTGGGGTGAAATTCAATTGCCAAAATAGCAATACCCTGAATCTGGTGTTCCAGCTGTTGCAGGCCTAGTTTAAATCTTTCCGTAACAGGGTATATTTTGTTCTGGGGTGAAATTCATTTGCCAATATAGCAATACCCTGAATCTGGTGTTCCAGCTGTTGCAGGCCAAGTGTTAATCAGTCCGTAAAAGGGTATATTTTGTTCTGGGGTGAAATTCAATTGCCAATATAGCAATACTCTGAATCTGGTTTTCCAGCTGTTGCAGGCCAAGTGTTAATCTGTCTGTAAAAGGGTATATTTTGTTTTGGGGTGAAATTCAATTGACAAAATAGCAATACCCTGAATCTGGTGTCCCAGCACTGGCTGGCAAAGTATAATAGTGTCCGCCAAAACATATATTTTGTTCTGGGATGAAATTCACTTGCCGATATAGCAATACCCTGAATCTGGTGTTGCAGTTTTTGCAGGTCAAGTGTTAATCTGTCTGAAAAAGGGTATATTTTGTTCTGTGGTGAAACTCAATTGCCAAAATAGCAATACCCTGAATCTGGTGTCCGAGCACTGGCTGGCAAAGTATAATGGTGTCCGCCAAAACATATATTTTGTTCTGAGGTGAAATTAAAATGGCCAAAATAGCAATACCCTTAATCTGGTGTCCCAGCACTCGCTGGCAAAGTATAATAGTGTCCGCCAAAACATATATTTTGTTCTGGGGTGAAATTCAATTGCCAAAATAGCAATACCCTCAATCTGGTGTTTCAGCAGTTGCAGGCCTAGTTTAAATCTGTCCGTAACAGGGTATATTTGGTTTTGGGGTGAAATTCAATTGACAAAATAGCAATTCCCTGAATCTGGTGTTCCAGCAGGTACAGTCCTAGTTTAAATCTGTCCGTAACAGTGTATATTTTGTTCTGGGGTGAAATTCAATTGCCAATATAGCAATGCCCTGAATCTGGTGTTCCAGATGTTGCAGGCAAGTATTAATCTTTCCATAAAAGGGTATATTTTGTTCTGGGATGAAATTCAATTGCCAATATAGCAATACCCTGAATCTGGTGTTCCAGCTGATGCAAGCCAAGTGTTAATCTGTCTTTAAAAGGGTTTATTTTGTTATGGGGTTAAATTCAATTGCCAAAATAGCAATATGCTGAATCTGGTGTCCCAGCACTGGCTGGCAAAGTATAATAGTGTCCGCCAAAACATATATTTTGTTCTGGTGTGAAATTCAATTGCCAAAATAGCCATACCCTCAATCTGGTGTCCCAGCACTGGCTGGCAAAGTATAATAGTGTCCGCCAAAACATATATTTTGTTCTGGGATGAAATTCACTTGCCGATATAGCAATACCCTGAATCTGGTGTTGCAGTTTTTGCAGGTCAAGTGTTAATCTGTCTGAAAAAGGGTATATTTTGTTCTGTGGTGAAATTCAATTGCCAATATAGCAATGCCCTGAATCTGGTGTTCCAGATGTTGCAGGCAAGTATTAATCTTTCCATAAAAGGGTATATTTTGTTCTGGGATGAAATTCAATTGCCAATATAGCAATACCCTGAATCTGGTGTTCCAGCTGATGCAAGCCAAGTGTTAATCTGTCTTTAAAAGGGTATATTTTGTTATGGGGTTAAATTCAATTGCCAAAATAGCAATATGCTGAATCTGGTGTCCCAGCACTGGCTGGCAAAGTATAATAGTGTCCGCCAAAACATATATTTTGTTCTGGTGTGAAATTCAATTGCCAAAATAGCCATACCCTCAATCTGGTGTCCCAGCACTGGCTGGCAAAGTATAATAGTGTCCGCCAAAACATATATTTTGTTCTGGGGAGAAATTCAATTGCCTTAATAGCAATACCCTGAACCTGGTGTTCCAGCTTTTGCAGGCCTAGTTTAAATCTTTCCGTAACAGGGTATATTTTGTTCTGGGGTGAAATTAATTTGCCAATATAGCAATACCCTGAATCTGGTGTTCCAGCTGTTGCAGGCCAAGTGTTAATCAGTCCGTAAAAGGGTATATTTTGTTCTGGGGTGAAATTCAATTGCCAATATAGCAATACCCTGAATCTGGTGTTCCAGCTGATGCAAGCCAAGTGTTAATCTGTCCTTAAAAGGGTATATTTTGTTATGGGGTTAAATTCAATTGCCAAAATAGCAATATGCTGAATCTGGAGTCCCAGCATTGGCTGGCAAAGTATAATAGTGTCCGCCAAAACATATATTTTGTTCTGGGGTGAAATTCAATTGCCAAAATAGCAATACCCTGAATCTGGTGTCCCAGCACTGGCTGGCAAAGTATAATAGTGTCTGCCAAAACATATATTTTGTTCTGGGGTGAAATTCAATTGCCAAAATAGCAATACCCTGAATCTGGTGTTCCAGCTGTTGCAGGCCTAGTTTAATTCTTTCCGTAACAGCGTATATTTTGTTCTGGGGTGAAATTCATTTGCCAATATAGCAATACCCTGAATCTGGTGTTCCAGCTGTTGCAGGCCAAGTGTTAATCAGTCCGTAAAGGGTATATTTTGTTCTGGGGTGAAATTCAATTGCCAATATAGCAATGCCCTGAATCTGGTGTACTAGCTTTTGCAGGCCAAGTGTTAATCTGTCCGTAAAGGGTCTATTTTGTTCTGGGGTGAAATTCAATTGCCAATATAGCAATACCCTGAATCTGGTGTTCCAGCAGTTGCAGTCCTAGTTTAAATCTGTCCGTAACAGTGTATATTTTGTTCTGGGGTGAAATTCAATTGCCAATATACTGTAGCAATGCCTGAATCTGGTGTTCCAGTTGTTGCAGGCCAAGTGTTAATCTGTCCAAAAAGGGTATATTTTGTTCTGGGATGAAATTAAATTGCCAATATAGCAATACCCTGAATCTGGCGTTCCAGGTGATTCAAGCCAAGTGTTAATCTGTCCTTAAAAGGGTATATTTTGTTATGGGGTTAAATTCAATTGCCAAAATAGCAATACCCTGAATCTGGTGTCCCAGCACTGGCTGGCAAAGTATAATAGTGTCCGCCAAAACATATATTTTGTTCTGGGGTGAAATTCAATTGCCAAAATAGCAATACCCTGAATCTGGTGTTCCAGCTGTTGCAGGCCTAGTTTAAATCTTTCCGTATCAGGGTATATTTTGTTCTGGGGTGAAATTAATTTGCCAATATAGCAATACCCTGAATCTGGTGTTCCAGCTGTTGCAGGCCAAGTGTTAATCAGTCCGTAAAAGGGTATATTTTGTTCTGGGGTGAAATTCAATTGCCAATATAGCAATGCCCTGAATCTGGTGTACCAGCTTTTGCAGGCCAAGTGTTAATCTGTCCGTAAAAGGGTCTATTTTGTTCTGGGGTGAAATTCAATTGCCAATATAGCAATACCCTGAATCTGGTGTTCCAGCTGTTGCAGGCCAAGTGTTAATCTGTCCGTAACAGGGTATATTTTTTTTCTGGGGTTAAATTTAATTGCCAAAATAGCAATACCCTGAATCTGGTGTCCCAGCACTGGCTGGCAAAGTATAATAGTGTCCGCCAAAACATAAATTTTGTTCTGGGGTGAAATTCGATTGCCAAAATAGCAATACCCTGAATCTGGTGTTCCAGCTGTTGCAGGCCAAGTTTTAATCTGTCTGTAAAAGGGTATATTTTGTTCTGGGGTGAAATTCAATTGACAATATAGCAATACCCTGAATCTGGTGTTCCAGTAGTTCCAGGCCTAGTTTAAATCTGTCTGTAACAGTGTATATTTTGTTCTGGGGTGAAATTCAATTGCCAATATAGCAATTCCCTGAATCTGGAGTTCCAGCTGTTGCAGGCCAAGTGTTAATCTGTCCGCAAAAGGATATATTACACTCAAGGTGTATATACAAGTGCTGAGCGGGTCATCCTCAATAACTTCACACTCTACCGTGCATCTCCCATTGTATTTCTGTCCGTTAAAGGGTATATTACACAAAGTGTTAAAATACAATTGCTGAAGGCATTATCCTACATATTTTTTCACACGCTACTGTGCATCTCCAAGTGAAAATCTGTCCATAAAATGATACCTTTCATCCAGGACATAAATACTAGCCCTAAAAGAGATATTCCCCTAAATCAGTGGTTACTGCTGTGCATGGATTAGTGTAATACGCTACATAAATAAATAGGCAGACAGTGTTAGGTGAATGTAAAAAAAGGCCTGAATTTGAGATCAATACATTGGGCCAAATATTTTTTTTCTTATTGTGGTGCCTGGTGAACGGTAACAATGAGGAAAACATCTAGTAAGGGAACACGGTCGTGGTGGTATTAGTGTACCCTCTGGTGCTGGGAGAGGACGTGGCCATTCTGCCATAGCCATACATCCTAGTGAACCAACTACCTCAGGTTCCAGTACTCGCCAGAATTTAGAGCGATATTTGGTGGGGCCCAATGCCGTTCTAAGGAGGGTAAGGCCTGAGCAGGTACAGGCGCTAGTCAATTGGGTGGCCGACAGTGGATCCAGCACGTTCACAACATTATCTCCCACCCAGTCTTCTGCAGAAAGCGCACAGGTGGCGCCTGAAAACCAAGTCCATCAGTCTGTCACATCACCCCCAAGCATATCAGGGAAACTGTCTGAGCCTCAAGTTATGCAGCAGTCTCTTATGCTGTTTGAAGACTCTGCTGGCAGGGTTTTCCAAGGGAATCCACCTAGCCCTTCCCCAGTGGTGGAAGACAGAGAATGCACTGATGCACAACCACTGATGTTTCCTGATGATGAGGACATGGGAATACCACCTCATCGGAGTCCGCACGTCTCTGATGATGACAAAACACAGTTGCCAACTGCTGCGTCTTTTTGCAGTGTGCAGACCGAACAGGAGGTCAGGGAGGAAGACTGTGTGGAAGACGATGCAGGGGACGATGAGGTCCTAGACCCCACATGGAATGAAGGCCGTGCCACTGACTTTCATAGTTCAGAGGAAGAGGCAGTGGTGAGACCGAGCCAACAGCGTAGCAAAAGAGGGAGCAGGGGTAAAAGCAGAACAGCCGCCGCCAAGACAGTTCGCCTGCTACTGGCCACCGCCACCAGGGACCGAGCACCCCAAATGGCACTTCTTTAAACAATGTGCTGGCGACAAGACCCGAGTGGTTTGCAGTTTGTGCCATCAGAGCCTGAAGCGAGGCATTAACGTTCTGAACCTTAGCACAACCTGCATAACCAGGCATCTACCTAAAAGCAAGGAACTCACTCTGGCTCCCCCTTCTCCCTCTTCTGCTGCTGCCTCGGCCTCTTCCTCAGCCTCGAGAGGAACGTTGGCACCTGCCACCCACCAAACAGAGGATGTTCCACAGACACCACCACCTGCATCACCAAGCATCTCCACCATGTCACACGGCAGCGTTCATCTCTCCATCTCACAAATCTTGGAGAGAAAGGGAAAATTCCCACCTAGCCACCCTCGAGCCCTGGGCCTGAATGCCAGTATTTCTAAACTACTGGCCTTTGAAATGCTGTCATTCAGGCTGGTGGACACAGACAGCTTCAAACAGCTGATGTCCATGGCTGTCCCACAGTATGTTGTTCCTAGCCGCCACTACCTCTCCAAGACAGCCGTGCCTTCCGTGCACAACCAAGTATCCGATAAAATCAATTGTGCACTGCACAACGCCATCTGTGGCAAGGTCCACCTAACCACAGATGCGTGGACCAGTAAGCACGGTCAGGGACGCTATATCTCCCTAACTGCACACTGGGTAAATGTAGTGGCGGCTGGGCCGCAGGCGGAGAGTTCCTTGGCGCACGTCCTTCCGCCGCCAAGGAACATAGGGCATCATTCTTTGCCTCCTGTAGCCTCCTCCTCCTACTCGGCTTCCTCCTCCTCTGCTTCCACCAGCTCATCCAGTCAGCCACACACCTTCACCACCAACTTCAGCACAGCCCAGGTTAAACGTCAGCAGGCCATTCTGAAATTCATATGTTTGGGGGACAGACCCCACACCGTGCAGGAGTTGTGGCGGGGTATTGAACAACAGACCGACAAGTGGTTTCTGCCGGTGGGCCTCAAGCCCGGCCTGGTGGTGTGCGATAATTGGGGAAATCTCATCGCAGCTCTGGGACTAGCCAGTTTGACGCACATCCCTTGTCTGGCGCATATGCTGAATTTGGTGGTGCAGAAGTTCATTCACAACTACCCCGACATGTCAGAGCTGCTGCATAAAGTGCAGTCGTCTGTGCGCGCTTCCGGCGTTCAAATCATACCACTGCTCGCCTGTCAACGCTACAGAGTAACTTCAGCCTTCCCGCTCACCGCCTTATATGCGACGTGCCCACCAGGTGGAACTCCACCTTGCACATGCTGGAGAGACTGTGCGAGCAGCATCAGGCCATAGTGGAGTTTCAGCTGCAGCACGCACGCGTCAGTCGCACTGTGGAACAGCACCACTTCACCACCAATGACTGTTCCTCCATGCGAGACCTGTGTGCCCTGTTGCGCTGTTTCGAGTACTCCACCAACATGGCCAGTGGTGATGACACCGTTATCAGCGTTACAATACCACTTCTATGTCTCCGTGAGAAAACGATTAGGGCAATGATGGAAAAGGAGGTGGCCCAGGAGGAGGAGGAGGAGGAGGGGTCATTTTTGCACTTTCAGGCCAGTCTGTTAGAAGTGGCTCAAAGGGAGGTTTTTTGCAACAGCAGAGGCCAGGTACAAATGTGGCCAGCCTGGGCCCACTACTGGAAGACGAGGAGGATGAGGAGGAGGTGGAGGAGGAGGAGGATGAAGCAGGTTCACAGCGGGGTGGCACCTTACACAGCTCAGGCCAATCACTGGTGCGTGGTTGGGGGGATACCGAGGACGATGAGGATACGCCTCCCACAGAGGAGAGCTTGTTCTTACCTCTGGGGAGCCTTGCACACATGAGCGACTACATGCCAATATAGCAATACCCTGAATCTGGTGTTCCAGCTGTTGCAGGCCAAGTGTTAATCTGTCCTTAAAAGGGTATATTTTGTTATGGGGTTAAATTCAATTGCCAAAATAGCAATATGCTGAATCTGGAGTCCCAGCATTGGCTGGCAAAGTATAATAGTGTCCGCCAAAACATATATTTTGTTCTGGGGTGAAATTCAATTGCCAAAATAGCAATACCCTGAATCTGGTGTCCCAGCACTGGCTGGCAAAGTATAATAGTGTCTGCCAAAACATATATTTTGTTCTGGGGTGAAATTCAATTGCCAAAATAGCAATACCCTGAATCTGGTGTTCCAGCTGTTGCAGGCCTAGTTTAATTCTTTCCGTAACAGCGTATATTTTGTTCTGGGGTGAAATTCATTTGCCAATATAGCAATACCCTGAATCTGGTGTTCCAGCTGTTGCAGGCCAAGTGTTAATCAGTCCGTAAAAGGGTATATTTTGTTCTGGGGTGAAATTCAATTGCCAATATAGCAATGCCCTGAATCTGGTGTACTAGCTTTTGCAGGCCAAGTGTTAATCTGTCCGTAAAAGGGTCTATTTTGTTCTGGGGTGAAATTCAATTGCCAATATAGCAATACCCTGAATCTGGTGTTCCAGCAGTTGCAGTCCTAGTTTAAATCTGTCCGTAACAGTGTATATTTTGTTCTGGGGTGAAATTCAATTGCCAATATACTGTAGCAATGCCTGAATCTGGTGTTCCAGTTGTTGCAGGCCAAGTGTTAATCTGTCCAAAAAAGGGTATATTTTGTTCTGGGATGAAATTAAATTGCCAATATAGCAATACCCTGAATCTGGCGTTCCAGGTGATTCAAGCCAAGTGTTAATCTGTCCTTAAAAGGGTATATTTTGTTATGGGGTTAAATTCAATTGCCAAAATAGCAATACCCTGAATCTGGTGTCCCAGCACTGGCTGGCAAAGTATAATAGTGTCCGCCAAAACATATATTTTGTTCTGGGGTGAAATTCAATTGCCAAAATAGCAATACCCTGAATCTGGTGTTCCAGCTGTTGCAGGCCTAGTTTAAATCTTTCCGTATCAGGGTATATTTTGTTCTGGGGTGAAATTAATTTGCCAATATAGCAATACCCTGAATCTGGTGTTCCAGCTGTTGCAGGCCAAGTGTTAATCAGTCCGTAAAGGGTATATTTTGTTCTGGGGTGAAATTCAATTGCCAATATAGCAATGCCCTGAATCTGGTGTACCAGCTTTTGCAGGCCAAGTGTTAATCTGTCCGTAAAGGGTCTATTTTGTTCTGGGGTGAAATTCAATTGCCAATATAGCAATACCCTGAATCTGGTGTTCCAGCTGTTGCAGGCCAAGTGTTAATCTGTCCGTAACAGGGTATATTTTTTTCTGGGGTTAAATTTAATTGCCAAAATAGCAATACCCTGAATCTGGTGTCCCAGCACTGGCTGGCAAAAGTATAATAGTGTCCGCCAAAACATAAATTTTGTTCTGGGGTGAAATTCGATTGCCAAAATAGCAATACCCTGAATCTGGTGTTCCAGCTGTTGCAGGCCAAGTTTTAATCTGTCTGTAAAAGGGTATATTTTGTTCTGGGGTGAAATTCAATTGACAATATAGCAATACCCTGAATCTGGTGTTCCAGTAGTTCCAGGCCTAGTTTAAATCTGTCTGTAACAGTGTATATTTTGTTCTGGGGTGAAATTCAATTGCCAATATAGCAATTCCCTGAATCTGAGTTCCAGCTGTTGCAGGCCAAGTGTTAATCTGTCCGCAAAGGATATATTACACTCAAGGTGTATATACAAGTGCTGAGCGGGTCATCCTCAATAACTTCACACTCTACCGTGCATCTCCCATTGTATTTCTGTCCGTTAAAGGGTATATTACACAAAGTGTTAAAATACAATTGCTGAAGGCATTATCCTACATATTTTTCACACGCTACTGTGCATCTCCAAGTGAAAATCTGTCCATAAAATGATACCTTTCATCCAGGACATAAATACTAGCCCTAAAAGAGATATTCCCCTAAATCAGTGGTTACTGCTGTGCATGGATTAGTGTAATACGCTACATAAATAAATAGGCAGACAGTGTTAGGTGAATGTAAAAAGGCCTGAATTTGAGATCAATACATTGGGCCAAATATTTTTTCTTATTGTGGTGCCTGGTGAACGGTAACAATGAGGAAAACATCTAGTAAGGGAACACGGTCGTGGTGGTATTAGTGTACCCTCTGGTGCTGGGAGAGGACGTGGCCATTCTGCCATAGCCATACATCCTAGTGAACCAACTACCTCAGGTTCCAGTACTCGCCAGAATTTAGAGCGATATTTGGTGGGGCCCAATGCCGTTCTAAGGAGGGTAAGGCCTGAGCAGGTACAGGCGCTAGTCAATTGGGTGGCCGACAGTGGATCCAGCACGTTCACAACATTATCTCCCACCCAGTCTTCTGCAGAAAGCGCACAGGTGGCGCCTGAAAACCAAGTCCATCAGTCTGTCACATCACCCCCAAGCATATCAGGGAAACTGTCTGAGCCTCAAGTTATGCAGCAGTCTCTTATGCTGTTTGAAGACTCTGCTGGCAGGGTTTTCCAAGGGAATCCACCTAGCCCTTCCCCAGTGGTGGAAGACAGAGAATGCACTGATGCACAACCACTGATGTTTCCTGATGATGAGGACATGGGAATACCACCTCATCGGAGTCCGCACGTCTCTGATGATGACAAAACACAGTTGCCAACTGCTGCGTCTTTTGCAGTGTGCAGACCGAACAGGAGGTCAGGGAGGAAGACTGTGTGGAAGACGATGCAGGGGACGATGAGGTCCTAGACCCCACATGGAATGAAGGCCGTGCCACTGACTTTCATAGTTCAGAGGAAGAGGCAGTGGTGAGACCGAGCCAACAGCGTAGCAAAAGAGGGAGCAGGGGTAAAAGCAGAACAGCCGCCGCCAAGACAGTTCGCCTGCTACTGGCCACCGCCACCAGGGACCGAGCACCCCAAATGGCACTTCTTTAAACAATGTGCTGGCGACAAGACTCGAGTGGTTTGCAGTTTGTGCCATCAGAGCCTGAAGCAAGGCATTAACGTTCTGAACCTTAGCACAACCTGCATAACCAGGCATCTACCTAAAAGCAAGGAACTCACTCTGGCTCCCCCTTCTCCCTCTTCTGCTGCTGCCTCGGCCTCTTCCTCAGCCTCGAGAGGAACGTTGGCACCTGCCACCCACCAAACAGAGGATGTTCCACAGACACCACCACCTGCATCACCAAGCATCTCCACCATGTCACACGGCAGCGTTCATCTCTCCATCTCACAAATCTTGGAGAGAAAGGGAAAATTCCCACCTAGCCACCCTCGAGCTCCTGGGCCTGAATGCCAGTATTTCTAAACTACTGGCCTTTGAAATGCTGTCATTCAGGCTGGTGGACACAGACAGCTTCAAACAGCTGATGTCCATGGCTGTCCCACAGTATGTTGTTCCTAGCCGCCACTACCTCTCCAAGACAGCCGTGCCTTCCGTGCACAACCAAGTATCCGATAAAATCAATTGTGCACTGCACAACGCCATCTGTGGCAAGGTCCACCTAACCACAGATGCGTGGACCAGTAAGCACGGTCAGGGACGCTATATCTCCCTAACTGCACACTGGGTAATGTAGTGGCGGCTGGGCCGCAGGCGGAGAGTTCCTTGGCGCACGCCCTTCCGCCGCCAAGGAACATAGGGCATCATTCTTTGCCTCCTGTAGCCTCCTCCTCCTACTCGGCTTCCTCCTCCTCTGCTTCCACCAGCTCATCCAGTCAGCCACACACCTTCACCACCAACTTCAGCACAGCCCAGGTTAAACGTCAGCAGGCCATTCTGAAATTCATATGTTTGGGGACAGACCCCACACCGTGCAGGAGTTGTGGCGGGGTATTGAACAACAGACCGACAAGTGGTTTCTGCCGGTGGGCCTCAAGCCCGGCCTGGTGGTGTGCGATAATTGGGGAAATCTCATCGCAGCTCTGGGACTAGCCAGTTTGACGCACATCCCTTGTCTGGCGCATATGCTGAATTTGGTGGTGCAGAAGTTCATTCACAACTACCCCGACATGTCAGAGCTGCTGCATAAAGTGCAGTCGTCTGTGCGCGTCCGGCGCTCAAATCATACCACTGCTCGCCTGTCAACGCTACAGAGTAACTTCAGCCTTCCCGCTCACCGCCTTATATGCGACGTGCCCACCAGGTGGAACTCCACCTTGCACATGCTGGAGAGACTGTGCGAGCAGCATCAGGCCATAGTGGAGTTTCAGCTGCAGCACGCACGCGTCAGTCGCACTGTGGAACAGCACCACTTCACCACCAATGACTGTTCCTCCATGCGAGACCTGTGTGCCCTGTTGCGCTGTTTCGAGTACTCCACCAACATGGCCAGTGGTGATGACACCGTTATCAGCGTTACAATACCACTTCTATGTCTCCGTGAGAAAACGATTAGGGCAATGATGGAAAAGGAGGTGGCCCAGGAGGAGGAGGAGGAGGAGGGGTCATTTTTGCACTTTCAGGCCAGTCTGTTAGAAGTGGCTCAAAGGGAGGTTTTTTGCAACAGCAGAGGCCAGGTACAAATGTGGCCAGCCTGGGCCCACTACTGGAAGACGAGGAGGATGAGGAGGAGGTGGAGGAGGAGGAGGATGAAGCAGGTTCACAGCGGGGTGGCACCTTACACAGCTCAGGCCAATCACTGGTGCGTGGTTGGGGGGATACCGAGGACGATGAGGATACGCCTCCCACAGAGGAGAGCTTGTTCTTACCTCTGGGGAGCCTTGCACACATGAGCGACTACATGCTGCAGTGCCTGCACAACAACAGCAGAGTTGCCCACATTTTACCATGTGTGGACTACTGGGTTGCCACCCTGTATGATTCCCGGTACAAAGACAATGTGCCCACCTTACTTCCTGCACTGGAGCGTGATAGGAAGATGCGCGAGTACAAGTGCACGCTGGTAGACTCGCTCCTGAGAGCATTCCCAAATGTCACAGGGGAACAGGTAGAAGCCCAAGGCGAAGGCAGAGAAGGAGCAAGAGGTCGCCAACGCAGCTGTGTCACGACCAGCTCCTCTGAGGGCAAGGTTAGCATGGCAAATATGTGGAAAAGTTTTGTCTCCACGCCACAGCTAACTGCACCACCACCTGATACGGAACATTTTAGCAGGAGGCAGCATTTCACTGACATGGTTGAACAGTACATCTGCACACCCCTCCACGTACTGACTGATGGTTCGGTCCCATTCAACTTCTGGGTCTCCAAATTGTCCACGTGGCCAGAGTTAGCATTTTATGCCTTGGAGGTGCTGGCCTGCCCAGCGGCCAGCGTTTTGTCTGAACGTGTATTCAGCACGGCAGGGTGCGTCATTACTGACAAACGCAGCCGCCTGTCCACAGCCAACGTGGACAAGCAGACGTTCATAAAAATGAACCAGGCATGGATCCCACAGGATCTGTCCCTCCCTTGTGCAGAATATACATTTATAACTGCCTACCCCTAAACCATGTATTCTTGTACTCCGGGGCACTTCTTTATTGAATCCTCATTTTTTTATCTTTACCATGATCTTGCGGTGCAACCCAAAGTTGAATGAACCTCTCCTCAATCTGGGCTCTGGGGCCTAAATAACTGAAAGTGGCCTTCTCCAGTGGTGGGTGATATGACGCATGATTCCTTGCTCTGGGACCTCTCTCCTCTGTCTGGGTGCTGGGCCTAAATAACTGAAAGTGGCCTTCTCTAGTGGTGGGTGATATGATGCCTTATTCCTTGCTGTGGGACCTCTCTCCTCTGTCTGTGTGCTGGGCCTAAATAACTGAAAGTGGCCTTCTCCAGTGGTGGGTGATATGACGCATGATTCTCTGCTGTGGGACCTCTCTCCTCTGTCTGGGTGCTGGGGCCTAAATAACTGAAAGTGGCCTTCTCCAGTGGTGGGTAATATGACGCATGATTCTCTGCTATGGGACCTCTCTCCAATTGATATTGGTTAATTTTTATTTATTTTATTTTATTATAATTCATTTTCCTATCCACATTTGTTTGCAGGGCATTTACCTATATTTTGCTGCCTTTTGCAGCCCTCTAGCCCTTTCCTGGACTATTTTACAGCCTTTTTAGTGCCTAAAAGTTCGGGTCCCCATTGACTTCAATGGAGTTCGGGTTCGGGATAAAGTTCGGGTCGATCCCGAACCCGAACATTTTCGGGAAGACGGCCGAACTTCTCGAACTCGAACATCCAGGTTTTCGCTCATCTCTAGTCCTAAGTATTCAGACCCCTTGCTCAGTATTTAGTAGAAGCACCCTTTTGATCTAATACAGCCATGAGTCTTTTGGGAAAGAAGCAACAAGTTTATCACACCTGGATTTGGGGATCCTCTGCCATTCCTCCTTGCACAACCTCTCCAGTTCTGTCAGGTTGGATGGTAAACGTTGGTCGACAACCATTTTTAGGTCTCTCCAGAAATGCTCAGTTGGGTTTAAGTCAGGGCTCTGGCTGGGCCATTCAAGAAAAGTCATAGAGTTGTTGTGAAGCCACTCCTTCATTATTTTAGCTGTGTGCTTAGGGTCATTGTCTTGTTGGAAAGTAAACCTTCGGCCCAGTCTGAGGTCCTGAGCACTCTGGAGTAGGTTTTCATCCAGGATATCCTTGTACTTGACTGCTTTCATCTTTTCCTCGATTGCAACCAGTTGTCCTGTCCCTGCAGCTGAAAAACACCCCCAAAGCATGATGCTGCCACCACCATGGTTCACTGTAGGGACTGTATTTGACAGGTCATGAGCAGTGCCTGGTTTTCTCCACACATACCGCTTAGAATTTACATTTAGTTTAGCCTCTATTTCTGAAAAAGTTTATGATGGGACTTGAACTGTCAGCTTCTGCATCACAGCCCAGAAGTAAAAATAAAAATAAAAATAAAAATATGATACTTCTACTGTTTAGGAATACTTACTTTAAGTAACTGGCAATGTAGCTATTATAGCTGAGTGGTAAAGTGCCTTGCTTCCAATGCAGAAGGTCATGAGTTTGAATCCCAGCAGAATTTTTTCTGAAATACAGGCTAAATTATATTTAAATACACTGGGGTTTCCTCAAGCACTGACTCCATATATGGACATAGATATATATGGAGTCAGAACAGGGACTCCTAAGCCACGGACTCACACTGAGGTATTCCCTCAGTGTAAAACGATCTTCTTCATGAAAATAAAAGCTAAATTAGATTTAAATACACTGGCTTCCTATGAGAAAACAATTCATACATCAGCCTCCACTAATAACATGTGAGAGCTCCACATGTAAAACAATAGGACCGTGATTGCAATAATTCTTTTAAGTGTATGGGCATTGATTTTATTTTTTAGTTGATTCATAGGAACATGGCGTAATTCACATAGGCACATAGGTAATTCATTGCAGTCTATGGGACAAGCAATCTAACAATCACTTGTTGAAGTCCACTAAAGTGACTCAAAATATGTGTAAAACAAGGTTTAAAAAGTAAAAAAAGATTATTTGCACTGCCAAGCCCCATATGGTGAACGGTAATAATAAAAATGGCTAATTCACTGGTTTTTCATCACTACCAAAAAAAGAAATTGGTATCAATGAAAACACAGCATCGTAGATTGAAATATAAAAAAAGTTAGAGATCAGAATATGGAAATGCATAGAAAAGAAAAGTGACAGTTTAGTTTTATCACATATTGAAAGCTGTTAAAACAAAATCTATAAAACTACAGCGCATTTGAGTTTTTTTTTTTTTCAATTCCACCCCATTTGTAATTTTCTTTCCATATTCTCACTATGTCATATGCAATTTGAAATGCTGCTATTAGAAGGACAACTTGTCCTGCAAAGAACAAGCCCTCATACTTAGTAGTTATGGCTACAGGAAGGCAGGGAGTAGAAAACAAAAATGAAAACATGGAAACGCACCCTGTCCTCAACGTGTTAAAGCACATACTGAATTAATTAAAGTTTTCGACTTGCTGTGAAATTTTGATAAAATCAAGGCACTTTTTCATGGTGACGGAACAGGTCGTGAATGAAAAGAAAAGAAGCCTTTGCTCTTTCCTTTGTGTTTTTTGTTAATGCATACAAAATAAATTGCTACTTGCTAAAGCTAATAACATCCTTTATTATTGTTATTATAAAAGGATATTTTGTGTTTACAGCAAAAAGAAGCTAAGAAAACTGTTAACCTTAAGAAATTTCTCTAAATAAATAGACATTAATTATATATCACAGATAATTATTCTTTTTAGATGGTTTATAATGTATTCTCATTCTTTGCCATGAAAATTTAGCACATGTCCTAAGGCTACATCCTCTGTCTGATGAGCCCTGACTGTAATTTCAGTTTGTGACCCTCAGGTTGTATCCTGCATGTAATATTCTATCTCTGTGACAGGCCATGTATATGAAATTTTATTTTTAAAGAGATGGTTTAAATTACACAGATATCTGGTTTAGCTCCTAAGACTTTTCAAGATCATTTAGTGGGAACCTTAGCTGCAGTCATTTAGTGGGAACCTTCAAGGCTCCTTTACACTGCCAGATGAAACTGACGATTGTCATGAAGTGAGTGTTCCTTCCCAACAATTGCCGGTTTGTCATTAGAGGAGACCTCTGCATTTACATCTAGAAATCCCATCCATGGTATGGGGAAGAGCAATTGCTAATGCCATGGTTCATACCCAAAAAGATTCATTGTTTGTGGGCAGCAGATCTCTGCTGCCCACAAATTGGTGGCATATTTAAAGTGGTCAAATATCGCTAACAAGTGTTCATACGGACATCGGGCAGTGCAAAGGGGCCAGTGTTACTGTCAGAGGATAAAAGTTTGTGAAATGATAAATGCCACTTGCTGAAGTGAGACAACCCCTTTAAAGATGATCAAGAGACATGTACAATGTTTAGGTGTACTCACATTAGTAAATGTGGGTCAATATATTTTAGAAAATATATTTGTACTCTTAACATAATGGTTCAGATTTCCTATTGTCAAATATTTAGACAGAGAAAACTTAAATGAGGCAATGTGAAGATGTGTCAAGCTAGATCAAGCCATTAATAAATCTAGTGCATGTACACCAGTTATTTGACATTTTAGAAAGCAAAATTCTGTTATATTTGGATTAATAAATCTGTACCAATATTCATACTTTCGTATTGTTTGTAAAAAATATTAGATGACCACTAATATTGGAGGTCCTAGTCTCTAGTCTCATACATTGAGGGCATATAGCTAAGTTATAGCCACAATTTCTGATAGTTGTGGGTCCTACTTCTGGGACCCACATGTATCTCCCCAATGGAGCCTGCAAAGTGAGAGGAGACCAGGCACCTCTTTAATTTCTATGGGACTACTGAAAATAGCAGAGCATCAGCTGACAGCTATCTATGTCTATGCCTTGCGACCCACTTAATGTATTTATCAAGACATAATCGACAACGCCGTGTACAGTAGGTGCAGTATAAAGTCTGTGCTATAAAATACACAACACACTGCACATTATCCAGTATTTTCTCCTGAAGCAGTCATGCCACCACATTATTTATTGTAACAATAATGTTAAATATAGAGGTAGCGTTTCCTCACACATGTCATACTCACCACTTTCTTCAATGCCAATCTATGTGGCTCTGGTCTAGTCTGCAATACGTGATCCCTGCAACTAATCACTGTATTCAGCGGTCTAAGAAAGAAAGGGGTGAGTATAATCTGATTTTTTATTTTAGTAAATTTGGGGGAATTTTTAATTATATCTAACAACCAATACTCGCAAAATGGCGGTGTAATGCATTGAGAGAACTCTTCCGGGAGTCCTCTCCATTATGTTCACATGCTCCATAGTCCTCTCAATTCATTACACAGGTGGTTTGTGGGTGCACAGCCAGGAAACGGGAGTATTAAAAGAACACTGTCATCAAACCTTTTTACCAGAAATTAACTGCCTATATGTGAATATTTGATAAAGATTGGAGACTTGGGCAGAGAAGTGGTAAATTACCTTTAGGACTGATAAATCTAAGGTTATGCACGTGGGAAGGGAAAATGGAAGTTCGGGTTCGACGGGTTCGGCCAAACTTCACAAAAAAGTTCGGGTTCGGGATCCGAACTGAACCCGAACTTGACCCCGAACCTGAACCCCATTGAAGTCAGTGGGGACCCGAACTTTTGGGCACTAAATGGCTGTAAAATAGCCCTGAAAGGGGCTAGATGTCTGAAAAAGGTAGCAAAATGTAGGTAAATGCCCTGCAAACAAATGTGGATAGGGAAATGGCTTAAAATAACATAAAATGCGGAAAATAATAAATAAACGTTCTAAACCTGAGCCCAAGTGAGGGACAGTGGCACCTGCCACCCAGCAAACAGAGGATGTGGCGGCAAAGCACCCTCACAAAGCATTTCCACCAAATCACATGGAGGTGTTCAGCTATCAGCTGTCCATCTCCCAAACACTGGAGAGAAATAGAAAGAGGAAGTACCCGTCTACCCACCCGCAATCCCTGGCTCTGAATGCCTTGATTTCAAAATTCCTAGTCCTTTAAAATGCTGTCATTCTGTCTGGTGGACAGTTTTAAAAACCTTATGGCGGTTGCTGTCCCACAGTACGTGGATCCCAGCCACCACTACTTTTGCAGGCGAGTCATCCCTTCCCTGCACAACCAAGTGGTGGACAAAATCAGGTGTGCACTGCGCAACACCATCTGTGGCAAGATCCACATAACAATCGATACATGGACCAGTAAGCACAGGCAGGGACATTATATCTCTCCTAACAGCACACTGGGTAAATGCAGTGGCCGCCTGAGCCTGAGGCGCATAGCATTTTTGTGAATGTCCTTCCACCCCAGAGGATAGCAGGGCATTTCTATTTTCCTCCTGTTACCTCCTCCTCCTCCTACTCAGCTTCCTTCTCCTCCTCTACCACCCCCTCATCCGCTCAGTGTAACACCTTCACCACCCACAGCAGCACAGCCAGGGGGAAGCGACAGCAGGCTGTTTTAAAACATGTGTGTTTGTGGGACAAACCACACACCGCGCAGGAGCTGTGGACAGGCATGGAATAACAGACCGATGATTGGTTGGTGCCACTGAACCTCCAGCCGGGCCTGGTGTTGTGCGCTAATGGGCGAAATATAATAGCAGGTCTGGGCCTAGCCGGTTTGACGCAAATCCTCTGCCTGCCACATGTGCTGAATTTGGGGTTCAGAAATTCCTGAACACCAGACAGTGAAAATCAATTCAGTTAATCGAACAAACATAATACCCTCACCACCCCTTTCACTCAAACCATTAACAAACTATTTACAAATTTACTTAAAAACATATTAAAATAACTATAATGCAGCTAAACTAACTATATAAACAAACAAAACTATATACACGCCTTATCCTTAACTTAAGGCCAGCCAAATACAAGTGGCTCGGAGGGTGGGTTCCTGCATCAACATAGACCATGGCCTGGAACACAATTGTACAGCCAGGGCACAGTTCTGGAGGAGGATGAGGAGGAGTAGGAGGGACGACGGGGGATACAGAGGACACAGACAATACAACTCCCTCAAAGAGGACAGCTTGTCCTTTCCTCTGGGCAGCCTGGCACACATGAGCAACTACATGCTGCAGTGCATGCGTAACGACCGCCGAGTTACTGCCACATTCTAACTTGTGCTGATTACTGGGAGGCCACCCTGATGAATCCCCGTTACAAGGACAACGTGCCATCCTTAATTCCCTCACTGGAGCATGATAGGAAGATGAGCCCGCCAATAGACAAGCTGCTGATGGCATTCACACCTGACACCAGGGACTCAGTGGAAGCACAAAGTGAAGACAGAGGAGAAGGAGAAAGAAGTCTCCAATGCAGCTGGGTCACCACCAACACCTCAGAAGGCAGGGTTATCATGGGCGAAATGTGGAAAAGCTTTGTAATCACGCCACAACACCCTGCACCACCAGCAGATCTGGAACATCTTAGCAGGAGGCAGCATTTCAGCAACATGGTGGAACAGTACATGTACTGACTGATGGGTCTTCCCAGACGCATAGCTACAGGTGAAGCAGGGGAAGCTACTGCTTTGGGGCCCTGACCTAGAAGGGGCCCATCCGGGAGGAGGAGGAGAACTAAAAGACTTTGTCAGGGCCCCCTCAACAGTATTATTCAATGAAATTATATACAGTGGCAGTACCGAAAGTGTAGAAAGCGGATGAAACAGCTGCTGGGCCTGGCCTGAGAGAGCGATCTTTAGTAGCCCCAGGAATGGTGGCATGAAAGGAAGTGGTTGTTTAAAAATTACTGTGGGAGGGGGGGCCCCAGTCAAATATTTTCTGTGGTGCCCAATCATTTCTAGCTATGCCACTGGGTCTGCCCCATTCAATTTCTGGGTCTTCAAATTGGGAACATGTTCAGAGGTTGCCCTTTACGCCTTGGCAGTGTTGGCCTACCCTGCAGCAACTGTATTGTCTGAACGTGTGTTTAGCATGGCTGGGGGCATAATCACAGACAAGTGCAGCCGCCTGTCCACAGTCAATGTGGGCAAGCTTTCGTTTATTAAAAAGAACCAGGCATGGATAACACAGGATTTGTTTATATCTTATGCAGAATAGACATGTATACCGGCCTCACCAAACCATTGTTATACTACCGTGCACTTACACTTTGTTTTATTTTTTATATTTTCCCAATTTTTGAGGTCTACAGCGATTTAAAAAAAATAAATAAAAACATGTTGGCAACTAGTAACTTTGGCTTCAGAGCCCAAAAAGGCTTTGTCATGCAAGAATGCAACCGCCAATTGTAAGTTCCCTGACAGTTAGGCAGTGCAGGGCTTTGTACCTGGCAAAAATGGTAATATTTCACCCAACAATTAAAAAGAGGATTATTCACATTTTCGGTCACTGTCACCTATGCAATACGTTTTTGTGCGTTGTATGCCAAACTGCTCTGTGTAACAACAATACGGGTTAATTTTCTACAAAATACACTAATGAAGTATTTCACTGTTGAAATTTAAACTTGAGTATTTGTGCGGTTTATTGAAAACTGCTCTGTGGACCAAGAATACGGCTTTTCCCCCCAAAAAAAACACTAATGCACTATTTCAGTGCAGAAATTTAAAATAGGTATTTGTACGATGTATGCACAACTGCTCTGTGAAGCAAGAATACTGCTTTTTTTCAATAAAACAGAAAAAAATCACTATTTCTGTGCTGAAATTTAAAATACGTATTCAGGCGGTGTATTTAATACTGCTTTGTGGACCAGGAATACACTTTTCCCCAAAAAATACACTAATGCACTATTTCACTGCAGAAATGTAAAATAGGTATTTATATGCTGTATGCACAACTGCTTTGTGGACCAAGAACACAGCTTTTTTTCCCCGAAAACACACTAATGCACTATTTCAGTGCAGAGATTTAAAATAGGTATTTATACGCTGTATGCACAACTGCTTTGTGGACCTGGAATACCGCTTTTTTTCCCTAAAACACACTAATTCTTGACTCCCTGCCCGATCCATTCAATGCCCGTTGCCGCTTCTGCCGACTTCCCGTGTGCATGGGAACGCCTCTATGCTAAAATGTACTGTCGGATGTGAGAATCACGATCTCACAAATTTGACTAAGTTGTAATCATAATGCAATTACTATAACCTGAATTACTCACATTGCGAATTCAACTTAGAGCTGGGTAAATTTTTGGGGTCTACAGTGATTTAAAAAAATAAATAAAAACATGTTGGCACCTAGTAACTTTGGCTTCACAGCCCAAAAAGGCTTTGTCATGCAAGAATGCAACCGCCAATTATAAGTTCCCTGACAGTTAGGCAGTGCAGGGCTTTGTACCTGGCAAAAATGGTAATATTTCACCCAACAATTAAAAAGAGGATTATTCACATTTTCGGTCACTGTCACCTATGCAATACGTTTTTGTGCGTTGTATGCCAAACTTCTCTGTGTAACAACAATACGGGTTAATTTTCTACAAAATACACTAATGAAGTATTTCACTGCTGAAATTTAAACTTGGGTATTTGTGCGGTTTATTGAAAACTGCTCTGTGGACCAAGAATACGGCTTTTTTTCCCCAAAAAAACACTAATGCACTATTTCAGTGCAGAAATTTAAAATAGGTATTTGTACGATGTATGCACAACTGCTCTGTGAAGCAAGAATACTGCTTTTTTTCAACAAAACTGAAAAAAAATCACTATTTCTGTGCTGAAATTTAAAATACGTATTCAGGCGGTGTATTTAATACTGCTTTGTGGACCAGGAATACACTTTTCCCCAAAAAATACACTAATGCACTATTTCACTGCAGAAATGTAAAATAGGTATTTATATGCTGTATGCACAACTGCTTTGTGGACCAAGAACACAGCTTTTTTCCCCAAAATTAACAAATGCACTATTTACCAGCTGGAAATTAAATGTAGGTATTTGTACGCCGTATGCACAACTGCTTTGTGAACCAAGAACACAGCTTTTTTTCCCCGAAAACACACTAATGCACTATTTCAGTGCAGAGATTTAAAATAGGTATTTGTACGCTGTATGCACAACTGCTTTGTGGACCTGGAATACCGCTTTTTTTCCCTAAAACACACTAATTCTTGACTCCCTGCCCGATCCATTCAATGCCCGTTGCCGCTTCTGCCGACTTCCCGTGTGCATGGGAACGCCTCTATGCTAAAATGTACTGTCGGATGTGAGAATCACGATCTCACAAATTTGACTAAGTTATAATTATAATGCAATTACTATGACCTGAATTACTCACATTGCGAATACAACTTAGAGCTGGGTTCCTAATGGTTGTATTGCTAGAATATAACGAATATCACAAATTTACGAATATAGTACTATATTCTCAATCTTCATTATATTCTAGCAAGCCAATCAATGCGAGTATATGGTTGCATTGCAAATTCAACTTAGAGCTGAATTCCTAATGGTTGTTGCTAGAAAATAGAGAAGATTGAAAATATAGTGCTATATTCGTGATATTCGTTATCTTCGTCAATTCAAGCAATACAAGTTACAACCATTAGGAGCTCAGCTCTAAGTTTAATTTGAATGCGACTATAAATTTGCGTAACATTCGCAATATATAGAATAATGCCGAATATTCGATTTCGACGAATATATGACGAATATTCAATTGAATATTCGCGAAATATCGTAAAATCGAATATGGCACCTCCCGCTAATCACTAGTGAGGTACATCTGCACTGTATCCGTGACAGGGAAATTAATATAGTTAATCCGTCTGTCAGATCGGTTGGTAACATAGACCCATTTTTGGTGTGAGGTACACCTGCACTGCATCCGTGACAGGTAAATTAACATAGTTAATCTGTGTTAAGTGGGTGTTCAGTGGGTGACCTCAACGAATGAGGATAACATCAAATAAAGGATGTGGCCCTGGTCGTGGTGCTGCTGGTGTTGTTGGAGCTCTTGTAGCAGGGATAGGACGTGGTCGCTCTGTGCCAGCTAGACGCCCAAATGAAACACCTTCCTCAGGTGCACATAGGCAACAGAACGTTCAGCCTTATTTTGTAGGCCCAAATACTGGTGTACGAATCATGAGGCCAGAACAAGTAGAGGCAGTAGTAGACTGGGTGGCTGACAGTGCCTCTAGTTCCTTCACATTGTCTCCCACTCAGTCCCCAGACGAAAGCGCAGAGCTGGCACCTGCAGCCCAAGGGCATCTATCTTTCACCTCACCCCCTTGCAATTTAGACGAGCAGTCTGAGCCCAAAATCATGCAGCAGTCTCTTATGCTTTCTGATAACTCCTCTGGCAGGGTTTTCATGGGCCATCCACCTAGGTCCTAAACCAGGAGTGGAAGAGATTGAGTGCACTGATGCCCAACCACTTATGTTTCAGGATGTGGGCATGGGAGGACCACCGCTGCACATCTCTAATGATGACGAAACACAGGTGCCAACTGCTGTGGCTTTCTGCAGTGTGCAGAGCGGCAAGGGGGGCAGAGGTGAAGAGTGGGTGGAAGATCATGTGGCGGGTAATGAGGTCCTCCTAGACCCCACATGGAATCAGGGTCATGCGAGTGACGTGTGTAGTTCGGAGGAATAGGTGGTGGTTAAACAGTGCACAGCAAAAGATGGAGCAGGCTGCAAAAGCAGAGTGGCAGTCCCGTAGCCAGTACGCCTGCTACTGGGTGCCCACCGCACCCAGGGACTGAGCATACCAAAGGCAGCAAAGGCAGCTCCAAGGAGTTCTCTGATGTGGCAGTTCTTTAGACAATGTGCTGACGACAAGACGCGAGTGGTTTGCACGCGGAGCCTGAAGCGAGGCATAAATGTTCTAAACCTGAGCACCACCTGCATGACCAGCATCTAAATGCAAAGCATGAGCTGCAGGGTAGTACACACCTCAAAAACCACAAAAGATTTCAGGCTCCTCCTGCTCCCTCTTGTGCTGCAGTTTTGGCCTCTTCCTCCCCTCTGAAGTGACAGTGGCACCTGCCATCCCGCAAACAGAGGATGTGACAGCAACACCACCACTTCCACCACCATCACTGTCTCCAAGCATCTCCACACTGTCCCATGGAGGAGTTCAGCTATCCAATCCTCAAACACTGGAGAGAAAGAGGAAGTACACCTCTACCCATCAGGGATCCCTGGCCCTGAATGCCAGCATTTCAAAACTCCAGGCCTTTGAAATGCTGTAATTTTGTCTGGTGGATTCAGAGACTTTTTGAAACCTTATGGTGATGGTTGTCCCACAGTACGTTGTTCCCAGCCGCCACTATTTTCCCAGGCGAGCCATCCCTGCCCTGCACAACCAAGTGGAGGAAAAAATCAGGTGTGCACTGCGCAACACAATCTGTGGCAAGGCCCACATAAACACCGTTATGTGGACCAGTAAGCACGGGTACAGACGTTATACAGTATATTCCTAACTGCAGACTGGGTAAATGCAGTGGCGGCTGGGCCTGAGGTGGATAGCAGTTTTACGCATGTCCTTCCGCCACCAAGGATTGCAGGACGTTACTTGTTGCTTCCTGTTGCCTCCACCTCCTACTCTGCTTCCTCCTCTACCACCTCCTCATCCGCTAAGTGTATCACCTTCACCACCAACTTCAGCCAGGGGGAAATGACAGAAGGCTGTTTTGAAACTCATCTATTTGGGGAAAAAACACCACACCGCGCAGGAGCTTTGGACGGGCATGGGACAACAAAACGATGAGTGGTTGGTGCAACTGAGCCTCAAGCCCTGCCAGGTGGTGTGCGATAACGGGTGAAATCTCGTAGCAGCTCTTGGCCTAACCGGTTTGATGCACATCGATTGCCTGGCGCATGTGCTGAATTTGGTGGTGCAGAGGTTCCTGAAAAATTACCCCAAAATGTCAGAGCTGCTGTGGAAAGTGCGGGTCGTCTGTGCGCGATTTTGGCATTCTCATACGGGGAGACGGACCAGTATGCAGATCCTGTCTACTACAATGGTCTGGCTCTCCTGAATCCTGCCAGAAGAAAGAACAATATCCTGGGTTTAGAATGGAAGTATATGATGCTATGTCTGAGAAGGCTAACGAGGTGAATGAAGATTCCAAAGGAGACTCAAAGGCTGAAGACGCTAAAGCAGATGAGTTGGAGTGGGAGAAATCCTCGGATGTTCCAGAGACCAAGGATAAGGCTGAAGAGGGGTCTGCCGAAGTGGGGAAAGCCACTGAAGAAGCAGAAGACTCTGAAACTGAAGCCAAACCTGACGTAACCCTGGTGGGGAGTAAAGAAAAAAGAGAGGTGCTATCTGTGGATAGAATAAAGCGACAAAGTGAACGTGAACACCAGGCGACATTAGAGAGGCGGAAAGTTGACTTAAAACTGACCAGCCGGACCTCTAACAAAAGGGAGCCCACCATAGCAAATGCGGCTTTAAAGGTTGCGGAAGTTAAAGGTCGTGGACCTAAGAAGAAATCTGGAAAAGAAGCAATACGGAAATCTAAATTCTCCAGCGAAGAGGAGACAGAGAAGGCCCTTAGATACTAGGTAGAAAGCCAATCTTTATGAAAAACCAAGCTCTGCTTTCCTGGGTGTGGCAAAATAAAGGGAAACAGGTGACGCTGGCCACATCTTCCAGGGGAAACGTTGAGCCGAAAGATTGTAGGAAAATGCGGATGCCCTGTCACGAGCATCTGGGTGGTACAAGTGTTCACCCCCACAGGTTTGAACAGAGGTGAGGGGGGGGGGGTATGTAGTAAGGGGAACAGTGTAAGAGCTGGGAATCTCTTAGTCCACGCCCCTAGTCCATTACAAACCTGTCCTGTAGCTAAGGAAATCCCAGGTGAGGCCGGCGGGGTTATTCAGGGAGTGATAAATCAACTCTCTCTGTGTGTATTAGGGGGAGAGAGTTTGAAGCAGAGGCCTGGGATGGCTCTGTGACTGTGTTCTCAGCTGGGCAAGGCTGAGGGGCCATGAGGCTTGGTTATAGCCTGGACTTTGGGGACGAAGCGAGATCTGGGAGTGGGTTTCTGGGTCCTAGTCAGTCGGACTAGTGAGCCCAAATCCCCCAAGGGACATTGGAACTGAGACCTTGTGTGAACGGTGCTCTGAACAGCCAGGAGGCTGGTGGACATTTGGCCTGGGAAAGCCGCATTGGTTCACAGGGTGTGAACTGTGCCCACTAGGTGAGTGAGGGATACGTTATGTATTAGTTAGAGCCTGGACGGGCTTTATTGTTTTGATGTACTGTTTTGCTGGTGTGCCACAATAAATGCACTGTTTGGACCTAAAAGCATGGTGTCTGACGAAGATTACAGTGAGACTGACCCCCAAAGTCAAGTGATCCCTTACAATAGTTTATACTGCAAGTTGTGTTTATATAAAATTAGCATGTGCAAATTATCATCACATATTTGTTGAGAAGTAACATAAAATATAAATGTAATAATGCTCCATTCCCAAAACCGGATTACCACACGGATGAGTATAACGCCAATCACAACCAACCATGTAGAGAGGTCAACACGGAAGTCAGGTATCTTGTTCAGGATGACAGACAACACCGTATTCGAACATAAATCCGTATTTAAAGAAACAATAAAAAAAAAATAATAAAACAACATCAGTCTTGTACAATGTTAAATGCACAAGACCTTTTGACAAAGGAAGGCCACATGCGGTCACCACCTTGCTACAGTAAGAACTACAACAGGGCCCCCCAAACCCAAGTTAAGCAAAATAATAAAATCTAAAATAAAATAAAGTAACAATATTCTATTTTGTGAATGAAGTGTAACACCGCATGATTGTATTTTATTAAAAAAAGATTCTATATATATATATATAAATATTGACAATATATGATGAAAATAGAACATGCGCAAATATGAAATATGAAACACCAGTTTAAGAGAATTATAATACTCAATACTCGACAAAGTCCAAGGGCGAATAAGTGGTCCATGCTGGTTGTCCTCCACAAGATCAGGACAGACAGCATAAACAGGTAATTGTTCACACTGTACTATAATGCCGACACATAACTTGGCGGGATAAGAGCAGACAGTAGCAGGTAAATAGTCACACAACAGTATAAGGCCTACACATCAATGTGCCAAATTCAGCAGGATTATGATAGACAGCAGCATGTAAATGGTAACTCTGTAGTATCAGGGCTACACATTGTTTGACTCAACTCTGCAGGATCTGTACAGACCAAAGCAGATAAATGGTAACACTATGGTATAAGGCCTACACATAGCTGGGACTAACTCTGCTGATTCAGGACAGAGAGCAGCAGCACCAGTTACATGGTAACAGTCAAGTATAAGGCCTACTCATAGCTCGGCCTAACTCTGCAGGACAGGCAGCAGCAGCAGCTAAAGGAAATGGTGTAGTATAAGGCCTACACACAAGTCAGCATGATTAGGACAGAAAGCAGCAGCAGCAGGTACATGATAACGGTCAAGTATACGGCCTACACATAGCTCAGCCTAACTCAGCAGGGCAGGCAGCAGCAAAAGGTAATGGTGTATTATAAGGCCTACACATAACTCAGATTGTTCAGGACAGACAGCAGCAGTAGCAGCTAGATGGGAACAGTCGAGTATAAGGCCTACACATAGCTCAGCCTAACTCTTCAGGACAGACAGGTTCTAAGTTGGCAGCAGGAATGTGTTCCCTGGAATGGGCCCCACCAGACCAGGGCAACACCACAAATAAACTAAGGCACCTCTGACAGCAGCAGGTTCTAAGTTGGCAGCAGAAATGTGGTAACATGCATACAAAATCCAATATTTTACATTGTCAATTTTTGTTATCAAGGGTATTTTAAGTTTTGAAAGCACACTATAAATTTGTACACAATTAGATATACACGCCGCCTGCACCGGTCTGCTCTCAGTTTCCATATCGGGCACATTGGGTGCTCTGCGGCTGCCTCCACTGCGCAGCCTGGATCATTGATCAGAGGTCAGGCTGCTGAATAAGCCTTTAGCTGCGAGTCTTGACTACATAAGGGGGCTAGTGTCACATAACCCAGGCCAGACATCACTATGAAGGGGCTGACAGGCATCGGGGAGCAACGACACTGTCATCCATCAGAGCGGAGTTAGTAGTCTGTTCTGAAGCCACCATGTGTTCTCTAGTTACATTGAACTTCAGGTACACTTACCCCACGAAACTAATGTAGATCTGCTTCATCTCTGTCTACTAGATAGAAAATACGATCCGGTCGGTTCATGAAAAAAGTACAGCAATCTGGTCCGATACTAATTTTACGTCTGGAGGGGGAGAAGAATGAAGGGCTTCCAGGAAGAGTTGGGGTAGATAGATATATACATGTGAATCATCCAGTTCAAATTTACATCTCTCCCCCATCTCTCACTAGAAGCCCAGCAGGTATTCCTTGACCGTCCGTCGCTGCTCCCACAGCCACTTCAGCATGTAGAGGGTGGAGTTCCACTGTGTCACGCTGTCCACAATCGGCCTGTGAGGGGGCAGGCTGTTGTCCTGCCGCAGTTTGTACAGGGACGCAGTGGTGGCTGGGGAGGATCGGAAGTGGCTGGCAATCCTTCGTACCCTTTGCACAATGTCACTTAACCTTGGGTATGTGCGTATGAACTTATGTAGAACAAGGTTGAGGACATGTGCCATGCAGAGCACCCAAGTGAGACTGCCAGCATGGAGGGTGGCCAGGAGGTTTCTGCTGTTGTCACAGACAACCATATCTGCTTCTAGCCTTCGGGGTGTCAGCCACATCTGGACCTTAGCCTGGAGCACAGCCAGAACATGAGGTCCAGTGTGTCTCCATTCCCCTAAGCTCACAAGCTAAAGCACAGCCTGGCAGCGGACGTGCCCCACACTTGAATAGCTACGGGACGCTTGCTGGGGGGCTCTGCAGCGGTGAAGACAGTGGTTTCAATGAGAGCAGCAGTTCTCCCCTGGACATGCCGGGGCGGCACCACAAGCTCAGATGTCGCCACATGTGATGATCCCTCCCCGGCTCCTCAGAGGGGCACCCAATGAGCCGTAAAGGTGATATATATCGTCCCTGTCCATGTCTGCTGCTTCAGGCATCCATTGTCAGATGCACCCTGTTGCTGACAGCATGATCCAGAGACAGGGATACATTCTGCACAATGTACTGGTGTAGAGCAGGGACGCCGGTCCTGGCAAAGAAATGGCGGCTGGGGACACGCCATCTGGGTTAGGCCTGCTCCAACATCTGGAGGAATGGATTGCTGTCCATAATGTTGAAGGGCAGCAGATGTTGGGCGATAACCCTTGCATGAGCTCATTGAGTGACCACACGCGTTGGTCCACGAGAGCGTAGGGGGCGGTGCATTCAAATGCGTCGGCAACCGACGGTTGGCACTGGGCGGGAGTGGAGGCGATAGAGGAGGGTGCAGAAGAGGCAGAGATCTGGCTGCCGGTACCAGTACCTCTAGGAGAGGGAGTTGGAGAGTGGGAATGCATTGTTATAAGGTGTTGGGGTGGCTGCAGGACAGTGGCAGGAGCTGCTGTCCCCTGCACACTGCTGGTGGCGCTGCTATGATCACCCTGCATATGTTCCCACTCCCACCAGTGGTTGACTCTCATGTACTGGGGAAGTGCAGTGGTACCCAGCCGAGCAACAGACCTTCCTCTCCTCACCCAAACAGGCGACTTGCGCACCGACCTCCTGTCAGATGGGGTGGTGCTGGCTTGCGCCTGTTCGAGCTTGGTGCGCACAGGTGGAGCTTGCTGCTGCCGCCTCCTGCTGCCATTACCAGTGGAGCCCCTGCCACTGGGCTCCCTGGTGACCTCACGCAACGTCTGTCGCGGCTGCCTACCTTACTTATCAGTGCTGCTGTCACCTGACAAGGAAGGTGGCACCCATTCTAAATAACCCTTCTCTTCATCGCCTGTAATATCTGACCCAGGGCTAACCAGTGGTGGATTGAGGGGAGCAACAGACGTGGAGCCCCTGACTTGTCTCCTCTGTCCCCTTGCTGATGCCTGGGTCTGACTAGGTGCGGGGGTTCTGTGGCTGAAACCACCCACACCAGTTGGAAGGGATGTCACTGGGGTACTGACCGGCTGTACCCCCCTCCTCCTCCTGCTCCATCCCTTCCAAAAGGTCTTGACCATATGGACCTAGCTGTAGCTCGCTCTCCTGCATTACCGCCCCCAAGATGTCCTTCTAATTTTTGCTGTCAAACAGCATTAGGGTTGATTCTTGGGGGCTGGTGGCTGGTCCTGCAGGAGCCGGGGAAGAGGACTCCATGCCACTGGCTTGTGTCACAACGGAAACCACTGGCTCGGCATCTTAAGAAGATATGGGGCGGCTGCAACGCTCAAAAAAATCACAGATAAGGCGGACACCCCTGCCACCTGCGTCCACCCCTCCATGGGTAGAGGAGTAGCCCAGTGCTGGCAGCGGTCCAGCACTGAAACCAACTCCCTTACCATTACCACTGCTGCCTGCACGCCCACGTGCACTCACGATGAATTGATGATGTGGGTTTATATATACACGCAAAATAAAAAATTTTAAAAAAGGGGGAATTTGGGCAAACTTTTTTGGGGTGGGGACAATGGGAAATAATAAAATAAAATATAAAATAAACCAAAATACATTGAAACTAAACACTGAGACAAAAAGTTTTTTTTTATTTATTTTTTACTGACAAAAGAAAAAAACATGAATTACTACACAAACTAAATACAATTAAAAGTTAAGACTATAGGACTTTTTTTCTCTTTTTTTAAACACACACAAAAGATGCAGACACTAACTAAACCCTAAAACACTGAGACTTTTTTTTTCACTAACAAAAGACAAAAACACTAATTACTACACAAACTGAACACTAAAAAACTAAGACTATAAGTTTGTCCTGAAGACCCGCACTGTAGCGTGCAGATGTCCGGCGCTGTAGTGGAAATAAGCGGCCCGCGGCACGCCAGACATATAAAGGTAATAAATACTTTATTATTTTCTCATTTTAACATTCTATCAGGTTAACTAACTCTATAACCTACACTCAGTGTCGGACTGGGGTACATAAGGCCCACCAGTGTAATGGATTCTGGGGGCCCACCTTAGGGCTCCTGCACTAACGTATTTTTTTCCATGTCCGTACCATTCCCTTCTCTTCAATGGGGCCGCAAAAAAAAATGACTCTGTGTGCATTCTGTGTCTGTATGTCCGCAGGGCCGTTCTGCAAAATGTCCTATTATTGTCCACATTACAGACAAGGATAGGACTTTTCTATTAGAGGCTGGCTGTTCTGTTCCGCATATGGGGAATGCACACACCCGGTATCTATGTTTTGCGGATACGGAATTTGTGGACTGCAAAACATCTAACGGTCATGTTCATGAGCCCTTACAGAGATAACAGAAATATTACAGATGAAGTATGATGGCAGACACTCACAGCACAATGTACAAACATACATGTGGCAGAATTTACACATATATGGATATCCTGCCCTGAAGTCAGTAAAAAACAAGGCATATGCAGCGCTCACCAATCATTTATTGGACACAAGACACTTATACATGGCTCACATGCCACTGATGCATATGTCACATACTCCACGTACACCACTGATGCATAGATCATATATAGCACACACCAATCACACATGGGAAACACGCAATGCACACACCAAGACATTTATGCCTAACCCTATTAAGCGCAGCACACGTAAAGGGGTTGTCTCACTTCAACAATTGGCATTTATAATGTAGACAAAGTTAATACAAGACACTTACTAATGTATTGTGATTGTCCATATTGCCTCTTTTCCATCACATTATACACTGCTCGTATCCATGGTTTTGACCACTCTGCAATCCAGCAGCGGTGGCCTTGATTGCACACCATAGGTAAAGGTGTTGGCCAATGCGCACTTCCAGCCTATAGTGTGTAAGCACGACCACCACTGCTGGATTACACGGTGGTCATAACCATGGATACATACAGTGTATAATGTGATGGAAAGGAGGCAATATGGAGAATCACAGTACATTAGTAAGAGCCTTGTATTAACTGCATGATAAATGTAATTTACTGAAGTGAGACAAACCTGATAAAATATACCCCAAATATAATAAGATAAAAGCTGATAACACCTTTGCAGATAATACACAGGCAGGGTCTAATCTCTGAAACTATCAAGGTGCAAAAAGATATTACCACTTACAGTTCTGGAGATGGAGGGGTCTGACTGATGGAACACCCACTGATCATGAAAAAAAGCGTCAGTACTGCCAACCTATGTACACAAGGGTCTTAAGGACCATGTTCCCTTGCATCCCTTGCATCATCGGGGTCCCAGCAGTCAGACCCTCATCATTCAGACACTTATCACCTGTCGTGTCATAGCTGTTGGACCTTTTCACATTCCCTATCTTTAAAGGTTTTCTTTGGGTGTAAATCTTTTGTTTAAATAAAAATAAAAAATCTGGCCCAAAATATGTGTCAAATTAAAATAGAAATGCTCGCCTGTTAAAGGACCGGTGTCCACTTTTCTAGTTCTCTATCCACAGGATCGGGCATAACTAAGTGATCTGTGGGGGTCTGAACGCTGGAGCCCCCGATGATCCCCCTTCTTGATTGAGTGGCAGGTCGAGCATATGCCCGGCCTCTCCATCCGTTCTCTATGGGGTCGCTGGAGATGACGGAGTACAGTGCTGGCTATTTCCAGTGGTCCCAAAGAGAATAAATGGAACAGCAGGGCGTATGTGTGGCCTGCCACACCATTCAAGAGGGGAACAGGACCCGTTCCTGGGATCAGTGGGGGGTCGCAGAATCGGACCCCACTAATCATATAGTTAATGGCTGGCTGCCTCCAAATTCTTACTGAATACACCCTGCCTGGATGCCCCCCACCCAAAAAAATAAATAAAAATACCACAGGCTTCCAAAAACAGACACCCTCCCCTACTCCAGGACAGAAGCCATGCATGCACCAGGGGCATCATGTCAATAGTGAGGTGCCCCAGAGATGGAGCCATTCCTCTCCTGCAGACTGGGGTAATGCAAAGCTGCTCATTTGTCAGCAGCAGCACACTGACAGCCTAGTGACAGCGCAGGATACAGGGGCAGGCTGTGGGATTTACCTAGCTGCTCTTTGCTCTTGCCGTCCAGTACACAGGTAAAGTGTTTCAGGTGTTCGTGCTTGTCGTCCACTCCCAAAGAATACGATCCTTTTCAGACCGCCTCCTCTGCAGGATCAGATAATCGACAATAGTGAAGCACCGTTTTAGTTGTTACGGTAAAAGGTTTTATTCTACTTACAAACAGAGGTTGTTAAAAGCATATCAAAATGTACAGAGTACTGTGGTAATACAAAAAGCAAATATTCGTCATTACGAATATATTACACTATATTCATTACGAATATATTACACTATATTCAAAATATTCGCAAATTTTTCGATATTTGTGATTAGTATTCACGATGCCTAACACTAATTCAGCCTCCTTTACACCATTCACTGCTCAATGTTGTTTGAAAATGTGCTTTTAAGGTGAATCTCTTTAACTTGCATTTATTATTGCTATTGTATACTTTTTTACTGTGAAATTTTCATTGTACATGGTATACACACACTGCATTTGCCAACACAGTTGACAGTTGACAAAAAGAAAGGCAGAAATAACAGAATTGTTTGATATAAAAAAAAAAAAAAAAAATTGTTCACTGCACATTCTGGTGCTTGGGACTGGCAGAACAACTGTTAAGCAATGTTTTAACAGATTACATCACATCACCTGCAATAACCCATTCATTACTCACACAATACAGACAATTATATTCTTGTTAGAGAAATGATTTCATTACCACAGTGTTGAGATTGACTTTGTGGCCCACCACTGCCAACCAGAAAGAGAGGTCATTATGTATCAGAGCCATATTGTAAGGGGTACTTGATTAAAAAGAGCTGTGCTAGCACGGCATGTTAACAGTTTTTATACTGATCCACTGATAAAATGTACTGCAGTAATCATTGAAAGGATGGTCTCAATAAATAAAAGAACATCGTGGTGACTTCTTTTGCATTGGCTGAGCACAAAAGTCTTTCAAGAAAATAAAAGTGATGAATGCATTGGCAAAATACACTTCAGTATTTAACACAAAAGATATTAAAATTGTAAAAAGAGCTATCACCTACGGACATAATAAAACATATGTACAGGATGGTTCATATTTAAAGGGAAACTGTTGAACATGGTGTGTGAGCCGATGGTATAATGTTATTGAGTAGGAGGAGGTGAGCAGATTGCTATAAAGTTTTGTGGGAAAAGATTCAATAAAACTTGAAATCTATGCATTTAAAGGGAGTGTATTACCTATTTTCTTTTTCTGCCAGTTAAAACCAGATAGTAACACAGATCATTTTTCTAATCTTATTTATTTTCTTATTGCAGATTTTTTAAAATCTATTTCCTGAACATGATTATGGGGGCTTCCATCTTGCCTGAACTGTTCTTTACAGCATTTAGAAGGCATTAAGAATATTGCTTGACGGCAGCCCCATGGGCCATAAACACAGTGATCAGGAAGGTACCTCATTGACTTCTAAGGGAGAGTTTTCTAGGCATGATCGGTGACCTGTGCAGAGGTCATTGTACAAGTAAAGAATAGATAAGCTTTGGCAATCAACAATTGTGAATGGTGGATCCAGTGTTATCTATACACAGACTTGATATCACTACAGGCAGAATTACAATGACAGGTAAGGAGATAATTGCAGTAAAGTGATCTGTACAAATGGTTTTGGGTTATGGCTTTTGTTTAACCCCTTAAGGACATAGGACGTATGGGTACGCCCTGATGTCCAAGTCCTTAAGGACGTATGCCCTGAAAAAAATCGTGTATATAAAAAAAAAAAATCACACTAGGAACATAGTGCATAGTGCAGCAGGAACCATGTTTCAAATGCTGAGGAGGGTCCTCTGACCCCCCCCCCCCCTCCATATTGGCGATCGCTGCAAACTGCAGGCCAATTCAGACATGCTGTTTGCAGCGCTTTTGCAGGTTTTTTTCAGAAACTTTTTGCCCTCCCCCTGTAACCCTGTGAAGTCTGCCGGCGTGCTGTGCAGGGGTGGGGGTTGCGGGTGGTGCTGATGTGGCACGGGCGATGTAATAATCGTTGGTGGCAGAGGGGTTTAGCAGACTGTCAGCACATTGCTGACACTCTTCCAAAAAACGGCTGGCATCTGTGCTTGTTCAGATGCCAGCCGTTCAACCCCTTCCATACCGCGGTCGGTACAGACCGCTGTATGGAAGAGGCTAACAGGGAAGGAGCTCCCTCCCTCTCCCATCGGGGGCTGCTGTGCCCTTGCAGCCCCAGATTCTTGATAGGAGCACAGAGGGAGGGAGCTCCCCTCCCTCCCCATCACCCGCTGCTCTGTTCTGGCAGCGGGTGATGGTCGTCCTGCTTGCCGTGGTAATGGCTAAATGCTAAAGGCAGAAGTCTGATCAGACTAAGTCTAAAGTAAAAAATACAGTACAGTACTTTATATAGTGTACTGTACTGTATTATATAGACCTCAAATCCACTGGATCTTCAAGAACCAAGTGGGTCTGGGTCAAAAAAATGTAAAAAAGAGTAAAAATAAAAAAACATAAAAAAAATAAAAAAAAATACACATTTTAGGTATCGCCATGTCCGTAAAAACCTGCTCTATAAAAATATCACATGACCTAACCCCTCAGGTGAACAGCATAAAAGAAACTAAAAAAATGGTGTAAAAAAAAGCCATTTTTTTGTCACCTTACATCACAAAAAGTGTAATACCAAGCGATCAAAAATGCGTATGCCTCCAAAAATATACACTTCACAAAGGTCTTTACGACCGCAAACCCTTTTAGGGCGTCCTGACTAGTATTATTAAAATGTAACTTTTATTTATAAACTACAAAAACGACATAAGAAAAGAAAAATTGTTTTAAAACTATCAGGGCATCAGGGGATAATGTAGTTATTTTTCACTTGTTATCCACCTTAATCCAGTCACCCACTTATGGGGTATACTAGATTCGGCACTATGGGTTATTGATCTCAATACATATTATTAATGACTTTATTCAGGTAGCTCATTTGGGCCATTCCAAATAGGTTGGGTGTATGCAGCAGTTGGTACACTTCCTTTTGTGTATTAAACAGTGTGTAACTACTGCTGAACTCCTTGCAACACAGTGTCAGCAATTCACTCAGCCCAGTGTTTGTTAGTATACACAAATCACTGACAGGCGCTCATGTAGCACTTCTCATACATCCAACACATTGTTGCCAATTTAACTATGCACATATTGGCCACTCAATCACGCTCAATGTCTGTTTGGTTTACTGCGCAGCCATTTCTGACTGCTGCTGCACGTGTTGTAACTAGAGATGGCCCGAACAATCCGCCGGCGAACAGTTCCCGGCGAACATAGCTTGTTCGCGTTCGCCTCTGCCGGGCGAACATATGCGATGTTCGGTCCGCCCCCTATACATCATCATTGAGCAAACTTTGACCCTGTATCTCACAGTCAGCAGACACATTCCAGCCAATCAGCAGCATACCCTCCCTCCCAGACCCTCCCACCTCCTGCACAGCATCCATTTTAGATTCATTCTGAAGCTGCAGTCTTAGTGAGAGGAGGGAGAGTGTAGTTGCTGCTGATTTAATTGGGAAATCGATAGCTAGGCTAGTGAATTCAGTGTCCACTCCAGTCCTGAAAGACTCATCTGATCTCTGCTGTAAGGACAGCGTCCTGACAGCACCCCAAAAAGCCCTTTTTAGGGCTGCAACATTAGTCTGCTTTTTTTTTCCCTTTATATACATATTGCAGTTGCCTGGCCTGCCTGTGTGTGAGGAGCTGCAGGTCCACAGACTGTAGTGTGTCCACTGCCAGTGCCCACCCCTGTCATTCCGTGTGGCACAGGACTTTGCATCAAAAAAAGGCATTTATTTTTACACTTTAATCTAAGGTTAGTTGCCTGCCAGTGTGTGTCAGGCTGACTTCCACTGACTGTAGTGTGCCCACTGCCAGTGCCCACCACTCATACCGGCTGGCACAGGACTTTGCATAAAAAAGGCATTTAATTTTTACACTTTAGTGTAATTTCAGCTGCTTGCCTGCTGCTAGTGTGTGTCAGGCCGACTTCAACTGACTGTAGTGTGCCCACTGCCAGTGCCCACCCCTGTCATACCGTGTGGCACAGGACTTTGCTTAAAAAAGGCACTTAATTTTTACACTTTAATCTAAGGTTAGTTGCCTGCCAGTGTGTGTCAGGCTGACTTCCACTGACTGTAGTGTGCCCACTGCCAGTGCCCACCCCTGTCATCCTGTGTGGCACAGTACTTTGCATCAAAAAAAGGCATTTAATTTTTACACTTTAGTGTAATTTCAGTTGCTTGCCTGCTGCCAGTGTGTGTCAGGCCCGCTTCCACTGACTGTAGTGTGCCCACTGCCAGTGCCAACCACTGATACCGGGTGGCACAGTAGCTTGCCGATAAATAAGGCATTTAATTTTTACACTTTAGTGTAATTTCAGTTGCTTGCCTGCTGCCAGTGTGTGTCAGGCCCGCTTCCACTGACTGTAGTGTGCCCACTGCCAGTGCCCAACCACTCATACCGGGTGGCACAGTAGCTTGCCGATAAATAAGGCATTTAATTTTTAGACAGTAGTCTTAATTCAGTTGCTTGCCTGCTGCCAGTGTGTGTCAGGCCCTCTTCCACTGACTGTAGTGTGCCCACTGCCAGTGCCAACCACTCATACCGGGTGGCACAGTAGCTTGCCGATAAATAAGGCATTTAATTTTTAGACAGTAGTCTAAATTCAGTTGCTTGCCTGCTGCCAGTGTGTGTCAGGCCCGCTTCCACTGACTGTAGTGTGCCCACTGCCAGTGCCAACCACTGATACCGGGTGGCACAGTAGCTTGCCGATAAATAAGGCATTTAATTTTTAGACAGTAGTCTAAATTCAGTTGCTTGCCTGCTGCCAGTGTGTGTCAGGCCCTCTTCCACTGACTGTAGTGTGCCCACTGCCAGTGCCAGCCACTCATACCGGGTGGCACAGTAGCTTGCCGATAAATAAGGCATTTAATTTTTAGACAGTAGTCTAAATTCAGTTGCTTGCCTGCTGCCAGTGTGTGTCAGGCCCGCTTCCACTGACTGTAGTGTGCCCACTGCCAGTGCCAACCACTGATACCGGGTGGCACAGTAGCTTGCCGATAAATAAGGCATTTAATTTTTAGACAGTAGTCTAAATTCAGTTGCTTGCCTGCTGCCAGTGTGTGTCAGGCCCTCTTCCACTGTCTGTAGTGTGCCCACTGCCAGTGCCAACCACTCATACCGGGTGGCACAGTAGCTTGCCGATAAATAAGGCATTTAATTTTTAGACAGTAGTCTAAATTCAGTTGCTTGCCTGCTGCCAGTGTGTGTCAGGCCCTCTTCCACTGACTGTAGTGTGCCCACTGCCAGTGCCCACCCCTGTCATCCCGTGTCGCACAGGACTTTGCATCAAAAAAAGGCATTTAATTTTTACACTTTAGTGTAATTTCAGTTGCTTGCCTGCTGCTAGTGTGTGTCAGGCCTACTTCCACTGACTGTAGTGTGCCCACTGCCAGTGCCAACCACTGATACCGGGTGGCACAGTAGCTTGCCGATAAATAAGGCATTTAATTTTTAGACAGTAGTCTAAATTCAGTTGCTTGCCTGCTGCCAGTGTCTGTCAGGTCCACTTCCACTGACTGTAGTGTGCCCACTGCCAGTGCCAACCACTGATACCGGGTGGCACAGTAGCTTGCCGATAAATAAGGCATTTAATTTTTACACATTAGTCTAATTTGGCACACGTCCCCGGATAGGGTACGTAACAGGGATTAAACTGATAGAAATAGTACTAGTTAAGACACAACTCATATAGGGTGTCACAGCACATTGCTCTGTGCACACGCAGTGCCCCTATTTGGGAGTATGAGGACCGACCAAGCTGCTTTTTCCATCTCCCGCTTCCTGAAATCAATTCAGTTTGGTGTATGAGAGTTTGGTCTGTCAATGTGAAGGCAGTCGAATGTACCCGGCCTAAAAAATTTTTCACAAAAGGCAATCCCTGATATGGGACGTTAGAGGGATTAAACTGATGAGAATAGTACTACAGAAAATACCACTCATATTGGGTGTGACAGTAATTTGCACGGCGCAGACGCGGTCACCGTGGATTAAAACAGAGTGGAGGGAGCCAGCGTTTTTTTAACCATCTCCCCGTTCGAAAAATCAATTCAATAAATGGCCCCCAGATTGGGGACGTTAGAGGGATTAAACTGATGAGAATAGTACTACAGAAAATACCACTCATATCGGGTGTGACAGTAAATTGCACGGCGCAGACGCAGTGACCATGGATTAAAACAGAGTGGAAGGAGCAAGCGTTTTTTTAACCATCTCCCCGTTCGAAAAATCAATTCAATAAATGGCCCCCAGATTGGGGACGTTAGAGGGATTAAACTGATGAGAATAGTACTACAGAAAATACCACTCATATCGGGTGTGACAGTAAATTGCACGGCGCAGACGCAGTGACCGTGGTTTAAAACAGAGTGGAGGGAGCCAGCGTTTTTTTAACCATCTCCCCGTTCGAAAAATCTATTCAATAAATGGCCCCCAGATTGGGGACGTTAGAGAGATTAAACTGATGAGAATAGTACTACAGAAAATACCACTCATATCGGGTGTGACAGTAAATTGCACGGCGCAGACGCAGTCACCGTGGATAAAAACAAAGGGGGGGGGAGCCAGCGTTTTTTTAACCATCTCCCCGTTCGAAAAATCAATTCAATTGTTGTACGTGGCTGGGTGGAGGAAGAAACCTTCAATGACATCACCGGGACGTGGCTAGCTTGGTATCCAACCTTGTGCAAATGGGGAGTTTGCGGTTGTGCAAATTGACTGTTTGCGGTTGTTTGCGGTGCATTAAAAGGGGAGTTTGGTCTGTCAATGTCTGTGAAGCGGGCGTAACCCTTACACTACCTGATCGATACAACATCATACCTGATCGTATACACACACTGGATGTTTTAAAGCACGTTATTCCAAACAATTTAGGAATGTTAGTTGATTTATGCCCTTTATGGATTAAAACCCGACTCTGCGTCCACTACGTAATTTTCCATGGGAGTTTTGCCATAGATCCCCCTCCGGCATGCCACAGTCCAGGTGTTAGACCCCTTGAAACAACTTTCTCATCACTATTGTGGCCAGAAAGAGTCCCTGTGGGTTTTAAAATTCGCCTGTCTATTGAAGTCTATGGCGGTTCGCCCGGTTCGCCAGTTCGCGAACATTTGCGGAAGTTCGCGTTCGCGTTCGAAAATTTTATGTTCGCGACATCACTAGTTGTAACTACTAAATAGGACTGCTGCTGCACATGTTGCTCCCAACAACTCCACACCTACCTATTCTAAACATGCGGTGGATCTATTATGTCCTCATTTTTTGTCTGATCCGAATTTACCCTGTCTAAAAGATATGGCACACTATAACCCCTCCCGACATGTTTCACCGCTGCTGCGGCTTCGTCAGGGGAGTTGGGGCTATACTAGTGTGCCGCGCGCTCCCAGTGACGTCCTTTTATGCACCTTTACATTACCCAGCCTGCACCTCCACTCCCAATCTTCAGACTGCTCCAATCGATTACCGCTCATCTCCACCAGACCAAACCAATCGAACGCTGCATTAGGGATCCGTTACTGACAACAGAGAATTACTCATGGATATTAGTTCATCCTTTAGTGCAATGAAGCACTTGATAAATTGGGGCCACATAATCCTTGCCTTAAATGTTCATTCATATATTCCTAAAAGTTTATTTTATGATAATAGGATTCTCATAGTACTGCCCTAATTGAACTGTCATGATTTTTTAACAATTCCCACACTATTTTATGAAAAATACACAGTACTGCATTGCTCATTTTTTATTTTTTTATTTTTTATATTTTATATATATATATTGTATTTTTTATATTCCGTTATATTTTTATTAATTGCCAGTAACATTTATTTAATTCAGACATTTCGTGAAGCAATTACTGTTCTATAGCATAAGGTATATATTCCAAATACAATTCAACCTTATATCAATTTGCCATATTTATTGGTACAGTATGGATACATAACATAGTTATGCAATGTTCTACAGCCTTTTTAATTATTTATTGATTTTTAGTTATTTATTTGTCTTCTGAAGGGGCCCTATATCCCATGTACTCTATATTGTATAATATCATCTATACCCCACTCTATTATATAATAGCTATGTACCTTAATGTACTTTCAAAGCTCAATTACATCAGTAGTTTGCTATTACAGTAGGTCCTAAATCATTTATTTTGAATATTTTGCTTTTTATTAAGGGGGCAGATGAGTGATTGGCAGGAATTAAGATGTTGCTTTTTTTTGGATTGACTATAAATATATGAAGAGGGGGGAGGGAGGGAAAGGGCAGGATATAAATGGGTAAGAAAATTTTTTTGTTATTTTTTATTAAATCATTGACATCAATTTTGGAGTCTCTGGTATCTTCTCTCATATCAGTTATATTATCACTTTTATTTTAAATAAAGGCAGTGTAGGAAAAACCTTCATTTAGTCCCTGTGGACTCATCGTCTTCAATCTCCAAATCCATTTAGCTTCAGATTGTAATAATCTGCGATCAAGATCACCCTTCCTTGGGCCTAGTTTTATCTTTGCGATCCCCCAAAACTTCAGCACCTCCACATTATTATTGTGCATGTAGGAGCTATGTCTGAACAGAGGGGTTTCTTTTCTCGTATTGATTGAGCTTACATGCCCTGAGATCCTCAGTCGTAATTCTTGGACTGTTTTGCCCACATATAGCTTCGGGCAAGTACAAGATGCTATATATACAATGCCGCTACTGCGACAATTAAAGAACTCATCAATGGTGTACTCTCGACCATCCACAGGATTCGTAAATCTCTTTATTCTGGGTAGGAACTTGCAAAAGGTACAGTGTCCACATGGGTATGAACCTTTTGTACTCAACCAACTTTCATTGGATATAGAGTCCTTAGGCAAGAAGCTATGAACAAGGAGATCTTTTAAGTTTTTTCCCCTTCTAAAGGTGATACTTGGATGTGAGGTCACAACTTCTCTCAAGTCACCATCACTTGTCAAGATATGCCAGTACTTTCTTAGAATTCCCATCATCTGTTGGTACCTACTGTCATACGTGGCAATACATCTAATCACTTTCTTCCCCTCGACCTCCCTTTTACCTTTTGCTGACAAAAGTTCCGCCCTGTTCTCATTTTTCGCACGATTGTATGCTTTTTTCAATACCTTGCGGGGATAGCCTCTTTCTCTAAATCGCATATATAGTTTATCCGCTTCCTCTTGGAAGGTTTCCTCAGAGGTGCAATTTCGCCTCGCCCTCAAGTATTGGCCTACTGGGATCCTACTCCTTAGTGGTTTCGGATGCCAGCTCGACCAGTGAAGGAGGCTATTTGTCGCAGTCGGTTTGCGATAGATTGTAGTACCAATATGTCCATCATTGTCTTTTTGGATCAACAGATCCAAGAAACAGATCTTCTGTTTCGACCCTTCCGTCTTACATTAAGGATACAGGAGACGCCTTAAGTAAAATCAATGACATAGTATTAACAAAATTAACCTTTCTTGCAAGCCTGGACGTAGAGGCGTTATATTTGAATATAGCACATGATTTGGGTCTTAGAGCAGTAAAAACCTATTTAGACACAAAAAGCACAATTTTTCTTCAACACAATGAATTCGTTTTGGAGTTGTTACAATTTACGTTAACGCACAACAATTTTTTATGTAATGGTACCTTTTACCGCCAGACAATTGGTACCGCTATGGGCACGCCCTGTGCACCGACGTTCGCAAATCTTTTTTTAGGGTGGTGGGAGGACACAATTGTTTTTTCGGAATCACTTTTGGAGTACACAACACACATTTCTTTCTGGGGCAGATTTATTGATGATGTTTTAATTTTTTGGGAAGGAGAACAGGATCTGTTTATCAAATTTGTTGATAAATTGAACAATAATAAAATTGGAATGAGATTCACGCATGAAATTCATCCCCAGAAGATCTGTTTCTTGGATCTGTTGATCCAAAAAGACAATGATGGACATATTGGTACTACAATCTATCACAAACCGACGGCGACAAATAGCCTCCTTCACTGGTCGAGGTGGCATCTGAAACCACTAAGGAGTGGGATCCCAGTAGGCCAATACTTGAGGGCGAGGCGAAATTGCACCTCTGAGGAAACCTTCCAAGAGGAAGCGGATAAACTATATATGCGATTTAGAGAAAGAGGCTATCCCCGCAAGGTTTTAAAAAAAGCATACAATCGTGCGAAAAATGAGAACAGGGCGGAACTTTTGTCAGCAAAAGGTAAAAGGGAGGTCGAGGGGAAGAAAGTGATTAGATGTATTGCCACGTATGACAGTAGGTACCAACAGATGATGGGAATTCTAAGAAAGTACTGGCATATCTTGACAAGTGATGGTGACTTGAGAGAAGTTGTGACCTCACATCCAAGTATCACCTTTAGAAGGGGAAAAACTTAAAAGATCTCCTTGTTCATAGCTTCTTGCCTAAGGACTCTATATCCAATGAAAGTTGGTTGAGTACAAAAGGTTCATACCCATGTGGACACTGTACCTTTTGCAAGTTCCTACCCAGAATAAAGAGATTTACGAATCCTGTGGATGGTCGAGAGTACACCATTGATGAGTTCTTTAATTGTCGCAGTAGCGGCATTGTATATATAGCATCTTGTACTTGCCCGAAGCTATATGTGGGCAAAACAGTCCAAGAATTACGACGGAGGATCTCAGGGCATGTAAGCTCTATCAATACGAGAAAAGAAACCCCTCTGTTCAGACATAGCTCCTGCATGCACAATAATAATGTGGAGGTGCTGAAGTTTTGGGGGATCGCAAAGATAAAACTAGGCCCAAGGAAGGGTGATCTTGATCGCAGATTATTACAATCTGAAGCTAAATGGATTTGGAGATTGAAGACGATGAGTCCACAGGGACTAAATGAAGGTTTTTCCTACACTGCCTTTATTTAAAATAAAAGTGATAATATAACAGATATGAGAGAAGATACCAGAGACTCCAAAATTGATGTCAATGATATAATAAAAAATAACAAAAACATTTTCTTACCCATTTATATCCTGCCCTTTCCCTCCCCCCCCCTCTTCATATATTTATAGTCAATCCAAAAAAAGCAACATCTTAATTCCTGCCAATCACTCATCTGCCCCTTAATAAAAAGCAAAATATTCAAAATAAATGATCTAGGACCTACTGTAATAGCAAACTACTGATGTAATTGAGCTTTGAAAGTACATTAAGGTACATAGCTATTATATAATAGAGTGGGGTATAGATGATATTATACAATATAGAGTACATGGGATATAGGGCCCCTTCAGAAGACAAATAAATAACTAAAAATCAATAAATAATTAAAAAGGCTGTAGAACATTGCATAACTATGTTATGTATCCATACTGTACCAATAAATATGGCAAATTGATATAAGGTTGAATTGTATTTGGAATATATACCTTATGCTATAGAACAGTAATTGCTTCACGAAATGTCTGAATTAAATAAATGTTACTGGCAATTAATAAAAATATAAAGGAATATAAAAAATACAATATATATATATAAAATATAAAAAATAAAAAAATAAAAAATGAGCAATGCAGTACTGTGTATTTTTCATAAAATAATGTGGGAATTGTTAAAAAATCATGACAGTTCAATTAGGGCAGTACTATGAGAATCCTATTATCATAAAATAAACTTTTAGGAATATATGAATGAACATTTAAGGCAAGGATTATGCGGCCCCAATTTATCAAGTGCTTCATTGCACTAAAGGATGAACTAATATCCATGAGTAATTCTCTGTTGTCAGTAACGGATCCCTAATGCAGCGTTCGATTGGTTTGGTCTGGTGGAGATGAGCGGTAATCGATTGGAGCAGTCTGAAGATTGGGAGTGGAGGTGCAGGCTGGGTAATGTAAAGGTGCATAAAAGGACGTCACTGGGAGCGCGCGGCACACTAGTATAGCCCCAACTCCCCTGACGAAGCCGCAGCAGCGGTGAAACATGTCGGAAGGGGTTATAGTGTGCCATATCTTTTAGACAGGGTAAATTCGGATCAGACAAAAAATGAGGACATAATAGATCCACCGCATGTTTAGAATAGGTAGGTGTGGAGTTGTTGGGAGCAACATGTGCAGCAGCAGTCCTATTTAGTAGTTACAACACGTGCAGCAGCAGTCAGAAATGTCTGCGCAGTAAACCAAACAGACATTGAGCGTGATTGAGTGGCCAATGTGTGCATAGTTAAATTGGCAACAATGTGTTGGATGTATGAGAAGTGCTACATGAGCGCCTGTCAGTGATTTGTGTATACTAACAAACACTGGGCTGAGTGAATTGCTGACACTGTGTTGCAAGGAGTTAAGCAGTAGTTACACACTGTTTAATACACAAAAGGAAGTGTACCAACTGCTGCATACACCCAACCTATTTGGAATGGCTCAAATGAGCTACCTGAATAAAGTCATTAATAATATGTATTGAGATCAATAACCCATAGTGCCGAATCTAGTATACCCCATAAGTGGGTGACTGGATTAAGGTGGATAACAAGTGAAAAATAACTACATTATCCCCTGATGCCCTGATAGTTTTAAAAAAAAATTCTTTTCTTATGTCGTTTTTGTAGTTTATAAATAAAAGTTACGTTTTAATAATACTAGTCAGGACGCCCTAAAAGGGTTTGCGGTCTTAAAGACCTTTGTGAAGGGTATATATTGACACCCTAAGGTGTCCTGAGAGGGCCTATTTGTGTTTGTTCCTGCCTCCTAAAATAGTATCAATCAAACTTCCATCTCATCCCGCAAAAAATGAGCCCCTACATAGGACAATTGCCCCAAAAAATAAAAAAATATAGCTTTTAGTCTATGCAGACATTAAAACATGATTTTTTTTCTAAAATGCTGTTATTGTGTTAAAGTAAGATAAATAGAAAAAAGTATACATATTAGGTATCACCGCGTCCATAAAAACCTGCTCTATAAAAATATCCCATCATCTAACCTTTCAGGTAAATACTGTAAAAAACCTTACATCATAAAAAGTTTAATAGCAAGCGACCAAAATGTCATATGCACCCCAATATAGTGTCAATCAAACCGCCATCTCATCCCGCAAAAAATGAGCCCCTTTTTTCCCCGAAACAAGGGTTAACAGCCAATCAAAGCTCAATATTTATTGCCCTGATTCTGTAGTTTGCAGAAACACCCCATATGTGGTCGTAAACTACTGAACGGGCACACGGAAGGGCGTAGAAGGAAGGGAACGCCATATGGTTTTTTGAAGGCGGATTTTGCTGGACTGGTTTTTTGACACCATGTTTCATTTGAAGCCCCCCCCCCCCACGATGTACCCCTAGAGTAGAAACTCCATAAAAATGACTTGCCAAATTTGAATTTGCCAAAAAATTGAAATTCTGAAATGTTATCTCCATATGCCATTAACTCTTGTGGAACACCTAAAGGGTTATCAAAGTTAGTAAAATCAGTTTTGAATACCTTGAGGGGTGTACTTTCTTAGATAGAGTCATTTGTTTGGAGTTTCTACTCTAGGGGTACATTAGGGGGGCTTCAAATGGGAAATAGTGTCTAAAAACTAGTCCAGCAAAATCTGCCTTCCAAAAACCACATGGCGCTCCATTCCCTCTATGCCCTGCTGTGTGCCCGTACAGTAGTTTACAACCACACATGGGGTGTTTCTATAAACTACAGAATCAGGGAAATAAATATTGAGTTTTGTTTGGCTGTTACCCCTTACCTGGTAACTTGAAAAAATGGATTAAAATGGAACAATTTTCCCAAAAATCAAAATTCTGAAATTTTATCTCCATTTTCCATAAACTTTTGTGGAACACCTAAAGGGTTAACGACGTTTGTAAAATCAGTTCTGAATTTTTTGGGTGGTTTCTATTCTATAAGCTTCACAAAGTGACTTCAAACTTGAACTGGTCCCTAAAAAGTGGGTTTTTAAGAATTTATTTTTCAAGATTTGCTTCTAAACTTCTAAGCCTTGTAATGTCCCAAAATGATCCATACATGAAGTAGACATATGGGGAATTTAAATCAATAACTTTTAATAACTTTTTTTGCAGTACTACTATGTATTATAGAAATAGACAAATTAAAAAATATATTTTATGTGACTCCATTTTACCAGTGTCATGAAGTATAATACGTGGTGAAAAAACAATCTCAGAATGGCCTGGATAAGTAAAAGCGTTTTAAAGTTATCACCACAAAAAATGACACTGGTCAGATTTGCAAAAAATGGCCTGGTCCTTAAGGTGTAATATGGCCGTGTCCTTAAGGGGTTAAATATAGATAGTCAAATGGAAAATAAAAAATAACATCGCCAACAATTCATTAAAAATATGTTAGAAATAAAAATAAAAATTTGATTTAAACAATAGGTCATTTTCTGATGGCAGATTTCCTTGTTCGTTCTGGGTTTTGAAATCAAGGAGGCGGTCCTATGACTGTGTGTACAGAGATAGCGGTCAAGCACTGATAGGACTACCTCCTTGACTTCAAAGCCCAGAATGACCAGGAATTTAAATAAATAAAATGCAAGTTCTACTGAATCTTTTTCCACAAAATCAGGGGCGGATTGGCCATAGGCCTTGCAGGGAAATTCCTGCAAGTGGAAGTTTTTGGGGATGTATTTTATTCTGACGGCAGCAGTATTTTATGATGGACTGTGGTATTTGGCTCTGTTAGGGTGGTATAATGTGCCACAATATGGTATTGCTGGCCCCTCCTACTTGTGTTTGTCCTGCCTTCCATCAATTTGTATTCGACTGCAAATTGGGGCCACTTTTAGTATTTTCTCCAGGGCCACTTTAAGGTCCCAGTCCGCCCCTGAACAAGATTACATATCAATCTGCTCTGCTCTTTCTGCACTATAACATGCTGCCTGCAGACTGTGCTGCCTTTTCATTGTGACAAGTTACCTTTACCAGTTCATACACTTTCAATTTTACAGTAAATAGTAGGGAGTTATAGAGAGACCATAATTTATGATACTTTATGTTGAAAAGATTGTCCAGGATTAGAAACAAGGCTACTTTCTTCAAAAGTAGCGCTAAACCTGTTCAGATTGAGTGTAGTATTGCAGCTTAGCTCTATTGAAGGGAATGGGGCAGAACTGCAATATCACACACAACAAATGGATATGTGTGGTGATATTTTTAATAGATCCTAGCCATGTTTTTCTAATCCTAGATAGAACCTTAAATACCAGCAGTGTAGATTAGAAACCAATGAGATTGTTTTATTTATTTCCAAAATGGCCACGGGAAAATGAGAATTATAATATGATTGTTAATGGTCTCCTACTTCACATTACCAGCACCCATTTAGAAAAATCCCTCATGTCTACGGAGACTACAATGATGAACAGTAGAGACATTGCAGGAAAGTGTTGTGTATTGCCATAGTGGACTCCAAGATTGTAACCTTCAGAGAAGCTTTTCTAGGTGTATGGTGATTGCTGCTAGACAAAGCAAATGTCACTTACATGCTATATAATTTCATGGATTCCAGGAACTAGAGGTTGAAGGAGCCTGTTGTTCTGCAACTGGGAAGCTCATGTTTTTGCAGTTTCCCCCCTAAATTTAACCTTCTCTACCAGTGACGTACATGTACAGCACTGGAGCGATGGGTAAACATGGTGCCTGTTCGCACATGCATTGTGCGCCATGGCCAGTGAGTCTCCGCTGTGTGAAACAGAAGAGACCCATGGCTATTGACTGTGACAGGCAATCATGCTGATCATGGTCATTACAGCCTTTAGATGCTGTGATCAAGTGCGATTACGGCATCTAAACACTCAAAAACCCTGAAGTGTGTGCTTCCTGGTCATTACCAGGACCCCCCTGCAGCCAACAGGGATGCCGTCAATTGACTTTAATACGCTGGGTCTCTCTGAAGAGACCCAGCATGTTAGAGCTGCAATTCTTATGATGGCCAGCGAGTGGAAGGAACACACCTTCAAAATATATATACAAAAATATATATAATTTTTTTAAAAATATAAAAATTTAATCACCCCCTTTAAATAGATTAAAAAAAATTACATTAAATATAAACAACATGGGCATCACCATATCCGAAAACATCTGTACTATTAAAGTTTAAAAAGTGATCAAAAAGTCACACAGTATAAAATGGTATCAATAAAAATTAAAAATCGTCTTGTAAAAAATGAGACCTCACACAGTTCAGTAGACATAACTATAAAAAAGTTGTGGGGGCGAGAATATTGTGATTGTTAAAAAAAAAGGTCCGGTCAGTTTTGTCGCAAATGGAACACCATAAGGACAAAACCCATAAAATGGTGGAGGAATTGCGTTTTTTTTCCAATTCCACCCCATTTGGATTGTTTTCCCACTCCCCACTACATTGTATGCGATATTATATGGTGCCATAAAAACGGAAAAAGAAGAAGCCCCTCGTATCCAAAGGGTTAAGCAAGTGCGCAATATATTATAGAAAAAGTAAGGCCAAGTTCTCTACATGGTAATTAATAATGCGGAACCGCTCACTTTTTCTTTCTCACAGTAGGTGCTCAAATCCTCTTTGATTCACCCTTCAAAGTATGAATTGTTGCAATATTTTACTCTGGGACTGGCACTCATATATGGAAAAGTCACTAATATAATAAAATTCAATATATTTATTAAAACTAGATGTATATTCAATTAGGTACACATTAAATCACAGTACAATCATAATAGTGCAAGATTGTGGTGCCTATGTGCCAAACAGGAACTTTAGTCCGGCACCATACACACCACCGCCCCGCACCGTTTCTATCACAACACTAAAAACATTACCACTACTCTATTTCAACCTTACATGGAATCATGAGATAGACAATATACTCAATTACAACTGTATCGATTCACTCATGCGTAAGTATTTAGATGGTTCTATATTGCTACGCAGTTTCTTTAAGGAGGTATCCGCGGTAAGGGATCACAATACAAGGTGTTCTGTTTAGATGTCCGGAGCGCTCCTTAAATCGTATATAGCATGTAAGTATTATGTCCAATGTTGCTGATTTCCAGCTGCAAATGACTGGTATAGAGCATTTAATACTTTCCCTTTATTCCAACAGGTTGTTTAAAAGTCCCGTATCAATTGGAACCTTGGCATATTAGATTCCACAATACTGTGGGCTTACCTTCCCTCTCGATATGGACGGGGAAGATTGTCTTCAGACGTCGTGCTGGCCGGCGTCTTTCTTTAGACTCCCGCTGCTGCTCTTTTGTCCGTGCCTCAACTCTGTGTAGCTTGTATCAAGTATACACCTGGGAGAGGTCACGTGTTCTTTGTTCCAGCTTCTGTTAGCAGTATACTTAACTTAATTTTTACCGTGCACGGCTTCCAGTCTTGGGGTACCAATTTGCTTTTAACGCCAAACGCGTTTCGGGGACCCTCTCCCCTTCATCAGTGGCATACCCCAATATTGTTCGTATCTGCCTTTTATGCTGGATAGAAGTTCTTTCAGCAGCTGATTCCAATCGTGTTCCCTTCTTTTTTTCAGATTTAAAGGGAACATCCTTATATGTTGCCCTCTCTGTTGATTCTTTAATACACATGCGTTTCTTTTGCGGTTTCAATGCGTTTTTCAGGACATTTAATGCGTTTTTTCTTCCATTGTTTGCATTTTTATCTCAACATTCATCCCAATGAAGGGTTTTCGTTAAGGAGTTTTTTTAGTCTATTTTTTATGTAATTTTCTTTTTCTTTTTTTCTTTTCTCTTTTAAGAGGCATCCTCCATTTTCTGTATTTATCTGCTTATATATCATTTGTATCTTTTTATTATTCATATACTCCTTAAGATATTTTGATAATTACCTTTTCTCTAATATTACATATCTCCTCTCTAACAGTCAATTATTAAAGTGGTAATGATAAAATAAAATAATGATGAACCAAATTATAATAAAAAAATGATGAAAAACAGCCGAGTCCATGTTAAACATTTGTGCATATAGATTTCTCAATTTTTATATCCTCAAGTTTTTTGTTTTTTCATTTTTTTCATTTTTTCTTCACATTATGAAGTCATAGATGTATATTAGAGATGTCGGTGTAGGAGCCGAGGGGGGGTCGTAGTGCTGATATACAGCCTGACATACAACCCACCATCGACATCCACACAGACACTCCGTAGCCTGCAGCATCTTCCAAAAGACCCCTAATTTCTTATAAGAAGCCAAATACTTCCAACTCCGCGATCAGGCCCCTTGGTACGAGACTTCCGAATTCATATATTTTTCTTGACTCCATCCTAGACATTCTTTCTAGGTGGTTTCCTCCTCGCCAGTGTCTTTCTACCTGATCCAGTGCCGTAAATGTCAATCCCTTTGGATTTTTGTCATGAATTTCTTTAAAATGTTTGGATAATGTATGTTTCTCATATCCCTTAATAATATTATTGATGTGTTCTGATATTCTTACTTTAAGTGGTCTTTTTGTACGACCTATATATTGTTTTGTACATGGGCACTGGATCAGGTAGATGACACTGGCAGAGTTACATGTCAGACATTGTTTTATCCTCATTGAGAAAGTGTTCTGTGTAGAATGGACTATTTCAGTTTTTTTGGGAAAAAATGCTCTATACCAGTCATTTGCAGCTGGAAATCAGCAACATTGGACATAATACTTACATGCTATATACGATTTAAGGAGCGCTCCGGACATCTAAACAGAACACCTTGTATTGTGATCACTTACCGCGGATACCTCCTTAAAGAAACTGCGTAGCAATATAGAACCATCTAAATACTTACGCATGAGTGAATCGATACAGTTGTAATTGAGTATATTGTCTATCTCATGATTCCATGTAAGGTTGAAATAGAGTAGTGGTAATGTTTTTAGTGTTGTGATAGAAACGGTGCGGGGCGGTGGTGTGTATGGTACCAGACTAAAGTTCCTGTTTGGCACATAGGCACCACAATCTTGCACTATTATGATTGTACTGTGATTTAATGTGTACCTAATTGAATATACATCTAGTTTTAATAAATATATTGAATTTTACTATATTAGTGACTTTTCCATATATGAGTGCCAATCCCAGAGTAAAATATTGCAACAAGTTCTCTACATGTTGGGCCATCATAGGCTTGTCACTATTACAGTAAAAAAGCAGCTGAAAATAATACACAGTTAGCGGACAATACACACAGAAGAACAGATTTGCTGACAAGCTAAATGTATACACCAAACTCCAGCGTTGGGCAAACGCCTAAATCCGGATAGCCCACAAGTAATGAACGCAAACAAAGGGAACATCCGGATGAAAATATCAAACAACTTTATTAATTACATCAGATAATAAAAGAATTTAAAATTCAAGGGTAATAAGATCATAAATTCAGATCGATGGTACATGATTTAGCACAAAAAATTGGGGGATAGAGGAGGTAAACATATGATCAAGGGAGCCACAATAGCAGAATTGTGCTATAGATTCACATATATAATATAAAGTGCCAAGTGCAATAAATAATTCATATAATCTGGCTACCTGAAGGTAAAGACTGTATAGAACTCCAGCGCCTCACGCCCGACGTACGTTTCACCACAACGCGGCTTTCTCAAGGGAAGTGATCGTGCTTCACTCCCTTGATCACTTCCCTGAGAAAGCCGCGTTGTGGTGAAGCGCGTGGGGCGCTGGAGTTCTATACAGTCTTTACCTTCAGGTAGCCAGTTTATATGAATTATTTATTGCACTTGGCACTTTATATTATATATGTGAATCTATAGCACAATTCTGCTATTGTGGCTCCCTTGATCATATGTTTACCTCCTCTATCCCCCAATTTTTTGTGCTAAATCATGTACCATCGATCTGAATTTATGATCTTATTACCCTTGAATTTTAAATTCTTTTATTATCTGATGTAATTAATAAAGTTGTTTGATATTTTCATCCGGATGTTCCCTTTGTTTGCGTTCATGACAAGCTAAATGACCTGTCTTCTTTTTCTGTGATTTTTTCAGACAATGAAGGATTAGATTTTAAAAGTCATGATGGTCTTATATGGTGGTGAATAATGTCGAATCTTTATAGCAATTCAGCCTTTATTTAAAGAACTAAAAAGGTCACAAATTTGAACATATAAAGCAACATGAGCCACCCTAGTAACAATGGTTCAGTCTTTAAAACCTCATTTCTTGCTTGGTTTATATACTTTTGTGGAGTTCTGAATATCATATTATTAACTCCATGACCATGCTTTCCTACATTGATTCACGTTAGGCTTGTTATGTACTAAGGAAATCTACAGTCGTGGCCAAAAGTTTTGAGAATTACATAAATATTGGAAATTGGAAAAGTTGCAGCTTAAGTTTGTATAATAGCAATTTGCATATACTCCAGAATGTTATGAAGAGTGGTCAGATGAATTGCATAGTCCTTCTTTGCCATGAAAATTAACTTAATTCCTAAAAAAAAAAACTTTCCACTGCATTTCATTGCTGTCATTAAAGGACCTGCTGAGATCAATTCAGTAATTGTCTTGTTAACTCAGGTGAGAATGTTGACGAGCACAAGGCTGGAGATCATTATGTCAGGCTGATTGGGTTACAATGGCTTGACATGTTAAAAGGAGGGTGATGCTTGAAATCATTGTTCTTCCATTGTTAACCATGGTGACCTGCAAATAATCGTGTGCAGTCATCATTGCGTTGCATAAAAATGGCTTCACAGGCAAGGATATTGTGGCTACTAAGATTGCACCTCAATCAACAATTTATAGGATCATCAAGAACTTCAAGGAAAGAGGTTCAATTCTTGTTAAGAAGGCTTCAGGGTGTCCAAGAAAGTCCAGCAAGCGCCAGGATCGTCTCCTAAAGAGGATTCAGCTGCGGGATTTGAGTGCCACCAGTGCAGGGCTTGCTCAGGAATGGCAGCAGGCAGGTGTGAGCGCATCTGCACACACAGTGAGGCTAAGACTTTTGGAAGATGGTCTGGTGTCAAGAAGGTTAGCAAAGAAGCCACTTCTCTCCAAAAAAAATTTCAGGGACAGATTGATCTTCTGCAGAAAGTATGGTGAATGGACTGCTGAGGACTGGGGCAAAGTCATATTCTCTGATGAAGCCTCGTTCCGATTGTTTGGGGCATCTGGAAAAAGGCTTTTCCGGAGAAGAAAAGGTGAGCGCTACCATCAGTCCTGTGTCATGCCAACAGTAAAGCATCCTGAGACCATTCATGTGTGGGGTTGCTTCTCATCCAAGGGAGTGGGCTCACTCACAATTTTGCCCAAAAACACAGCCATGAATAAAGAATGGTACCAAAACACCCTTCAACAGCAACTTCTTCCAACAATCCAACAACAGTTTGGTGAAGAACAATGCATTTTCCAGCACGATGGAGCACCGTGCCATAAGGCAAAAGTGATAACTAAGTGGCTCGGGGACCAAAACGTTTACATTTTGGGTCCATGACCTGGAAACTCCCCAGATCTTAATCCCATTGAGAACTTGTGGTCAATCCTCAAGAGGCGGGTGGACAAACAAAAACCCACTAATTCTGACAAACTCCAAGAAGTATGAAAGAATGGGTTGCTATCAGTCAGGAATTGGCCCAGAAGTTGATTGAGAGCATGCCCAGTCAAATTGCAGAGGTCCTGAAAAAGAAGGGCCAACACTGCAAATACGGACTCTTTGCATAAATGTCATGTAATTGTCGATAAAAGCCTTTGAAACGTACGAAGTGCATGTAATTATATTTCACTACATCACAGAAACAACTGAAACAAAGATCTAAAAGCAGTTTAGCAGCAAACTTTATGAAAACTAATATTTGTGTCATTCTCAAAACTTTTGGCCACGACTGTAGAATCCTTGACCCCCTGTTACTCACCTATTAAACCACAAATGAAGTCCTATTACATTTTTTATAACATACATCATACTGTACTTCAGGAATGAGATCTTTTCTAGCCATATATCTTATAGATGTCTCCAAGTGTTAACTATCCACTCCATAGAAAAACATAACTGCTGCTAGTCTAAATAATAGCTAGCAAGTTATATGTTCTTCAAAACTGGATGGAGCCAAATTGTGAAATATTTGACAGCTACCGTGGTGTGTAATGTTTTAGATTATGGAAGGAAACAGATATATCCAGAGATAACATTTGCAAGCATGTGGTTGCAACCAGTGATGCACACAGAACAGTAGGGATCCCGTAGCACAGATCAAACTGGGCCCAATTTCATCAAGAGCCACATAGCACCCTCCTGATCTGACTCCATGGTATTTATGCTTTTGAATAGAATAGAGCAGCTCACCAATAAATCCTGTCAATGAAAAACAGTCAAGTGTAACCAAAAACATCTTCAACCAACTTATAGCAAAAGTTACCAGCATTTAAGACATCTAATATGAAGGACTTCCGCTTAAAATGAATCTGTCGATATGGCTCACTCCCCTCTGGCCCCAAACTACTGTAATGGATGAATAGCTCAAAAGAAACAGATTCAAAATATATAATTATTTCTTTCTACTCACTTGCCAATAGTAATTCTGCCATATTTGAACCTGTGAAACTGTCTGACCTGTTACATGTGTACTTGACAGCAGGAGGCATCTGTGTTGGTCCCTTGTTCATATGTATCCACATTGCTGATAAAAATTTGATTTTAATATATGAAAGTGAGCCCCTAGGAGCAACGGGGGCGTTGCCCTTACATCTAGAGGCTCAGCTCTCTCTGCAACTGCCGCACCCTCTGCACTATGATTGACAAGGCCTGGTGTGATGATGTTTTCACTGCCTGGCCCTGTCAATGAAAGTGCAGTAGGTGTGGCAACTGCAGAGATAGCAAAAGCTCTAGGTGTAAAGCCTCATTTGCATATATTAAAACATTTTTTTTCTCAGCAATGCAGACACATATGAACATGGGACCAACAAAGATGCCTTCAGCTGCCAAGTGCACATGTAACAGGTCAGTGTCATAGGTACAAATCTGCTGACTGATGCTCTTTAATATGCTAATGCATACTTAGGACTAAATTATGTGATACAATAGAGAGGACTCTTAAGTGCTACAGCTGTGAAAAATGTTGTGGGCATAATGCAGGGCAATGCAAGTGTGTAAAACATAAAAATTATATATACTGATTTTGGTTCTTTTGCGTTATCAGCCATTATAGTAGAAATTATAGAAGTTATGTAAAATTCAATTTGGTTGCTTAGTCGAATTTTACTAAGAGATTAGCTTTGTGGCAAATCAAATTTTTTTCAGAAATTCAGATTGAAGTTCACCTCGGATACTACGATTTGCTCAACAATAATTATAGGTGGTCAGTGGGTATTGTCTTTAATGTAAGATTCCTTGAGAGCCAGTAAACTTTTCATTTAATCCACAGCTCTAGTTACTATGCCACTCATTGCGATTGAATATAAAACAATAAAAAAGAATGGGACCAATTAGAGCTAGACCACCACTTTCTAAGGGCCCTACAGTAAAAGGCTAGGAGGCAGCGATGCTAACCATTAAGTTACTATGCCATTGGTTAATGTTACACGTAAAACAGTAACAAAACGGTTATAAGAATTATGTACTACTTTTAACTATCATACATTTTAAATTGGAATTATAGCGACAAAACATTTATTTTCAGACAGATCTGCAGAGTCCCATTTAAAAGGAGTTAATATATGAGCTCAATAGACCAGAAAGCAAAAGGTTGTTTCATTTCAGTGGAAGTGAAAGAATGGTATTAATCTTTTACAATAACTTTTATTTGAACTTTTGATAAACAGCCTTTCAGACAGTTTGCTAATGCTACTGTTAGTAAACAATTTACTAGAAATGAGTTTCCTATCCACAAATGAGAAAGCAGAAGACGCACATAATCAGAAAATATTATAGAGCAGACACTGTAGCAAAGGTGAGCTCATTTATTAATCCTGCAGCAAGAGCACATAAAAGACCAAATCATTCTCTTAGAATGTATTAATAAAACAGTCACTTGTTTGGTATGAAGATTAACAAGAAAACATCTGGAAGGAGAAAATATTGAATTTTATTAGCAGCAATAACCGGAGATGTCTGTTGAATTATTCTTCTCAAATAAAATATATAGTTTCATATCACTAAAACCAGCTTACTGAGAAGAAATGGTCAGCACAAAAAGTGCCAATTGATGGTGCCTACGCTTAATAAAATTCTGTCTATGGAATGAACATTTAGGATGTAAAACTTTAATAAAGTGAAACAAAATACACCCTTTTTTTGGTCATCATAATAGAAACAAGCATTTTGTCCATGATTTTCGTAAAATGCCCTTCATAAGTTTTTTTTTTTTTTGTTTTGTTTTACCATTGTTTTAAAATACATGTAAAAAAATAACATGCATTTCAAGCACTTGTATGGTCTTAAAATTAAGGGGTTGTCTCACTTCAGCAAATTACATTTATCATGTAGAAGAAGTTAATACAAGGCATTTACTAATGTATTGTGATTGTCCATATTGCCTTCTTTGCTGGCTCGATTAATTTTTCCATCACATTATGTGCTGCTTGTTTTCATGGTTATGATCAACCATGCAATCCATCAGTGGTGGTTGTGCTTACACACTCTAGCAAAAAATGTGTATGGTGACCGGGACGATGGGAACTCATATAGGCTGGTGCTTTTTTATAGTATTCTGGCACAGCCACTGCTGCTGGATTGCAGGGTGGTCATAACCATTGAAATCAGTGGTATATAATGTGATGGAAAAATTAATCCAGCCAGCAAAAGAGACAATATGGACAATCACAATACATTAGTGGGTACCTTGTTTTAACTTTCTGGATTCAACAGATCACTGCCGAATCTCTACTGAGTATAGCTGGAATCCGGCAATGATCCGATCTCTTTCATGCATAAGTGCGGGGTTTTGGCCAGACATATACCGCTGTATGTAACTGTTTGTTTGTTTTTTCCGGTGGGGAAACTGAGCTAGGATGCACCATGAGAAATGCCACTGAAAACACATCAAAACAGTAGAAGGAGTTTTATTAGGAGGAAAATCTGTTTTGCCGGAGTTTGTGTTGCCATAATTTGAGCCAAATTTATCAGATGTCACATGATGGTTGATAGTTTTGGTACATCTTTACGTCTAAGGTTACCTGCACACACTACAGATTATGGTCTCTTTTTCCTCATGGATTCTCATGAGGAAAAACGCTGTATAATACAGTGCCAGCAAAGTGTATGAGATTAGTCAAATCTTATTTACGTGCAGAAATTGACCTGCTGGGCGGACTTTGAAATCTGCAGCATGCTAATTGTTTGTACAATTTTCACCCTTTTCCATGTAAGGCCTTATTCACACGTCCGCAATGTTCGTCCGCACCCGTTCCGCAAATTTGCGGAACGGGTGCGGACCCATTAATTTTGAATGGGGACGTGATGGATGCGGAGAGCACACACTGTGCTCTCCGCATCCGCATTTGCGGAGCGCGCCGCCGATCTTCCGGACGGCGGCTCCGCAAAAAAGTAGAGCATGTCCTATTCTTGCCCGCAATTGCGGACAAGTATAGGCATCTCTATAGGGCCAGTGGCAAGGTGTTTTGTGGATCCGCAAACTTGCGGATCCGCAAAACACAACGGACGTGTGAATATGCAGTTTTTGGTGCAGATTTGGTGCAGAAATGCACAGATATCTGCACAGTGATGATCTTCTGTTTGTAAACCTACAGCCGTGTGCAGGTAACCTAATACTTCTGCCTTGAAATGATACTTTATACACCTCCCCTTTACTGGAGCATGACTGCAGCAATTGTTGCAGATTTTTAGAAAGTTGCAGTCCACTTTCACATCCATGTTTGGAAACTGTAGTTGGTGGTGTAAAAGTGCAAAATGTTGTAAGATGTGTGCAAATAAGCCAAACTATTTTGTGACTTTTTAAAGCCATAATTCTGCAGAGTAAGGCTTTATAAATTTCCCCAATGTTTGAAATCACCTTGTCGGGCGTTCTGCACTACTGTGAAAGGAGGTTATATAGTGCGAGAATATTTATTGCACATGAAAGAGCAGCAGAAATGTAGTAACATGAATCATGTATGGGATATAGCCAGGAGAATAGGGATAGGAGAAGAAGCACAAGTGGGCTAGGCACTTCCCTGGAGCAGAATAAAAAAAAGTAGGACATGTTCACTTTAAATACCTTCTATTCTTAGATGTATGATCAGTGCATTTCAATTATTGCATTGTATATATGCTTTATTATACAGCAGTTGTAACCATGCCCTTACATCCCTAAAACAGCACTTGCTGGTGTCCAAGAGGTATAACTCCTAGGGGTTTTATGTGACAAATTAAAACATATGATTTATCACTGCGGCAAAGAGGTTGCAGTTGCAGCTGGGCCTTTTCTTTACATAAGGGAAGTGTTCATTACCTTTGTACATCTGGTGGCATTAGAGACAGAGTTTGTGAAGACCTCATTTGCATTCCTTTTCTTCCTAGAATTCCAGGGGAGCATGTATGGCCTATAACTCTCCTCACGCCAGTTAAGGAGCTCTCTCCCCAAGGAGACATAGTACCTCTCAAATCCCGACTTAAGCCTCTCACTAAGTTAAGCCAGTACTCTCTGCTCTGCTCTGCTGAGGGGCAATCACCCCCAAAACAGTGGTCTGCAGATGAGGTGCTGGCTTACTTAATATCCGAGTTATGTCTCAAGGCCTAAAGGGTTGAACATTGAATTATAGGATAGCTGCCTTACATCTGATGGCATTAGAGGCAGAGCTTGCTAAGAGCTTATTCGCATCCCTTTCTTTCCAGAGTGGAGCATGTATGGCCTATAGGTTTCCTCATGCCGATTAAGGCTCTTTCCCCAAGGAGAGATAGTACCCCCCAAATCCTTACCTTTGGACTTTAGCATCACTGTTTTTATGATGATGTGCTCATGATCCTCTTTCTGTGATATCTTTGGATTCCTTTTTATTTAGCTGTGACATCACTATGTTATCTCTGTTCTTTGACAATACTATGTGCAATAAGTGCAGTGTTTATACGTCATGTACTGTGGCACTGTCACTGTTTTTGTTTTTTCTGTTTATTGACATTACTTCATGCATCATCTCTATATTGTACTATAATTTTATATCACTGTCTTTATTATATGAAGAGATTTCACTGTTTATTGTATCTGTATTGTGAAATCACTGTATTTATTATCTCTGTGCTGTGACATCACTGTGTGTATTATTTCTGCACTACCTAATCACCGTTTATTACATCTGTGCTGTGAAATCACTGCATTTATTATCCCTGTACTGTGACTCCACTGTATTTTTAAAGCTGTACTGTCATATTACAGTGTTTATTATCCCTGTTGTGTTCATTATCCCTGGAATATGATTGTGTGCATGTTCTTTGACAAAATTGTAAGAATTAGGGCCTGGCTAAAGTTAAAAAAATGAAGGGCTTGCCAGCCAGCTGTACTGTAGTAACAAGAGCCTGTGTAATTACATCAGCCTCTGTCAGTACAATAACTTCTGCTGTCTAACCCTCCATTAACTTACAGTTCCTTTTCTATTCTTAGTACCACCGCATTTGGTCTTTACAGTTGAGCAAACACCAGAAAGTTCGGGTTTGCCGGTTCGGCCGAACTTCGTCACAAAGTTCGAGTTCGGGACCCGAACTTGACCCAAACCCGAACCCCATTAAAGTCAATGGGGACCCGAACTTTGGGGCACTAAAATGCCACTGAAAAAGTAATGGAAAGGACTATAGGGCTGCAAAAGGAAGCAAAATGGGGGTAAGAGCTCGACAATTGCCATGCAAACAAATGTGGATAGAGAAATGACTTAAAATAACATAAAATACATAAAAATTAAAAATAATAATCTTGAACTAGGAAGAGTTGGTCCATATGGAGTAGGAGGTTGAGGAGGCGGTGGATGTGGCGGTGTAGGTGGAAGCGGTGGTGGAGGAGGAGACTCGCCAACAACACAGTTGTTTGTTATTAACTTTAAAAAAAAAAATTGGGTGGACCCCAAAACATTGGGAAATATAGAAAAGAAAACAAAGAGAAAGTGCGCTGGATTATAACAAAGGCCGGTATACATGTCTATTCTGCACAAGGTACGGACAAGTCCTGTGGATCCATGCCTGGTTCATTTTAATGAACGTGAGCTTGTCCACATTGGCTGTGGACAGGCGGCTGCACTTGTCTGTGATAACGCCCCTTGACTTGCTAAACACACGTTCAGGCAATACACTGGCTGCAGGGCAGGCCAGCACCTCCAATGCGTAAAGGGCAAGCTCAGGCCATGTCCCCAATTTGGAGACCCAGAAGTTAAATGGGGCAGACCCATCAGTCAGTAGGTGTAGGCGTGTGCACACATACCGTTCCACCAAGTTGTAAGATGTTCCATATCAGCTGGTGGTGCTGGTTCTTGTGGCGTGCTGACAATGCTTTTCCACATTTTAGCTATGCTAACCCTGCCTTCTGGGGTGGTGGCAGTGCGCCAGCTCCGTTGGCAACTTCTTTCTCCTCCTCTGCCTTCTCCTTGTGCTTCTACTGAGGCCCCGGTGTCAGGTGGGAATGCCATCACCAGCTCGTCTACCAGCATGCAGAATAAGTTTCCCAGTCAGGTATGCAGTGCAGGTGTAGTGTGAAAGAAAAAAGGGGTAAAGATCACCCAACAATCTAAATGCCGCCAAATTTACAGAATATATTTTCCAGTCAGGTATGCAGGGCAGGGGTAGTGTGAAAGAAAAAAGGGGTACAGATCACTCAACAATCTAAATGCCGCCGAATTTACAGAATATTTTTCCCTGTCAGGTATGCAGTGCAGCAGGAACACATCCTCCAAGCCACTTGTGAATGACTGGTCTGATAACCGTGGAAATGTACACCCAAAATATAAGAGCTGGATTTACTGATTAAATTTTACTCTGAGAAATGCAGTGCAGGCCGCAAATGTACTTTATAGCAAAAAATACGTGATTTTTTTTCACCAAAAATGTCCCAGTTGTATTTACTGGTTATATTTTACTCTCAGAAATGCAGTGCAGGCCGCAAATGTACTTTATGGCAAAAAATAAGGGATTTTTTTCACCAACAATGTCACAGTTGTATTTACCGGCTATATTTCACTCTCAGAAATATAGTGCAGCCCGCAAATGAACTTCATGGGTCCCTGAACTTACACACAGATTACCTATATTAATTTCCCTTGCCCTGGCACCAAGCTCTGATATCAGATTCTTTCCTAATCTATCCCTCACAGAAGCAGCATCCTATCCCTACACTAATAAGAGCTGACATGACGTGCGGCGCTACGTGACTCCAGGTTATATAGAGGCTGGGTCACTATTGCACTGGCCAATCACAGTCATGCCATTAGTAGGCATGGCTGTGATGGCTTCTAAGGGCATACATCTTAAACGCTTGTTGATTGGCTGCCCTGCAGCCTTTCAACAAGCTTTATAAAATGGCCGAACAACAAACTCGAACCCGAACTTTTACGGAAAGGCTCGGGTTCGGGTACCAAAAACCCTAAAGTACGGTACAAACCCGAACTTTACAGTTCGGGTTTGCTCAACACTAGTCTTTACTCTATCCAGTGCCAGAACATTGGCACATAGGGCCTTGTGTCTGTTTTTTTGCTATAGTCCAGAGTACACATTTTTATTGAGGTTTAAATTAATTTTAGGGTCTGGTTTCTGAATTTCGTGCTGAATGACCAACGTAGAGGCAACGTGTAAATAATACTCGTGTGAAACCAGCCTTATACAGCACCTTTTAGGAAATTAAATAAACGGCCAGGTACAAATCTTAAGAGGCACTGGCCTCTTCTTAACTTTGGCGCATCCAGCACCATTCAAAATACAAGGCAGCTTCCTAGCTGGAGTACATTTAAACCATTTTCTACGACTAAAACAGGCATTGAAAATTATGAATAATATGGGTGAAAATGATGAATAATATGGGCCTACCGACCCCTCCCCTTCTTCACCCATGCCACGCCCCGATTTTAGACCAGGCATGAGCGGGGAAAAGTCGCAGATTGAAGCACGACTAACCGCAATCTGCACCTGAAATACGCCTAATATAGAGGCATATTTCAGGATTAGTGTTGGGCTTGAATATTCCAATTACGAATTTTAATCGTGAATATCACCGCGTTGAGAATTCGCGAAGATTTAGAATATAGTGCTATATATTCATATTTGCAAATATTCTAGATTTTTTTTTTCCTCAGAACACATGATCCCTCCCTGCTTCTTGCTTGTGGGCCAATAAGAAGGCTGCAATGTCTTTGTCTGAGCTTAGCATCATCCCTAGCAACCAATAGAAAAGTTGCCTACCCCTTACTATATAAGAAACTATATAAGAAGCAGCCATTTTCTGTAGTTTTTTTTACAGCTCTGAAAGAGACAGCAGTGTCATTGCTGTGCTCTGTGCTTTGCTGTGCCATTACATTAGTTAGTTTATATATATTACCGTATATACTCGAGTATAAGCCGACCCGAGTATAAGCCGACCCCCCTAATTTTACCCCAAAAAAACTGGGAAAAGTAGTGACTCGAGTATAAGCCGAGGTGGAAATAGATGTCACTGTTATGGGGGATCTGTGGATGACGCACTGTTATGGGGGGATCTGTGGATGACGCACTGTTATGGGGGGATCTGTGGATGACGCACTGTTATGGGGGATCTGTGGATGACACACTGTTATGGGGGATCTGTGGATGACGCACTGTTATGGGGGATCTGTGGATGACACTGTTATGGGATGGGGGCTGTGGATGGCACTTATGGGATGAGGTAGATGTGGATGACACTGTTATGGGATGGGGGGATGTGGATGGCACTTATGGGATGGGGGATGTGGATGACACTGTTATGGGAAGGGGGATGTGGATGGCACTTATGGGATGAGGGGATGTGGATGACACTTATGGGATGAGGGGATGTGGATGACACTTATGGGATTAGGGGATGTTGATGACACTGTTATGGGAAGGGGGATGTGGATGGCACTTATGGGATGAGGGATGTGGATGACACTGTTATGGGATGGGGGCTGTGGATGGCACTTATGGGATGGGGGCTGTGGATGGCATCCACAGATCCCCATCCTATAACAGTGCCATCCACATCCCCCATCCCATAACAGTGCCATCCACATCCCCTATCCCATAACAGTGCCATCCACATCCCCTCATCCCATAACAGTGCCATCCACATCCGCCCCATCCCCCATTACTGCTCCTGTATAGTTTTTAAATTTGATTATACTGTACACTTATTCTTACTATAATTCTTGCCCCCTCTGTACCTCATCACATGCGGCAGTCGGGCAGTGAATACTTCAGGCCGGGCGGGAGAGCGAGCGCAGTGTGACTGACGTCACGTGCCTGCGCCGCCTGCTTCATTCATAAAGCAGGCCAGGCAGGCACGTGACATCAGCAAGTCACGCTGCTCTCGTCCGCCCGGCCTGAAGTATTCACTGCCCGCCTGCCGCATGTGATGGGCAAGAATTATAGTAAGAATAAGTGTATAGTATAATCAAATTTAAAAACTATACATGAGCGGTGGGGCCGGAGCGCAGTGAGCGCATCGGCCCTGCCGCAAATGCCCGCCCCCAGCTCCTCCCCCCGCTCCTCCTCCCACTCCGCTCTTCAGAGTTTTATTTATGACTCGAGTATAAGCCGAGTTCGGGTTTTTCGGCACTAATTTTGTGCCGAAAAACTCGGCTTATACTCGAGTATATACGGTATATATCAATCTATCTTACAGATAGTTAGTGGGAGATAGTCAGTGTAGGTTATATAGTAATATAGTGTAGCTGAGGTTCCAGTGCAGGGTGTTAGGTAGTGTGATTGGTTCTGCTCTCTATACATACATGCTACAGAGATCGTACTGTGATGTCACAAGTTCACAACAATACTTAGTGCACCAATCACTAATATCTAGTCAGACCTGCTAAAATGTAAAGTTGCACATTTTGCACAAAAACATGCGCATCGTTAATTGCCGATTTGCGCAATCGCGTATATATTGGAGCAGTCTATCTGTATATAAGGCTATTGCAATGTTCTGTCGTGCCAACCATTTTCTCCAGTCTCGGGAAACTTCTAGCAGTTTAAAAAATATCGCAATAGTGACCCACGACTATATTGCGCGCGCAATACATGCCTATTACATTGCCGGTTTTCACAATCAAGAAAATAATTGCAAATTCTCGAAGTCGCAAATTTATGATGAATATTCACCCAAATATAAGCAAAATATTGCGAATTCTAATATTGCCCCTGCCGTTCATCACTATTCAGGATAATAAATTACCCTCAGTGTGTAAGACAAAAAAAAAAAAGAAATACATCTATCAGCCTATTGAAGCACATTTTCCTCATTTAAGGGAAATTTTTTTATTCCAGACTCTAATCAGGCAATCATAATAACTCCCTGCATCAATGACCCTTCTCTTCTAGTAACAATAATGTGATTCTAGTAACTATAGTCAGAAACTACAGTATTAATGATTGATCTCTTCCCTCAAGGCATTCTGGGACAGTGTCAGGAATCCAAGATTGTCTCACATCCAGGTTTTTAGCTGCTTCCACTACCACTGCTTTCATATTATAAGTCTATAAGATGAAAGCAGTCTTCTTCCTTATGCTGACAGATATTGATGTTGAGAATGTGTGATTCCTCCCCCTCTCCCTGCCCCACACACCATGCCATGGTTCATGCCATCTTTTTCTCCCTACCTTTCTCTTTCTGTACACCAATACCTAGTGTAACGAGTTGGAAGTACCGCGAGAGACTTCCGCGTCGTCTAGCAATAAACATACGGCAAACAGGCACAGTCACATCAGAATTTATTGCACAAACAAAGACAAGGAAGGAAGCACAGGAAAAACATGAGCCCTATGTACTGTTAGCACAGTGGGAGACAACCCCCACTGCGCCAATGTCTAGTAATACTCCAGAGGGGCATGACTAAGCAACTCCTGGTTTTCACTAGGGCCCCAGATGGTAGGCTTAAGCTTTGCCGCAGGAAGTTTCCAGGTTTCACTCTGGGGCGTGAAATAGACAGTGACAACAGGAACAAAGGGACAACAGGTACCAGAAGGTACTGACAGAACATAGGCAAACATAACATAGACAGGCGAATACAAACAAGGAATCTAAACATAAACCAGGTAGTGAACAAAGCATAACAGGAGAGGCAAAGCATAACAAAATACTGAATACATAGCTCATGGCAATTAGTGATGTCGCGAACATAAAATTTTCAGTTCGCGAACGGCGAATGCGAACTTCCGCAAATGTTCGCGAACAGGCGAACCGGGCGAACCGCAATAGACTTCAATAGACAGGCGAATTTTAAAAACCAAAGGGACTTTTTCTGGCCACAATAGTGATGGAAAAGTTGTTTCAAGGGGACTAACACCTGGACTGTGGCATGCCGGAGGGGGATCCATGGCAAAACTCCCATGGAAAATTACGTAGTGGATGCAGAGTCGGGTTTTAATCCATAAAGGGCATAAATCACGTAACATTCCTAAATTGTTTGGAATAACATGCTTTAAAACATCCAGTGTGTGTATACGATCAGGTATGATGTTGTATCGATCAGGTAGTGTAAGGGTTACGCCTGCTTCACAGACATTGATAGACCAAACTCCCCTTTTAATGCACCGCAAACAACCGCAAACAGTCCATTTGCACAACTGCAAACTCCCCATTTGCACAAGGTTGGATACCAAGCTAGCCACGTCCCGGTGATGTCATTGAAGGTTTCTTCCCCAGCCACGTACAACACCAAGGGTCCCTGAAAGGTCAATTGAATTAATTTTTCGAACGAGGAGATGGTTAAAAAAACGCTGTCTCCCTCCCCTTTGATTTAATCCACGGTCACTGCGTCTGCGCCGTGCAATTTACTCTCACACCCGATATGAGTGGTATTTTCTGTAGTACTATTCTCATCAGTTTAATCCCTGTTACGTCCCCAATCTGGGGTCCATCTATTGAATTGATTTTTCAAACGGGGAGATGGTTAAAAAAACGCTGGCTCCCTCCCTTTTGTTTTAATCCCCGGTCACTGCGTCTGCACCGTGCAATTTACTGTCACACCCGATATGAGTGGTGTCTTAACTAGTACTATTCCTATCAGTTTAATCCCTGTTACGTCCCATATCAGGGATTGCCTTTTGTGAAAAAAAATGTAGGCCGGGTACCTTCGACTGCCTTTACAGTGACAGACCAAACTTTCATACACCAAACTGAATTGGTTTTAGGAAACGGGAGATGGAAAAAGCAGCTTGGTCGGTCCTCATACTCCCAAATTGGGGCACTGCGCGTGCACAGAGCAATGTGCTGTGACACCCTATATGAGTGGTGTCTTAACTAGTACTATTCCTATCAGTTTAATCCCTGTTACGTACCCTATCCGGACTAAAGTGTAAAAATGAAATGCCTTATTTATCTGCAAGCTACTGTGCCACCCTGTATGAGTGGTGGTGGGCACTAGCAGTGGGCACACTACAGTCTGTGGAAGTCGGCCTGACACACACTGGCAGCAGGCAAGCAACTGAAATTAGACTAAAGTGTAAAAATTAAATGCCTGTGCCACACGGTATGAGTGGTGGTGGGCACTGGCAGTGGGCACACTACAGTCAGTGGAAGTTAGCCTGACACACACTGGCAGGCAACTAACCTTAGATCAAAGGGTAAAAATTAAATGCCTTTGTTTGATGCAAAGTCCTGTGCCACACGGTGTGAGTGGTGAGCACTGGCAGTGGGCACACTACAGTCTGTGGGCCTGCAGCTCCTCACACACGGGCAGGCCAGGCAACTGCAATATATATATGGAGAAATAAAAAAAAAGCAGACTAATGTAGCAGCCCTAAAAAGGGCTTTTTGGGGTGCTGTCAGGACGCTGTCCTTACAGCAGAGATCTGATAAGTCTTTCAGGACTGGAGTGGACACTGAATACACTAGCCTAGCTATCAATTTCCCTATTAAATCAGCAGCAACTACACTCTCCCTCCTCTCACTAAGACTGCAGCTTTAGAATGAATCTAAAATGGATGCTGTGCAGGAGGTGGGAGGGTCTGGGAGGGAGGGTATGCTGCTGATTGGCTGGAATGTGTCTGCTGACTGTGAGGTACAGGGTCAAAGTTTGCTCAATGATGATGTATAGGGGGCGGACCGAACATCGCATATGTTCGCCTGCCGAGGCGAACGCGAACAAGCTATGTTCGCCGGGAACTGTTCGCCGGCGAATAGTTCGGGCCATCTCTAATGGCAACCAGCAACATGAGAGCTGCTGCATGGACGATGTCCGCTGCACCAGCAGCACGGGGGCTGCTCCGAAGGCATTGCCACAAGTGGAGAACATCAGAAACACAAACACAGCTCATAGTTGCCAACAACATGAGAGCTGCTGCACGTACGATGCCCGCTGCACCAGCAGCAGAAGGGCTGCTCCGAGGGCATAACCAAGAGACAATAACATTCCCCCTCCGAGGAACGACAGACCACCTTCCGGGGAGACAGGAAAAGCAAAGCAAGGCGAAGACATAATAATCACAAGGTGACTCAAACATTAACAAATCAGGGCAAAGGCATCAAGACATGGAATACGGACAACAATGAACAAGTAGGCGAACCCACAGAGCACAGACAGACACGGATCCCATGGGTCTGTAGCATGGGAGACAGAGAACAAACCAGGAGCAGGACAGGACAAACACACACCAGGAGAGCTGACCCAGAACAGAGGGAAAGTCAGCCTTATATACAGGTTCCATGGGTGTAGCAGAGAGGCCACACCCATGGAGCAGACAGAGAGGATTAACTCCTGATAGGAACATAGGGGAGTTAACCCATACAGAATCACAACGAACACTCAGAAACGAAACCGCAGCGAGGAGCTGCCGAACGAGCATGGACGGAAAGTCACAGCCAGAGATAGCGCCTGTGACACCTAGGTTATGAAAGCTCCCCCCCCCCAATTTGATTTCCTCCCAAACTACAGTTGTGTCATTTGTCTCCTCTAAAATCTTGGATGCTTTCCTCGCTCTCCACTCTCTGATCTTCCATGTAAAACCTCATTCACTTCTTTGCTGCTATCTTTAACAGTGGGAGAACCAAGGTAGAGCAGGGAGAAACAGTTTTGTGAAGGAGTTACTTAAACTCTATAGCTGCACAATGCTAGGGAATTTTAAACCTATTCCTGAAACAGTTTATGTTTTACTTTTACTCCCTACATTTCAAGAGACTTAATTTTTTTATTTTTTTTTTCCATCCATTGAGTGCTTGTTTATTGGGGAGCAAATTGTATTTTAATGAAGTGGGCCTAAATAAAAATAATGTAAATTTGAAGTTTACATTAAACAAAAGTAAACATAAAATTCAGTTTCTTGACCTCTATTGAGGTCAAGGATTTAAAGTTAGTTTGTAGTACTCAGCACAAAGAGGTTGCAAGGAACAGTTTCATATTGAGAACTAGCTGACATCTTCCCCGGTGGCTTCTGAACGTACCGTTCTGTCAGTTTCGGAGTTTGAAAAGAAACTGTACCCACAATGACCAGTTCGAAAAAGAAACAGAATCCATGAAAATACATTTTTTAGTGAGAGAGTATCCAGTAGATTTAATAGAGAATTCACTAAATAAAGTAAGAAGTTTAAGTAGACACACCTTTTTTCAGGAGGAAGTGAAAATAAAGGAAGAAAATTAAGCCAAACTAATATTACCGTTTAATGAGAAATATAAAAAAATCTCTACAATTATAAACAAATATTGGCATTTATTGATAGAAGACAAAGTATTGACATCTACCCTTCCAAAAAGACCTCCAATAGTGTACATGAGAGCTCCCAATTTGGGATTGCAAGTAGCCCCAACGGTAAAAAACGAAAGTGTTAAATCCATATGTACACCATTGGAAGGACTTTAAGGCTTTTACAGGTGTGGCCTGTGCATTAATTTAAAATCAACCAAGTTAGATAGAAAAACTGTGATAGTGAAATCAAAAGTTGACACCTTTAAAAGGGAAATAAAAGAAACCATTACATGTAATACACAAGTGGTAATCTATTCACTAGAATGCCTGTGCTCCAAACAATATATAGGTAGAGATGTCACGAATAGAGTTGAGCGAACACCTGGATGTTCGGGTTCGAGAAGTTCAGCCGAACTTCCCGAAAATCTTCGGGTTCGGGATCCGAACTCGACCCGAACTTCACCCCGAACCCCATTGAAGTCAATGGGGATCCAAACTTTTGGGCACTAAAAAGGCTGTAAAATAGCCCAGGAAAGGGCTTAAAATAAAATAGAGGGAAATGACTTAAAATAAAATAAATAAAAATTAACCAATATCAATTGGCAACTTGTAGGAGGAGGAGGTGGAATAGGAGGTTGGGGTGGCATCAGGTGGGAATGCTATGGGAGTAGATGTTCTCATCACAGCCAAAATGGATTCATGTCTGCCTGCAGTGCCACAGGCCTCATTCACAGACTCAGGCCCCTGGCACCCAGACGGAGGAGAGGTTCATTCAACTTTGGGTTGCCCTGCAAAATAATGGTAAAACTAAAAAAAGAGGATTCAATAAAGAAGTGCCCTGGAGTACAAGAATATATGGTTAAGGGGAGGTAGTTATAAATGTCTATTCTGCACAAGGGATGGACAGGTCCTGTGGGATCCATGCCTGGTTCATTTTTATGAACGTCAGCTTGTCCACGTTGGCTGTGGACAGGCGGCTGTGTTTGCAGGAATGACGCCACCTGCCGTGCTGAATACAAGTTCAGACAAAACGCTGGCCGCAGGGTAGGCCAGCACCTCCAAAGCATAAAAGGCTAGCTCTGGCCACATGGACAATTTGGAGACCCAGAATTTGAATGGGGCCGAACCATCAGTCAATACGTGGAGAAGTGTGCACACGTACTGTTCCACCATGTTAGTGAAATGCTGCCTCCTGCTAACACGTTCCGTATCAGGTGGTGGTGCAGTTAGCTGTGGCGTAGTGACAAAACTTTTCCACATCTCTGTCATGCTAACCCTGTCCTCAGAGGAGCTGGCCGTGACACAGCTGCGTTGGCGACTGCTTGCTCCTCCTCTGCCTTCACCTTGGAATTTCACTTGTTCCACTGTGACATTTGGGAATGCTCTCAGTAGCGCGTCTACCAGCGTGCGCTTGTTCTCACGCATATTCATATCACGCTCCAGTGCAGGAAGTAAGGTGGGCACATTGTCTTTGTACCGGGGATCCAGCAGGGTGGCAACCCAGTAGTCTGCACACATTAAAATGTGGGCAACTCTGCTGTCGTTGCGCAGGCACTGCAGCATGTAGTTGCTCATGTGTGCCAGGCTGCCCAGAGGTAAGGACAAGCTGTCCTCTGTGGGAGGAGTATCGTCATCGTCCTCCGTTTCCCCCCAGCCACGCACCAGTGATGAGCCCGAGCTGCATTGGGTGCTACCCCGATTGTGAACATACTTCATCCTCATCCTCCTCCACCTCCTCTTCCTCCTCGTAATCCAGTAGTGGGCCCTGGCTGGCCACATTTGTACCTGGCCTCTGCTTTTGCAAAAAACCTCCCTCTGAGCCACTTCCAAGAGACTGGCCTGAAAGTGCTAAAAATGACCCCTCTTCCTCCTCCTCCTCCTTCTGGCCCACCTCCTCTTCCATCATCGCTCTAAGTGTTTTCTCAAGGAGACATAGAAGTGGTATTGTAACGCTGATAATGGCGTCATCGCCACTGGCCATGTTGGTGGAGTACTCGAAACAGCGCAACAGGGCACACAGGTCTCGCATGGAGGCCCAGTCATTGGTGGTGAAGTGGTGCTGTTCCGCAGTGTGACTGACCCGTGCGTGCTGCAGCTAAAACTCCACTATGGCCTGCTGCTGCTCGCACAGTCTCTCCAGCTTGTGCAAGGGGGAGTTCCAACTGGTGGGCACGTCGCATATGAGGTGGTGAGAAGGAAGGCCAAAGTGACGCTGTAGCGCAGACAGGCGAGCAGCAGCAGGATGTGAATGCCGGAAGCGCGCACAGACGGCCCGCACTTTATGCAGCAGCTCTGACATGTCAGGGTAGGTGTGAATGAACTTCTGCATCACCAAATTCAGCACATTGCGCCAAGCAAGGGATGTGCGTCAAAAGGGCTAGTCCTAGAGCTGCGACGAGATTTCTCACATTATCGCACACCACCAGGCCGGGCTTGAGGCCCACCGGCAGCAACCACTCGTTGGTCTGTTGTTCAATACTCCACCACAACTCCTGCGTGGTGTGGGGCCTGTCCCCCAAACATATGAGTTTCAGAACGGCCTGCTGACATTTACCCCGGGCTGTGCTGAAGTTGGTGGTGAAGGTGTGTGGCTGACTGGATGAGCAGGTGGAAGAAGAGTAGGAGGAAACCGAGAAGGAGGAGGAGGCTACAGGAGGCAAAGAATGATGCCCTGCGATCCTTTGCGCCGGAAGGACGTTCGCCAAAGAACTCTCCGCCTGGGTCTCAGCCGCCACTACATTTACTCAGTGTGCAGTTAGGGAGATATAGCATCCCTGACCGTGCTTACTGGTCCACGTATCTGTGGTTAGGTGGACCTTGCCACAGATGGCGTTGCGCAGTGCACACTTGATTTTATCAGATACTTGGTTGTGCAGGGAAGACACGGCTCTCTTGGAGAAGTAGTGGCGGCTGGGAACAACATACTGTGGGACAGCCATCACCATCAGCTGTTTGAAGCTGTCTGTGTCCACCAGCCTAAATGACAGCATTTCAAAGGCCAGTCGCTTAGAGGGTGGTTAGGTGGCAATTTACGCTTTATCTCCAAGGTTTGTGAGATGGAGAGCTTAACGCTGTAGCGTGACATGGTGGAGATGCTTGGTGACGGAGGTGGTGGTGTTGGTGGCACATCCTCTGTTTGGTGGGCGGCAGTTGTTAACATTCCTCCCAAGGCGGAGGAAGAGGCCGAGGCAGCAGCAGAAGAGGGAGCAGGGGGAGCCTGAGTGAGTTCCTTGTTTTTAAGGTGTTTACTTCCCTGCAGTTCATGCTTTGCATGTAGATGCCTGGTCATGCAGGTTGTGCTATGGTTCAGAACCTGGTGGCGGTGGCCAGTAGCAGGCGAACTTTTTTGGCGGCGGCTGTTCTGCTTTTGCCCCCTGATCCCTCTTTTGCTACGCTGTTGGCTCAGTCTCACCACTGCCTCTTCCTCTGAACTATGAAAGTCAGTGGCTCGACCTTCATTCCATGTGGGATCTAGGACCTCATCGTCCCCTGCATCGTCTTCCACACAGTCTTCCTCCCTGAACTCCTGTTCAGTCTGCACACTGCAAAAAGACGCAGCAGTTGGCACCTGTGTTTCGTCATCATCAGAGACGTTCAGACTCCGATGAGGTGGTATTCCCATGTCCTCATCATCAGGAGACATAAGTGGTTGTGCATCAGTGCATTCTATGTCTTCCACCACTGGGGAAGGGCTAGGTGGATTCCCTTGGGAAACCCTGCCAGCAGAGTCTTCAAACAGCATAAGAGACTGCTGCATAACTTGAGGCTCAGACAGTTTCCCTGATATGCATGGGGGTGATGTGACAGACTGATGGGCTTGGTTTTCAGGCACCACCTATGCGCTTTCTACAGAAGACTGGCTGGGATATAATGTTGTGAACGTGCTGGATCCACTGTCGGCCACCCAATTGACTAGCGCCTGTACTTGCTCAGGCCTTACCATCCTTAAAACTGCATTGGGCCCCACCAAATATCGCTGTAAATTCTGGCGGGTACTGGAACCTGAGGTAGTTGGTTCACTAAGACGTGTGGCTGTGGCAAAACGGCCACGTCCTCTCCCAGAACCAGAGGGTACACTAACAACACCATGACCATGTCCGCGTCCCTTACTAGATGTTTTCCTCATTGTTCCCGTTCACCACAATAAGAACAAAATTATTTGGCCCAATGTATTGAATTCAAATTCAAGCCTTTTTTTACTGGCACCTAACACAATCTGGCTATCTATTTTTTTTTCCGTATTACACTAATCCTGCACAGCAGTAACCACAGATTTAGGGGAATATCAATTGTAGGCCTAGTATTTAGGCCCTGGATTAAATGTATCCTTTTACGGACAGAGTTACACTTTGAGATGCAAAATAGTGTGTGCAAGTGTAGAGGATTATGCTGTATTTTAACACTTACTGTAATATACCCTTTAACGGAAAGAAATACACTTGGAGATGCACGCTGATTGTAATATACCCTTTTACGGACAGATTTACACTTGGGCTGCAACAGCCGGAACACCAGATTTTGGGTATTGCTATTTTGGCAATTGAATTTCACCCCAGACAATAATATATCCTTTGCCGGACACTATTAAACTTGTCCAGCCACAGCTTAAACCACTGATTTATGGTATTGCTATTTTGGCAATTGAATTTCTCCCCAGAAAATAATATATCCTTTGACGGACACTATGAAACTTGTCCAGTCACAGCTGGAACACCAGATTTAAGGTATTTCTATTTTTGCAACTGAATTTAACCCCAGAAAAAATATATCCTTTTCCGGACACTATTAAACTTGGCCAGCCACTGCTGGAACACCAGATTTAGGGGATTGCTATTTTGGCAATTGAATTTCACCCCAGAAAATTATCGATCCTTTGCCGGACACTATTAAACTTGGCCAGCCACAGCTGAAACCTGCGATTTACTGTATTGCTACTTTAGCAATTGAATTTCACCCCAGAAAATTATCTATCCTTTGCCGGAAACTATTAAACTTGGCCAGCCACTGCTGGGACACCAGATTTATGGTATTGCTATTTTGGCAATTGAATTTCACCCCAGAACAAAATATATCCTTTGCTGGACACTATTAAACCTGGTCAGCCACTGCTGGGACATCAGATTTATGGTATTTCTATTTTTGCAACTGAATTTAACCGCAGAAAATAATATATCCTATGATGGACACTATGAAACTTGTCCAGTCACAGCTTTATCACCAGATTTACGGTATTTTTATTTTTACAACTGAATTTAACCCCAGAAAATAATATATCCTTTGACGGACACTATTAAACTTGGCCAGCCACATCTGAAACCACTGATTTACGGTATTGCTATTTCGGCAATTGAATTTCACCCCAGAAACTTATCTATCCTTTGCCTGACACTTAAACTTGGCCAACCACTCCTGGGACACCAGATTTATGGTATTTCTATCTCTGCAACTCACATTTTTCTTCTCACGCTTTAGGGCCCCTAAAATGCCAGGGCAGTATAAATACCCCACATGTGACCCCATTTTGGAAAGAAGACACCCCAAGGTATTCCAAGAGGGGCATGGCGAGTTCATAGAAGATTTTTTTTTTTGGCACAAGTTAGTGGAAATTGATTTTTTATAGTTTTTTCTCATAAAGTCTCCCTTTCTGCTAACTTTTGACAAAAAGTTAAATTTTTCACGGACTCACTATGCCCCTCAGTGAATACCTTGGGGTGTCTTCTTTCCAAAATGGGGTCATTTGTGGGGTGTTTGTACTGTTCTGGCATTTTGGCGGGCTAAACTGTGAGCAGCCATGTAAAGCTAAAGGTACTCGTTGGAATTTGGGCCCCTTTGCTATCCAGGCTGCAAAAAAGTGTCACTTATGTGGTATTGCCGTACTCAGGACAAGTAGGGCAATGTGTTTTGGGGTGTATTTTTACATATACCCATACTTTGTGTGAAAAATATCGCTGTAAATTGACAACTTTGTATAAAAAAAAATTAAAAAGTTGTCATTTACAGAGATATTTCTCTCACCCAGTATGGGTATATGTAAAAATACACCCCAAAACACATTGCCCTACTTCTTCTGAGTAACAGCGATACCACATGTGTGACACTTTTTTGCAGCCAAGATGCGCAAAGGGGCCCAAATTCCAATGAGTACCTTTAGGATTTCACAGGGCATTTTTACGCATTTGGATTCTCACGCTTTAGGACCCCTAAAATGCCAGGGCAGTATAAATACCCCACAAGTGACCCCATTGTGGAAAGAAGACACCGCAAGGTATTCTGTGAGGGGCATGACGAGTTCACAGAAAAAATAAAAAATTTGGCTCAAGTTAGCTGAAATTGATTTTTTTTTTTTTTTTCAAAGTCTCATATTCCACTAACTTGTGACAAAAAAATAAAATTTTGCTTGAACTCATCATACCCCTCAGTAAATACCTTGGGTTGTCTTCTTTCTAAAATGGGGTCACATGTGAGGTTTTTGTACTGCTCTGGCATTTGAGGGTCTCCGCAATCATTACACGTATGGCCAGCATTAGGAGTTTCTGCGATTCTCCGTATATTGAGCATACGGGTAATGAGATTTTTTTTTTCCGTTCAGCCTCTGGGCTGAAAAAAGAAAAAAAATGAACGGCACAGATTTTTTCATTCACATCAATCAATTTGGATGAAAAAATCTCTGCCAAAATCAGTGACTGCGGTGCGGTGGGCTGGGCGCTAACTACCTAACAAGTAGCTAACTAACTGGCGGTGATAAGGGACCCTCATGCCCCATTCACACGTCCGAAATTCTGTTTGCGGAACGGAATTGCGGACCCATTCATTTCTATGGGGACAGACTTTGTCCCGCTCGGATCCGGAATTGCGGATCCGCACTTACAGGTCTGCACTTCCGTTCCGCAAAAATATAGAATATGTCCTTTTCTTGTCTGCAATTGCGTACAAGAAAAAGCATTTTCTATATAGTTCTGGCAATGTGCGGATCTGCAAAATGCGGAAAGCACATTGCCGGTGTCCGTGTTTTGCGGATCCGCGAATCCGCAAAACACATATGGACATGTGAATAGAGCCTTACAGGGGGGTGATCAGTGACAGGGGGGTGATCAGGAAGTCTATATGGGGCGATCAGGGGTTAACAAAGGGTTAATAGTGGTTATAAAGTGAGGGGGTGGGGGTTAGTGTAGTGTTTGGTGCAACTTTACATTGTTACCTGGTCCTCTGGTGGTCGATCCCAGTAAATGGGACCACCAGAGGACCAGGTATTAGGTATATCAGACGCTGTTAACAACACAGCGTCTGATATACCACTTTGATCTAATTTATTTTACATTTACAGCCTGCCAGCGATTGATCATCGCTGGCAGGCTGTAGTACAACTGCAGAGCCGCGCTCTGCTGTGAACGCGCGTGCGCGCGTTCACAGCAGATTTCGGCTCTCGTGAGATGACGCACGGATGCGTCCAGGAGGAATAAACCTGCCGCCGACAGGACGCATCCGTGCGTTCGGCGGTCGGGAACAGGTTAAACTTGGCCAGCCACTGCTGGGACACCAGATTTACGGTATTGCTATTTTGGCAATTGAATTTCACCGCAGAAAAAAATATATCCTTTGCCAGACACTATTAAACTTGGCCAGCCACTGCTGGGACACCAGATTTATGGTATTTCTATTTTTGCAACTGAATTTCACCCCAAAAAATAATATATCCTTTGACGGACACTATGATACTTGTCCAGTCACATCTGGAACACCAGATTTACTGTATTTCTATTTTGGCAAATGAATTTCACACCAGAAAATAATAAATCCTTTGACGGACACTATTAAACTTGGCCAGCAACTGCTGGGACACCAGATTTATGGTACTGCAATTTTGGCAATTTAATTTAACACCAGAAAAAAATATATCCTTTGCTTGACACTATTAAACTTGGCCAGCCATAGCTGAAACCACTGAGTTATGGTATTGCTATTTTGGCAATTGAATTTCACCCCAGAAACAAAAATATCCTTTGCCGGACAATATTAAACTTGTCTAGATACATCTGGAACACCAGATTTAAAGTAGTTCTATTTTTGCAACTGAATTTTACTGCAGAAAATAATATATCCTATGACGGACACTATGAATCTAGTCCAGTCACAGCTTTAACACCAGACTAACGGTATTTCTATTTTTGCAACTGAATTTCACTCCAGAAAATAATATATCCTTTAACGGATACTATTAAACTTGGCCAGCCACATCTGAAACCACTGATTTACGGTATTGCTATTTTAGCAATTGAATTTCACCCAAGAAAATTATCTATCCTTTGCCTGACACATAAACTTGGCCAACCTCTGCTGGGACACCAGATTTACAGTATTTCTCTTTCTGCAACTGAATTTCACGGCAGAAAATAATATATCCTTTGACGGACACTAATAAACATGACCAGCCAATGCTGGGACACCAGATTTACGGTATTGCTATTTTGGCAATAAAATTTCACCCCAGAAAAAAATATATCCTTTGCCAGACAATATTAAACTTGGCCAGCCACTACTGGGACACCAGATTTATGGTATTTCTATTTTTGCAACTGAATTTCACCCCAAAAAATAATATATCCTTTGACGGACACTATGATACTTATCCAGTCACAGCTGGAACACCAAATTTACTGTATTTCTATTTTGGCAACTGAATTTCACCCCAGAAAATAATAAATCCTTTGACGGACACTATTAAACTTGGCCACCAAATGCTGGGACACCAGATTTATGGTATTGCTATTTTGGCAATTCAATTTAACCCCAGAAAAAATATATATCCTTTGCCGGACACTATTAAACTTGGCCAGCCATAGCTGAAACCACTGATTTATGGTATTGCAATTTTGGCAATTGAATTTCACCCCAGAAAAAAAAAAAATCCTTTGCCGGACACTATTAAACTTAGTCAGACACATCTGGAACACGAGATTTACGGTATTTCTATTTTTGCAACTGAATTTCACCGCAGAAAATAATATATCCTATGACGGACACTATGAAACTTGTCCAATCACAGCTGGAACACCAGATTAACGGTATTGTTATTTTGGCAATTGAATTTCACCCCAGAACAAAATATATCCTTTGCCTGACACTATTAAACTTGTCCAACTACTGCTGAAACCACTGATTTATGGTATTGCTATTTTAGCAATTGAATTTCACCCCAGAAAAAAATATATCCTTTGCCAGACTTTATTAAATTTGGCCAGCCACAACTGAAACCACTGATTTATGGTATTGCTATTTTGGAAATTAAATTTCACCCCAGAACAAAATATATCTTTTGACGGACACTATTAAACTTGGCCAGCCACTGCTGGGACACCAGATTTAGGGGATTGCTATTTTGGCAATTGAATTTCACCCCAGAAAAAAAAAAATCCTTTGCCGGACACTATTAAACTTAGTCAGTCACATCTGGAACACCAGATTTACGGTATTTCTATTTTTGCAACTGAATTTCACCGCAGAAAATAATATATCCTATGACGGACACTATGAAACTTGTCCAGTCACAGCTAGAACACCAGATTAACGGTATTGCTATTTTGGCAATTGAATTTCACCCCAGAACAAAATATATCCTTTGCCTGACACTATTAAACTTGTCCAACTACAGCTGAAACCACTGATTTATGGTATTGCTATTTTGGCAATTAAATTTCACCCCAGAAAAAAATATATCCTTTGCCAGACATTATTATATTTGGCCAGCCACATTTGAAACCACTGATTTATGGTATTGCTATTTTGGCAATTAAATTTCACCCCAGAACAAAATATATCCTTTGACGGACACTATTAAACTTGGCCAGCCACAGCTGGGACACCAGATTTACGGTATTGCTATTTTGGCAATTGAATTTCACCCCAGAAAAAAATATATCCTTTGCCTGACACTATTAAACTTGTCCAACTACTGCTGAAACCACTGATTTATGGTATTGCTATTTTAGCAATTGAATTTCACCCCAGAAAAAAATATATCCTTTGCCAGACTTTATTAAATTTGGCCAGCCACAGCTGAAACCACTGATTTATGGTATTGCTATTTTGGAAATTAAATTTCACCCCAGAACAAAATATATCTTTTGACGGACACTATTAAACTTGGCCAGCCACTGCTGGGACACCAGATTTAGGGGATTGCTATTTTGGCTATTGAATTTCACCCCAGAACAAAATATATCCTTTCTCAGACATTGTTAAACTTGGCCAGCCACTGCTGGGACACCAGATTTTGGGGATTGCTATTTTGGCAATTGAATTTCCCCCAGAAAATTATTTATCCTTTGCCGGACACTATTAAACTTGTACAGCCAGAGCTGAAACCACTGATTTATGGTATTGCTATTTTGGCAACTGAATTTCTCCCCTGAACAAAATATATCCTTTGCCGGACACTATTAAACTTGGCCAGCCAGAGCAATAACGACTGATTTATGGTATTGCAATTTTGGCAATTGAATTTCACCCTAGAAAAAAATATATATTCTCTGCCGGACACTATTAAACTTGTCCAGCCACAGCTGAAACCACTGATTTACGGTATTGCTATTTTGGCAACTGAATTTTACCCTAGAACAAAATATATCCTTTGCTGAACATTATTAAAATTGGCCAGCCACAGCTATAATGACTGATTTATGGTATTGCTATTTTGGCAATTGAATTTCACCCCATAAAAAAATATATCCACTGCCGGACACTATTAAACTTGGCCAGCCACAGCTGAAACCACTGATTTACAGTATTGTTATTTTGGCAATTAAATTTCACCCCAGAACAAAATCTATCGTTTGCCAGACACTATTAAACTTGGCCAGCCACTGCTGGGACACCAGATTTAGGGGATTGCTATTTTGGCAATTGAATTTCACCACAGAAAAAAAATCTTTTGCCAGACAGCAGACAGTATTACACTTGGCTAGCCACAGCTGGAACACCAGATTTAGGGGATTGCTATTTTCGCAATTGAATTTAACTCCTCAATAAAATATAGAAATTTCTATCCTGAGTTTCTAGGGGTGACAACAAGCACAGACAAGCCCCTGATGTAGGATATAGCAAAAAAAAAAAAAAAAACCCTAGTATTGATGGATTGATGGACTTGGTGGCAGCTTGTTCTGGTGCACCACAAGACACAAAATGGCCGCCGATCACCCCAGAGAAAAGTGACAGAAAAACGCTCTGTGCAGCCTAATAACCAGTGAACAATTAACTAGCAGAAGTTGAATGATTCACAGCTGTAGATCGATTACTTCATTAGGTGTTTATAATGAGTTTTCCCTTCCTAATTTTGCCCTCACAGCAGTTGCGTTCTATCCCTACACTAATCAGAGCAGAGTGACGTGCGGCGCTACGTGACTCCAGCTTAAATAGAGTTTGGGTCACATGCTGCACTTGGCCAATCACAGACATGCCATTAGTAGGCATAGCTGTGATGGCTTCTTATTGCAAGAAGTAAAACGCTAGCTGATTGGCTGCTGTGCAGCTCTTCAGAAAGCGGGAAGAAATCGCCGAACAACGAACCCGAACTTTTTTGAAAATGTTCAGGTCCAGGACTGGGTCCCGAACACCCCAAAATTCGGTATGAACCCGTACTATACAGTTCGGGTTCGCTCATCCCTAGTCACAAACATAAAATTTTACGTTCGCGAACCGCAAACGCAAACTTCCATGAATGTTCGCGAACGGGCGAACCGGGCGAACCACCATAGACTTCAATAGGCAGGCCAGGCGAAATTTAAAACCCACAGGGACTCTTTTTGGCCACAATAGTGATGGAAAATTTATTTCAAGGGGACTAACACCTGGACTGTAGCATGCCGGAGGGGGATCCATGGCAAAACTCCCATGGAAAATTACGTAGTTGAAGCAGAGTCAGGTTTTAATCCATAAAGGGCATAACTCACCTAAAATTTCTAAATAGTTTGGAATAACATGCTTTAAAACATCCAGTGTGTGTATACGATCAGGTATTATGTTGTATCGATCAGGTAGTGTAAGGGTTACATCGGCTTCACAGTCACAGATCAAACTCTGACAGACCAAACTCCCAGTTTAACGCACCGCAAACAACCTCAAACAGTCCATTTGCACAACCGCAAACTCCCCTTTTGCACAAGGTTGGATACCAAGCTAGCCATGTCCCGCTCCTTGTCCTCACTGACGTCATTGAACGTCTCTTCCTCCACCCAGCCACGTACAACACCAAGGGTCCCCGAAAGGTGACAACAAGCCCCCTGGGACACCTGCTGTGGTTGTTCTTCCACCTACTCAAAGCCACCTTCCTCCTCTGACTCCCCATGTTCAGACACCTCTCTCTGCGTTGCCGCACAGCTCCGCAGAAAAAATCTGTTCTTACCAGTTTAATCTTTGTTTTGTCCCCTATCAGGGGCACGTGTATGGAATAGATTTTAGGAAACAGGAGATGGAAAAAGATGGTTGGTCAGTCCTCTTACTTTCAATTTGGGGCACTGCGCATGCGCCGTGCAATGTACTGTGCCACCCTATATGAGTGGTGTGTTAAGTAGTATTATTCCTATCAGTTTAATCCCTGTTACGTCCCCTATCAGGGGACCTGTATCAAATAGATTTTAGACAACTGTGAAGAGTTGTCAATAGTTAACACACTCATTACATAAATTTTATTCCTTTATGCGTCAATCTTGGTGTAGTGATGACTGTGCTCGTGCGAACGTTTGGGAGATTGCAGGCGATGGCGGTTTTTCAAAGTCTATGGTCATGCTGAGGTAGTTCAGTGACAGTTAAGTGACCCAGAAAACAATGATTCTTCAGTGTGGGCCCATTGTTGGCCTAGTAGGCTTTAATGATCACCTTAGATGATCACAAAGAAAATTAATGTTTTTTCTATCAAAAATTATCCAGCTGATCGCTTTTAATCTGCTCACAATGAAGCAACGACCTTATCATCTAGGATGTGCCAACATTGCCAACACACTCATAGAGATGATCGCTTCATTGTGATACGAAAGCCCCTTCACCGCAACAAGGTAACGATCACGAAGTGTAATTGACACATGTATGTGTCTTTTTTTTTTGTTTTGTTTTTGCAGCCACAGTGCAGCACCAGAGGCCAGAAAAATTAGGCATGTACACATGCCTGAAAAATTAGTTATTTTTGCAGCCAATTTGCAGAAAGATTTATGTTTTCCAAGCACAAATGTACAAAAACCCTAGTTGGTGGCGGAGACGTCATGCAGAGATTAAATACAGCAGCGTGGGGACCAGCTTTAGCCCAAGGCAACTCATCAGGCCTTTTTTAGTCAAATGTATCCCCCACTGTCAGTCCCTTCGTTATCCATGCCTAATTCATCTTAATAAGGGTGAGATAATCTAGACTTTTTTGACCTAGGCGACTTCTCTTGTCAGTGCTGCGCTGAAGATCCTTTCTGACAGGACACTTGAAGCGGGGCAGGCCAGAAGTTTGCTCCTCAGAGTGTCGATATCTGCAGTTAAGGCGAGGTAGTCTGCTACCTGTCGGTCGAGTCGTTCTCTGAGGGTGGACCCCGAAGGGCTGTGGCAATGTGTAGGACATAAAAAGCTCCACATGTCCTCCATCAACAACACGTCTGCAAAGCGTCCTCTCCTTGCCGGCATGGTCAGGGTAGGAGGAGGATTACTTTCACCTCTTCCCTTGTTAGATTCCCGTAAGGCTCTGACATCACCCTTATACGCTGTGGAAAGCACACTTTTTAACTTGTTTTGGAACTGCTGCATCCTTTCCGACTTCCGGTAATTTGGTAACATTTCAGCCACTTTCTGCTTATACCGGGGTCTAGTAGCGTGGCCACCCAGTACAGGGCGTTCTCCTTCAGTCTTTTTATACGAGGGTCCCTCAACAGGCATGACAGCATGAAAGGCCCCATTTGCACAAGGTTGGATGCCGAGCTACTCATCTCCTGTTCCTCGTCCTCACTGATCTCATTGAAGGTCTGTTCTTTCCCCCAGCCACTTACAACACCACGGGTCCCAGATAGGTGACAACAACGAGCAGCCTGGAATGCCTGCTGTGGTTGGTCTTCCTCCTCCTCAAACCCACATTCCTCCTCTGACTCCTCTTTCTCAGACTCCTCTTCCAGCGTTGCCGCAGGTCCAGCAAGCGATGATGATATGGCTGTTTCTGGTGGCGATGGTTACCACAACTATTCCTCTTCACGCTCATCTACGGCCTGATCCAGCACTCTTCCCAGGGCACGCTCCAGGAAGAAAACACATGGGATGAGGTCGCTGATGGTGCCTTCAGTGCGACTAACTAGGTTTGTCACCTCCTCAAAAGGACGCATGAGCCTACAGGCATTGCGCATGAGCGTCCAGTAACGTGAAAAAATACCCAGCTCCGCAGAGGCTGTCCAAGCACCCCGGTCATACAAATACTTGTTGACGGCTTTTTCTTGTTGGCGCAGGAGGTTGAACATTAGGAGTGTTGAATTCCAACTTGTCGGGCTGTCGCAAATTAAGCGCCTCACTGGCATGTTGTTTTCACGCTGATCATCGGAAAAGTGCGCCATGGCCGTGTAGGAATGCCTAAAAAGGCCACACACCTTCCTGGCCTGCTTGAGCATGTCCTGTAAGCCTGGGTACTTATACACAAAGCGTTGTACAATCAGATTCAACACATGTGCCATGCACGGCACATGTGTCAACTTGGCCAAATTCAATGCTGCCAACAGATTGCTTCCATTGTCACACACCACTTTGCCGATCTCTAGTTGGTGCGGGGTCAGCCACTTATCCACCTGTGCATTCAGGGCGGACAGGAGTGCTGGTCCAGTGTGACTCTCTGCTTTCAGCCAAGTCAACCCCAAGACGGCGTAACACTGTCGTATCCGGGAAGTGGAATAGCCCCCGGGGAGGTGGGGGGGGGGGGGGGGTCAGTTGATGTGGAGCAAGACTCAGCAGCAGAAGAGGACTCAGCTGAGGAGGTTATCGAAGAGGATGGAGTAGGAGGAGTAGAGGAGGTAGCAGCAGGCCTGCCTGCAAGTCGTGGCGGTGTCACCAACTCCGCTGCAGAGCCACGCATTCCATGCTTGGCAGCCATCAGCAGATGTACCCAATGCACAGTGTACGTGATATACCTGCCCTGACCGTGCTTTGCAAACCAGGTATCAGTGGTCAGATGGACCCTTGCCCCAACACTGTGTGCCAGACATGCCATGACTTCCTTTTCCACAATAGAATACAGGTTGGGGATTGCCTGTTGTGGAAAAAAAAATTCGGCCAGGTACCTTCCACTGCAGTGTCCAAATAGCTACACATTTTTTGAAGGCCTAAGACTCTACCACCTTGTATGGTATAAGCTGGCAGGCTAAGAGTTCCGACAAGCCAGCTGTGAGACGCCGGCCAGGGGGGTGACTCTGTGACATTGGCTTCTTACGCTCAAACATACGCTCAAACAAGACAGACACCTTACTGTGGGCAGATAAGCAGGAACTGCTGAAGGTGAGAGGCGGAGTTGCGGGTGGTTGAGAGGGGGCAAGGAGGACAGCAGTGGTTGACGTGGCTGAAGATGCTGGACAAGGAGGAGGATGGTGGCTTTGAGTTTGTGTGCTGCTTGTACTCATGTGTTGATCCCATAGGCGTTTGTGATGTGAGATCATGTGCCTTCGCAAAGCAGTTGTACCTAGGTGGGTGTTGGACTTCCCACGACTCAGTTTCTTTTGGCACAGGTTGCAAATTGCATTGCTGTTATCAGAGGCAGACACACCAAAAAAATGCCACACTGCTGAGCTTTGCAATGACGGCATTCTGGTGGTGGCAACAGCATGCATTGATTGGCGTGCTGTGTGGCTGACCCCGGGTGCTGATACATGCTGTCTGACTGTGCCACTAATTCCTTGCGACAACCTCCTCCTGCTTCCAACTCGTCTCCTCCTCCTCTCTGTCTCCCCATCTGAACTTCCCCCCTGTTCTTCTTCTCTTCGAGCAGGCACCCACGTGAAATCCAGGGACACATCGTCATCATCAACCGCTTCACTTGTATCTGACAACTCAGCAAAGGAAGCAGCAGCGGGTACAACATCATCATCATCACACCGTACGTCTATGTGTGTAATTCTGGCTTACTGAGACATATCCCTGTTATCTACATCCTCTGGCAATAATGGTTGCGCATCACTCATTTCTTCCAACTGATGTTTAAATAACTCCTCTGACTGATCAAGTGAAGCGGCTGTGGTGCTAATGTTTGTGGCGGCGGGCGGGCGAGTGGTAACTTGAGAGGTGCCCGAAGCTGAGCTGGAGAAGGATGGTGCGTCAAGGTTCTGAGTGGAAGCTGTAGAAGATTGGATGTCCTGTGTAAGCTAGTCAACTATGTCCTCAGAATTTTTCGAGTTCAGGGTATGTGGCCTCTGAACACTGGGCATTATTCTAGGGCCAAAGTAAATCACAGCACCATGAAGGCCCCTGCGGGGTGGCCTGCCTCTGCCTGTCATTTTTTTCCCCATTAATAGTACTATGCGTGCAAGGTACTGTGCCACCCTATATGAGTGTTGGGCACTGGCAGTGGGCACAGTACACTCTGTGGGCCTGACACACCCTGGCAGGCAACTGAAATTATATTAAAGGGTAAAAATGAAATGACTTTTTTATCTGCAAGGTACTGTGCCACCCGATATGAGTGGTGGGTAATGGCAGTGGGCACAGTACAGTCTGTGTGGTCCTGACACACCCTGGCAGGCAACTGAAATTATATTAAAGGGTAAAAATTAAATGACTTTTTTATCTGCAAGGTACTGTGCTGACCTATATGAATGGTGTGCACACAGTACAGTCTGTGGGCCTGCAGCCTCTCACACACGGGCAGGCCACTGCAATATAATATTAATATATATATATATATATATATATATATATATATATAAGCAGACTGATGTACCAGCCCTAAAAAGGGCTTTTAGGGGTGCTGTAAGGACGCTGTCCTTACAGCAGATGAGTCTTTAAGGACTGGAGTGGACACAGAACACTAGTAGCTAACGCTTTCCCTAGAATCCCTATATTAATGCAGCAGCACTCTCCCTGCTCTAACTAACAATGCAGCTTCAGAATGATTCTAAGATGGATGCTGTCCTTGCTTTTTGATGAGGTGGGAGGGTCTGGGAGGGAGGGTATGCTGATTGGCAGACTGTGAGGTACAGGTTACGACTAAGGACGTAGTGTCTGAAATGTGTCAACAATCACTGTATACAAGGTAGATGTGTCTGCTGTACTATTTTATACCAAAATAAAGGAGAAGTTTTAAAGGACGTTTATTGAATCTGGAGCCGTTTTTTTACATATCTTCTGCGCTGTCTTAAACTGGGAGACACCCAAGGCTTCAGGAGTCGGGAGTAATAAAAGACCAGTGAGGTGAGCTGGATAAAGTATGTGTGCAATATAAATCACAGTTTGCTCAATGATGATGTATAGAGGGCGGACCGAACATCGCATATGTTCGCCCGCCGCGGTGAACGTGAACAATCGGTGTTCGCTGGGAACTGTTCGCCTGCGAATAGTTTGGGACATCTCTGTATATAGGACGCAAGAGTAGGACTTTAAAAACTAGAATTTCGGAGCATATGAATAATATTAGGAAAGAGTATGAAAAGCATTCAGTGTCGAATGATTTTAAAATAAATCATGAAAGTAATCCAGCATATCTGAGGTATACAGCACTTCGGATAGTTAAACAAGATTGGAGAGGAGGAGACTTTATAGCAAAAATGTCAAAAAGTGAACAGAAAATGATTTATGAATTTAAGTCAATGTCTCCCTTGGGGATTGAATTCTGAAATGGAAATTTTTGGTTTTCTATAGGGGACCGGTGGTAGAAACTCACATCAAGCCGTGGTTGTTCGCTTGAAAACACTGACATGTTTTGCGTTATCCCAATAGCAACACATCCTTATCCAAGCATATGTAGCCCTTGATAAGGTGTGGTTTATAATGTTTGGTTTATATATGCTTATATGTGTAATTAAGCCAGTTAGCAATTTAAATATGTTTTTTATTTATTATCTTTTTTTTTTATTTACATTTTTTATACATTTTTTTATTTTTCATTCTTCATAAATTTTTTAATTGTATTTTGGTTCAGAGCATTAATAATGATTTGATATGTTATTATAGTAGTTGGGGGTGTAAATAACATGTATAGGATATAGCATTTTAGCTATTATAATGTTATTTAAAGTATAACTGTCACATTTTTTTTTTTTTACTATTGGATTCTGGTGATTAATATTACCTTGTTGGCCCTGTTTTAATTTCTGATTCTTAAATAAATAACCCCTAAAAGCCACCTAAAAGTCCCCAGTATTGGCTATATTTACCTGAGATAAAATCAGGTTGCTATGTTCCTTCCGTCTACCAGATGAGAGGACGGAGCACGCTGCGTGCACTGGGAACTGATAGTGAGTCAACATTGTAAGGGAATGTATAAAAAGCCAGGTTCTTCCTGACAGGAGATAACAGTGCTGGGCTGTGTGTGTGAACTTCTCCACATGCCTGTGCTTGGCAGACACTCCCTTAGCAGTGAAGGACAATGTAGAGCCCAGTGTATAAATGACAGCCTTATCTGATAAGAGGAGAGCTTGTAGAAGGACTACAGGCTTCAGCCAGACCTGGGAACTTCACTGCAAGACCCCCCTATACAGAGCTGGTCTTCACTAACTTCACTGCAGGTGTCCTATGGATTAGCCTCAGGGCTGAGGGCAGCCATCTTAACAGAATAGTGAAATTTCAGTTTTATGCAGACTGGTTGCTAAGGGCTGAATCTTATTAAATAAGGGGTAAGTAAGTCTAATAGTTATTGATTTAGGTATATTATCATATTAGTAACTACATATATGAAAACTGAAATTAGAGTCTAAATGTGACAGTTATCCTTTAAAAAAATGCAGAGTGTGAACAGCAGAGATTACCGTAAGTATATAATCCAGTCCCAGAGTTTTAGCAAGGGTACCGAAAAAAAGTCCGGTCCATGTTTTTAGAGAATCACAGCAATATGAAGACTAATCCTGTCCCTTATTCGTCTAATACATACCACTGAGGAAGAAACTGTTCTAGTTTCGAAAAGCGTCTGATGAGCAAGATTCCGATAGTGATTCCTATATTGTCCGATTACCAGGAGGACATACGTGTAACATTGGAGTTTTACATCATTATACCATGGAACATATCTGGTGACTCTCAACCGAGAGTCACCAGATATGCGCTGGAAATCACAGTGCTGGCACTGGAGCGAGGTCAGAATTATGAGCACAGACACTATCAGCTGGAAAAGATACCAGACTTCAACACATATGTATGGTTTGTGAAATTATATCCATCTGTGAAGCAGACTGAGACATTGTACTAGTAAGCAGCACTTAATTGAGTCCGTTGTATCGATGTCGGACGTGATCTGAGAGTGACACATGTAAAACCGCACGCTTGCAAGAAAGTGCAGATAAAATTGCGGTTTTTGGATAAGCCCTTACAAGCTTCATTAAGGAGATTTTTACATATATAAATATTGCTATTAGGCTTCATTCACACGTCCGCAATTTTGTTCCGCATTTTGCGGAACGGAATTGCGGACCCATTCATTTTAATAGGGACAGACGGTGTCCCGCCCGGGTCCACAATTGCGAATCCGCACTTCCGGGTCCGTATCCGCATTCCCGCAATTGTGGTCAAGAAAAGGCATTTTCTATGAGGGTTCCGGCGATGTGCGGTCCGCAAAATGCGGAACGCACATTGCCTGTGTCCGTGTTTTGCGGATCCACAGATCCGTGGATCCGCAAAACGCACACGGACGTGAGAATGTAGCCTAATTAACATTCTTACTATTTATTTTAATTTTTTTAACACAGTATACTGTACATGTGTGTAATGATTAAAAGTTGTTGATTGTAATATTTGAATAGCAGCAGGCCATTCCTTTATTTGTATTTTAGTTTAAGTGCTAGGTGGTGAAGCAGGCCGGCCTATACTGCGGTGAGCGCTCGGATTAGCTTTATATTTGTGTATTTTAATAAAACCATATCATGTATTATAAACTTTATATTCTATATAATGGATTAAAGGGGTTTTCCCATGACAAACATTTATCCCCTATCCACAGGATAAGGGATATGTGTCTGCTTGGAATGTCTCTTACTTCTGCCGTCCCTACCAATCACTGGAACAGGGTCCCTTTTGTTGTCTTTCTTGAATGGAGAGATGGTCACACAAATGAGCTGCGGCTCCTCTTTGGGGCTGCTGAAGATAAACAAGTACTAATTCTCATGATTAGGGTTGAGCGTACCCGAACTGTATAGTTTGGGTTCGTACCGAATTTTGGGGTGTTCGTGACACAGACCTGAACCCAAACATTTACGTAAAAGTTCGGGTTCGGTGTTCGGAGATTTCTATGGCACATATTGAAAGCCTGCAAAGCAGCCAATCAACAAGCGTCATACTACTTGCCCCAAGAAGCCATCACAGCCCTGCCTACTATTGGTATGGCTGTGATTGGTCAAGTGCAGCATGTGACCCAGCCTCTATTTAAGCTGGAGTCACGTAGCGCCACACGTCACTGTGCTCTGATTAGTGTAGGGATAGGATGCAGCTGCTGTGAGGGCGAGAGTAGGCAGGGAAAACACTTAATGAAGTGATCGATCTACAGCTGTGAATCATTCAACTTCTGCTAGTTAATTGCTCACTGGTTTTTAGGCTGCCCAGAGCATTTTTCTGTCACTTTTTTCTGAGTTGATCGGTGGCCATTTTGTGTCTGGTGGTGCACCAGCAGAAGCTGTCACCAAGTTCATCAATCCATCAATACTAGTTATTTTTTTTGCTATATTCTACATTAGGGGCTTGGTTATTCTTATTGTCACACCTAGGAACTCAGGAGAGAAATATTAATATTTTATTGAGGGGTGAAATTCACTTGCCAAAATAGCAATCCCCTAAATCTGGTGTTCCAGCTGTGGCTAGCCAAGTGTAATACGGTCTGCTGTCTGGCAAAGGATAGATTTTGTTCTGGGGTGAAATTCAATAGCCAAAATAGCAATCCCCTAAATCTGGTGTTCCAGCTGTGGCTGGTTAAGTTTAATGCTGTCCGGCAAAGGATAGATTTTGTTCTGGGGTAAATTTCAATTGCCAAAATAGCAATAACGTAAATCAGTGGTTTCAGCTGTGGCTGGCCAAGTTTAATAGCGTCCGGCAAAGGATAGATTTTGTTCTGGGGTGAAATTCAATTGCTAAAATAGCAATACCATAAATCAGTGGTTTCAGTAGTGTCTGGCCAAGTTTAATACTGTCCGGCAAAGGATAGATTTTAAATTGTTGGGTGAAATATTAACATTTTTGCCAGGTACAAACCCTTGCACTGCATAACTGTCAGGGAACTTACAATTGGCGGTTACATTCTTGCATGAAAAAAGCCTTTTTGGGCTGTGAAGCCAAAGGTAGTCGCCAATAACTGATTTTTTATTTTAAATTTTTTTAAATAAATTAGTGTAGACCCCAAAGACATTGGAAAAATATAAAAAATAAAACAAAGTGTAAGTGCATGTTAGTATAACAATGGTTGGGTGAGGCCGGTATACATGTCTATTTTGCATAAGGTACAAACAAGTCCTGTGGGATCCATGCCTGGTTCTTTTTAATAAACGAAAGCTTGCCCACATTGTCTGCGGACAGGCGGCTGCGCTTGTCTGTGATAACACCCCCTTCTGACAATAGAGTGGCTGCTGGGTAGGCCAGCACCTCCAAGGCGTAAAGGGCAACCTCTGTACGTGTGCCCAATTTGATGTTGAATGGGGCAGACCCAGTGGCGTAGCTAGAAATGATTGGGCACCACATCAAATTTTTGAATGGGGCCCCCCTCCCCCAGTAATTTTTGCTAAAACCCCTTTCTTTCATGCCGCCATGCCTGTGGCTACTAAAGATTGCTCTCTCAGACCAGGCCCGGCAGCTGTTCCATTCACTTTCTACACTGTCTTTACTGCAACTGTATACAATTTAATTGTATAATACTGTTGAAGGGGCCCTGACAAAGTCCTTTAGTCCTCCTCCTCCTCCTGGATGGGCCCTTTCTAGGTCACTGCCCCAAAGCAGTATGTGGTACAGTGTCAAATGCTTTGGAGAAGTCCAGATATACGACATCCATTGATTTGCCCCTGTCAAGTCTAGAACTTACCCTCTCATAGAAACTGATTAAATTTGTTTGGCATGACCGATCCCTCATAAAGCCATGCTGATATGGCGTTATTGTTTATTTCCATTAAGATCCTCTATGATAGCATCTCTCAGAAAACCTTCAAACAGTTTACCCACAACAGATGTTAAACTTACCGGCCTATAGTTTCTGGGCTCTGTTTTTGGACCCTTTTTGAATATTGGCACCACATTTGCTGTGCGCCAATCCTGTGGAACATTCCCTGTCAGTATAGAGTCCGCAAATATCGGAAATAAGGGTTTGGCTATGACATTACTTTATTTCCTTGGGATACGGGGGTGAATGCCATCAGACATAGCAGAGCTGGAGAGGGTTCAGAGGAGGGCAACTAAAGTAATAACTGGAATGGAGCAACTACAGTACCCTGAAAGATTATCAAAATAAGGGTTATTCACTTAAGAAAAAATACGACTGAGGGAAGATCTAATTACTATGTATAAATATATCAGGGGTCAGTACAGAGATCTATCCCAACATCTATTTATCCCCAGGACTGTCACTGTGATGAGGGGACATGCTCTACGTCTGGAGGAAAAAAGGTTTGCACACAAACATAGAAGAGGATTCTTTACGGTAAGAGCAGTGAGATTATGGAACTCTCTTCCTGAGGTGGTGTTGATGGTGAGTACAATAAAGGAATTCAAGAGGGGCCTGGATGTGTTTCTGGAGTATAATAATATTACAGGTTATAGCTATGAGAGATGGGTCGTTGATCCAGGGAGTTATTCTGATTACCTGATTGGAGTCGGGATGGCATTTTTTACTCCCCTTAAGTGGGGAAAATTGGCTTCTACCTCACAGTTTTTTATTTTTTGCCTTCCTATTACATATATCCAAGCAACATACCCTGCAACATGATACACCACTACTCAGATCTTTCCCCGAGCGCTGGCACCTCGTCGTGCATTTCGCCTCACACACTGCTTGGTCACCCTTTATGTCACAGGGTATGTTGCTTGGATATATGTAATTTTATCCTGAGTACAACTGTTTATGTTTAGGGTTGCCTCTGATCACGGTATAGCCACGTACTAGGGGCTGTACATTATAATTTTTGTTTTACAGTCTATGAGACTAGAGACACTGAGTATATGATACAGCGCACTAGGTTATGGTATACTTTACATGTATGGGAGGTATCATATTACATGGCTGAACCCTCTTTGCACTAGTCCCGATAGTAATTTTATAGGTTTGCTGTTGGAAAACATGTGATTAGTCATTATTGTGGGACTCAGGATATTTTGGGATTGGATATATGTATTACCCTGGACATATATTACCCTACGTGCATGCCACTTGCTATGTTCTCTGTATCTATATTCCAGCGTGTCTCTTTCTAATTGCTGAACCGTTACTTATAGTTTGTTGAATAATAAAGATGGTAATACAATGTTTTACATATATGTGTCCCTATGGTTTTTTGGTGTTATAATGTAATTGATCCATGGGTGTGATATATCATTATAAAAGAGAATATATATCACTTAATAATAAAAGAGGTTTTAGTAGGTTTTTGAGCATTCTTACATTAAACAGATATTGAGATTTTTTCTCATTTAATGCCAAATGGACTTTCTGGCCTGATTGCTTTCTTTTTCTATAACCTTCAGTGGGTCCAGTAATTCTGCCCCTCTTTGTTCTGCCTTAGTCTCAGCTGAAGCTCACTTGTGATGATTGATATGTCAAGATGTATACTGTGCATTACATTGTTCTTTCCTGGCATTTATAAGTCGTACATGAGTAGCACATTATTTTTATACTTTTTAAATCCCGAAGAATTTCTTTCTTTTTGCTCAGTAAAGCATTTCTTTCAGGAAGTGAAGAAGTGTCAAACAGAAGGACATTATTTTCTTGTAATCAAAATGTATAAAGTAAAAATAGACTTGTCTCCTTGGTGTGTTAGTTCTATTAAATCAAATAGCAGAAAATCCCTTAGGAGCAGGAACCTAGTATGCATGAAGTAGGGTGAGGTATTTTAATTAAATATAATGATTTTCTTACTCTTGGGAGAAGAAATAATTAACTGACTTAAGAAGAGTGTTTGACCTAAGAAGTCTTTAATCAGCTGATAGTTGGACATTATATAAAGGGAGAAGATTTATCTTTTGAAGTTCCTTTAGCAATGCATTGTAGTAAAGGTGATAATAATTAACTGTACACTGCAATCTAATGATTAATGAATAAATAGACTAACATAACCTATATAAGAAAGTCACAAAATATGACAAAGGCACTGGAAGCAATACAATAGCAATGAAACTATACAAATCATACAGATTCATTAGAAGTCTACTATTCATATACACACGAGGACACAATTGTTGGTATATTTGCGTTAAAAAAAGAAAAACCCACAAAGGTCACTGAAATAACTTAAAAAAGACAAAAGTAATAATAATAAAGACAAAAGTAATAATAACTAACAATTTACTGAAAATCAACTAATGAAAATCAGACATTGTGTTTTATTTGTGGTTCAAGAGAATAACTTCTAAAACAAATTGAACTAGCCTGGCCTTTTGAGGCAATCAGTGCAATCAAGCGATTTCAGTAAATCTCAATGACACTTCTGCACCTGGCCACAGGTATTTTAGCCTGCTCCTCGTGAGCAAACTGCTCCAGCTGTTTTGGGTTTGAAAGGTTCCATCTCCAGACTACATGCTTCAGTGCCCTCCACAGATGTTCAATAGGATTTAGATCAAGGATCATCAAAGGCAACTTCAAAATAGTTCAATGCTTTGCTCTGAGCAATTCTTGGATGTTTTTAGCTGTGTGTTTTGGGTAATTATCTTGTTGGAGGACCCATGACCTGAGACAGAGACCAATATTTCTGACACTGGGCAGCATATTTTGTTCCAGCATACCTTGATAGTCTTGAGATTTCATTGTATCCTGCATAGGTTCAAGAAACCCTGTGCCAGATGCAGCAAAGCAGCCCCAAAACATAACCAAGATTCTTCCATGTTTCACAGTAGGTACAATGTGGGAGATTTATCAAACCTTTCATCAACCTTTATTAAACTTTTTGTAAAAAAAAACTGCCATATGTCCATAACCTAATACAATGTTGTTTGTCACGCAGCTTTCCCAGAAACAGAACTAAATTAACAGAATATTAAGTTTCATTGATTTCAATTATTTTGAGGGTTGATGCTGCTTATATGTTGATATTTAAACCAATGATGCCATGCGATTATCATTTCCAGAGAAAATATTTCTATTAGCTTTTTACGATGCTGTTCATTGCATGTATCAATAGTGTTCTTTTTTATTGCTTATCACATAATGCTGTTGTTGATTTTACAGTTTTATTTAGAGAACGTAACACTGATTTCATTGTTTTAGAAAACAAGACCGATTACTCTGTTCCATTCTGAGATTTATAACAACAAATCATGGAAGATGTAGGGCTGGTGGCTAAACACTCTCAAGTAACAAGTCCTGTTGCAGCATGTTTTCCAGGACTGGAGCATTCCTAATCAGATGTTCCCTCACAGAACATTAGTATTCTCTGGTGCCTTCATTATATTGTTATCTGATTTTCACAAATTACATTTTGTGTTAAAGATAAAATGACAAAGAATACCAGCAGTACTTTTTTCCATCTGAAATTGTAAACGAGGCAGGAAAGGATAATTTTCTGAAATTACTGTATCTTATAATACAATATCAAATCTAATGTTATCCTACCAGTAAGAGTGTGGCAGCTGTCATTCTTTGCATTCTAGAGGTGGTTGAAGGAAAATGAAACTAGGTCATCTAGTTTGTTACATTAGGTTTGATTAATAGAAGATTGCTTTTAGAGCACTTGAACATCCTTTGGCAAGATGTGTGTGGGAACATCATAAAGAAATAATTAGAGATGAAGCTAACAAACTGAAATTCCGAAGAGTCCGAAGCCGTCATTTCTTTGCCAAAATGGCAGTACCAGCCCTACACACACATGTAGAACAGAAGGTGGGCCAGTCCTTGAGCCTGTTGGTGTCTGCCAAAGTGGACTGTGGCGCCAACGTGTGGAGCTATAACTATGGGCAGGGACAATACATGTCCTTTACGGCCCACTCGGTGAATGTGGTTCCTGCACAGCCACACCAGCAACTTGGCCAGATGACGCCGCTTCCGCCTCCGCGTTGTCACGCCGTTGGCCCTGCAACAATGTCCGCCTCTGCCTTCTCATGCTCCACCGTGTCCTGATCCTCCACTGCAGGGACAATTAACAGGGCCCCTAGCATACCACATGTGCAGGTCACCAAGGTGCAATAGTGTTCTGCACTTCGTTTCCCTGGGCAAATTGAGTCAGACAGGTGAGGAACTGCTCCGTGTACATCGGCAAGATATCAATCCTCGCTTTCTTCGCGACAACTCAAAATCGGAACTGTGGTGAACGACAATGGGAAGAACATTGTGTCGGTGCTGCGCCAATGAGGGCTGAGCCATCCGCCCTGCATAGCACTCGTGTTCAATCTGGTTGTCAAGCGGTTGCTGAAGTCTTCCACCCATCTACAAGACATCCTAAAAATGGGCAGGAAACCTTGCATGCATTTCAGCCACTCTGCAAAGCACATCCTCCTTGAGCTGCAGCGGCAGAACGGAATTCGCCAACATAGGCTGATATGCGACGTTTCCACCTGTTAGAACTCCACCCTCCATATGTTGGACTAACTATACAAACAGAGAAATGTCACAAACGATTTCTTGATGATCCAAGCGGACAGAAGTACTCCCCTGTGTAACTTCGATGTCAGCCAGTGGCAGCTCATGCGTGACACTTGCCATTAGCTCAGGCTCTTTGAGGAGGCCACATTATTTGTTAGTCGCCAGGACTTAGGGATTAACGATAACATTCGACTGCTTCATGTTCTGGAATAGATGGTGGTAAATCTAGCTGGTTAGGGGACTGGAGATCTGGCGCCTACATCTCAAGGCCACATAAGCCATTTGAGGGCTGAACTGGAGGAGGAGGCCTTTAGAGCAAAAGCAATGTGTAGCAAAATGGGTGGTTTCTCTACACAGGTGACAGGAGAGGAGGAGCAGCCAGAGGAACAACAGGACGATGAGGAGGAGGAGGAGGCAGAGGACCTAGACACACCATGGCAGTATGCATTGGAGATGGAAGCCCTCCGAGTCACTTGCACAAATGGCCTGATGCATGCTCACTTGCTTGTGTAGTGACAGCCGAATATTTACCATTCGGGCAGAGGGATAACTTCTGGCTCTCCACCTTGTTGGACCCTCGCTCCTGGTCCAAAATGGGGGCCTTTTTTACACCCGCTGAGAGGGAGGACAAACTAAACTAATATAGAGACATCCTATGTAGTCAGTTGGTCGCTGCCTATATGCGCCATCGTACATCCTCTCGCAGGTCTGTCTTGTGGAGCCTTCTTATCTCAAGTTCCATTGCCGTGGCTGCTGGGGAGGGGTGGCAGGAGCAGTACTAGCTCCATCGGCAGCAGCCTGAGTCTAGCATCGCTGATGAGAAGCTTCCTTCACCCTCATAGTGATCAAACTACTCACTAGCAGCTAGACATAGAGCAGGACCCGAACTAGCAGGTGGTGGCATACTTGGACAGCACCCCGCCATCCCACATTGAGGATCCTCTTGACTACTGGGCAGCCAAACTGGATTTGTGGCTGCAACTGAGTGTGCCCTGGAAAAGCTGTCCTGCCCGGCTAGTAGTGTGGCATCAGAGCAGGAGTTTAGTGTGGGGGGGCCATAGTTACCCCAAGAGGAACTCGCCTGTCCACCCAAAATGAGGAAAGACTGACTTTTGTCAAGATGAATCAGGCGTTGATCAGCCAGGATTTCCACCCACCAATGTCTGATGCATCAGAATAGATCATCCATGTTGCCACACCATTTTGACAAAAGAGATATGTTTCTTCTGGCTACCTTCTGGTTACCTGCCTCTGCTACTATTATGATGCTGCCACCCGCCTGATGCCACACATCTGATGCTAAGTGCTCCTTCTTACACCCACCATCATCAGCGGGTACTGTCATTGCCACCCACCTCCACACTATGTCTCCTTGCCACTCTGTGGTCTCCTGTTGCTGCTACCACCTCCACACTATTTCACCTTGCCAATCTTTGGCCTCCTGATGCTATTTCCACCTCCCTTCTCTGTCACCTTGCCATTCTGTGGCCTCCTAATGCTGCTGTCACCTCCACACTATGTCACCTTGCCTCTCTGTGGCCTCTTGATGCTGCTGCCACCTCCACACTGTCATTGTGCCACTCTTTAGCCTCCTCCTGATGCTGCTGATGCCACCTCCACACTCTGTCATTGTGCCACTCTGTGACCTCCTGATAATTCTGCTGTCACCTCCACACTGTCATTGTACCACTCTGTGGCCTCCTCATGCTGTTCCCACCCTCCCCACTTCATGACTGGGCCTCTATTTTGCCTTTCGGCCTGGCTGACATCATCAACTTATTTGACCCTTCTTCAGTTCTGTCAGAAGGAAAGAAAAATAAGACGCACAACGGATCCTGTCTGTGTAGCAGCTGTAGGGCCTGTATGGTCTCATCAGAATTGGCTTGTGATTTGGTAGACAAAAGCAGGAGTGGGTACAAAACACAGAAGACATGCAAATATTCCATTCACATGTCATCTCTGTTTTGTATCCACTCCTGTTTTTTTTGGCATTAGCAATACTGATGGATTACTTAGCAAATGCTGACCAAGTGATGGCGGATGCGCAAAAGACAGGATCAGGATCAAGTTTTTTTGTGGGTTATTCTTCTGACGGATCAGAGGAAGGGCAAAATAATAGGTGACGTCAACACATACTTACTGCCGACACCATCTCAACTCTGTTGGGGGGCTCTACTTGTTTAAGCACTTAATAGAACAGGTTCTGTAGACTTCTTCTTTGCACTAACATAGACCTGTAAGGCTGAGTTCATATTTGAGTTATTTGATCAGTTTTTGCCCCGTGACTGCCCAAATAAGTGAAGTGTGCAGTGATTCTAAGAGCAACGCCTGTCATGTGCATGTCATACTGACTCACAGTATTATTTCACTGCCAAAGCAGACTCCCTATAAGTGTTACTGCAAGGCACAGTGTTGCGGACATGTGCAATCCTGAGCAGGGCTGTGAAGCTACAGCAGTCTCCATTTTAGGCTAATCCCAGCAGCGTTTTGCTCAATACCATCCTGAACACACTGGAGACCAGCACACCACAATCAGAGGACTGCTTATCCAGCCTCCTGCTGTTCCTGCCTCAACCATTTTGTTAATAGAGGTGCTGCAGCATATAAGCTTATAAACGCTTGTCCCACTTGGACTTTCTGGCTGGTGTCGCAGGCAGGGTGAGTTTATCTGCCACTGCCCTAGATGGAACAAGCTGGCCACAACATATGAGGGACTAAATTGCCAAATACCCAAGAGCCTAACATAATGCATCCATTGACAAATAAAAGATTAAGTAAATTGCAACTTTGTTCTGCCACCTGCTGGCCTACATTGGTACAGGTACATATACCTGTAAAAGGCATAAGAGCCTCAGCAGGCTCTGGCCTTTCACAGACAATGACGGCTCCCCCGATTGCCTTAAGGGAGCAGTTTCAGGCCCGGAAGTGCACTGCTTCTGAGTTTTGTGCTCTCAGAAGCACGACATCTGAGTTGTTAAATTACTGCGATTGGCATTATCACTGATCGTAGAAATTATTCCTGAGTGTCTGCTATATGAAACAGCAGAACCCTGGTGGCTATGGCACTCCCCACACTTGCGAGTGGGCATCATTTTTAAAGCCCAGACATCTGCCATATATATATATATGGCAGAGGTCAGGAAGAGATTAACCTCAGAGCCTCCGCAGTTGTCAACCAGTGCTGTATAAATCACCAAACTAGGCCTCAAAAGCACATAGTGCTCTCTCATAAACACTGCAGCATGCCCAAACAACAGATTATGACTAGAGATTAGCGAATTTCTTGAAAATTTGATTCAGGTGATTCGGCGAATTTCCCAAAAAATTACTTATGCTTCGCCACGAGGCGCATTTTTTTGTAAGTGCAATGACAGGAAGCTGCGATAGTGCAGCCCCGTAATTGTACCCTCCAGATGCCACGTTCATACGTGATCGCGGCATCTGAGTGTACAAACATTAACATTAAAAAAACATTACATCAAACTTACTGTGTCCATTTGCTCATCTGCCGCCATTTGCCGCCATCTTGCTTGTAGATCTCGGCCGAAATCACTTGCGGCACGAGATTACGTCAACACGCGTGCAAATGGAGGTGGTAAGTTTGAATTTCAGGATTAATCGATTCGCTGACACAAAGCACGAGGAAATTCGGCTTCTAGGCAAATCGAATAATTCCTGAAATTCGGATCGAATTCCACTTCGCGGGATTCGATTCGCTCATATCTATTTATGACCACATAGGGGTATTTTTGCACTCTGTAAAATTTATGTAGCACAATTTGGGGTTATTTTTCTCCTATTACCACTTGTGAAAATGAAACTTTTGAAAATAACACTACATACAATTGAAATAGAATGACATTTTTTATTTCCTGTCCCAATCTTAAAAAATGCTATGATAACGCACGTGTGTGGTCGAGACAATCACTATAACCCTAGGTAAATTCTTTGAAGAATTTACTTTACAAAATGGCATAACCTTCTGGGGTTTACACTGTACTTGTACCTTGGGGGATCTTTAAATGTGACATGGTGTCCGAGTTTCAGTTTAATGAAATCTGCCCTCCCAAAAAAATAGAGAAAATGCATAACAAATGGTGGGGTGCTTTTGCTTTTGTTACCCTTTTAAAAATAAAAAAATATGGGGCTAAAACATTTTATTGAAAAAAATGTCCTTTTTAATTTTCACAGCCAAGTCTCTCTAAACTCTTTGAATCTGTGAAACGCTTGTGAGGGTCAAAGCGCTAATTACAACCCTTCATAAATTGATGGATGTAGTTACCAAAAATCAGCTCACTTTTTCGGGGTTTCACCTCTAGAGGTACCTCAGGGTCTCCTGAAATGCAACATGGCCCATGAAAAACATTCAAACAAAACCTGCCTTCCAAAAGACAAATGGTTCTCCTTCCCTTCTGAGCTCTGCTGTGTGCCTATACAGCAGTTTGTTACCACATATGCTTTGTGTTATACTTTGTAAAAAACAAAAACATTTGGGGCTAAAGCAACATTTTATTGGAAGAAATGACATTTTTTATTTTTATAGCCAAGTGTCTCTAAATTCTATGAATCCCCTGTGAGGTTAAAGCACTCACTACCATTCCCAAAAAATGTATGGAGGGGTGTAGTTTCCAAAATAGAGTCACTTTTGGGGCGGTTTCTCCAGTAGGCATACTTCCGGGTATCTTCAAATGCGACATAGTGCCAAAAAACATTCCAGCAAAATCTGTCCTTCAAAAACCTACTTAACCCTACTTACCTACTTAAGCCTGTTGTTTGTCTATGCAGCAGTTTATGAACACATGATATGTTTCTGTAAACTGCAGAATCAGGGTCCTAAATATTGAGGTTTGTTTTGCTGTTAACCTTTGCTGTTACAGTAAAAAAATGAAACTTCCTCTCCTTTTTGCTTTGATTCCTGTGGAACACCTATAGAAGGGATGCCCAACCTGCGGCCCTCCTGGAGGGCCGCAGGTTGGGCATCCCTGATCTGAACGAATCCGTCTGTGCAGATCGATAACGGATCTGCACCAAACGCAAGTGTGAAAGTAGCCTTAAATAATTTGAGGGGTATAGGCTCTAAAACGGGTTCATTTGTTGGTGGAACAAATTAAATGACATTTACAAAATAATGCCAACATAAAGTTAGCCAAAGGTGAATGTAAGTTGATGATATTTTTTTTATAAATAAAGGTAAATCTTATTGACTCAAATTTGCTACTAACATATAGTTCAATGCATCACGAGAAAACCATCTCAGAATTGGTTGGGTAAGTGAAATCATTCCAAAGTTATGACTAGTGTTGAACGAATCAAGGCATCCAAAGTGGAATTTGATCAGAAATATATAAAAAATGAGATTTGAATCCGAGTTTTCTTACGCTTTGTGACAACTAATCAGATTTTTCCTAAAATGGTGGCTACACGTGTTACAAAGTGAAAGTAAGAAGACCAGGAATGCAAGATAACCTATAATTCGATGCAGACAGCCAATCAGCATCTAGCCAGCCCTTGTGATGTCACAGTCCTAAAAAAATCTCATCCCATGAAGTGTCAGCCATTTCACTTTGAGCTGAGCATAGGAAGAGATGTGGCAACCGCTAGGGACAGTGTTCAAGAAGCCTTTAATTGTGGAATATTGAAAAAGGAGAGTGCAGGGACAGTGCATGGATGGTGTAGGGAGATTGTAGGGAAGGTTTTTACACACTGTAGGGTGATCATAGGGAGAGCATAGGGAGACTGCAGGGACAGTGCAGTCTCTGTAATCTGAAGGGATCCATAAGAGACAGCTCACTTTGCATCAATCCCTGTGTAGAGCAAAGAGCTATCTAATTAAACAGTGTACACCTTGTTTAAAAGATAAGCAATTCTATTAGGCCTTGATTCTCAAATTGAGGTGAATAAGCTGTCTAATACTACTGTTATTGGGGTGCCCACCTTGTTTAATAAAAACATTGGGAGACAGCTCCTGCAGGGGTGCACAATGTTTTTTATGCTTTGCTTTTGGTTTAGTTAGAAGTTAACTAGGACTGTTGATGGCCTACAAGCTGATGTGCTCACCCATATACTGTATGTGACCTGACTGTCATACTGACACACAGTAACTGTTTCAATACCAGGAAGGATTAGCTATGCATGTTGCTGCAATGCACAGTGACGTACATCAAGATACACTCTCCCTGCAGGCCCGGATATAGTTTATTTATTGTGCTTCATGACAAATTCATTCGGAACGAAGAATATTTTTGGGGAAAATTCGGCGAAGCATTCAAATTAAATTTTTAAAACATCGCTAAAAAACTTCTAGTTATTACCACAGAAATTGACACATGTCAGATTCGCAAAATTAAGCTTTGTCCTTAAAGTGAAAACCGTGTCCTTAAGGGGTTAAAATGTTTTAAAACTGTCTAATATGTATTTTTTCTTAGAACTATTTTAGAATAGCTTGGATAAGTAAAAGAATTCCAAACTTATTAAAACACAAAATGACATGTTAGATTTGCAAAAATAGGGTCAGTCAAAAAGGGGAAAAATGGATGTTTCTGAAAGGGGTTAAACTAGAGCATCCATTAGAGTTCCCTAACAAGCACATACTTAAATAGCTGATACAAAGTATGCGTACCCTAATAGAAAGATAAACTGCCTGAAAAAAGTACGGTAAAATAGGTTTATTCAAATAAATCATTAAAAATAGTGGCTCCCCACCAATTTACTAATCAGGCTCAGCAGAGGGATCTTGGGGTGCAGGTATGCCATACCGAATATACTGCGTATCCCAGACTCTCTCTGTCAACTAGTCCAAACGTATTGTGCTATATTGTGTAAAGCACAAACAAACGCCCCTTTGTTGCTTCACCAGTACCTTTGATTCAGTCTTATTTTAAATAGACTGAAAAATCATTGTGGTGACCAGCAAGATGGAAAGAGGGGCGCAAATAACACCTATAACGTCTTGTGATTATGTTCATCCTCCTTTTACACACCAGCAGATGATTTATTTCACATCCGCCTTCGCTGTCACACTGCTCAATGTATAGCTGCTACCTAAATGCTACATGCTAAATGACAACCTTAATCCTGGCTCGATGCATTTCTATAGCTGATAGTAATTCAGCTATTCATCAGGCACCTGCCACATGACATTCAAGCACAAACAAAACAAACAGGCTGCATGCCACTGGTAGCGTGCATGCAGCAGGTAGTCTCCCACTCTGTAATGGCCGTAGTGCGGCCGCCTCCAGCCACTTGTTAAATGGGGTAAGCCACACCCCATCCCTGGTAAGGCTTCACTGGCGGGAGTCGGGAACTATCAACAAAAAGGAATGAGAGACCAGGGTCCCTCCCCCCTGCCACTCATAACAGCCTAGGAGCTTAACAGCCTAGGAGGTAATACAATGTTGCACATTGAAATGTTACTTAGTAGATGTTAAAATACATTCAGGGTTGACATCTGATTAAACATAATTGAGCTTTGAACAAGTTGGAATTGGAGAGTTAAATTAACATACCATAATGACAGAGCCACCGTTAGGTATACATTCTGAGCATATGTAACTAATTAGTATTAGCATAATTAACCATAACATAGATTAGTTCAACAGGGCTAGTAGGTGACCTAAATATAATCCTGCCCCTGAGATGAAGGCTAGCGGTACATTAGAACTAACAAAGTGTCCCATAACAAATGGACACTATCTCTGTACCAAATTTGGCCTGTGAAGAGCTTTGCTAGGTGAAAGTAAAACATTCCCCTTTTACTGCTAGGCCTGGGAATCTATAATGGTGTTTTAAAGATGTACAAACTTATACCCTTATTTACATATTTATTTTAAAATTTGAAAAAACAGCCAAGGTGAAATTTACACAAGTGCTATAGTATAGCGATACAATATATAGCACCCACCCTCAAGTATCATTATTAAACGGAGGTGTCAAAAGAGAGATCTAAGTTCCAAATCATAAAACCAAAAGCCTCCTCTAAATAGGCAGAGCAATGTTGATCACATAATTATAGGAACCCTGGTCCAATGTTAATTGAGGGGACAGTAGGCACTGGACCAAACTTTTCTCCATGGTATTCATGGGGCAAAGAATGTCCAATATGTTATTCCTTAATGTATCAATCTTTAAAGCAAGTATATGATATATAATCATTTAGTCCCAGTGATTTTACCGTGTTGATTGTGAAAGTCCATTCAGCTTCCACACATTAATGTCTCCACCTCTAGGTGGTGCTCTAATGTGTTCTATGGCCTGGAAGCTGACACAGTTAGTTGTGTTTGGGTGGTGTTTAAGGACATGCTGAGCGATTGGTGTATCATCTTGCTTGCTGATATTCAGTAGAGGCTCTCAAATCCGTCACTTGAATTCACTCTTTGGTTTTACCAGCGTCTTGATTCTTGCATGTGCTTGTGGCCACATACACAACCCCCACCATCTTGCAATTTATAAATGACCTGATCTTGTACTTGCATCCTGTAGTCGTTTGACCTCTAAGTTATGGCGGGGTTCTTAACAGGGGACATAAACTCTGATGGGTGGCTGGGCAATATCCTGTATTTGATTTACAGCATTGTTTACGTCTTAAAGGAAATGTGTCATCAGAAAATGACCTATTGTTTAAATCAACTTTTTATGTTTAACATATTTTTGGTGATGTTAATTTCAATTTTCCACATCACCGTCTTTAGTTAACAAAAAACATAAAATCCTGCAATTTTTGCACTGGCCACTAAGCCTAATAACAGGTGCCACTTCTTGGTTCATACAGATCACTTTACTGCAGTTGTATATTATTCTAATCCTGCTTGCAATGATAAGGGGTTAATCCCTCTGTATATAGTTAAGGCAGGATCCACCATTCCCAATAGGTGATTGTCCAATCTGATCTATTCTTTCCTTGTACAATGACCTCTGCACAGGTCACAGAGCATGTCTAGAAGACTCCCATAGAAGTAAATGAGGTCCCCTCCTGTTCATTGTGTCTATAAGCCATGGGGCTGCTGTAAAGCAATTTTCTTAATGCTTTCTAAATTATGTTAAGAACGGCTCAGGCAAGATGGCTAGATGGCTGTCCCCATAATAATGTTCGGGAAATAGAATAAAAAATCTGCAATCAGAAAATAAAAAGAGATTAGAAAAAATGTTCCCTATCTGGTTTTAACTAGCAGAAAAAAGATTTTGGTGACATATTTCCTTTAAGTAACGTGGCAGGTTCTTGCTAGAACAGCTGGTTGTCCCTCTGCCCCTTTCAAGGTGACATTTAACATTCTGTTGGAGTGATCAAGTAAAAATAATGTAGTTTCATATCTACAGATTCAGTGCAGTTCTGCGTTTGGGCTGGAACATTTGTGGGAATCCATTAACACTGACTCACATTTAGAATTCTGATTTATTTCAGTTCTTTTCTTTACTCTGAATACAAATGAAAAATTAAACCAGAGGTCTAGAAATATAATTATCTAAAATGAAATGGAACATGCTAAAGATGGCTAGGAATGTGCAATAGAGAAAATATATTGTTTGCTCATAAAACCTTTGCTGCTGTTTCCGTTAAACATCCCAACCCCAAACTGTATGACAATATAAACCATGATTCATGGTGTTCTTACTAGTATCTGAAGTTGGAAAGGTTTTTTTTTCTGGAAAGAACAAATTATTACATTTTGTATTATTTTACATTATTACAACATGTAAGTTACAGCATATAGATTTGCATTATAATTCATATATATACATAATAAATGTACCTAGCTTCACTCTAGCAAAAAACAGTTCTCTATTTTCTGTATTGGTCAGAATCCCAGGGGCACAGTTCTTGACAATCGTTGAAGAGATGACTTTGCCTTTGGCCTCTGTCTGGTGCCAGTTATTGGGATTTGATGTTATCCTGGTTATGCAGGATTCAACCCGCATTGCTTGACTATTTTATTTTGACTCCTCGTATCTTGTCTAGATATGTAAAGTACAGGTGCCTCCAGGCCCCACTTCATTTGACTTTATTAGTTTTTGTCTTTTGTGTTTGGCACCTATACTTCTCTTTTCTGACTCTAGCCTAGCTCCTAGTTGTTGTGAGGTATCCTTGATACTGTACTGCAATTAACTGTTTAATTCTAACCGGTAGACAGCTATGAGACTTATTTTGCTACTAGCAAACACCTGCTCTACATGCTGTTCCTCCTCGGTTCCACCAAATTTACTTTCAGAATTAGTTCATAGATAATCAACACTTATTTAAGCTCTGCAGCCAGCAGAGTGCCATAACCTAAAGTCGTCACAGATAAAATGTAATTCAAATTAACTCTGTTTTTTTGGGTATAATGTAGCCAAGCTGCTAATATGTTTTGTAGCAGCACCAATAACTATATGGCACATGGGATATAAGGCTCTTCAGCTTAATTAATCCTAATAAAGTACTGATATTAAATTATAGCATCTGCTCCCTGTATTTAGCATTGCTTCCCATAAGACCCTTTTCTACAGTGTACCACCAAGAGCTTTCTTTTTCTCCTTTTTTCACCAAGAGCTTTCTGCATTTTCATTTTCGCTTGGAGGAAATGCTCTTTCTTCTGTACTTATGCAAGGCCACACTGCTATGAGGAGGTAGCGGGGGTAATCTTTTCAGGAGGGAGAACTGGTGTAGTGACTGATGCACACTTGCAGGAGATTGGTCAACACCAGAAGATGGGGATTCTTTCTTACAACACAGACATGGGAGCTCACAGCAGGTTCATTATTGGATCACATGACACAACACACCAAATACATAAAATATACAAAAAAAAAGGAAAATATAAACACTACATATATAGATCTAGCCAAGTAGAAAATAAAATTTAGTTATTAGAAATTAACTACTAAGAATTGTATTTTAAATTCACAATTTTTTTTTTTTTATTTGGTTCCATGCAAAAGTACCAATTTCCAATAGGAATTCAAATCAGGGAATGAATAGCAGTAAACTTTTTAGTCCCTACATATAACTTGTATATTCCTGCTTGTTCTACTATTGCAAACCTACAGACTCAAAAGGATAGTCTCTAGAACTGCAATAAAATGTAGATAAAACAAAGCTTCCTTCTGTCTATCTTCATGAGACAAGGTGAGCACCTGACCTAAGGCGATGCCCTTCCCTGCAGGGGCTGGGAAAATTAGTAAATAGATGCCACTCTGTGTATGTTTTAATCCATATACTTTCCACAAAATCACTGACATTTGTGTACAACGGTGGTTATACATAAATTGTAACACAATCATCTTAAGATTTTTGGGAAATCACTGCAAAACAGCATGTAGAAATCCTGGTCACAAAATCAATATCCTCCACTGACCTATCAGTGGAAGAGGACATTGATTGAAGTGCATGTACTATTTATGCAGTGTGTGTGCTGTACGGTATTTGTAGTATCTGTGTATTGTGTGTAGAATAGGTTTACATTTTTTGTCTGGGTCTGGAGTTTAAATTTAGTTTGGGATTGGTCAGTGGTTTAATAAATGTATGGATCTGATCCAGGGTCTGAATTATTTTTAAGGTCTGGAATAAATTTAGAGGTTTTTTCTTAGATCGATATAGTATAAAGGCCTGGTCTGTGGTCTGAATTCATTTAAGGTTCTACAGTAGTCTGTTGTCTGAATTTATATTTGAGTTGGTCCAGGAGAAGTCATCATAGCATGTGGACCTGATGGAGAAGAAAAGGAACAGTATTTAAGAGAATATGTCACCTGTGAGCAATTGGATATAAATGTTTAGTCTGCCTCTTGAATGGCCCATAAATATTGCCCAGTTTGTTTGCTGTAAGAAAGCAAACTGACCTTAGCTAACCTGCACATAGATCTATACTCACACTGTGGACTCATTTGGGTGAATTGATTCTCAAACTGTAAGTCAAGCTTTATTAGCTAACATATTTTCGTGACATCATGTGTTTGTTGTTAAATAGAAGCAAACCCCCACAGCCATTTACCGTAGCCGAATGGAAAGTTATCCTAGAAGGCAGGAAGCTGTAATATCAACAAATACTGCAACTCCATGTCAAGCGATATGATTTTGGCTTGCATGGAAGGAAAGGATGTTCAGTTATCTGCATTCATTTGACTATTTACTTACAAGTCAAATGTATTTCTGAGCATTACAGAGAAGATATTTCCCATGCATTAGAGGGATGATATGACATAATAGTATAACGTACTGAGAAGGGAAGTATAATACTGTCCTTCTAAAAAAGGGAGCAGACTTGACCATGACCAAGGGGATATTTTCATGCAGGCAATAAATAGTGTTTGTACTTCAAATTACTTATCACTGCATAGAAACAATTTGATGAAATAGGTTATTCACAGAAATAATGTGCTACATATACACAAAGGAACAGAAATATAGAGTTTTAGTGATCATTCTATAACTGATATTTTCAGTATGACAAATTGTATAAACTGTGTGGACAGAGGTTTTACCAGTGCCTGAATAAAGTAGCTCAAGGGGATCTGTTCATCAGTACAACAGTAAGGCCTTGAACGCCTTCTGCCTACTCAAATGTCTGTTTTATTAATGTGATTTTCTGCTTGTACAAGTGCTTTATTATTAAGCCCATGTGCACAATAAACATCACAAATCTCTGCACAGTAAATACTTTATTGAATTCATAGCTTACCCAAAACAACCATGAAGCATGAGTTTTTATTTTCTTATACATTTGTCATACCTTCAGTTTATAGTTGTTGTTACACTGTAACGGATAACTCTTCAGGAGTAAATGCACATGTATTGAAACACGATCATTGATTTCAGATGTGTAACACAGTAAAGCATTTATCTTTAGAGTGCTAGGAAATCAACTTGTCTTAAAGGGATTCTGTCACCTCTGATAACACAAATTTAGCTTTTAAACCAGTCATGCTCCACAGATTACCTTGAATCAGCTTTGCCTTTCTGTAATGAAATCTGTCCAGTAGTTTTGCAGAAAAAAGACTTTTATAAATATGCTAATTAATCGTGAAGGTGCCCAGAGGGGCGTTATCTTCTACTTTGGGTGCCCAGTAACACCCCCCTGCAGTGCCCAAAACCGGCTCCTCACTCAATAAAAAACTCCTTCCTCCAGAATCCCTAACCGCCCACAGCGCCTCATCCCTCTCCTCCCCCTCCCTGACGGCCGAGCGAAGTCTCGCGCAGACGCAGTACCCACTGAGGGCTGCGCCAGTGCGATGAGTAGGAGACTCAGGGCAGGAGCTTCATCGTCGTCACTGGGCATGCGCCTAGCCCAGTGACGTCCGATGCTCGCTCTTCCCTCAGATTCCCTCAGATACGGATTTCATTACAGAAAAGCAAAGCTGATTCAAGGTAATCTGTGGAGCATGACTGGTTTAAAAGCTAAATTTGTGTTATCAGAGGTGACAGAATCCCTTTAAGGGAGGGTTGTGGAACATATGAAACAGGATAGTCCATGCTCAAATTAAGTTTACTAATGTGAAGATGTCTACTTTAAAGTAAAAAATTGTAAGTCATCTTGAAGAACATTTGTCTGTTCAAGGTCATTTATACTATAGAGAGAAAAACTTTCCCATAAGATAACATTTGTAATTGAATGTCAACCACTTTGCCTACAGTATCTGTGTGGTCAATGTTACTATCTGTTTCTCAATGCTGTCCTGAACTCTCCATAGCATGATGTGCGTGTGCTTGTGATTTCTTAAAAACATGGCACAGGAGAGCTTTTGGACCATTTTTTATTACTTAAACCTGCCCAGAACTACTATACATTGCCCCAGCAATTTTTATCCAGATTGTTTTAAAACTTTAGCTTTTAATTGTTGCCTGCCCAGAACTCTACCTTTATCAAATTGCTTTGACTTTGTCAGTCCTAACCACAAAACTGTACGACCATACGTATTTCAGTTCTGGTACCAGACCTCAGAAATACTCTCGGAAGCCATCAGCATCTGCTATTAAAGGGCTTCTGTCACCCCCCAAAAGTCATTTTTCATTTTTGGGCTTATTAAAATCCTTATTGTGCTGATGAAGCGAGTGTCCTTCTCTCAGAACACCTGCGCCGAATAAAAACACGTAAGGTGCAGGCGCGGGATTTGAAATGCAGACAGGGCCAGCCGGAGGAGGAGAGTGCTCACTGGCCCTGTCAATCAACCAGAGGAGGGGGCATTTTTATAAAAAGAGGATGCGGCGGCTACCAGCAAGTAACCACCCTACTTGCTGGTAGCGAAGTAATTAACATATTATTAAAGTGCGATTTTTAAAGAAACTAAGCCACAGAAAAAGGTAAGAGCACTATATTGAATAATCGCACAATAAGGATTTTAATAAGCCCAAAAATGAAAAAAATGACTTTTGGGGGTGACAGAAGCCCTTTAAGACGACTCTTTGACCTTAGAATTCCAGCAGAGATTATAAGGTGGAACACTGCAAACAAAAACAAGACCTTTATTAACCCCTTAGTGACCACCCATACGTGTTTTTACGGCGGTCACTAAGGGGCCTTAGGCTGGGCTGCCGCGTTTTTACGGCGGCCCAGTCTAAGCGCTGCACGGGTCCCCCGTGCAGCGGGGAGCGCGGGCCCGGCTCTCACATGAGAGCCGCGACCCTGCTCTAACAGCCCGGGCCGGCAGGAGTGCCGATCCGGGCTGTTTAACCCCTTACATGCCGGGCGCAAAAAAAAAAACTATAAGTATTTGGTATCCCTGTAATCGTACTGACCCAGGGAATGAAAATATTATGTTACTTTTACCGAATAAAGAACACCGTAAAATTTATAATGTACAAACGCAGTGGCAGTAGTACTATTTTTCCCCTTCTCCCTCCCAGAAAGAGTTAATAAAAGTTAATAAGATAGTTATGTGTACCCCAAAATGGCGCTATTAAAAACTACAACTTGTCCCGCAAAAAACAAGCCCTCATACTGCTATATAGACGGAAAAATAAAAAAGTTATAGCTCAGGGAACGAGACCATGAAAAAAGGACGAAAAACGCTTGGTCATAAAGGCCCAAACAGGCTTGGTCACTAAGGGGTTAAAAGCATAACCTTTAATAATTATATTTTAAGATGCCAAAATACACCTACTAATAAAATTGCCTGGAAATCTCTAATAGTTTATGGTTATTGGAGGTGTCCTTTTCAGGGAGGTACCTCTGCAGCTAGGTAGGTACAGTGAAATGAAACCTATTTTAGAGTGAGAGATACCATACATACATGCTGTGTCCTATTTTAATCACTTCCCTATAATTGTGAATTTTATGGCTGGGAACTAAAACATCTTCCAAACATGATTAACATGGGATTGCTACATCACTGACAGAAATCTCAATTCCGGTGGATGCATAAGTAACCAATTTGATATATTTATAAAGCAGTATAAGCCTATACAAATATATAAATGGAATTGCCAACTATACTCAATCACAATATAATGCGTGACTATACGCTACACCACCAAATAACCATAAAGGGACACGCATATAAAATTACAAAGCTTTATTAATTGATAAAAAACCAACAACAAATATATATGTAATACCAATATCAGAAAATATGGCGGCAGTACAGATAGTAGCCAAGATATGTGGCTCCCCCCCATGCACAAGATAACCAGGTATATATCTCCCACATAAGGTAAACCCCTATCTAAGTGCTGATTACATAACACCCTCCATATTAAAATGTAGAAGCAGCCCAATGCCTAAACATGCTAGCCAGTTAAGCAAATATGCATATACAATACAGCTACAAGGCACATTAGTCTACAAATAGTATACCTGAGGGACACTTAAGGAGGAAGATCTAAGATCTAAAACTTATATGGGGTCGGACATAGAGGTCTAAAGGAAATTTGGTCTGAGATGGGGGTTTCTCATTTAGGGTTTTATATGGGGGTCTGATCTGAAAGGAAAGGGGTATTTTTTTGTACTGGCGCACAATATAAAGGGGTGTTTTTGTACTGACACACTATCTGTGTGGTATCAGTATTTTCAGGGGGACTGTTTTTTCATAAAAGTATTGGATGGCACAGCGGACACAGTATTGGGGGTAGGAGGATGGGGTGTTGATAAGGATGATGGAACAGTAGGAAAGTAAGATGTCTGTTTGTTAAACTCTGCAGAGATGAGGCACGGCTGAAAAGTCACCATGGCCGTCTGGTCTGACAGGAGTATTGATGAGCGAACCCGAACTGTATAGTTCGGGTTTGTACCGAATTTGGGGGTGTTCGGAACACGGACCCAGACCCGAACATTTTCAAAAAAGTTTGGGTTCGGATCCGTTGTTCGGCGATTTCTTACCGCTTTCTAAAGGGCTGCACAGCAGCCAATCAGCTAGCGTTTTACTTCTTGCCCTAAGAAGCCATCACAGGCATGCCTACTATTGGCATGGCTGTGATTGGCCAAGTGCAGCATGTGGCTCAGCCTCATTTTAAGCTGGAGTCACGTAGCGCCACACGTCACTCTGCTCTGATTAGTGTAGGGATATGACGCAGCTGCTGTGAGGGCGAGATTAGGCAGGGAAAACTCAGCAAAAACACCTAATGAAGTGATGGATCTACAGGTGTGAAACATTCAACTTCTGCTAGTGAATTGCTCACTGGTTTGTAGGCTGCACAGAGCTTTTTTCTGTCACTTTTTTCTGGGGTGATCGGCGGCCATTTTGTGTCTTGTGGTGCACCAGAACAAGCTGCCACCAAGGGTTTTTTTTTTTTTTTTTGCTATATCCTACATCAGGGGCTTGTCTGTGCTTGTTGTCACCCCTAGAAACTCAGGATAGAAATTTCTATATTTTATTGAGGAGTTAAATTCAATTGCGAAAATAGCAATCCCCTAAATCTGGTGTTCCAGCTGTGGCTAGCCAAGTGTAATACTGTCTGCTGTCTGGCAAAAGATTTTTTTTCTGTGGTGAAATTCAATTGCCAAAATAGCAATACCATAAATCTGGTGTCCCAGCAGTGGCTGGCCAAGTTTAATAGTGTCTGGCAAACGATAGATTTTGTTCTGGGGTGAAATTTAATTGCCAAAATAACAATACTGTAAATCAGTGGTTTCAGCTGTGGCTGGCCAAGTTTAATAGTGTCCGGCAGTGGATATATTTTTTTATGGGGTGAAATTCAATTGCCAAAATAGCAATACCATAAATCAGTCATTATAGCTGTGGCTGGCCAATTTTAATAATGTTCAGCAAAGGATATATTTTGTTCTAGGGTAAAATTCAGTTGCCAAAATAGCAATACCGTAAATCAGTGGTTTCAGCTGTGGCTGGACAAGTTTAATAGTGTCCGGCAGAGAATATTTTTTTTTTCTAGGGTGAAATTCAATTGCCAAAATTGCAATACCATAAATCAGTCGTTATTGCTCTGGCTGGCCAAGTTTAATAGTGTCCGGCAAAGGATATATTTTGTTCAGGGGTGAAATTCAATTGCCAAAATAGCAATACCATAAATCAGTGTTTTCAGCTGTGACTGGCCAAGTTTAATAGTGTCCGGCAAAGCATATATTTTTTTCTTGGGTGAAATTCAGTTTCAAAAATAGAAGTAATGTAAATCTTGTGTTCCAGCTGTGACTGGACAAGTTTCATAGTGTCTGTCATAGGATATATTATTTCCTGCGGTGAAATTCAGTTGCAAAAATAGAAATACCATAAATCTGGTGTTCCAGCTGTGACTGGACAAGTTTCATAGTGTCCGTCATAGGATATATTATTTTCTGCGGTGAAATTCAGTTGCAAAAATAGAAATACCGTAAATCTGGTGTTTCCTGCTTTGACTGGACAAGTTTAATAGTGTCCGGCAAAGGATATTTTTTTTTCTGGGGTGAAATTCAATTGCCAAAATAGCAATACCATAAATCAGTGGTTTCAGCTGTGGCTGGACAAGTTTAATAGTGTCCAGCAAAGGATATATTTTTTCTGGGGTGAAATTCAGTTGCAAACATAGAAATAACGTAAATCTGGTGTTCCAGCTGTGACTGGACAAGTTTCATAGTGTTTGCCATAGGATATATTATTTTCTGCGGTGAAATTCAGTTGCAAAAATAGAAATACAGTAAATCTGGTGTTCCAGCTGTGACTGGACCAGTTTAATAGTGTCCGGTAAAGGATTTCTTATTTTCTGGGGTGAAATTCAGTTGCCAAAATAGCATTACCGTAAATCTGGTGTCCCAGCAGTGGCTGGCCAAGTTTAATAGTGTCCGGTAAAGGATTTCTTATTTTCTGGGGTGAAATTCAGTTGCCAAAATAGCAATACCGTAAATCTGGTGTCCCTGCAGTGGCTGGCCAAGTTTAATAGTGTCCGGCAAAGGATTTATTATTTTCTGGGGTGAAATTCATTTGCCAAAATAGAAATACCGTAAATATGTGTTTTCAGCTGTGAGTGGCCAAGTTTAATAGTGTCCGGCAAAGGATATATTTTGTTCTGGGGTGAAATTCAATTGCCAAAATAGCAATACCATAAATCAGTGTTTTCAGCTGTGACTGGCCAAGTTTAATAGTGTCCGGCAAAGCATATATTTTTTTCTTGGGTGAAATTCAGTTTCAAAAATAGAAGTAATGTAAATCTGGTGTTCCAGCTGTGATTGGACAAGTTTCATAGTGTCTGTCATAGGATATATTATTTTCTGCGGTGAAATTCAGTTGCAAAAATAGAAATACCTTAAATCTGGTGTTCCAGCTGTTGCAAGCCAAGTGTAAATCTGTCCGTTAAAGGGTATATTACACTCAGCGTGCATCTCCAAGTGTATTTCTTTCTGTTAAAGGGTATATTACAGTAAGTGTTAAAATACAGCATAATCCTCTACATTTGCACACACTGTTTTGCATCTCTAAGTGTATTTCTTTCCTTTAAAGGGTATATTACACAAAGTGCTAAAATACAGTACAAGTGCTGAAAGCATAATTCTATATATTTTTTCCCATGCTACTGTGCATCTCAAAGTGTAAATCTGTCCGTAAAAGGATACCTTTCATCCAGGGCCTAAATACTTGGCCTACAATTGATATTCCCCTAAGTCTGCTGTTACTGCTGTGCCTGGATTAGTGTAATATAGTACATAAATAGATAGCCAGATAGTAACGGTACGGTAACGGTAACAATAAGGAAAACATCTAGTAAGGGACGCGGACGCGGTTGTGGTGATGTTAGTGGACCCTCTGGTGCTGGGAGAGGAAGTGGCCATTTTGCCACAGCCACACGTCCTAGTGAACCAACTACCTCAGGTTCCAGTACCCGCCAGAATTTACAGCGATATTTGGTGGGGACCAATGCCGTTCTAAGGATGGTAAGGCCTGAGCAGTTACAGCCGCTAGTCAGTTGGGTGGCCGACAGTGGATCCAGCACTTTCACAACATTATCTCACACCCAGTCTTCTGCACAGGTGGCGTCTGAAAACCAAGCTCATCAATCTGTCACATCATCCCCATGCATATCAGGGAAACCTAGGGTTACCCTAACTTCAAACTTAGGGTTACCCTAAGTTCACACCTGAGCGTTTTACAGCGCGTTCAAACGCGCTGTAAAACGCTCAACACATGAAAACCAATGCTTTCCTATGGCCCTGGTTCTCACTTGAGCGTTTTACAGCGCGTTGAAAGCGCTGTAAAACGCCCGACGCATAAACAAGTACTTGAGCTTTTTTGGGGGCGTTTGTCGCGCGTTTTGTGATTGACACCACAGTAGTCAATCACAAGAACGCGCGTACGGACGCGTGTTTCCTATTTGCAAAAACACGCTGAAATACGCGCGACAAAAACGCGCGTAAAGAGCGCGTTTCAAGAACGCTCAGGTCTGAACCCAGGGTTAGGGCGATGATGGAAGAGGAGGTGGCCCAGGAGGAGGAGAAGGAGGAAGAGGGGTCATATTTAGCACTTTCGGGCCAGTCTCTTAGAAGTGGCTCAGAGGGAGTTTTTTTGCAAAAGCATAGGCCAGGTACAAATGTGGCCAGCCAGGGTCCACTACTGGATGACGAGTAGGACAAGGATGAGGAGGTGGAGGAGGATGAGGATGAAGCATGTTCAAAGCAGGGTGGCACCCAACGCAGCTCGGACCCATCACTAGTGCGTGGCTGGGGGGAAACGGAGGATGATGACGATACGCCTCCCACAGAGGACAGCTTGTCCTTGCCTCTGGGCAGCCTGGCACACATGAGCGACTACATGCTGCAGTGCCTGCGCAACGACAGCAGAGTTGCCCACATTTTAATGTGTGCGGACTACTGGGTTGCCACCCTGCTGGATCCCCGGTACAAAGACAATGTGCCCACCTTAATTCCTGCACTGGAGCGTGATAGGAAGATGCGCGAGTACAAGTGCACGTTGGTAGACGCGCGACTGAGAGCATTCCCAAATGTCACAGGGGAACAAGTGGAAGCCCAAGGTGAAGGCAAAGGAGGAGCAAGAGGTCGCCAACGCAGCTGTGTCACGGCCAGCTCCTCTGAAGGCAGGGTTAGCATGACAGAGATGTGGAAAAGTTTTGTCACCATGACTCAGCTAACTGCACCACCACCTGATACGGAACGTGCTAGCAGGAGGCAGCATTTCACTAACATGGTTGAACAGTATGTGTGCACACCCCTCAACGTACTGACTAATGGTTCGGCCCCATTCAACTTCTGGGTCTCCAAATTGTCCACGTGGCCAGAGCTATCCTTTTATGGCTTGGAGGTGCTGGCATGCCCGGAGGCCAGCATTTTGTCTGAACGTGTATTCAGCATGGCAGGTGGCGTCATTACTGACAAACGCAGCCGCCTGTCTACAGCCAATGTGGAAAATCTGACATTCATAAAAATGAACCAGGCATGGATCCCACAGGACCTGTTCATCTCTTGTGCAGAATAGACATTTTTAACTACCTCCCCTTAACCTTATATTCTTGTACTCCAGGGCACTTCTTTATTGAATCCTCTTTTTTTAATTTTACCATTATTTTGCGGGGTAAGCCAAAGTTGAATGAACCTCTCCTCCATCTGGTGCCAGGGGCCTGAGTCTGTGAATGAGGCCTGTGGCACTGCAGGCAGACTTGAATCCTTTTTGGCTGTGATGAGAACCTCAACTCCCATAGCATTCCCACCTGATGACATCCCAACCTCCTATTCCACCTCCTCCTCCTCCAAGTTGCCAATTGATATTGTTTAATTTTTTTTTTCATTTTATCTTATTTTAAGTCATTTCCCTATCCACATTTGTTTGCAGGGGATTTACCTACATTTTGCTGCCTTTTGCAGCCCTCTAGCCCTCTAGCCCTTTCCTGTGCTATTTTACAGCCTTTTTAGTGCCCAAAAGTTCGGGTCCCCATTGACTTCAATGGGGTTCGTGTTTGGGGTGAAGTTCGGGTCGAGTTCGGATCCCGAACCCGAAGAGTTTCGGGAAGTTCGGCCGAACTTCTCGAAACCGAACATCCAGGTGTTCGCTCAACTCTAGACAGTAGAAGAAGAGGAAAGAGAATGTCTACATTAGAGAAGAGAAGTCACTGGATGTAAGAGGTGGCGCTGTATGACTCTGTATGTTCTGTAGCATTTTACCTGCTCATTACTGCAAATGCTACGGCGTGCAGGTCAACAGATCATATGAGTGCTGCCCTCTCATCAAACAGCTGATAAGCAGGGGTGCTGGGGGACCCCTGCTAATCTGATATTGATGACCTATCCTGAGGTCATCAGTAGTAAATAGAGGACAACTACTTTAATAGTAGTACTGGAGGGAAGGGGTTAGGTTGAGAATTTGGCATGGGGGGGGGGATAAATTTTTGCCTTGGGCAGCAGAAAAGCTAGGTGCACCAGCGCTGAGTGAAGGTAGAGGGGACCCAAGCTGTATTCTTGCAACAGGGCCCATGAGCCTTTAGCTACACCCCTGATCAGAAGGCATGGTTCTACTCGCAGTGTTAAAGCACCAGAATGACAAGATGCATATTTCAGATGTAATAGGCATTTGCAACAAATGTATGATTATGAAGTGTTTATTTTAGTGTAGTAACATGTTGAAAGTGTACTTCAGTCCCCTGGTGGTGTAAAAACTGACATCCTTTGTAATAAATAAGATCAGACTTCAATTGTCACCAAAAATGTCTTAAAAAGAAGCAGACAATTAAAAAAAAGTACAAAAAGCCGCATCTACATATGTTACCATAGACCTTTGTGCCAGATTTATCATAGTGACTGATGCTGGATCAAAGATCTGGTCCACTTATACACTCATTATTCTAACTTTTTACCTTCTATTGTCTCCTAGTTTTACTGCAGAAATGCACCAACATTTTTTTAGCTAAAAGCAGGATTTAGTGGCAGTTTTGTAATTTTGTGGCGCTTTTAGAGGAGAGTTTACAAGCATTTTAGAAGTGTTTTTGAATCATCCCTCATGACAGCACCAAAGGAAGTTGTTGTCCTTGACCTTCTTTGGACAGAGAGAAGTTAAAAAGACCACTTCCACCTACAGTTTTTTTTTTCTGTTACTACAGAGGACAGACGCAGAGAGGTTACCTGCTCTATAGATGAAGATTTTCTACAAGAGACCTTCAGGGCCTAAGGCTGGGAGTAGAAATGGGGGGTATCTGGCCTCTCCTTCCAGTTCTTGAGTAGCCACACGTACCGCCTCTGAGCCTTTAGGTGGGTTCTCTGTCAGCCTGGGGTTGATTAGTAGAGATGGCCCGAACTATCCGCCGTGAACAGTTCCCGGCGAACATAGCTTGTTCACGTTCGCCGCGGCGGGCGAACATATGCGATGTTCGGTCCGCCCTCTATACATCATCATTGAGCAAACTTTGACCCTGTACCTCACAGTCAGCAGACACATTCCAGCCAATCAGCAGCATACCCTTCCTCCCAGATCCTCCCATATCCTGAACAGCATCCATTTTAGATTCATTCGGGAAGGTGCAGTCTTAGTGAGAGGAGGGAGAGTGTAGTTGCTGCTGATTTAATAGGGTAATCGATAGCTAGGCTAGTGAATTCAGTGTCCACTCCAGTCCTGAAAGACTCATCTGATCTCTGCTGTCAGGACAGCGTCCTGACAGCACCCCAAAAAGCCCTTTTTAGGGCTGCAACATTAGTCTGCTTTTTTTTTTTTTCTCCATATATATATATTGCAGTTGCTTGGCCTGCCTGTGTGTGAGGAGCTGCAGGCCCACAGACTGTAGTGTGCCCACTGCCAGTGCCCACCCCTGTCACCCCGTGTGGCACAGGACTTTGCATCAAAAAAAGGCATTTAATTTTTACACTTTAGTGTAATTTCAGTTGCTTGCCTGCTAGTGTGTGTCAGGCCGACTTCCACTGACTGTAGTGTGCCCACTGCCAGTTCCCACCCCTGTCATACCGTGTGGCACAGGACTTTGCATCAAAAAAAGGCATTTACTTTTTACACTTTAGTGTAATTTCAGTTGCTTGCCTGCTAGTGTGTGTCAAGCCGACTTCCACTGACTGTAGTGTGCCCACTGCCAGTGCCCACCCCTGTCATACCGTGTGGCACAGGACTTTGCATCAAAAAAAGGCATTTAATTTTTACACTTTAGTGTAATTTCAGTTGCTTGCCTGCTAGTGTGTGTCAGGCCGACTTCCACTGACTGTAGTGTGCCCACTGCCAGTGCCAACCACTGATACCGGGTGGCACAGTAGCTTGCCGATAAATAAAGCATTTAATTTTTAGACAGTAGTCTAAATTCAGTTGCTTGCCTGCTGCCAGTGTGTGTCAGGCCCACTTTCACAGAATGTAGAGTGCCCACTGCTAGTGCCCACCACTGATACCGGGTGGCACAGTAGCTTGCCGATAAATAAGGCATTTAATTTTTACAAATTAGTCTAATTTCAGTTGCTTGCCTGCTGCCAGTGTGTGTCAGTCCCACTTCCACAGACTGTAGTGTGCCCACTGCCAGTGCCAACCACTGATACCGGGTGGCACAGTAACTTGCCGATAAATAAGGGATTTAATTTTTACACATTAGTCTAATTTCAGTTGCTTACCTGCTGCCAGTGTGTGTCAGGCCCACTTCCACAGACTGTAGTGTGCCAACTGCCAGTGCCAACCACTGATACCGGGTGGCACAGTAGCTTGCCGAAAAATAAGGCATTTCATTTTTAGACAGTATTCTAATTTCAGTTGCTTCCCTGCTGCCAGTGTGTGTCAGGCCCACTTTCACAGACTGTAGTGTGCAAACTGCCAGTGCCAACCACTCATACCGGTTGGCACAGTACCTAGCACGCGTAGTACCTAATCTAAAAAAAAATGACAGGCAGAGGCAGGGGACGTCGTGGTCGTGGTGCTTTGATTTCCACTGTCCCTGGAATAATGCCTAGTGTTCAGAGGCCACGTACCCGGAACTCGAAAAATTCTGAGGACATGGTTGACTGGCTTAGACAGGACACCCAATCTTCAACAGCTTCCGGTAAGAACCTTGATGCACCATCCTCCTCCAGCTCAGCTTCGGTCACCTGCTCTCAAGTTACCACGCTCCCGCCCGCCCGCCTCCACCACCACCACTACCACCACAGCCACCACAGCCGCTTCACTTGATCCGTCAGAGGAGTTATTTACACATCAGTTGGATGCAATTTGTGATGTGCAACCATTATTGCCAGATGATGTAGAGTACAGGGATATGTCTCAGTCAGGCAGGATTACACAGATGGACGTACAGTGTGATGATGATGATGATGATGTTGTACCCACTGCTGCTTCCTTTGCTGAGGTGTCACATACAAGTAAAGCGGTTGATGATGACAATGTGTCCACGGATGCCACGTGGGTGCCTGCTCGGAGAGAAGAAGAGGGGGAAAGTTCAGAAGGGGAGACAGAGAGAATGAGGAGACAAGTTGGAAGCAGTGGGGGGTCGTCGCAAGGAGTTAGTGGCACAGTCAGACAGCATGTATCGGCACCTGGGGTCAGCCAGACAGCACACCAGTCAACGCATGCTGTTGCGACCACCAGAATGCCATCATTGCAAAGCTCAGCAGTGTGGCATTTTTTTGTGTGTCTGCCTCTGATAACAGCAATGCCATTTGCAAGCTGTGCCAAAAGAAACTGAGTCGTGGGAAGTCCAACACCCACCTCGGTACAACTGCTTTGCGAAGGCACATGATCTCACATCACAAACGCCTATGGGATCAACACATGAGTACAAGCAGCACACAAACTCAAAGCCACCATGCTCCTCCTGGTCCAGCATCTTCAGCCACGTCAACCACTACTGTCCTCCCTGCCCCCCCCCTCAACCAACCGCCACTCCGCCTCTCACCTTCAGCAGTTCCTGCTTATCTGCCCACAGTCAGGTGTCTGTCAAGGACATGTTTGAGCATAAGAAGCCAATGTCACAGAGTAACCCCCTTGCCCGGCGACTGACAGCTGGCTTGACGGAACTCTTAGCCCGCCTGCTTTTACCATACCAGCTGGTGGAGTCTGAGGCCTTCAAAAAATTTGTCGCTATTGGGACACCACAGTGGAAGGTACCCGGACGAAATTTTTTTTCAAAAAAGGCAATCCCAAACCTCTACAATATCATTGAAAAGGAAGTCATGGCATCGCTGGCATACAGTGTTGGGGCAAGGGTCCATCTGACCACTGATACCTGGTCTGCAAAGCACGGTCAGGGCAGGTATATCACGTACACTGCGCATTAGGTCAACCTGCTGACGGCTGACAAGCATGGAATGCGTGGCTCCGCAGCGGAGTTGGTGACACAGCCACGACTTGCAGGCAGACCTACTGCCACCTCCTCTACTCCTACTCCATCCTCTTCGATATCCTCCTCGGCTGAGTCCTCTTCTGCTGCGGCGTCTGGCTGCACATCAACTGGATCCCCCCAGCTCCCCAGGGGCTATTCCACATCCCGGATACGACAGTGTCACGCTGTCTTGGGGTTGACTTGCCTGAAAGCAGAGAGCCACACAGGACCAGCACTCCTGTCCGCCCTGAACGCACAGGTGGATCAGTGGCTGACCCCGCACCAACTGGAGATCGGCAAAGTGGTATGTGACAATGGAACAAATTTGTTCTCTGCATTGAATTTGGGCAAGTTGTCACATGTGCCGTGCATGGCACATGTGTTGAATCTCATCGTACAACGTTTTGTGTCTAAGTACCCAGGCTTCCAGGACATCCTCAAGCAGGCCAGGAAGGTGTGTGGCCATTTCAGGCGTTCCTACGCGGCCATGGCGCACTTTTCCGATATTCAGCGGCGAAACAACATGCAAGTGAGGCGCTTGATATGCGACAGCCCGACACGTTGGAATTCATCACTCCTGATGTTTGATCGCCTGCTCCAACAAGAAAAAGCCGTCAACGAGTATTTGTATGACCGGGGTGCTAGGACAGCATCTGCGGAGCTGGGATTTTTTTTGCCACGTTACTGGACACTCATGCGCAATGCCTGTAGGCTCATGCGTCCTTTTGAGGAGGTGACAAACCTAGTCAGTCGCACTGAAGGCACCATCAGCGACCTCATCCCATTTGTTTTCTTTCTGGAGCGTGCCCTGCGGAGAGTGCTGGATCAGGCTGTAGATTAGCATGACGAGGAAGAGGAAGAGTTGTGGTCACCATCACCACCAGAAACAGCCTTGTCATCATCGCTTGCCGGACCTGCGGCAACGCTGGAAGAGGAGTATGAGGAAGAGGAGTCAGAGGAGGAATGTGGCGGCTTTGAGGAGGAGGAAGACCAACCACAGCAGGCACCCCAGGGTGCTCGTTGTTGTCACCTCTATGGGACCCAGGAGTACAAGAATACATGGTTGAGGGGGAGGCAGTTATAAATGTCTATTCTGCACAAGGGAGGGACAGGTCCTGTGGGATCCATGCCTGGTTCAATTTTATGAACATCAGCTTGTCCACGTTGGCTGTGCAAGTTTACCCCTTCAGCCACCGTGATGTACCTGTACGTCAAAGTGGCTGAGGGCTTGTATGGAGCGGCCTTCTGCGCAGAACCCATTCCATACATCAGGCATCCTCAAACTGCGGCCCTCCAGCTGTTGCAAAACTACAACTCCCAGCCTGCCCGAACAGCCTACAGGTATCAGCCTACAGCAGGGCATTGTGGCAGTTGTAGTTTTGCAACAGCTGGAGGGCCGCAGTTTGAGGATGCCTGCCATACATGGTGGGTGTTGGCTGTATAATACTGCAGGAACCAGGCTGCTATGACTGGGATCAGCAATGACGCAGAAATCAGTCATTTAAGTGGCCTTCTCCAGTGGTGGGTGATATAACGCCTTATTCCTTGTTGTGGGACCTCTCTTCTCTGTCTGGGTGCAGGGGCCGAAATAACTGAAAGTGGCCTTCTCCAGTGGTGGTTGATATGACACATGATTTCTTGCTGTGGGACCTCTCTCCTCTGTCTGGGTGCTGGGCCTAAATAACTGAAAGTGGCCTTCTCCAGTGGTGGGTCACATGATGTCTAATTCCTTGCTGTGGGACCTCTCTCCTCTGTCTGGGTGCTGGGGCCGAAATAACTGAAAGTGGCCTTCTCCAGTGGTGGGTGATATGACGCATGATTCCTTGCTGTGGGACCTCTCTCCTCTGTCTGGGTGCTGGGGCCGAAATAACTGAAAGTGGCCTTCTCCAGTGGTGGGTGATATGACGCATGATTCCTTGCTGTGGGACCTCTCTCCTATGTATGGGTGCTGGGGCCCAAATAACTGAAAGTGGCCTTCTCCAGTGGTGGGTGATATAACGCCTTATTCCTTGCTGTGGGACCTCTCTCCTCTGTCTGGGTGCTGGGGCCGAAATTGGCCTTCTCCAGTGGTGGATGATATAACGCCTTATTCCTTGCTGTGGGACCTCTCTCCTCTGTCTGGGTACTGGGGCCAAAATAACTGAAAGTGGCCTTCTCCAGTGGTGGGTGATATGATGCATGATTCCTTTCTGTGGGACCTCTCTCCTCTGTCTGGGTGCTGGTGCTGAAATAACTGAAAGTGGCCTTCTCCAGTGGTGGGTGATATGACGCCTTATTCCTTGCTGTGGGACCTCTCTCCTGTGTCTGGGTGCTGGGGCCGAAATAACTGAAAGTGGCCTTCTCCAGTGGTGGGTGATATGACACATGATTCCTTGCTGTGGGACCTCTCTCCTCTGTCTGGGTGCTGGGGCCTAAATAACTGAAAGTGGCCTTCTCCACTGTTGGGTGATATAACGCCTTATTCCTTGCTGTGGGACCTCTCTCCTCTGTCTGGGTGCTGGGTCTAAATAACTGAAAGTGGCCTTTTCCAGTGGTGGGTCATATGACGCCTTATTCCTTGCTGTGGGACCTCTCTCCTCTGTCTGGGTGCTGGGGCCGAAATAACTGAAAGTGGCCTTCTCCAGTGGTGGGTGATATAACGCCTTATTCCTTGCTGTAGGACCTTTCTCCTCTGTCTGGGTGCTGGGGTCGAAATAACTGAAAGTGGCCTTCTCTAGTGGTGGGTGATATGATGCATGATTCCTTTCTGTGGGACCTCTCTCCTCTGTCTGGGTGCTGGGGCCGAAATAAATGAAAGTGGTCTTCTCCAGTGATGGGTGATATGACGCATGATTCCTTGCTGTGGGACCTCTCTCCTCTGTCTGGGTGTTGGGGCTGAAATATCTGAAAGTGGCCTTCTCCAGTGGTGGGTGATGTGACGCATGATTCCTTGCTGTGGGACCTCTCTCCTCTGTCTTTGTGCTGGGCCTAAATAACTGAAAGTGGCCTTCTCCATTGTTGGGTGATATAACGCCTTATTCCTTGCTGTGGGACCTCTCTCCTCTGTCTGGGTGTTGGGGCTGAAATAACTGAAAGTGGCCTTCTCCAGTGGTGGGTGATATTACGCATGATTCCTTGCTGTGGGACTTCTCTCCTCTGTCTGGGTGCTGGGGCCGATTTAACTGAAAGTGGCCTTCTCCAGTGGTGGGTGATATGACGCCTTTTTCCTTGCTGTGGGACCTCTCTCCTCTGTCTGGGTGCTGGGGCTGAAATAACTGTAAGTGGCCTTATCCAGTGGTGCGTGATATAACGCATGATTCTCTGCTATGGGACCTCTCTCCAATTGATATTGGTAAAAAAAAATTATTTTATTTTAATACATTTCCCTATCCACATTTGTTTGCAGGGCATTTACCTACATTTGCTGCCTTTTGCAGCCCTCTATCCCTTTCCTGAACTATTTTACAGCTTTTTAGTGTCTAAAAGTTCGGGTCCCCATTAACTTCAATGGGGTTCGGGTTCGGGATAAAGTTCGGGTCGAGTTCGGATCTCGAACCCAAACATTTTCGTGAAGTTCAGCTGAACTTCTCGAACCCGAACATCCAGGTGTTCGCTCATCTCTAAGTGCCACCATATGCCACAATTGCCCCCCATTGTCCCCCATCACCCCCATATGCCCCCTGCAGCCTGATCCTCTGTTTGGGCTCTGATGGCAGCAGCTCAGGAACAGAACCTCTGCCATCAGCAGAGAGTAACAGCTGTAATTTACAACTGACACTCTGCTGCTACGGCCGAAATCGGTGATGGCACCAATCTTGGCCGTTTAATCCCATAGATGCCGGGGTCAGCAGTCGCCCACGGCATCCATGCAGTTGAGAGGGAGCTCCCTCTGTCTTCCATAGAGCCATCTGTCTTCCTGATGGTTGCCATGGCAATCGGATGACTTGCAAAGGCGTCTGGGTTGCCATGTACATAAGGCTGATCAGACCTTGAGGGTCTGATCAGCCTTAGTGTAAATGTAATGGAATTCTATACAATGCATTGCAATAGATGACTATTGCAATTCACTGTATAAACATTAGGCCCACTGGATCTTCAAGTGTAAAAAAATTAATAAAAATTTAAATAAAAATAAAATATGAATTGTCTTTTCTCATATCTGTTCATTTATGTCATTAAAAAAATGAAATAAATAAATAAAAATACATATAATTGGTATTGTCACGTCAGTAACAATCTGATCTATATAAGTATCATATTAAAAATTCCGCGTGAGATCAAATGACAAAAGTGATTAAAAAGACATATATACCCCAAAATCATACCAATAAAAACTACAAAATATCACCGAAAATTTAGACGCTGTAGATAAAATATGTCAAAAACTTTATTCGGTATGCGTTAAAAACAGTAATGCCTATGAACAGGGGCGATTAGACCAGCATCAAATGTGGCGTGCAAAGGGCACACTGAGGGACCCACCCCCACAAGTTCTGCCACCACAGGAAGGAGAAACAACATAGGCACATCCACGGCAAATTAGATACATTGTATCGTTACAGTAACCATGGGGGAACCACACGCGGCTAAAAAAACTCCAATGGCAGTGCCATGCGTGAGAGACTCTAATTAGAGACTCACTTAATCGGAGAAGCATTGCTTGAGAGACTATAATGGCGGAGTCATGTGTGTAAAACATAAAACGGAGAGGCCATGCGTGAGAGACTAATGGCGGTGTTATGCGTGAGAGACTCTAATGGCGAAGTCATATGTCAAACACTAAATCGGAGAAGCATTGCTTGAGAGACTATAATGGCGGAGTCATATGTGTAACACGTATTTGGAGAAGCCATGCGCGAGAGACTTAAATGGCGGAGTCATATGTGTAACTCTAAATCTGAGAAGTCATGCGTGAGACTCTAATGGTGGAGTCATGTGAGTAAAACATAAAGTGACGATAAAACATTACAGTGACGATAAGTAATTAAATGTGAGCCAGACCCGATGAGATATGCATAGACGTTAGTGAAGCGAACCACGTGCATAAATAAACATTAACCATCCGTAAATTTGAACAGATGGGAGACAACGAAGAGCCAGAGGCCTTGCAGTTCGCTAAGAGAAGACCATTATCTTGACAAATGAAGGGAAAATATAGTAGGAAACGTACTCCTATTGGGCCACTGAAAAGCTATTTGGTTAACTGGGGCAAGGGACCAATCTGAGTGAATATGAACCAGAAGTAAAGCAGACCGGTCTAAGTAACTGCAAACCAGGACTGAAACACCAAAAAAAAAAATTATAATTTATTAAATTTTTTTTTTTTCTTTTTTTAAATTAATATTTTTTTTTTTTTTACTGAAATGAACAGAAAAAGTAGAAGTAGGCCTTCGGATTGTAACAAACCAACGAGGAAATAAGCAAGCCTGAAAAGAACGCAGGTATTATGTTTATCGGGAGAGCAGTGTCAGAGAGGTGTGCTGACTGCCCTAGTGAAAATACTGGCTAACCATGATGTCAAATTAAAAAGGAAAATGTAGCTATAAGTGGAAGCAGTGTATAAACACATGGTGTAAGTACAGGTGGGTGACTGCAGCTCTGGATGTGAGTAGTGCCCAATACATGGTATGGGCGCAGCTCTGAGTGTGAGCATGAAGAGCATGATATAAAGCAGCCGTATGAATGCAATCTAAAGTGAGCAGAGTATTAACGTGATACAACAGATGCATGAACGTAGCTCTGGTAGTGAATGGAGTATAGTACAAAATGTAAATGCAGACACACAGACGTAGCTTTTGCAGGTAACGAACCTAGCCATGAACAAACTACCATTAGTGCCCAACCCCCTTCGCTCCAGAGCGCTACAAGTCACAGACCGTGTAACCAAGTCCGATCCCACCGTGAAAGCCAGCACTCGCCTGGCACCTTCTCCTATTGCCCAGGTGCGAATGAACCTCCACATAATGCTGCAGGATTTTTTTTTTTTTTTTGCTTTTAAATGATGGTCACCACAACACCACCTTGTGTTCCTGTAAGAAAACAAACGTGGTTGAATATAAACCCTGATACAACGCCAATTAAACAACACAATAGCACAGAACCGCTGACACATGCGGGCCCAAAACATACAATTTATAGATTAAACACACTTACCTGAGCATCAGTACTCAAATACAGGCACCTTTATCAACCTGCTAGTGCCCCCATATATGTGCCACTGATACACATTCACCAACACCTTGCATGTCTGGCGCTAACTGCGGACGTGCGCCCCACATGTACAACAGGTGACAGAAAACATGCACTTTTTTTTTTTTTTAATGACCCTTGATACATGACCCTTCCAGAGAGATAACTACATAATACCATCACTTAAACACAGCGTGCGTAGCTTGGAGAAACGCGTCCCGTATGATACAGATATCAGAAAACATGCGACCATACCTACTCTAGGCGCATGCAACACCAATAACTATATGCAATAGCCCCCAATAATCTCCTAAACAGCCGGACAAAATACTAACAACAGTCACTTGACCATTAGTGCCCAACTTTGCTTCGTCACAGAGTATTACGAATCACATACCGCAGTGTGGGTCTCGTGCGTACAAGTGTGATATTACAGTGAATGCCATCACTCGCCTGGCACTTTGTCGCTGCCCATGCGTGAATGAGCCTGCACACGATGCAGCTGCGCTACATGCAAACCACTCCGATCCTACCATGAATACCAGCGCCCTCCTGAGACATTCTGCTGTCGCCCAGCCGTAAGCAGCCTGTACACCATGCTGCTGTATCCTAGAGATGACCCAGAGGTAGTGAAATCAGCTAAATCGGCGTCAGCCTGGGCCCACAGGTGCCTATAAATAGCCTAGCAATCAGCCAGCCTAGGCCCACAGGTGCATATAAATAGCCTTGTAGTCCGCCTCCCCTCCCACAAACACAGCAATACTTGCTTAATACTTATGGTACTGCTATTTTGGCTATTGAATTTCACCCCAGAACAAAATGTATAATTTGCAGGACACTATGAAACTTGGCCAGACACAGCTGAAACCACTGATTTATGGTATTGCTATTTTGGCAATTGAATTTCACCCCAGAACAAAATATATGTTTTTGCGGACACTATAAAACTTGGCCAGCCACAGCTGAAACCACTGATTTATGGTATTGCTATTTTGTCAATTGAATTTCACCTCAGAACAAAATATATAATTTGCAGGGCACTATGAAACTTGGCCAGACACAGCTGAAACCACTGATTTATGGTATTGCTATTTTGGCAATTGAATTTCACCCCAGAACAAAATATATGTTTTTGCGGACACTATGAAACTTGGTCAGCCACAGCTGAAACCGCTGATTTATGGTATTGCTATTTTGGCAATTGAATTTCACCCCAGAACAAAATATACCCTTTGCAGGACACTATGAAACTTGGCCAGCCACAGCTGAAACCACGGATTTATGGTATTGCTATTTTGGCAATTGAATTTCACCCCAGAACAAAATATAAGTTTTTGCAGACACTATGAAACTTGGCCAGCCACAGCTGAAACCACTGATTTATGGTATTGCTATTTTGGCAATTGAATTTCACCCCAGAAGAAAATATACCCTGTTACGGACAGATTTAAACTAGGCCTGCAACAGCTGGAACACCAGATTCAGGGTATTGCTATTTTGGCAATTGAATTTCACCCCAGAACAAAATATAAGTTTTTGCAGACACTATGAAACTTGGCCAGCAACAGCTGAAACCACTGATTTATGGTATTGCTATTTTGGCAACTGAATTTCACCCCAGAACAAAATATACCCTTTGCAGGACACTATGAAACTTGGCCAGCTACAGCTGAAACCACTGATTTATGGTATTGCTATTTTGGTTATTGAATTTCACCCCAGAACAAAATATACCATTTGCAGGACACTATGAAACTTGGCCAGCCACAGCTGAAACCACTGATTTATGGTATTGCTATTTTGGCAATTGAATTTCACCCCAGAACAAAATATATGTTTTTGCGGACACTATTATAGTTTGCCAGCCACAGCTGTGACACCAGATTTATTGTATTGCTGTTTTGGCAATTAAATTTCACCCCAGAACAAAATATATGTTTTTGCGGACACTATTATAGTTTGCCAGCCAGTGCTATGACACCAGATTTAGGGGATTGCTATTTTGACAATTGAATTTCACCACAGAAAATAATCTATCCTTTGCCAGACAGCAGACAGTATTATACTTGGCTAGCCAAAGCTGGAACACTAGATTTAGGGGATGGGTATTTGGGCAATTGTATTTATCCCCTTAATAAAATATAGAAATTGCTATCCTGAGTTTCTAGGGGTGACAATTAGCACAGCCAAGCCCCTGATGTAGGATATAGCAAAAAAAAAACTAGCATTGATGGATTGATGGACTTGGTGGCAGCTTGTTCCGGTGCACCACAAGTCACAAAATGGCCGCCGATCACCCCAGAAAATAAGTGACAGAAAAACGCTCTGTGCAGCCTAAAAACCAGTGAGCAAGTAACTAGCAGAAGTTCAATCATTCACAGCTGTAGATCGATCACTTCATTAGGTGCTTTTGCTGACTTTTTCCTGCCTAATCTCGTCCTCACAGCAGCTGCGTCCTCTCCCTACACTAATCAGAGCAGTGTGACTTGCGGCGCTGCGTGACTCCAGCTTAAATAGAGGCTGGGTTACATGCTGCACTTGGCCAATCACAGCCATGCCATTAGTAGGCATGGCTGTGATGGGCTCTTAGGGCAAGAAGTAAAACGATAGCTGATTGTCTGCTGTGCAGACCTTCAGAAAGCGGGAAGTAATCGCCGAACAACGAACCCGAACTTTTTTGAAAATGTTTGGGTTTGGGTCCATGTCCCGAACACCCCAAAATTCGGTACGAACCCGAACTATTCTCGAACTGTTCGCTCAACACTATCTATGGCGACATTTACTGAGGCCACAAAGAAGGGGTATTTTATATGGGTGCTCTGTGTGGTACTAGTATGATCAGGGTTATTATCTCTTTCTGCAGTATGATATTGGGGACCACAGCGGCACAGTATTGGGAGTAGTAGGATGAATTGTCCAGGTGATGGGAGGATGATAGAAAAGTAGTAAACTGAGTATTTTTTGTTGTCAAACTGCAGAGACGAAAACTGGTGGTCTGGTCTGCAGGTTTGAAAGGAGAAGATGAGGAAAGAAAACATCAAAGGAGACTTTACTGGATGTAAGAGGTAAGTGGGGCTGTTATTGTTAGGCCCCTTTCACACGGGCGAGTTTTCCGCGCGGGTGCAATGCGTGATGTGAACGCATTGCACCCGCACTGAATCCTGACCCATTCATTTCTATGGGGCTGTGTACATGAGCGTTTTTTTTCACGCATCACTTGTGCGTTGCGTGAAAATCGCAGCATGTTCTATATTCTGCGTTTTTCACGCAGCCCTAGCCCCATAGAAGTGAATGGGGCTGCGTGAAAAACGCATTGCATCCGCAAGCAAGTGCGGGTGCGTTGCGTTTTTCACTGATGGTTGCTAGGAAATGTTGTTTGTAAACCTTCAGTTTTTTATCACGCGCGTGAAAAACGCATCAAAACGCATTGCACCCGCGCGGAAAAAACTGAACAACTGAACGCAATCGCAGGCAAAACTGAATGGCTTTGCCTGTGAAATCGCACAGTTTTCACTGAACGCATCCGCAACGCATCCGGACCTAATCCGGACACGCTCGTGTGAAAGAAGCCTTAGTGATCGGAGCAGGGGCGTATCGATTGCCGAAGTGCCCCTCCCGATTCAGTGATGGAATTAAGGACGACACATTGTCCTTGTAACGGGGATCCAGCAGGGTGGCCACCCAGTAAGCTGCACAAGTTAGAATGTGTGCAACTCGGCAGTCATTGTGCAGGCACTGCAGCATGTAGTCGCTCATGTTTGCCAGGCTGCCCAGAGACAACGACAAGCTGTCATCTGTGGGAGGTGTATCATCTGTGTCCTCCGTATCCCCCCAGCCACGCTCAAGTGATGGCTGTGAGCTGCTTTGGGTGTCACCCTGCTATGAACACCGTTTCTTCTCCTCCTCCTCCTCCTTCTCCTCCAGAACTGTGCCCTGGCTGGACAATTGAGTACCTGGCCTATGTTTGTGCAGGTACCCACTCTCCGAGCCACTTGTATATGACTGGCCTTATAAGTTAAGGGTAAGGCATGTATATAGTTTTGTTTGTTTATTTAGTTTATCTGACTTATGGTTATTTAAATATGTTTAAAGTAAATTTGTAAATTGTTTGTGAATGGGCATTAATGAGTGGTTTGAGTGAAAGGTGTAGGGTGGGAGTCTGGTCGGGTTAATTTTCTCATTTTAAAATGTTCCTTGTATAGTTTTTGTCACGATTAGTGTTGAGCGAACAGTTCGAAAATCGTTCGGGTCCGTACCGAATTTTGGGGTGTCCGTGACACGGACCCGAACACGGACATTTTCAAAAAAGTTCGGGTTCGGGTCCGGTGTTCGTCGATTTCTTCCCGCTTTCTGAAGGGCTGCATAGCAGCCAATCAGCTAGCGTTTTACTTCTTGCCCTAAGAGCCCATCACAGCCATGCCTACTAATGGCATGGCTGTGATTGGCCAAGTGCAGCATGTGACCCAGCCTCTATTTAAGCTGGAGTCACATAGCGCCGCACGTCACACTGCTCTGACTAGTGTAGGGAGAGGATGCAGCTTCTGTGAGGGCGAGATAGGCAGGGATAAAGAAGTGATTGAATGATCTACCTTTCTACACCTGTGCATCAGAACAACTCAGCTGAGCTGTTCACTGAAAGTCACTATTTTGTTGAGACTGGCCAGAGCGATTTTTACTGGCACATGTAACTGGGCTGACCGGCGGTGGCCATTTTGGGACTTGTGGTGCGCCAGCACAAGCTGCCACAGAGTCTAAACCAAAGCTCCAAAGAAGTGTAAAATCTGCACCTGTGAATCAGAACAACAGCGATTCAGCTGCTCAGTCAAAGTCTATTTTTTTTCTGGCTGGGCAGACCGTTTTCTGGCACATGTTACTGGGCTGATAGGCGGCGGCCATTTTGGGACTTGTGGTGCTACAGCAAAAGCTGCCACAACGTCCATTAATCTCATGTAATAGTCTATTTTTTCATAGATATACTACATCAGGGGTTTGGCTGTGCTTGTGTCACCCATACTAACTGCAAAGATATTTACTATATCAGTGGTGAAACTGAAAGTAACCCACTTGGATAGCAAATCCCATGAATGTGCTGTTCCAGCTAGGCTAGCCAGTGCCACTACAGCCGAGTCCAATACTGTCAGCCAGAAATATATATTTTTTTTATGTGCCAGAAATATAAATTAAAAAAAGCTTTCACCGTAATAATAAAATTATTCTGGTGTTAGACCAGAAGAAGCACTCCTGTTGTAATTAATACTGTAAAAAGGCTTAGGCAATATTTCTCCCAGTGTGGGAAATTTATCTAGCAAAACTAGCATTTTAAAAATTCCGGTGTTCTGAAATACCAGCAGTCCTCTTGTAATTAATACCGCAAAAGGCATTATATCGTCCAGTGTTGTAATTTTGGTGAAAAAAAGGCCAATTTAATCAATCTGGTGTTAGTTACACCAGAAACAGTAGGCCTCACGTTTTTACTCCTGTAAAAAGGAATTAATACCGCAAAAAGGCATTACATTGTCCAGTGTTGTAATTTTGGTGAAAAAAAGGCCAATTTAATCAATCTGGTGTTTGTTAGACCAGAAACAGAAGGCCTCACGTTATTACTCTTGTAAAAAGGAATTATATCTCTCCGTTTGGGAATCTATGTACCAAAACTAGCATTTTAAAAATTCTGGTGTCCAATTAGCAGCAGTCTTCTTGTAATTAATACCGCAAAAAGGCATTATTGTCCAGTGTTGTAATTTTGGTGAAAAAAAGGCCAATTTAATCAATCTGGTGTTATTTAGACCAGAAACAGTAGGCCTCACGTTTTCACTCCTGTAAAAAGGAATTATATCTCCCCGTGTGGGATTCTATGTACCAAAACTAGCATTTTAAAAATTCTGGTGTCCAATTTGCAGCAGTCTTCTTGTAATTAATACCGCAAAAAGGCATTATTGTCCAGTGTTGTAATTTTGGTGAAAAAAAGGCCAATTTAATCAATCTGGTGTTATTTAGACCAGAAACAGTAGGCCACACGTTTTTACTCCTGCAAAAAGGAATTATATCTCCCCGTGTGGGAAACTATGTACCAAAACTAGCATTTTAAAAATTCTGGTGTCCAATTTGCAGCAGTCTTCTTGTAATTAATACCGGAAAAGGGAATTATATCTTCCAGTGTGGGAATTTATGTACACAAACTAGCATTTTAAAAATTCTGGTGTCCAATTTGCAGCAGTCTTCTTGTAATTAATACCGCAAAAAGGCATTATTGTCCAGTGTTGTAATTTTGCTGAAAAAAAGGCCAATTTAATCAATCTGGTGTTTGTTAGACCAGAAAAACTAGGCCTCACGTTTTCACTCCTCTAAAAAGCAATTATATTTCCCCGTGTGGGGATCTATGTACCAAAACTAGCATTATAAAAAATCTGGTGTCCAATTAGCAGCAGTGTTCTTGTAATTAATACCGCCAAAAGGCATTATTGTCCAGTGTTGTAATTTTGCTGAAAAAAAGGCCAATTTAATCAATCTGGTGTTTGTTAGACCAGAAAAACTAGGCCTCACGTTTTCACTCCTCTAAAAAGCAATTATATTTCCCGTGTGGGGATCTATGTACCAAAACTAGCATTATAAAAAATCTGGTGTCCAATTAGCAGCAGTGTTCTTGTAATTAATACCGCCAAAAGGCATTATTGTCCAGTGTTGTAATTTTGCTAAAAAAAGGCCAATTTAATCAATCTGGTGTTTGGTAGACCAGAAAAACTAGGCCTCACGTTTTTACTCCTGTAAAAAGGAATTATATCTCCCCGTGTGGAATCTATGTACCAAAACTAGCATTATAAAAAATCTGGTGTCCAATTAGCAGCAGTGTTCTTGTAATTAATACCGGAAAAAGGAATTATATCTTCCAGTGTGGGAATTTTGGGGCTAAAAAATAATAAATTTTATTGTGGTGCGAGTTGAATCGCAACAATGAGGAAACATTCTATTAAGGGACGAGGACGAGGTCGTGGTGGTGTCCGTGGAGCCTCTGTTGCTGGCAGAGGACGTGGCCGTTCGTCATCAGGCGCACAAAGTAGTGAACCAACTCCCTCAAGTAGCCGGCAGAATTTACAGCGATATTTGGTGGGGCCCAATGCCGTTATGAGGATGGTAAGGCCTGAGCAGGTACAGGCATTAGTCGATTGGGTGGCCGACAGTGCTTCCAGCACGTTCACCACATTGTCTTCCGCCCAGTCTTCTGCGGAAAGCGCACAGGTGGCACCTGAAAACCAAGCCCTTCAGTCTGTCACATCACCCCCATGCATATCAGGGAAACTGGCTGAGCCTCAAGTTTTGCAGCAGTCTATTATTCTGTTTAAAGACTCTGCTCCCACGGTTTTCCAGGGGCGTCCACCTAGCCCTTCCCCAGCGGTGGAAGACATTCCATGCACTGACGCACAACCACTTATGTATCCAGATGATGAGGACATGGGAATACCACCACAGCAGAGTGACCGAGTCTCTGATGATGACGAAACACTGGTGCCCACTGCCGCGTCTTATTGCAGTATGCAGACTGAACAGGAGGAGGTCAGGGAGGAAGACTGGTTGGAAGACGATGCAGAGGACGATGAGGTCTTAGACCCCACATGGACTGATGGTCGTGCCGCTGACTTAAATAGTTCAGAGGAAGAGGCAGTGGTGAGACCGAGACAACAGCGAAGCCAAAGAGGGAGCAGGGGGCAAAAGCAGAACAGCCGCCGTTCAGAAAGTTCGCCTGCTATTGGCCAGCGCCAACAGGGACCCAGCACCCCAAAGGCATCTTCAAGGAGTTTCCTGGCATGGCACTTCTTCAAACAATGTGCTGAGGACAAGACCAGAGTGGTTTGCACGCTGAGCCATCAGACCCTGAGGCGAGGCATTAACTTCTTAACCTGAGCACCACCTGCATGATCAGGCATCTACATGCAAAGCATGAACTGCAGTGGAGTACACACCTTAAAAACAAGGAACCCGCTCAAGCTCCCCCTGCTCCCTCTAGCGCTGCTGCCTCGGCTTCCACCTCGAGAGGAATGTTGCCACCTGCCGAGCAGCAAACAGAGGATGTGCCACCGACACCACCACCACCACCGCCGTCGTCACCTAGCGTCCCCACTATTTCACACAGCAGCGTTCAGCTCTCAATCTCTCAAACCTTTGAGAGGAAGCACAAATTCCCACTTAGTCACCCTCGAGCCCTTGGCCTGAATGCCAGGAGTTCTAAACTACTGGCCTTTGAAATGCTGTCATTCCAGCTGGTGGACACAGACAGCTTCAAACAGCTGATGGCCATGGCTGTCCCCCAGTATGTGGTTCCCAGCCGCCACTACTTCTCCAAGCCAGCCGTGCCTTCCCTGCACATGCAAGTGTCCGATAAAATCAAGTGTGCACTGCGCAACGCCATTTGTGGCAAGGTCCACCTAACCACAGATACGTGGACCAGTAAGCACGGCCAGGGACGCTATATCTCCCTAACTGCACACTGGGTAAATGTAGTGGCGGCTGGGCCCCAGGCGGAGAGTTCCTTTGAGCACGTCCTTCCGCCGCCAAGGATCACAGGGCATCATTCTTTGCCTCCTGTAGCCTCCTCCTCCTACTCGGCTTCCTCCTCCTCCTCCTCTGCTTCCACCAGCTCATCCAGTCAGCCACACACCTTCACCACCAACTTCAGCACAGCCCGGGGTAAACGTCAGCAGACCATTCTGAAACTCATATGTTTGGGGGACAGGCCCCACACCGCGCAGGAGGTGTGGCGGGGTATTGAACAACAGACCGACCAGTGGTTGCTGCCGGTGGGCCTCAAGCCCGGCCTGGTGGTGTGCGATAATGGGTGAAATCTCGTGGCAGCTCTGGGACTAGCCGGTTTGACGCACATCCCTTGCCTGGCGCATGTGCTGAATTTGGTGGTGCAAAAGTTCATTCACAACTACCCAGACTTGTCAGAGCTGCTGCATAAAGTGCAGGCCGTCTGTGCGCGCTTCCGGTGTTCACATCCTGCCGCTGCTCGCCTGTCAGCGCTACAGCGGAACTTCGGCCTTCCCGCTCACCGCCTAATATGCGACTTGCCCACCCGGTGGAACTCCACCTTGCACATGCTGGAGAGACTGTGCGAGCAGCAGCAGGCCATAGTGGAGTTTCAGCTGCAGCACGCACGGTTCAGTCGCACTGTGGAACAGCACCACTTCACCACCAATGATTGGGCCTCCATGCGAGACCTGTGTGCCCTGTTGCGCTGTTTAGAGTACGCCACCAACATGGCCAGTGGCGATGCCACTGTTATCAGCGTGACGATACCAATTCTATGTCTCCTAGAGAAAACGCTTAGGGCGATGATGGAAGAGGAGGTGGGCCAGGGCCAGGAGGAGGAGGAGGAGGATAACGGGTCGTTTTTAGCACTTTCAGGCCAGTCTGTTAGAAGTGGCTCAGAGGGAGGTTTTTTGCAACAGCAGAGGGCAGGTACAAATGTGGCCAGCCAGGGACCACTACTGGAGGACGAGGAGGATGAGGAGGAGGTGCAGAAGGATGAGGATGAAGCAGGTTCACAGCGGGGTGGCACCCAGCACAGCGCAGGCACATCCCTGGTGCGTGGCTGGGGGGATACAGAGGATGATGACGATACGCCTCCCACAGAGGACAGCTTGTCCTTACCTCTGGGGAGCCTGGCACACATGAGCGATTACATGCTGCAGTGCCTGCGCAATGACAGCAGAGTTGCCCACATTTTAACGTGTGCTGACAACTGCGTGGCCACTCTGCTGGATCCACGGTACAAAGACAATGTGCCCTCTTTACTTCCTGCACTGGAGCGTGATAGGAAGATGCGCGAGTACAAGCGCACACTGGTAGACGCGCTCCTGAGAGCATTCCCAACTGTCACAGGGGAACAGGTGGAAGGCCAAGGCCAAGGCAGAGGAGGAGCTAGAGGTCGCCCACGCAGCAGTGTCACGGCCAGCTCCTCTGAGGGCAGGGTTAGCATGGCAGAAATGTGGAAAAGTTTTGTCTCCACGCCACAGCTAACTGCCCCACCACCTGATACGGAACGTGTTAGCAGGAGGCAACATTTCACTAACATGGTTGAACAGTACGTCTGCACACAACTCCACGTACTGACGGATGGTTCGGCCCCATTCAACTTCTGGGTTTCCAAATTGTCCACGTGGCCAGAATTAGTATGTTATGCCTTGGAGGTGCTGGCCTGCCCGGCGGCCAGCGTTTTATCTGAACGTGTATTCAGCACGGCAGGGGCGTCATTACTGACAAACGCAGCCGCCTGTCCGCAGCCAACGTGGACAAGCTGACGTTTATAAAAATGAACCAGGCATGGATCCCACAAGACCCGACCCTCCCTTGTGCAGAGTAGTCCTTAATAACTGCCTTAAACCATGTTGTCTTGTACTCCTGGCCACTTCTTCATTGAAAAATCAATTTTTGAAATTAAGTAGGATCTTGGGGTGCAACCCAGAGTTGAATGAACCTTCCCTCTGTCTGGGTGCCGGGGCCAAAGTACATGAAAGTGTCCTTCTCCTGTACTGGGTGATATGAATGTTATACTTGTGCTGTCTGACATGTCTCCTTTGTGTGGGTGCAGGGGGCCAAAGTCAGTGAAAGCGGCCTTCTCCTGTGCTGGCTGATATAAATGCCTGAATCTCTGCTGTGGGACCTCTCTCCTCCATGTGGCTGCAGGGGTCAAAGAAACAAAAGGTGGCCTACTCCTGTGGTGGTTGACATGATGCCTGATTCTCTGCTGTGGGATCTCTCTCCTCCGTGTGGCTGCAGGGGTCAAAGTCTCTAAAAGTGCCCTTCTCCTGTGGTGGTTGATGTAAAACTGATGCTTGTGCTATCTGACCTGTCTCCTCTGTGTCGGTGCTAAGGCCTAAGTCACTGAAAGTGGCCTTCTCCTGTGCTGGCTGATATAAATGCCTGAATCTCTGCTGTGGGACCTCTCTCCTCCGTGTGGCTGCAGGGGTCAAAGTCTCTAAAAGTGCCCTTCTCCTGTGGTGGTTGATGTAAAACTGATGCTTGTGCTATCTGACCTGTCTCCTCTGTGTCGGTGCTAAGGCCTAAGTCACTGAAAGCGGCCTTCTCCTGTGCTGGCTGATATAAATGCCTGAATCTCTGCTGTGGGACCTCTCTCCTCCATGTGGCTGCAGGGGTCAAAGTCTCTAAAAGTGCCCTTCTCCTGTGGTGGTTGATGTGAAACTGATGCTTGTGCTATCTGACCTGTCTCCTCTGTGTCGGTGCTAAGGCCTAAGTCACTGAAAGCGGCCTTCTCCTGTGCTGGCTGATATAAATGCCTGAATCTCTGCTGTGGGACCTCTCTCTCCGTGTGGCTGCAGGGGTCAAAGTCTCTAAAAGTGCCATTCTCCTGTGGTGGTTGATGTAAAACTGATGCTTGTGCTATCTGACCTGTCTCCTCTGTGTCGGTGCTAAGGCCTAAGTCACTGAAAGCGGCCTTCTCCTGTGCTGGCTGATATAAATGCCTGAATCTCTGCTGTGGGACCTCTCTCCTCTTTCTGGGTGCAGGGTCAAAGTCTCTAAAAGTGCCCTTCTCCTGTGGTGGTTGATGTGAAACTGATGCTTGTGCTATCTGACCTGTCTCCTCTGTGTCGGTGCTAAGGCCTAAGTCACTGAAAGCGGCCTTCTCCTGTGCTGGCTGATATAAATGCCTGAATCTCTGCTGTGGGACCTCTCTCCTCTATGTGGCTGCAGGGGTCAAAGTCTCTAAAAGTGCCCTTCTCCTGTGGTGGTTGATGTGAAACTGATGCTTGTGCTATCTGACCTGTCTCCTCTGTGTCGGTGCTAAGGCCTAAGTCACTGAAAGCGGCCTTCTCCTGTGCTGGCTGATATAAATGCCTGAATCTCTGCTGTGGGACCTCTCTCCTCTTTCTGGGTGCAGGGGTCAAAGAAACAAAAGGTGGCCTACTCCTGTGGTGGTTGACATGATGCCTGAATCTCTGCTGTGGGACCTCTCTCCTCCGTCTGGGTGCAGGGGTCAAAGTCTCTCAAAGTCGCCTTCTCTTGTGCTGGGTGATGTGAAACTGATGCTTGTGCCATCTCACATGGTTGCCGGGGTACCATTAAATGGTGGCCTACTCCTGTGGTGGGTGATCTAAATGCCCGATTCTCTGCTGTGAAACCTCTCTCCTCCGTCTGGGTGCAGGGTCAAAGTCTCTCAAAGTGGCCTTAACTTGTGCTGGGTGATGTGAAACTGATGCTTGTACCAGCTGACATGGGTGCAGGGGTCAAATTAACTAAATGGTGGCCTACTCCTGTGGTGGGTGATATGATGCCTGAATATGTGCTGTGGGGCCTCTCTCCTCTTTCTGGGTGCAGGGGTCAAAGTAACTAAAAGTGGCCTTCCCCTGTGCTGGATGGTATAAATGTAATGCTTATGCTATCTGACATGTCTCCTCTGTTTGGGTGCTAAGGCCTTAGTCACTGAAAGTGGCCTTCTCCTGTTGTGGTTGATATGATGCCAGATTCTCTGCTATGAGACCTCTCTCCTTTGTCTGGATGCTGGGGTCGAAATAATAGTAAGCGACCTTCTCCATTGGTGGGTGATTTGAAGCCTGATTCTGTGGTATGGGACCTAACTCCAATTAATATTGGTTAATTTTATTTTATTTTATGTTAAGTCATCATTTCCCTATCTACATTTGTTTGCAGTGGATTTACCTACATTTTGCTGCCTTTTGCAGCCCTCTAGCCCTTTCCGGGAGTCTTTTACAGCCTTTTTAGTGCCCAAAAGTTCGGGTCCCCATTGACTTCTATGGGGTTCGGGTTCGGGATGAAGTTCGGGTTGAGTTCGGATCACGAACCCGGACATTTTCCGGAAGTTCGGCCGAACCTCTCAAACCCGAATATCCAGGTGTTCGCTTATCTCTAGTCACGATTTATAATAAAAAGTCCTGATAACCATGGAAATGTTACTTAACAATCTAACCGACAAATGTAATAAAATGATTTGCCTGTCACATCTGCGGCTCAGGCAGCAGGGGTCCTTGAGCACCAATAAAAGTAAATTTGTCCCACCACAATCTAAGAGCTGGATTAACTGAATTGATTTTCACTGTCAGGTGTTCAGGAATTTCTGCACCACCAAATTCAGCACTCGAACTTCGCGGTTAAGTTCGGCCGAACCCGGCGAACCCGAACTTCCAGATGTTCGCTCAACTGGGCCCTAAATTAATTTCAGCAGATTACGTGTTAGAAAATCCCTATGCCACTCCTTCTCTTCTGAATGCTGCTTCTCCCCTAGAGAGTGGTTTATGACCACATATGAGGTGTTGCCATATTCAGGAAAAAAAATTCATAACAAATTTTGGGGTGAAATTTCTCCTGTTACCCCTTGTGAAAATGAAACATTTGGGGCTAAAGCAACTTTATATTGGAAATAAAAGTAAATTTTTCATTTTTACAGCTATCTGTTTCTAAATTCTATGAAACGCTTGTTGGGTCAAAGCATTCACTTCACCACTAAATTTATTCCTTGAGGAGGGTAGTTTCCAAAATGGGGTCACTTTTTGGGGTTTTCTTTCTAAGGGTACCTCAGGGTGTCTTCAAATGTGATATGGCACCTGAAAACCATTCCAGAAAATTCTGCCCTACTTTAACAATATGACACTCCTCTCCTTCTGCGCCCTGCCGTGTTACCATACAGCAGTCTATGACCACATATGGGGGATTTCTGTAAACTCCATAATCCAGGTAATAAACATGTTTCTTTGGCTGTTACCCCTTGATGTGTTCCAGGAAAATTGGATTTAAAATTTAGCTTTAATTCTTGTGAAACACCTAAAGGGTTAATAAACTTTATAAAATCAGTTTTGAATAACTTGAGGGCTGTAGTTTCTAAAATGTGGTCATTTATCGGTGGTTTCTACTATGTAAGCCCCACAAAGTGACTTTATAACTGAAATGGTCCTTAAAAAAAGTGGGTTTTGGAAATTGTGCTTCTATACTTCTAAGCCTTCTAACTTCCTAAAAAAATAAAATGACATTTACAAAATTATGCCAACATAAAGTAGACATATGGGGAATGTAAAGTAATAACTATTTTAGGAAGTATCACTATTCGTATTAAAAGCAAAGAAATTCTAATTTTGAAAATAGCTAATTTTTCCAAATTTTCTGCTAATTTGGGGTATTTTTATGCATAACGTTAAAACGTATCAACTTAAATTCACCACTAACATGAAGTATGATGTGTCACAAGAAAATCACAGAATGGCTTGGATAAGTAAAAGTGTTCCAAAATTATTACCACACTAGCAGAAGGACCTGGCTTCATCTATTTCATTTAATGTTTGTGTGTGTCGTTAAAAGATATTGACAGTATCCCCCATAACAGTGACCTCTACAGCACCCCAACCCTTAACAATGACCCCCCCCCCACAATGCCCCACCATTTTAAAATTCGACCTTCACAGCAGCCTGCCCCTTTAATAGTGAGTTTCATAGTACCCCACTCCCTTGGCAGTGACCTCCTCAGGGACCCACCCCCTTAACAGTGACCTCCACAGTACCCTGCTGCCTTAACAGTGACCTCCACAGTGTCCACCCCTTTAACAGTGATTTCCACAGCGATCTGCCCCTGAACAGTAACATCCACAGTGAACGCCTCTTTAAGAGTGACCTCCACAGTGCCCGCCCCTTTAAAAGTGACCTCCACAGCGCCCTGCCCCTTTTATGCTAGGGCTACAAGACGACATGTGTTGCGCAATATTTCGTCTCAACAATTTTTATAATGATAGGCTATGGTGTCGCACTGCAACATGTGACATGCTGCGACTGCGACAGTTGCAAAAAATTCATCCAAGATGGATTTTTCTGCGACTGTCGTATGGACTGTCCCATAGACTATCATTATAAAAATTGCCGTGCGACGTTGGTGCGACATCAATGTCGCACGACACATGTAGCAGTGTAGCTGTGCCCTATGTGTTGTGCGACTTATTGTCGCGTGACATATTTCGTCGTGTAGCCCTAGCCAAAAGCTGACCTACAGCAGTGAAGAAAAATCGCTGGGTTGTTATGGAAACCTGAAGTAAAACTGTGTGTATGTGGAGACTAAGGGCTTGGGAGTTTCAATTGGCTGATAAGGGACATGTGACCGTGTGTATGGCAATTGGGATTTGAAGAGAAAGACTTGCAGGCTTGTATTGCCTAATGCAGGTCATGTTTTGGGAATTTCTTGGGAACCGTATGTCCCAGAGAGCTGAGACCCAGTCTAAAACCTTCCTGGACACCTGATGTACCTGTGTTCCAAATTTGGTTTAGATCGGTCTAGTTGTTTGGTCGCGCATAAAGAACAGACAGACAGACATCAGGACAGACAAAAATCTCATTGTGTATCGGCTTGTTACCTCCACAGTATTCTTTCCCAGATAGTAAGTGTTATGTGTACCAAGTTTAGTAGAAATTGACCGATGAGTTTTTGTTTTTGAGTTACAGAGCAATATGTGTGTAGCAAAACTGTTGTCAGTTTCGAAAAATTGGGCTCTGGCATTTGGTCTAAACAGGCTGTTGCTTGAAGGGGTAAAAGTAAAAGAAAAGTGTTTCAGAACTTTTTTTCCTACAATACTGTACTTTGGAACAGATTATACAAAACAGATTTGCACACAGTATTCTACCACTTACACCACTCCACCAGTTTTTTCTATAATAAGGTGTTATCAGAAGTATAATTGAACTACTTAATGCAGCCATATGTACACGACACTATTAGTCAGCAAACACCCACAAGTCAAGAACAAAATCTAGGTTATTGTGGGTGTTGCTAACTGAACAAATCGTATACAATTACAGCAAGAATTTAAATGTAAATTTTGTGAAATATTAATTTAATTGCAGTTGGACAATTATGTGCATTTTAGACATAAGTGGATCAATTCTAAATGAATCAGATTCATAATGCATTTCACAAAAAATTAATCACCAATTCGTAAAAAAAAAAAAAAAAGAACAGTGCCCAGAACCTTTTTACTATGGGAGGAAGAAAATGGAGGATCACATGACTCATGAAAGCCAATTACTGCTTTGTACTAGCATTAGAACTTTGGCTTCTCCTTGCAATTCTCACTGTATGGTGCATGCCATAGTGGAAACCTGGACAGTACATATCTTTCACGGCTTTCTGGATCAATGTTATTCGAGGTGAGGCAGCACTGCAGCAACAAAGCCAGCCCTTCCTATTGACAGCTCCATGTTTGTGTTAGGCCTCTTGCACACAAACGTGCCGTGTTTTGCAATCTGTGCAATTTGTGGAACGGAACAGACGGTCCATTTATAGAAATGTCTATTCTTGTCCCCAAAATGGACAAGAATAGGACATGATCTATCATTTTTGTGGGGCCACGAAATGGAGCAACAGATGCGGACAGCACTCCATCTTTTGCAGCCTTAGTGCAGTGGCGGATCCAGAGCCTGGTCTCGGGAGGGGCACTTCCGGCAATCGATGCGCCCCTGCTCCGATCACTACAGAAACACAGCCCCACTTACCTCTTACATCCAGTGACGTCTCCTGTGAGGTAGATGTTCTCTGTCCTCATCTTCTCCTTTCAGACCAGACCAACAGTTTTCGTCTCTGCAGTTTGACAACAAAAAAAAAACTGAGTTTACTACTTTTCCATCATCCTCCTATCTTCTGGACAAATCATCCTACTACCCCCAATACTGTGCCGCTGTGGTCCCCAATATTATACTGCAAAAACAGATAATACCCCTGATAATAGTAGTACCACACAGAGCCCCCATATAAAATACCCCTTCTTTATGGCCTCAGTAGATGTCCCCATAGTGCCCCCCAATAATGTGCCAGTAAGAGGTGCCCCCATAGATGCCCCCCAATCATGTGCTAGTGAAAAGTGCCTCTCCCCCTCCCCCCATCATGTGCCAGTAACAAGTGCCACTCTCCCCTCTCCCCCCTCATGTGCCAGGGATAAGTGCCACTCCCCCCCCCCCATCATGTGCCAGCCTCTTCTCTGCAAACTCCCCCTTCCATGTGCCAGTGATAAGTGGCACTCTCCCCCCCATCATGTGCCAGCCTCTCTGCAACCCCCCTTCCATGTGCCAGTGATAAGTACCATCCCCCCCCATCATGTGCCAGTCTCCTCCCCCCCCCTCATGTGCCAGTGATAAGTGCCATTCCCCCCCCATCATGTGCCAGTCTCCTCTCCCCCTCCTCATGTGCCAGTGATTAGTGCCACTCTCCCCCCCCATCATGTGCCAGACTTCTCTATGCAACCCCCTCTTCCATGTGACAGTGATGAGTGCCACTCTCCCCCCCCATCATGTGCCAGTCTCCTCTCCCTCCCCCTCATGTGCCAGGGATAAGTGCCACTCCCCCATCATGTGCCAGCCTCCTCTCAGTCTGCCCCCCCCCCTCCATGTGCCAGTAAAATTGTCCAAAATAATAAAAAAATAAACACTTATACTTACCTACATGCGATGCGATGCAGGCCTCTTTCGGCCTGTGTCCCGCTCTGTACTGCTCAGGCGGCGCGATGACATCATCGCACCGCCTGAACCGCTCTGATAGGCTGCCGGCGGAAGGCCCGCAGCCTATCAGAGGAGCAGGGAAGGAAGACGCCTCTCCCTCCCCTGCCGCAGCACAGCCATCTGTACCGCTGTCCCGAGGACGGCGATACAGATGGCTATGGAGATGAGCGCTTCCACAGTGGATAAATTGTGCCTACTCTTGGCTCCTGGATTAGATCTAAAACTTAACTTTTATTAACTTCTTAACTATTCACTCTATGTATAAAAGTTAATGGCCGCTTGCCTGACTGGCTATCACTATCGCTATATCTTGCGGAGTAACACTCCACTACTATTAAGGGGGAGAATCGCGCGCACTATCTCCCCTTTACTGTTTTATGTGAATGCAGGTATAGCGGTCATATATTTAAAAACACTGCACACTATCCCCCGACATGTTTCGCCTAAGCAGGCGTCTTCAGGGGTATCGGATAGCGTCTCTTGACTAATAGCCTCTGCTCACTGGAGGGAATGTCGATATAATACTTCCACAGTGGAAGCGCTTATCTCCCTGTGCCCTGCCGCCGCCGCCACTGCTGCCCGCATTCTCAGGGGGGGGGGCAATTGCCCCGTTGCCCCCCCCCCTGGATTCGCCAATGCCTCAGTGAAGTGAATGGGTCTGGACTCAAGCTGCAAAAAATGCGGCTCTGATGCGGAACCAAACCACGGTCGTGTGCAAGAGGCCTTAGTCTGGTTCCTACACCAGGTGCTTATCCTCCTCTTTCATCTCTTCCTCCATGAGCACCCTTCTGTCCCCAACAGAAGCAGGGCAGAGCATAGCTCCCACTCTCCCTCCTATCATATGTGTAAGGTGAACTGTTGTCATGCAGTGTTAGAACTGATCAGCCTGATTGAAAATAGCCACACAGCCAGTTGATAAAGTTAGTAAAGTGCTATATTAGTCCAAAATCTGTGTGGGTGCATTTACGGGAACTTTAAATAAATAAATAAAAAAATAAAACTTTGCCCCCACTTTTCTGCTTGTGTTAAAAAAATTAAAAAAATAAAACTCACCTCATCCAATTGATCATGCCGCGGTGAACACTCACTGCTCACTGGATGAGCAGGACAAAACCCGCTGCTTCCAGTTAATGTTGCGAGATGTCAACACTCTGGAGCACAGGTCCTGCACATCCAATGATCAATAAGCAGCGAGTGTTCCCAGTGGCACGATCAAATGGATGAGGTGAGTTTTATTTAGTTATTTTTTTAACACAGAAGAGAAGGCAAAGGCTGTATTAATGAGAGCTCCACAGTGGCTCATTAGTAATAGTGTACAGGTGGCAACCCTACACATGGCCCACACAGAGCCGTGTACCTACAGAGAGGGCTCTGAGTGCCCCCCTGGCATGCATGCCATAGGTTCACCACCACTGTACTAAGCCAAAATCCTTGTTTGTGCATCTCCCGACAGTTCAAGTGTTGAAGTGGTGGTGGTTGTGGGGGGTCGGGGGATAATCAAATAATAGGTTGAGAACTTGTATACTACAGAGAAAGCTTTCTTAATCTGTGTATTTCAACACACAAAACATGGCCAAAATCTGTTTGCAATATGTTTCATACTTTGTGTAATGTGACTCTGTACATTTAGACCCAAAAATGTCAAGAATACTAGAACCCGTAACCACGCATTGACAGTGGGAACAGCGACAATTGTAGTTGGGGCCATATGCAGAGCAGAGGAGGGGGGCCCAGGAGCCCACCATGATATCTCACAGTCTGACTGGCAGTGTAGGCAAGGACTCTGAAGACAATTGTGTGTTAGACAGGACCTAGGAGCTGGATATGGGTTCTAAGAAGGAGGACGGTGGCGAAAGTGGCAGCAATATAGTGCAGAGGCAATGTACCACCTTGGGGATCTGATGATGCTGCTTACACTGTGAGTGCTTTAGGCCCAAAATATGCTAGAGCTAAGCCAAGCTCAGCTGCCTCAAGCTCTGTACGAGCAACTCACGTGATCTATTGCAGCATATGAGGCGGTAACACCGAATCCTTTGGGAAATTATACCTGGTCAGTAGTATTCGGATGTTCGGGTCGAACACATTGCTATGTTGGGGTGCTCGGCCGAGCACCCGAGTATAATGGAAGTCAATGGGAGACAACCAAGCACCCCCTGAAGAGGGGAGGGTGCCTGGTTCATAGGAAAAGGTAAAAAAGTGACAGAAACACCACCGAAATTAATTGAGAACAGCATGGGGACTATGTCTGGATGCATCTTGGACTGCTGGAAACCATGTTGTCCTAGTTGTAGGATTCTGTGGGTGGTGATGCATGGCCGTTGTGAGTGGGTGGAACGATTTGTCTGGTTCATTCCAATAACCAACGAGATTCCTCCGTGCTAACGAGTTATGTCACCCCCAGCTGCCAGTGCAAGGACATTGCAGAGATATTATCAAAAACACTGGCGACGATAACATTTTAACATGTTATATTGCAGAGTTAGTGCAGGGAATGGCGGTCAGCACCGGCTACAAATTTATTTTATTGAAATTTAACAATATTTTTTGATTGCCTTGTAAAAGATTGAAGGTGAGGGGGCCTGCAGGTAAGCTGACCCTCCCTGAAGAGGGACATGAGGAGATCTTGTGCACTGATCCCCAAACTCTTCAGCATTCACAGTCAGAAGAAGATGATGGTGGGGAATGGCAATTAGTGTTTCACGAGGTGGATGATGCGGATGAGACACTGTTGTCAATAAGTGAGGCTCTTGTTAGGTCAACACAAGTCAGGAGGATGACCAGAGTGAGGAAGTGGAAGAGGAGATGGGGGACTATGACATCACTGACCCAACCTGGAAAGATGGCAAGCCAAGTGAGGACAGCAGGACAGAGGGGGAGGGATCCACAGCACCGCAAAAGGCTGGAAGAGGCTGTGGGGTGGCAAAAGTGAGAGGGCAGGCCCCACCAAACAGGCCCACAATTGTTCCCCCTTGCAGAAATCTCCCTTGCCAAGGGGTAGGTGTTCCGCAGTCTGGCGCTTTTTGAGGAAAGTGTGGACGATAAAAGAATTGTAATATGCAAACTGTGCCATACCAAAATAAGAACTCATAAATAACCAAATAACCATAACATATTTTACATCCTATTCATAAACAATAACTCAAACCATAACAATAAAAACTCAAACCCGGGAACATAATAGAGGAAGACCGTACACTGGAGGCAAAATGAGTAGGGGTGTGAACACTAGCAACGTCACCACCACCAGCATGATCCGCCACATGGCATCAAAGGAACTTAATAGGCTGGCCGAACCCCTAGGTCCACAATCAGTGCCTGTAAGTCACACCACTGCCTCCTCTTCCACCCCTGTGTTACGTGCTGGCCAATGCTCTGTCCTAGATGCAGACCTGGTTGACTCCAACCCTGCAGCTGGGCCTTCGCAAGCACCATCAGCTAGCACTTCTGTGTCCACGCACAGTGTACAGATGTCCTTACCCCAAGCCTTTAAACGTAAGCATAAATACCCAGCCATCCACCCACAGGCCATAGCACTAAATGCGCACCTTTCAAAATTTTCTGGCCCTAGAAACGTTGCCATTTAGGCCTGTGGACACTGAGACTTTCCTCAGCCTCATGGTGGCAGCCGTCCTTCGTTACTCAGTCCCCAGCTGCCACTATTTTTCTTGTGTGCTGTCCCCGCATTATACCAGCAATTGTGTCCCGTAACATCACCTGTGCCCTGACCAACACAGTTATTGGGAATTTCCACTTAACGACGGACACATGGACAAGTGCTTTTGGCCAGGGATGCTACACTGGGTGAACCTTGTGGAGGCCGGTAGCGAGTCGTACCCTGAGATGGCACAGGTGCTACCGACGCCAAGGATTGTGGGCCCAACTTCCATCAGGATTTACACCACCACCTACAACCCCTGCAACCCCCCTTCTCCTCCTCCGCCTCCACTGCAACCTCTGAATTCTCATTTTGCAGCAGCAGTCAACCATCAGTCCGAAGCTGGAAGCAGTGTAGCACGGCAGTGGGGAAGCGGCAACAGGCCATGCTGAGACTCATTTGCTTGGGTGACAAAGAGCACTCCACCTCTGAGCTGTGGCCGTAACTTGTTGGCAGCTTTGTAGCTCTGCAAGCTCACACACATGGCAATCAATCAGCATATTTGTACCATGCACAACAAACATCCCAATCTTATCCATTAATATAAATAAATACATAACACACGAGAGTGGAGGTAAACTAATGGCATGGTCTGTATAACAACTCATAAATAACCAAATAACCATAGCATATTTTACAGCGTAGTCATAAACTCAAACTCAAACCATAATAATAAAAATTTAAACAATGAAACATACCAGGCCCAGCCCTCAGCCAATCATGGCCCTCACCGGGCATAATGACAACTATGCCCAGTGACCACAGCAAAACGTCAGCAAATTGACCCTCAAAAACTTGACCAAATAATAGAATCTTAAATACTGGGCAGAAAACAACCTCTGCCCAGTGAAGAAGGAAAAATTGTACATGGGACAAATGCTGATATGGCCATGTGGATCCCTCTTTAATGTCTGGGATCTGGTCATACCATGCCTAGCCCACGTGTTCTGAAAGTTCTCACAACCTACCCCTATTTTCCCGAGTTACTAGTAAAGGTGTACTGTGTGTGTGTCCATTTCAGAAAGTGATCTACAGCTGCCGGTGGTCTGGCAACACTGCTGCAGCGCTTGTATTTGCCAGTTAACCGACTGTTGTGCGACGTGAGCATGCGCTGGAATTCCACATTTGGCCAGGCTTTGTGAGCAGCAGAAGGCAGTAGTGGAATACCAGATGCAACATGGCCTTATATGTCTGACCTCTGTGAGGTTTTACGCAACTTTGAGGGATAAACACAGTGGTGAGTGGCGATGCCGCTATTATCAACCTAACAATTCCACTACTGTTTTTACTAAAACACTGGCTGCTAACAAAGAAGGCGGACGCTTTACATGTGCAAGAGGTGGAACTAGGGGGAAGACATTGCACAGGGTGATAGCCAGACCACCCTCAGTTCGTCTTGTCAGTGTGAATTGGATAATGATGATGAGGAGGAGGAGGAGCAAGAGACAGTTGCCTCCGCTACAGAGGGTAGTAAACATAGCAGGTTTATTCCATCTGTTCAGCATAGATGGGCAGGAGAGGAGGAACAGGATAAGGAGATTGAGAGTCATCCTCCTAATGAGGACAGCAAAGTCTATTCTGTTGGGACTCTGACACACATGGCTGACTTTATGTTATGCTGACTTTCCCGTGACCCTCGCATTCTATGCATTTTGCACAACAGCGATTGCTGGCTGTTCAGTTCACCCTTCTCGACTCCCACTACAAAGAGTACTTATCATCTCTCATTACTGTGGTGCAGAGGATGAGCAAAATGGTGCAATACCAGAAGGTCCTTGTGGAAAAATTGCTCAATAAATTTCCATCTGACAATGCTGGCGGCAGAGTACGTAGTTCCTTGGACAACCCAGGAGGGGAGATGAGGGGAACATACACCAGTTTCAACAGAGGCAGGACAACACTCTCCAAGGCCTGGAACAGTTTCATGACACCCCGCCAGCACCCTCACCTTGATGCGTGGCCTAGTATACAAGGATGGAAAAAATTTGGAAGATTGTGAAGGAGTACATAGCAGACTGTGTCAGCGTGCACAGTGATCCCTCTGTGCCTTACAACTACTGGGTGTCCAAGCTGGACATGTGGCACGAACTGGCACTCTACAGATATAGCTAAATGATAAGGAACATGGAAGATATACTATATTGAACTGTAGTATTCAGGATAAATGACCGTGTAAGCACTTTGTGATAAATACAGTAAGTGGATTTTGTGTTGCAGTTTCGGCACCCAGTCTCTAAAAGGTTTGCCGCCTAGCATGCTCGCTCATCACTGCTAGCCAGCATTCCCATTTCAAAAATGTCTGTCCTTCTCCTGGTCCTCTTTATGACAGCCAACCTGCATCCCTAAGCAATACAGTGTCTTTGTCATCAGTGTAATCATCACCTTCGTCTTCTCCTGATAACACCTCCTTGTCCTTTGCTCCACCATAAGACATCTATAACGGAATGTTAATGTCCTGGCCATGAAAAAACTTTTCCCGAGCAGCAATTAGCTTAAGTTGAAGCAACGCTAGTTGCTGTATTTGTGGGAGGGGAGGCTCTGGCCAGCATATATATAGGGGGCTTGGTCACGGCTCCTCACTGACAGCCGATTCTGTCAGTAAACCCTCCCACCCTCCCTCTTTCACAGGTTCTCATTAGGGGTGGCCCCCTTTAGGCTACCTCACGTGAGCAGTTCCGCCACACACCCAACTGCTATTAGGTTAGGTACGAGTCATTCTGATAGCCGGACCGAGCACAAGTACAAGTTGGCCAACCTGGCCATGATGCTGGCAGTGCAGTTGCTGCCGTACCATTTAGTAGTGCTTTGTACTCTCACGTGGCGGAGAACGTGGTTGACTCCTTGCGATTTTTGCTGTGCAGCAAGCTGAACTCCACGGTTTCCACCTTGAGCAGCTGTTAGGTAGGGACAGTAGATGTCTTTCATGGCTCACTGGGTAAATGTTTTTTTGTGGCAGCAGAGAGGCAGCACCCCATCAACATGGCCATTTCCCTTTAACCCCCATGATTGCATCTGCCTAGCTCCAACAGCAGGCATTTATCCATGTCCTCCACCTTTTTTTCCATAGACATGCTCCTGTCCACAACAAAAGTAGGGCAGAGCATCGCTCCCACTCCCCCTCCTTCCTATCACATGTGAAGTCAATTTTTACCATACGTTGTTGCAGCTGATTGGCCTGAGCGAGAGTAGCCACACAGGCAAGCTGTTGCCAAAGTACATCAAGCAGAAAACATCCCACTGGCTGTCACCCCGCTGACTCCAACTTGGCAAGGTGGTCAGAGACAATGGCCGCAACATCCTGGCAGCAATAGAAAATAACCTAGTGGAAATAAAACATGCTCCTAGCATGGCTTCATAAAAAGTAAGGTGCAGGCAGTGTCCAGGAAACTGTTCCTCTTTTCAGCCATTCTCACATGGTAATGAACACTTGCAGCAACAGAATGGTCTTCAGCTACAACAGTAAGGCCTTATTCACATGTCTGTAGTGTTTATGGATCCGCAAATTGCGGATCAATAAACACACCCGGCCGGTAGCCCCATAGAAATGTCTATTCCTGTCCGGAATTACGGGCAAGAATAGGACATGCTCTACTTTTTTGCGGAGCTGCTGCCGTAAGATCGGCGGCGCGCTCTGCAAAAACTGATGCGGAGAGCACAGTGTGTGCTCTCCGCATCGTTCCGTGCCCCATTCACAGTCAATGGGTCCCTATGTATTCCGCAGAATTGGGGAATACATGCGGACATATATGCGGGCGTGTGAATAAGGCCTTATTCTGTAATGTTACAACCTGCTGAAATTCAATATTGGTACATGGTACAGCGTTTGCATGAGCAGCAGAAAGCCATGAACGATGTTGTCGTGTACCAGACCACCTCAGCAGGGAGCATGTGTTGTTTTAAGGTCGGGCAGTGACAGCTCATGCCGTTTATGCTGCTGTTGTCCCTCATCCTACTCATATGTATCTTAGCACTGGGCAAAGGAGGAAGAAGAACAGCTAACACAATTTTTGGAAGCTTTGGAATATGAAAAAGCATAACATGCCACGGCGTAGTTTGTTTTAAAATATGCTGTTTGTTAACACAGTCAAATGTGTGTTTACCCATACTATGTATGTCAGTGTCAATCAGAGATCATTTGTTATTGCTGTCATTGCGTTCATGAGCTCAGGGAGGAGGGGAATGCAAAAATTCAGGAAAAAATGAATAAAAACATGATAACATGTTTTCCTCTAGGAGGCTAGAGGGTGCTATATACCAATTTCCAGGGCAATTATAGCCAGTCTGGTTTGGCCCAAATTGGTTCTGGTCTGAAACACACTTTTAAAAAAAAATCTGCGAACTTGAATGAATTTCGACAGATTCTCTCATCTCTGGTTTGCCCCTATTAAGACAGAATTTTTGGAAACTTGTACCACCAAGCCACTGTTTTTTTTCCAATAACATTGTGTTTGTTTAACCCCTTTCTGACTAGCGCAACATGTACGGCGCTGGCCAGGACTTTAAAGATGGTGTCCACTCATGAGTTGAGCTGGCGCCATAGCTGCCAGGTACCTGGGATTAATGTCAGCGATACTGTAATTAATAGTGTTGATCAAGCACCAAAGTGCTCAGGTGCTCGGGCCGAACACATCGGGATGCTCTGGTGCTCTACCAAGCTCCCGAGTATAATGGAAGTCAATGGGAAAACCTGAGCATTAAACCAGGCACCCCCTGCTCTGAAGAGGGGAGGGTGCCTGGTTCATAAGAAAAGCTCAGAAATTGATGGAAACACCACCAAAATCGTTCGGAAACAGCATGGGGAGGATGTCTGGATGCATCTTGGACTCCCAGGTCGTTGCTGGGAACGATATTGTCTGATTAGTACGCCACTTTTACAGATTGACAATAATACGCACAAAACCAAAGATAAAATTGATTTTAGACAATTTTAAAAATGTTAGGAAACATTCTTTCCTGTATATTTACTTGTATATAAAGTGCAAGTGCTGCCAAAAATTACAAGCAAGAGGCACTCCGATACAAATTGTATATCCCATAAAGGAGGGCCTCATTCACATTGTGGTACAATTGTTCATGTAGTGGGACTCCTACACTCATAAAGCCTATGCACTAAGTGAAAGGGCTGCCAAAAATTACAAGGAACTGACACTCCAATACACCCTTTGTTGCACATAAAGGAAGGCATCATACACACCCTTGAAAAACTATGATTAAAGGCCTTCTGGTGACCCTCAAAAACATTTGGAGCAAAGGCCTGCTGATCTGACCTCTAAAAAATTATATGTGAGGGCCTGCAGGTGAGCTGACCCTGTAAAACATTATATGCGAGGGCCTGCAAGTAAGTAGACCCTGTAAAAGATTGTAGGTGATGGCCTGTATTTGAGCTGACCCTGTAAAACATTATATGCCAGGGTGTGTAGGTGAGCTGACCATGTAAAAGATTGTAGGTGAGGGCCTGCAGATGAGCTGACCCTTTAAAACATTATATGCGAGGGCCTTCAGGTGAGCTGACCCTTTAAAACATTATATGCGAGGGCCTGCAGATGAGCTCACCCTGTAAAAGATTGTAGGTGAGGGCCTGCTGGTGAGCTGACCCTGTAAAAGATTGTAGGTGAGGGCCTGTAGGTGAGCAGACCCTGTAAAAGATTGTAGGTGAGGGCCTGCACGTGAGATGACCCTGTAAAACATTATATGTGAGGGCCTGCAGGTGAGCTGACCCTGTAAAACATTATATGCGAGGGCCTGCAGGTGAGCAGACCCTTAAAAAAATTGTAGGTGAGGGCCTGCACATTAGCTGACCCTGTAAAACATTATGTGCGAGGACCTGTAGATGAGCTGACCCTGTAAAAGATTGTAGGTAAGAGGCCTGCAGGTGAGCTGACCCTTTAAAACATTATATGCGAGAGCCTGCAGGTGTGCAGGTCACACTGTAAAAGATTGTAGGTGAGGGCCTGCTGGTGAGTTGACCCTTAAAAAATTATATGCGAGGGCGACGAATAAGCATGTTGATATGATAGAAGAGGAGGATGAGAACAGGAAGATTCAACCATATACCCTTTTTTGTGGTAGAAGGGGTGCATGGGTATACAGTGTATTCAGTACATTTTAAACAACACATTTAAAGGGCCTTTATGTTCATCAGCTTTCCTTTGGTGAAGTCTAGAAGTCGGAGGCAATCCAGGTCTTGTTCATTTTTATAAGAGTCAACTTGTCAGCATTTTCAGTTGACAGGTGGATACACTTATCATTTATAATGCCACCAGCAGCACTAAATACCCGCTCAGCTAAAAGGCTGGCGGCAGGGCAGGCCAGCATCTCTAAGGCGTAGAGCGCCAGTTCGTGCCATGTGTCCAGCTTGGACACCCAGTAGTTGTAAGGCACTGAGGGATCATTGAGGATGCTGACAAGGTCTGCTATGTACTCCATCACCATCTTCCAAATTTTTCCCTCCTTGTAACAGTAGGCCGCACATCTGGGTGAGGATTGTGTTGACCAGACTGTTGGCTACTGAGACTGGACTTGGTGGAAGAAAGGGTGGTGCTTAACCGACTGGAAGCATTATCTGCTACAATTCAACCGACCACCTGGTCGCACTGGTCTGACTTCAAGAGTGGTGCCCTGTGCCGCCCTGCAACCTGGGACATGAAGCTAGGTATCGTGGATGATTGTTTTTCTTGTGCTCTGACAGCAGGTATAGTTTCAACGCGTCCAGGGCCACGGCATCATCAGCATCACAGCCACTTCCCCATCCCTTACTGCTCGCCTTCTTCATTTTAAATGTTATATATGCTAGAAAATATGTCACACGTACAGTAGTCTAGGATTTGGAAGTGTATGCGCAAAATATGTATAAAGGTATTTGGGATGTGGAAACGTCACACAGGAGATATCCCGCAGATAATGTCAATGCTGTCATCAGCGGCTAATAAAAAATTACAGGGAATGAGGGATGAGGAAACGTTGTAAAGGAGAGATTCCACCGGTAATGTCACTGAATGTCTACGGAAAAAGTACACTGTATGTCACAATAAAAAAATTTATGCGCACACGTTACACTGGAAATGTACCTCTGGTAATGTCAATGTCAGAAGCAGACACCATCTATTGACAAAGTACACTGTATGTCACAGATAAATTTTTCAGCGCACATGATACACAGAAAATATTGCGCAGCTAATGTCACTGTCCGCAGCGGACACCATCTATTTAAAAAGTACACTGTATGTCACAGATAAAAATTTTCAGCCCACACGTTACTCTGCAAATGTGGCGCAGCTATTGTCACTGTCTGCAGCAGACACCGTCTATTGAAAAAGTACACTGTATGTCAGTTATTTTTGGGATGTGCACACTTTACGCAGGAGATGTTGAGCGGATAATTTAACTGTCTGCAGCGGACACCATCTACAGAAAAGTACACTGGATGTCACTGATATTTTTTGGATGCGCACACTTTAAACAGGACATGTGGCGCAGATAATTTAACTGTCCGCAACAGCCTATTAGACACTATTTAGCGCAGGATGCACTAAAAATATATATTGCTGCTGTCACATACAATAGTCCATAAAAAGAACTTTTGGGTCTGTGAAAAGTTTTTCTAATAAAAATCTTCCAATAACATTCTCTACACTGTCTGTCCCTTCCTATGCTCAGCTCTCCCTGACTAATACTGAGCAGAACACATGTTATCGGGTGCTATATAGCAACCGATGACGCTTTACGGCCAACCAATCACTTTAATGCCAGTAGCCAACACGGTTATGGCATTACAGTGCCTGCCAGTACCTCCCTGCACATTTATTGGGTGCGTAGCAGCCAAGAAACGTGCGAAGAGGAGACTAGAGCATTGCGCTCGAGCACATGCAGTGTGCCAGACCGACAGGGGAATCGTATGTGAGATCACGGTGTGAGCAATCAAGGTAGTCCGAGGGAAAACATAGTTCTGGTTACTCACGGTTATGTCTTCCATGGGCAGGCTTGCATAAGTGATGAGGAGAACGGCACAAATATTCTCTAGGGCACGCTCTGATAAAGGGACACAGGCCAGATGGTGGTTTGAGGTGCCCTTGGTTGTCTCTATTAATGTTCCTATGGCAAGGTCCCTGATTGTCGTGATGCCAGTACCCTTTGTGGTGGTACTGGCATCATGTTGTGATTTCAATCCACAATGGAAGGTTTTATACTTTGCAGGTACACAACATGTAGTACGTTCATTAATAACCTGTAAGAGTAGATACGTGGTGTACCTAATTCTCTGTGTTTGCGGTAGATTTTATATAGGCAAGACAATCAGGCAACTTTATGAAAGAATTAGAGAACTTCTGAATTCCTTGAAGTCAGGAAAAGGTTGCCCCTGGCTGATAGATCACGTCAGAACAGAACATGCTGGCAATGCAAGGGTGTTGTGGTTTGCCGGAATCGAGATAGTAAATTTGAATATGCGCGGAGGTGACATGACACAAAGAGCTCTTGAGACGGGAAGCGAGATGGATAATAAAAGCAATGCCTACATTTATAACATCCTAAATCTACGCCCCCTTCAAAAAGAGCCGGGTGATCACCATCCTTTTAAATATGCGCATTTATTAATTCGATCCCGAACCACTGCGACCCTATTTCAAAACGCAATTGCTTATTTCTCACTCCTTGCATACTTGTAGTTCCTTACCCTGTCACTATTTTAAGCCACGTCCTGTCTTATGGTATACAGCCTCATTCTGGCTGTTATAGGATAACCGATATCGCAGCAATATAAATTGTTTTATAGTTGTCTTTGTTTAGTATTCAATTATGTGTTCCGCTAATGGGTGGACATTTGTGGGCATCTAAATGTTTGTATCAATGTTTGTCTCTGTATTAAATGGCATTACGCGTTCACCCATGATGTCATCTTTGGAGGACGGGTAACCGGACACCTTAAATAATGATGCGGAGGCATCATTATGCAATGGCCTGAGGAAGCAGTAACACGCGAAATGGCAGTCGCCGCTGACACGGACGCATAGGTAACGCAGTTCTGCCCCCCATGATTTTGTAAGTTAGCTGCACTGAAATAAATGAAGATTTGACATCAAGTAGTGAGTGCCGCCTTTACCTTTCTTTGATTGTGGATGGAAATGAGGTCGTCTGTTTGAAGAGGCTGAGCAACACCATTGTCTGTTAACCCTATGGTGGAGGGATCGACCCGTGAAGGTTGCTACAAAATTGGGGGTTGTAGTGCCACTCCGTCACCTTTTTACTTGGAGAATGATATCAAAGATTAGGACCCCAGTGATGTCAGCACACAGAGATAATAAACATAGCAACATACATTACAAAGGTAATGAACACAGGAAAGAATATGTCCTGATGTCACAGCACCAGAATAATTAACATTTTAGTAAAAGGGTTATTCCGGTTACCATAAATATAACTTATGTTTTAGACTAATTCATCATCAATAATTACTGAATACGTATAATGTAAATTTCACATATTTACCATTCAGTACTGAAGTTATAAAAGTAGTTTTCTTCCTCTGCTACCCACTGTGTTTCTACATAAATTACCATGGCATCGACCTGTAATTCTGGGCTTTTGTTAGGTCGAGCATGCTCAGTGTGTTGCTATCAATTCTCTAGCAAAATGTCTTGTGAAACAAAGGGAGTGTTAGTGTGCTGCTGATTACTGAGTATTGGGTGTGTGACTGGACTGTAATATCAGGCAGCCAATCAATAAACATCAACTCACAGCAGGAAAGCTCGGGATTGTGGGGATGGTAGTTTTTGAAGTTTTGTGAGGGAAGTTCAGATGCCATAATGCTTTCAGTGTGTTGCAGGCTCACACAGGAGCTAGACAAATGGATTGCCAGGTAAATTGAAGCTCTGGCTATATGTATAGGTATAGATTCTGGTTGGGTCACAGTTTGTAGCCTTAATGCAGTTTTTCAAAAATTAAGTTACTTCACTGGAATACCCATTTAAGGATAATGCAGTGAAGTGAAGTCACAGTGCATGGATAGTAGGCAGTGATGTCACAGTAGCAATGTCACTACAAAATCAGTTCTATTCATTTGATACGAATTTGGAGAAATACATGGGCTTGTCACCAAAATACCCCCATTCACATGAATGAAACCCTTAGGCCTCTTTCAGACAGGTGTTGTGGGTGAGGGCCGGATGCGATCTGGGCTGATTGCGGGAAACCCACGAGAGTAGGGACGCAATTTCAGTCAGTTTTGACTGCGATTGTGTTCCGTTGTTCAGTTTTTTCTGCGCGAGCGCAAGGCGTTTTGCGCGTGCGCGAGAAAAAAATGAATGTGGTACCCAGACCCAAACTTCTTCAATGAAGTTCGGGTATAGGTTAGGTGTTGTGCACATGGTTATACGGAAAATAATAGCATTCTTAATACAGAATGCTTACTTAAATGTGGCTTAAGGGGTTAAAAAAGAAATAAATTTAAACTCACCTCATCCAATTGATCGCGCAGCCGGGCAACATCATCTTTCTTTTTCTTTGAGGACCTGCAAAAAGGACCTTTGATGACACACTCGCACTCACCAAGAATTCCTCTATCTTCATTCAGCAGGAACTGCACTGACGTCACCGTGCTCACCACGTCAAAGGTCCTTTTGCAGGTCCTCGAAGAAGAAAGATGATGATGTCCGGCTGCGCATTCAATTGGATAAGGTGAGAATTTATTTTTCTTTTTTAACTCCTTAAGTAACATTTAAGCAGGAATTCTGTATTAAGAATGTTGTTATTTTCCTTTATAACCATGTTATAAGGGAAAATAATAAAATCTGCACAACACCAAACTCAAACCCGAACTTCATTGAAGAAGTTTGGGTTTGGGTAGCACATTCAGTTTTTTCTCAAGCGCGTGCAAAACGCATTGCAATTGTGTGGGAAAAACTAAACAATGGAACGCAATCGCAGTCAAAACTGACTGAAATTGCGTCCCTACTTGTGCGGGTTTCCCGCAATGCACCCGCATTGCATCCGGCCCTCACCCGCGAAGCCCTTCTGAAAGAGGCCTTATACTATTCACGCTAGCATGGGTATGTAATGATTTCTATTTTTAGTGGAGCAAATTAAACTTTGTTAACCATTTCCTGGCCACCCATTGACTATAAATGTCCTGGGTGGTTGGGTTTATCTGTGAATGGATGTTTAAGAATGTCCATTCAGATATCGCTGCTGCACGCTAATCGTCGGTGACAGCAGGGCTCCCCATAGAGAAGGCAAGGACCGTTCCCTCCATGTCTGTACCTTCTAGATCACTGTATACAAAGCGCTGAATGAGCACTGTGTATACAGCAAGGAAGCAATGTGCCATTTCCTGTTCCAGCCTGGGGGTCATGTGACCGCCGGGGCCAGAAGACTGCAGGAGCTGCCAGATCTGCCGTAGACCTCAATCAGCCCTGCAGTTAGGCTGTACAGTGCAGAATTATGCTGTACAGCCTCTCTGGGGGCTGTATTCCCCTTGTAACTGGGACAACTAGGTCAGCCACAGTTACAGTAGATATCAATAGGGAAAAAAAAAAAGTTATGTTAAATGTCCCTTAGAGGTCTAAGATGACCTTATGGGGGACACAAAGTCTAAAAAAAAAATAATAAAAAAAAATATATAAAAATGTTTTATCAAAAATAAATAAGTTTCACAGGTCAAAAAAAAAATTCCCAATTATATAATTAAAAAAATAAAAATAGACATATTGGGTATTACCTCATTTGTAATGACCAGCTCTATAAAAATATCACATGATCTACCCTCTAAGGTGAATGCTGGAAAAATAAAAATAAACATATCAAAAATCATTTAAAAAGTCGTATGTACCCCAAAATGGTAGTTAAAAAAATGAAAATTTTTAAAAATATGGCAACACAAAAACATGATTTTCTTTTCTAAAAATGCTCTTATTATGTTATTGTGTATTGAGTATTGTGTATGAAAATAAAATAAAAATAGACATATTTGTTATCACCATATCAGTAAATACTAGCTCTACAAAAATATTATATGATCGACCCCATAAAGTGAACGGCCAAAAATAAATTATGGCAAAACAGCTTTTTTTTGTCACCTCACCTCCCAAAAAACATAATAACCATCTAAAAATCTATATGTACCCCAGAAAGGTAGCAATAAATATCATCTCATCCCGCAAAAACAAACCCTCACACAAGACCATTTTCTAAAAATGTTTTTATTGTGTAAAACGTAAAAAATAAATAAAATAGACGTATTTGGTATCACCACATCCATAACGATGATCTACCCCATCAAGTGAACAGTGTAAGAAAATATAGAAAAATGGCACCAGCTTTTTTTTGTGACCTCAACTCCCACAAAATGAGATAAAAGTGATCAGAAAGCCAAATGTATCCCAAAATGATGTCAATAAAATCTACAGCTTGTCCAGCAAAAAATAAGCCCTTACAGAGCGCAGTCAATAAAAAATAAAAAAGTTATCAATTCTTAAAAACCATGTCAGAAAATTCCATGTTAGAAAGTCCACATGCCTCTTCTTCCCTTCTGAGCCCTTACATATCCATAAATAACAGTTTACAACCACAATTGGGGCGTTACTGTATTCAGGAGAAAATGGGTAACAAATATTGGGGTGATATTCTCCTGTATTCCTTTGTGAAAAAGAAAGTTTGGGCCTGAAGCATCATTTTCTTATTTAAAAAAATTAAATTTTTTATTTTCACAGCCAAGTATTATAAATTGCATGAAAGGCCAGTTGGTTCAAGCGCTCCCTACATCCCTTAAAAATTCCTTGGGTGGTGTAGTTTGTGGTTACTTTTTTTTTTTTTTTTTTTACTGTGGGGGTACCTCGGGGTCTCTTTAAATGCAACATGGCTCCTAAAGACAATTCCAGCAAAATCTGGCCTTCAAAAACCATATGGCGCTCCTTGCATTCTAAAACCTGTCATGTTCCCATACAGCAATTTATGACCACATATGGGACATTTCTGCAAACTGGATAATCTGGGTAATAAATATTGAGGTTTGTTTTGTTGTTAACCCTTGCTGTGTTACAGGAAAAAAAAAAGGATCAAAATTGAAAATCTGCAAAAAAAGGGAAATCTTTGAAATTTCAGTAGACATATGGTGAATGTTAATTAATAAGTATTTTATGAGGTATCACTATCTGTCTTAAAAGCATGGAGATTTAAATTTAGAAAATAGTGTTTTTTTTCCAGATTTTTTGGCAACTTTTGGTTCTTTTTTATAAATAAAGGTAAAATATATTGACTCCAATTTACCATTAACATGACATACTGTACATTGTGTCACAGGAAAGCAATCTCAGTATGGCTTGGATAAGTAAAATTGGATTGCCACAAAAAGTGACATATGTCAGATTTGCTAAATTAGGCTTGGTCAGGAAGGGAACAAATGGTCTGGTCTGGAAGTGGTTAAAGAGATTATCCCATGATTGATGTAAACCTGAAAATCAGACATCATATACTTCATGAAAATCTCTCTAGCAGAGCTAGAACCAGCTTTGTACCTCACATGGATCCAGAGATCTCTCTATTTATTGCCCCAATTGCTCATCTAGATTTATTTCAAGATGCAGAGGGGTGTGTTCTTTCTGCCGCAACTCTGTATTCCTGTAACTGTCACAGCTTTTAACAGAAGATAGGGTAGATGGCAATTGGAGAATGGAACTAAATATGTGCTTCCACCTCAGCAAGCTGAACAGAGAAATAAGTCGACAGGACAGTTTTCACCTGTCATACATAACAGTAAAAAAAAATGAACATTTTTTTTTCGCCCATAGAAATGTATTAGGACTGGGCAAAATGAAATGCCTCTTAAAGGGTTCCATTTTGTATTTCATCCTAAAATTCCATTATATTCCGTTATAACTTAACTATGGCGTTTCGAAATGTCAGCCTTATACAATCACGCATCTGTGAGGTGACTTGTTGAATCAGACATTCTCCACTTACAGTTTACGCATCAGACACCCAGGAGTTAATCAAGTAGTCTTTTAATCCGGAGATTGTATTACAAGATATGCAGGGAATCCAGATGGTAAGAGAATTATGCCTCTAATAATCTCCTTGATAAGAAGATGAGATACTACACAGATTCTCCTCAGATTTTCCTCAGATTCACCTCAGAATTAAAGCACACACAGACAGCAATGCATGACAGTGAAAACAGAAAGTGGCTAGACTGAACCAACTATAAGCTGAAACAGAGGGGGGAGGAAAGAGAGGAGCATACCAATACACAATGCAAGATACTAAACAGAGCACTCCCCATCTGGTATCGGTAGATACCACTATGTATATGCATGCAATGGAATTGTATAAATAACAATGAATAATGTCCATAAAACTGATGAATAGACAGATGAATAATGTCCATAACCTGAAAAGGAAACATGCAATAAACATTTATTCAAACTGAAAAAGGATATGTCTTCGGTTCAGACCATAGAGCTGGTACTGGAAACAGTCCTAGAAGATGATAAACATCTCTGGTAGAAGGAATCTCAACATGGAAGTTCTTTCCATCCAAACTGGAAACGACTTTAGTAATAAGTCCAGTAGGCCAGTCGAGACGATCAACTTGTTTGTCTCTTAACAAGACAAAATCTCCTTCCTTTAAATTAGGCCTTGTTTCTTGCCACCTTCCATGTTCTTGCAAAAGGCAGGGGTACTTTCTTCTCCAGCTTTTCTAGAACTGACTGGCGAGATGTTTTACCTGCTTCCACCGAAACTTATAAAGGTTGATCTCTTTGAAAACGCCAGATGGCACAGGAATATTTCCTATATTTTTTTATTTATTCTTGAGTGATCTTTTATGCACCCCAGATGTGGATTTCTTCTTTTTTACTACAGGAGATTGTCTGTTGCTTTCATTAGAAGCTGAGCGAGCCTTGGTTCTCCTTGATCTTACCAAAGATTTAGAGCGAGAGCACTTATTTTGTGCGGCTGATTTAGATGTGGATTGCTTTCTGTCTATGGATCGTGAACGCAAATGCTCTTGTCTGCTTTTCACTTCTGAAATGGGATCTTTCTTTGTACAGTTGTGTTCAAAATTATTCAACCCCCAATGCTGTAAAGGGTTTTAGGGAATTTAGTGTACATTTGTAATTGTGTTCAGAATGAAATCTTACAAGGACTTTTTAAAGAACCAAATGCAATTAAAATGCCATCAATTGTTTTTGTAATACAGTATTAAATCTTTTTTTGTGATTTCTTCATTGACACAATTATTCAACCCCTTACTGGTGTGTTTACAAACATGGTGAAATCAAGAGAATGGTCCAGGAAGACAAGAGAAGAGGTGATTTCTCTTCACAGGAAGGGCAATAGCTATAAGAAGATTGCAAAGATGTTAAACATACCAAGAGACACCATAGGAAGCTTCATTCGCAAATTCAAGGCAAAGTGCACTATTGAAACGCTACCTGGTCGTGGCAGAAAGAAGATGCTGACTTCGACTGCTGTGCGCTACCTGAAGCGCAAAGTGGAGAAAAGTCCCCGTGTGACTGCTGAGGAACTGAACAAAGATTTGTCAGATGCGGGTACTGAAGTTTCAGCTCAGACAATAAGGCGCACACTGCGTAATGAAGGCCTCCATGCCAGAACTCCCAAACGCACCCCCTTGCTGTCTCCAAAGAATAAGAAGAGTCGACTGCAGTATGCCAAAAGTCATGTGGACAAACCACAAAAGTTTTGGGATAGTGTTCTGTGGACTGATGAAACAAAATTAGAACTGTTTGGGCCCATGGATAAACGCTATGTTTGGAGGAGAAAGAACAAGCCCTATGAAGAAAAGAACACCTTGCCTACTGTGAAGCATGGCGGGGGGTCAATCATGCTTTGGGGCTGTTTTGCTTCTACAGGTACAGGGAAGCTTCAGCGTGTGCAAGGTACCATGAATTCTCTTCAGTACCAGGAGATATTGGATGAAAATGTGATGCAGTCCGTCACAAACCTGAGACTTGGACCTTTCAACAGGACAATGATCCCAAGCATACCTCCAAGTCCACTAGAGCATGGTTGCAGATTAAAGGCTGGAACATTTTGAAGTGGCCATCGCAGTCACCAGACTTAAATCCGATTGAGAACCTCTGGTGGGACTTAAAGAAAGCAGTTGCAGCGCGCAAGCCTAAGAATGTGACTGAACTGGAGGCTTTTGCCCATGAAGAATGGGCGAAGATACCCGTAGATCGCTGCAAGACACTTGTGTCAAGCTATGCTTCAAGTTTAAAAGCTGTTATAACTGGAAAAGAATGTTGTACTAAGTACTAAGATTGACTGTCACTTGGGTGTTGAATAAAATTGATAATGATGTGAGCACAGAAAAGACATTTGTGGTTATTTCATTATAAATGTTATGTTATATTTGTCTGACTTACAAGTGCCTGTTTGATTTAATTGTAAACAAAATGACTGAAATGATCAAAATCAATGTCAAACTGGCCGAAACACTCAATTTCAGTGGGGGTTGAATAACTTTGAACACAACTGTACGTACGGACTTCGGTTGTTGACATGCAGTATTTGTCATGGACATTGGCGGTGAACTTTTCCCTGTGGTTTTTAGAAAAGGCTGAGCAATATGAAGGTGTTCATCCGTTAAAGACTGGGAAGAACCGTGATCCTCTTGAGTGCAATCAACAACTGCAGATGGAACTGAAGGTTCTTGCAAAGTATCTGAAATGAACTCTTCCTCTGTTGAAGGAACCTCCTTTATAGAATATTCAGAAGATACTTCTTTTACAGAATTAAACTCATTGTCAAACAGTAGACTGGAAGGCTCAAGTTTCTGCTGTATCTCATCAGAACTACATGAATCAGAAGGCTTGTTGTCAGTGATGATATAGGATTCATTATGATAAACTGTGTGAGGACTGCAAAGCTGGGAAGGGCTTGAAGAGGGCTCCAATTGAAATCCTGAAGGCCTTTCTACAAGCTGCCCTTCTGTCCAGGAACATTCTTCTGCAGCTGACTCCTTGGGATTTAAGCTGCTTTCTGATGTTTTTAGAATATTTGGGCAAGGCATATCTTGGACATAGTAGCGGTTAGGACACTGTCTGAAGTAAGAAGTTTGCCCCCCTATAAATACTTTAGTTCTGAAGGAGTGTACTTGGCAGGGTCTGCGGGATCTATCCAGACATACAGTTGTGTTCAAAATTATTCAACCCCCAATGCTGTAAAGGGTTTTAGGGAATTTAGTGTACATTTGTAGTTGTGTTCAGAATGAAATCTTACAAGGACTTTTTAAAGAACCAAATGCAACTAAAATGACATCAATTGTTTTTGTAATACAGTATTAAATGTTTTTTTTGTGATTTCTTCATTGACACAATTATTTAACCCCTTAAAGACGACCACTCTTAAGAACAGAGGTTCGTTCAAGTGTTTTCGATCAGGTATTGAAAACACCTCTGGATGTCAAGGAGCAGCAATCAAGCATAATAAGCACCAATTAGGCAGATGTAAAATGACTGTGATACTTAGCTCCTTATAGAAATTTACTGGTGTGTTTACAAACATGGTGAAGTCAAGAGAATGGTCCAGGAAGACAAAAGAAGAGGCGATTTCTCTTCACAGGAAGGGCGATGGCTATAAGAAGATTTCAAAGATGTTTAACATACCAAGAGACACCATAGGAAGCATCATTTGCAAATTCAAGGCAAAGGGCACTGTTGAAACGCTACCTGGTCGTGGCAGAAAGAAGATGCTGACTTCGACTGCTGTGCACTACCTGAAGCACAAAGTGGAGAAAAGTCCCCGTGTGACTGCTGAGGAACTGAAAAAGGATTTGTCAGATGCGGGTACTGAAGTTTCAGCTCAGACAATAAGGCGCACACTGCGTAATGAAGGCCTCCATTCCAGAACTCCCAGGCGCACCCCCTTGCTGTCTCCAAAGAATAAGAAGAGTCGACTGCAGTATGCCAAAAGTCATATGGACAAACCACAAAAGTTTTGGTATAGTGTTCTGTGGATTGATGAAACAAAATTAGAACTGTTTGGGCCCATGGATCAACGCTATGTTTGGAGGAGGCCTATGAAGAAAAGAACACCTTGCCTACTGTGAAGCATGGCGGGGGGTCAATCATGCTTTGGGGCTGTTTTGTTTCTACAGGTACAGGGAAGCTTCAGCATGTGCAAGGTACCATGAATTCTCTTCAGTACCAGGAGATATTGGATGAAAATGTGATGCAGTCTGTCACAAACCTGAGGCTTGGGAGACGTTGGACCTTTCAACAGGACAATAATCCCAAGCATACCTCCAAGTCCACTACAGCATGGTTGCAGATTAAAGGCTGGAACATTTTGAAGTGGCCATCGCAGTCACCAGACTTAAATCCGATTGAGAACCTCTGGTGGGACTTAAAAAAAGCAGTTGCAGCGCGCAAGCCTAAGAATGTGACTGAACTGGAGGCTTGGGCAAAGATACCCGTAGATCACTGCAAGACACTTGTGTCAAGCTATGCTTCACGTTTAAAAGCTGTTATAACTGGAAAAGGATGTAGTACTAAGTACTAAGATTGAATGTCACTTGGGGGTTGAATAAAACTGATAATGATGTGAGCACAGAAAAGACATTTGTGGTTATTTCATTATAAATTTTATGTTATATTTGTGTGACTTACAAGTGCCTATTTATTTTAATTGTAAACAAGATGACTGAAATGATCAAAATCAATGTCAAACTGGCCAAAACACTCAATTTCAGAGGGGGTTGAATAATTTTGAACACAACTGTACATACCCCATGATGATCCAACCCACTGTAAGTTTCTGGGCATATTGAGCGTTGAAAGGGCCATTGCGAAGTTCAAGGACCTTATGAGCCTCAAGAATGTCTCTACCTAGCAAAAGTAAGATCTCGGCATGGTTATCAGGGGCAGGAATCTCTCTGGCTATGTTCCTGTGATGAGGGTGATGCTGTGCGGCTTCAGGTGTGGGAATCTCATCCCTTGTGTCCGGCAATTTGTCACACTCAATAAGGTTGGAAGAGAGAGTTTCTCATGTCCTTTGATGGGCTTTAAGGTCAGAGCATGTTCCTAGTGTGTAGGGTGTAGTCTCTCCCTCTATCCTGAACAGATCAAAGAACTTAGGGCTAGCTAGGGAATGATTACTTTGGTCATCTAGAATAGCATACATTCTTATGGTCTTCTCTGGTTGTGCAGTAGGAAACACATCCACGAGGCAAATCTTAGAACAAGACTTACCACACACAAGTCCTTCTGCACATACCTTTGTGCATCTGGGCATGACGGTTGTGGTTGGTCGGTCGGCACTCTCCCCGCCATGACTCTCCCCGCCTTGATCGGAATGGGGCTTTCGCCAGTTAACTGGTTCTAGGTTCCACCTGATTGGTCCCGGGTGAACAGTGGACATGTGTAGATCACTATTACATTCAGAACACTTGACTGGAACCTTACAGTCTCTGGCGAAGTGCTCAGTGGATGCTCAGCATCTGAAGCAGATATTATGACTCCTTAGGAACTCCTTACGTTCCTCAAAGGACTTTGCAATGAAGACACAGCATTTCCTTAAAGGATGTGGTTTATCATGGATAGGGCAATGATGATCGGGTTCCTTGGGGCTTTCATTTCCATTGTTAGTAGTGGGCACAACCCCTGTCTTTTTACTGAAATTAGACCTTTAGGGACCCCCTGTCTGGGACTGAAAGTCTTGTGTCTCTGTTTAGTAGAGCCAAAGATGTTGGTTCCAAAGGTGTTGAAGCTCGGATCATTTTTAGCTCTAGCTAAGTCCTTGATGAACTTACAGAAGAATGAAAATGGTGGAAAGGGAACACGATGTTGCTCCTTGTATTTTGAACCTGTTGTTGCCCATTGGTCTTGAATATTGAGGGGTAATTTCTCCACGATCAGGCCCACACCATGGGAGGTATCAAAAAAACTGAGACCTGGTAGTTGGGGGTCTCCCTTGACGATTTCAAACTCAAGAAGAAGATCGCTTAATTCCTGGAACCCTTGGCGGTCTGTATTGGATAATCCAGGAAAGTCGTATAGTCGTTTAAATAAGGCACATTCAACTACTTCCGAGTCACCGTATGTCTGCTCTAATCTTTCCCATGCGAGATGAAGGCCTTTGACTGGTTCGTAGATATGAACGGTTTTGAGTCTCTTAACACAGTTTGACGACCATGGACCTAGCCATCTAATTAGTAAATCAAGTTCTTGCATAGGCGGTACAGCAAGGGTTTGAACTGTTGTCTTGAAGGTGGCCTTCCAACTTCTATAGTTCTCTAGGCGATCATCAAAGTTCATAAGGCTAGTACTGATGAGGTCCCTGAGAGTGAGGTACTTAGCGATTTCTGATGCATTATTTCTTTCCTGCATCATGGCGATGGGAACTTCTCCCTCGCTGGTGTTGTTGGCTCCATCTGATACCCTATGTTTGGGGGTTGGAAGATGGAATGGAGTGGCAGCTGGGTTGAGTGTAAATGAAGGCTTCACATCTGGTAATCTTGGCGCCAGCGTCTTGGTTGCTATGTAACTAGTCTCAGGAGGTTTTAATGTGATTTGATGAGCTTGAAGTGGCTTTGTCTCTAATGGCGCCCTAAATACTATGTAAGGTGCCAGAAGTTTGAAAGAAAGAGAAATGTCCACTGGACTGGGGTCAACTGTATGGTTATCAGCTGCCTTTTTTTCTATCCGCATGAGTTCAGCAGGCTGGCGTGCAGAGCCCAAATCTTCTGGTTCAAATGCATTGACTTTGCTTTGGTCTAGGACGAATTGCAGGGTATGGCCTTTTGAGTCATTAGATATCTTGGACATAGGATGATAAGCTTCTTCTTCTTCAGCAGCTTCTTCAAGAACTCTGAGTTCAGCCATGGCTGCTGCTTCTTCCCTTTCCTTCTGAAGGACCTCCAAACTCAGATTCAGCCTTGGCTTTGGTCGCTTGCGCCTGAGCCTGTATAGCTGCTTGATTAGCTTGGGATAGGGCTTGTGTCTCTGCGACTTGTGCCTTAATGGCTGCTTCCTTTTTAATGCAGTGAGCTTGTACTTTCGCTGCTTCCGCTTTTGCGCGTGCCAACACCAATGAGGTACTCAGCGAAGAGTGCTGTGAGCGAGACCTTAGTGATGAGGACTGAGCAATAGATTTCGAAGAACAGGATGAAGCCTTGGAGTGCCTTGAAAGGTTAGAATGGCGGGACGCAGTTTCATATTGTTGTGATATCTTGTCCTCTAACATTGACTTGACTGCCATAAATCTGCTATATCTTTCATCATTAAGTGCAGTGTGGGTCTTTAATTCTAGGATGAATTCCTCTGAGTTGAGACTTGATAACAGAGAAGAATATTTTTCAGAGAGTCTCTTAAAACTATTATAGGTTTTATTCAATTTAGTACACATGGCCTTTAATTGATCTTCGTTATAGCCTGATCCATGTCCTGCATTTCATCTGTAACACAGCAGTGACCTCTAGTGGTGGTTCAGTCTTTTAATAGCTTACAGCAGGCAGACGATATTTACCTCAGAAAACAGGCTGAATACAGTTCCTAGTCTGTATGAAACTGAAATTGCTAGAAGCTTCTGCGATCCTAGTGAATGCAGTACTGAGCAGTATAAGATATTACTGTTATTACTGTAGCATAACGGAGACAAATGATGATGGCTTATTACTTGGAGGAGGAGAATATTCTTTTCTTAGCGGGAGAAGGAGAGTACCAAGACAATTCTTTTACTGTGGTGTTTCGAAATGTCAGCCTTATACAATCACGTATTTGTGAGGTGACTTGTTGAATCAGACATTCTCCACTTACAGTTTACGCATCAGACACCCAGGAGTTAATCAAGTAGTCTTTTAATCCGGAGATTGTATTACAAGATATGCAGGGAATCCAGATGGTAAAAGAATTATGCCTCTAATAATCTCCTTGATAAAGAAGATGAGATACTACACAGATTCTCCTCAGATTTTCCTCAGGTTCTCCTCAGAATTACAGCACACACAAACAGCAATGCATGACAGGGAAAACAGGAAGTGGCTAGACTGAACCAACTAGAAGCTGAAACAGAGGGGGGAGGAAAGAGAGGAGCATACCAATACACAATGCAAGATACTAAAACAGAACAGTAACACTATTATGGAATTACTAACATCTTTACGGTAAGAGCAGTGAGACTATGGAACTCTGTGCCTGAGGAGGTGGTGATGGTGAGTACAATAAAGGAATTCAAGGGGGGACTTTATGTATTTCTGGAGTGTAATAATATTACAGGTTATATGATCCAGGGAGTTATTCTGATTGCCTGATTGGAGTCAGGAAGGAATTTTTTCCCCTTAAGTGGGGAAAATTGGCTTCTGCCTCACAGTTTTTTTTTGCCTTCCTCTGGATCAACTTGTAGAAAACAGGCCGAACTGGATGGACAAATGTCTTTTTTTGGTCTTATATACTATGTTACTATGATGCAAACCTGCCCTTAGCTTTTATTTTTGATATAATTTTAAAATAGGGAAAAAACAACTTTTTTTGTTTTACATTTTATGCCATTCAACAGTAAATAGTTTTATAAATGAATGAAGAGTACAGAGATGCATTTGACTACCTAGACCTCCATAGTAACCATATTAAAACTTCCTTACAGACGTAATTTTGTAAGTAAATTAAAATACTTGCTCCATCATAAAAATTTTTGTCCGTCTTTTTGCAATATGATTTTATTAAACATAGAACATGTTTCTATTCCTGGGATAATCTTCTATAATAAGACAATTATATATAATACTGTATTTCTGTTTTATGTTCACTAAATGTCTAGAACAGGGCTAAATTGTTATGTTACTAACTCTGGCTGTACTGTTATTGAAAATGCTATTTGTAGAAAAATGCTGTCTACGTTGACTACAATTAGTCTTCTTTTCCATTTTCATTTAAAATAAAAAAGTGGACAGTGTGCTAGACAGAATTTATTACTATTCATGTGAAAAAGCTGGAAGCCAGGATCCATTCATATTACTGGAACTGCAAAATGTTCAAGTATGATATTTTTGACTAAATGCATAATTATCAGATATTACAAGCATATCAAACCTAGCTTATATTAACTTTTTTCAGGATTTTATCCTTTAAATTTTACTGCTGACACAAGAAATTTGTATTAAAACAAATTTTAAATAATTAATTCTGAATATAACTTTTCATTAGCACAGCCATTATGGAAGAGTGGTGTATGTGTCATAAATTTGCCTGTCTGAACTCCACGGACACGATAGCCTCCGCATGACCATGCCGGGAAATACTCGCTGCTGAGCAATGCCCCTGGTGAAGCGACAGCATCCTTAGCAACAGAATGCAAATCTCTGTTTCTCCCCGCAGAAGGCTTGGGCTAGAGAAGATTAGGATTGGGCTGATTGCTCAGCTGCTCTATTCCTGTTTGCTAGTGTTTCTGACTAATGGAGCGCATATCAGGTGCTGATCCTGGGATCCTATTTAAACCCCTTCTTGGCCTAGTTTGGGCTCACTAGCTAGGTTCCTGGTTCTTGTTCCTGTGCTGATTTGGATTGCTCATGTTTTTGACTTTGGCTCGTCCTTGGACCACTCTCTATTTCTCGTGATTTGTACTGTGCATCCCGTCTGGTTCTGACCTCGGCTCAACTTTTCACTACTCTCTGTCTCTCGTTTTTGTACTCCATTGTCCTCCTGGTTCTGATATATTTAAGTACAACTCTGTCTTTGTGTCGTTTATCTCTAGGTGTTTGTCTGTCTCTGCACCTTAGTAGAATAGGGACTGTTGACCAGTTGCAGTCTTTCTACCTAGGGCTTGCACTGCAAGTAGGTTGGGAAAGCGGGCTGGGTTCAAGGTTAGGGCTCACTGTCTGTGTCTGTCCCTACCTACAGGTGTTACATTATGTGTCACTTCTGGGAGTCACAGCAACTTATTACAGAATGATGCTGATAGGAAAATGATGGTCACCCTTATATATCAAAGTCATGATTATATAATTTCAGGTACAATTCTAGTGTTTATTGCTAATAGTCCCAGACCAGAGATGAGAAAAACTTAGGTTCAGAACAATTCACATTTTTTGTGATTCATTTTGACAGAAGAGAGAGGGAGAGTTCTCCAACTAATCAGGCATTTTCAATTTAGGTCAAATTTATGTGAAGCCCAATTCATCCCAAATTAAATTTTAAGAAGCTCACTCATGTCTATTCTAGACACATTAGGAAAATTATTTGGGCATCAGTGTGGTCACTAGGATAAGGTTTCACTTGGCTCCAGATCAAATTTGGTTCACTACCGGAAAAATATATGCATGCACACTTGAGCACTTTTAAGTAACATCACCATGTTTAGTATCCATGTTCTTTGACATTATAGTATTCCTATACATTTACTGTACATCACTATATGAAATAACAATTTTCTATGTCTTCAGGAATTAGTGCCCACATCACTGTGCTTGTTGTAGCAGTTGATGACATTACTTTGTGCATTGTGATCATGATTATTGTACTGTGACTTTATTGTATACATTATGTATGTCCTGTGAAAGAAACTAAGTGGTTAATGATCATGAATGGTGCTAAATGTACCTAATTGTCAAATATTCTCAATTTTTGGGTTTTATGCTTAAATGTATAGTTGAGCGTACACATGGATTTTCAGGTTCGACGAGTTCTGCCGAACTTTACAAAAAAGTTCGAGTTCGGGACCCGAACTGGACCACGAACCTGAACCCCATTGAAGTTAATGGGGACCCGGCACTAAAATGGCTCTAAAAATGTCATGGAAAGGGCTAGAGGGCTACAAAAGGCAGAAAAATGTGCTTAAGAGCAGGCAAGTGATCTGCAAACAAATGTGGATAAGAAAATAACTTAAAATAAAATAAATAAAAATTAAAAATAACAATCTTGAACTAGGAGGAGGAGGTGGATGTGGAGTAGGTGGTTGAGGAGGCGGTGACCATGGCGGTGTAGGTGGAAGCGAGGGAGGAGGTGGAGGAGGTAGCCAACCCAGTTTTTTTTTTTGTTTTTGTTTTTTTAATTGGGGTAGCCACCAAAATATTGGGACATATAAAAAAATAAAACAAAGAATAAGTGCAATTGAGTACAAGAATGGATGGTTGAGGGCGGTATACATTTTTATTCTGCACAAGATACAGACGAGTCTTGTGGGATTCATGTCTGGTTCATTTTAATAAAAGTGAGCTTGTCCACATTGGCTGTGGACAGGCAGCTGCGCTTACATGTGATAACGCCCCCTGCCATGCTAAATACACGTTTAGATAATACACTGGCTGGCCAGTGGCCAGCACCTCCAAGGCATCATGGGCAAGCTCAGGTCATGTGCTCAATTTGGGGACCCAGAAGTTGAATGAGGCAGACCCATCCGTCAGTACGTGTAGGGGTGTGCAAACTTACTGTTTCACCATGTTGTTGAAATGCTGCCTCCTGCTAAGACGTTCCATATCAGCTGGTGGTGCTGGTTGTTGTGGCGTGGTGACAAAGCTTTTCCACATGTCGGCCATGCTAACCCTGCCTTACGAGGTGCTGGCGATGACCCAGCTGCGTTGGTGACCTCTTTATTCTCCTCTGTCTTCACCTTGTGCTTCCACTTGGCCCCCAGTGTCAGTTGGGAATGCCCTCAGGAGCGCGTCTACCACTCTCCGGTGATGGAATTAAGGACGGTAAGTTGTCCTTGTAACGGGGATCCAGCAGGGTGGGCAGGGTGTGGGCAACTTGGCGGTCGTTGCGCAGGCACTGCAGCATGTAGTCACTCATGTGTGCCAGGCTTCCCAGAGGCAAGGACAAGCTGTCCATCTGTGGGAAGTGTATAGTCTGTGTCCTAGGTATCCCCCAAGCCACACTCCAGTGATGCCCACAAGCTGCGTTGGGTGCCACCCTGCTGTGAACATAGTTCCTCCTCCTTCTCATCCTCCAGAACTGTGCCCTGGCTGGCCAATTGTGTACCTAGCCTATGCTGGTGCAGGAACCCACCCTCCGAGCCTTTTTTGAATGACTTGGAAAATTACAACTCTTCCTCCTCCTCCTCCTCCTGTGCCACATCCTCTTCCATCATCGCCCAAAGTGTTTTTTCAAGGAGACATAGAAGTGGTATTGTAATGCTGAGAATGGCGTCATTGCCAATGGCCATGTTGGTTGACTACTCGAAACAGCGCAACATGGCACACAGGTCTTGCATTGAGGGCCACTCATTGGTGGTCAAGTGGTGCTGTTCAGCAGAGTGACTGACCCGTGCGTGCTGCAACTGAAACTCTACTATCGCCTGCTGCTGCTCGCACAGTCTCTCCAGCATATGCAAGGTGGAGTTCCACCTGGTGGGCACGTCGCATATGAGCCGGTGAGCGGGAAGGCCGAAGTTACTCTGCAGCGCAGATGAGTAACAGCAGGATGAGAATGCCGAAAGTGCGTACAGACGGCCCTCACTTTCTGCAGCAGCTCTAACATGTCGGGGTAGTTGTTAATGAATTTCTGCACCACCAAATTCAGCACGCCAGTCAAAGGATGTGTGTCTTGTCCTCTGCACATTGTGTGAAGAACTGCCACGTCGGGGAACTCCTTGGAGCTGGCTTTGGTGTGCCATGGGCAGTAGCAGGCGTATTGTCTAGGGGATGACCGCTCTGTTTCTGCACCCTGCTCCCTCTTTTGCTGTGCTGGTGGCTCTGTGCGACCACTGCCTCTTCCTCCGAACTGCACAGGTCACTCGCATGACCTTGATTCCACGTGGGGTCTAGGACCTCTTCGTACTCCACATCATCTTCCACCCAGTCTTCACCCCTGCCCTCCTTGTCAGTTTGCACACTGCTGAAATCTGCAGCAGTTGGCACCTGTGTTTCATCATCATCAGAGATGTGCTGCTGTGGTCTTCCCATGTCCACATCCTCAAACATAAGTGATTGGGCATCAGTGCACTCAATCTTCCACTTCTGGGGCTAGGCTAGGTGGATGGCCCGGGGAAACCCTGCCAGCAGAGTTATCAAAAAGCATAAGAGACTGCTGCATGACTTGGGGCTCAGACTGCTTGCCTGATTTGCAAGGGGGTGTGGTGCAAGATAGATGCCTACTGGCTGCAGGTGCCAACTCTGTGCTTTCAAATGCAGTATTTCACTGGTTAATTGGAATTTTCAGAAATGCAGACTAGGCTGCTAATGTTCTATGTGGCACAAAACCAGTGTTTTTTGCAACCAACTATACAAATGCAGTATTTCACTGGTTAATTGGAATATCAAAAATGCAGACTAGGCCGCAAATGAGCAATCTAGCACAAAACCAGTGTTTTCTGCATCCACCTATAAAAATGCAGTATTTCACTGGTTAATTGGAATTTTCAGAAATGCAGACTAGGCCGCAAATGTGCTATGTGGCACAAAACCTGTGTTTTTTGCAACCATCTATAAAAATGCAGTATTTTACTAGTTAATTGGAATATCTGAAATGCACGGTAGAGCGCAAATATGCTACCTAGCACACAAAGTGTGCTTTTTTTACATCAGCAAGGTAACTGCAGTATTTAACGGTTTTATTGGACAGATATGCAGTGCCTGTTGCACATGGAGAAAAAAATTTGCTTAAGGTCACAAAAATATGTGACAGACTATGTAATAGAATAATATTCACGGCCAGGTATGCACTGCAGGGCGCAGGGGTACTTGACTGGCCAAAAAAGGGAATTTGTCCTCCACTGAGCAACCAGAACAGAATTAAAGTAAAGTCCCTGGCATACATGCAGCTCAAATGCAGTTAGAAGGGCACTGCACTTGCAAAAATGGCCGCCGACGCCAACCTAACTATCATAATAAAAGTTTTTTTGGAATGTCAATGGGCTCAGGGCTGGGTACAAAAATGTAGCATAGCACCCTCTATAATAGCTGTAGTTTGAACATTGCAGTACACCAAGAACACCTGAATTCTTGCCTAATCTCTCCCTCACAGCAGCAGCCTTTCCCTACACTAGTTAGAGCAGAGTGTTGTGCAGCGCTACATAACTCCAGCTTATATAGAGGCTGGGTCACATGCTTCACTTGGCCAATCACAGCCATGCTATTAGTAGGCATGGCTGTGATGGCTTCTAAGGGCAGACTAGTTAAACGCTTGTTGATTGGCTGCCCTGCAGCTTTTTAACAAGCGCCATAAAACGGCCATACACAGAACTTGAACCCGAACATTCAGTAAAATGTTCGGGTACCAAAAATCGCAAAGTTTGCTCAACTCTACTTAAATGTCTTTGATAAAACATCTATGATTGAGAAATATAGTCACTTGATTCTTTAAAGGAAGTTAGACAGACACTGCAAATAGGGAACTTCTTCCATACATATATGCAGGGAATTTTTGAAGCTTTCTGAGTCATTTCTGTGTGTGTCTACATGTATTTTTCCATACCATCATACGTCTGATTGGCTGCTTTAATAAATACTAAAATTGATGGCAAAAGGGGGTTGGTTAGAGCCACAATGTACAAATAATAAAATTGACTCTATGCGCGTTGCCTGGCAGCTAATCCTTTAACCAATGTGTCTGGGTCTTTGATTCTTAGGTTGACTGCATCCCCTGTCACATGGGGAAAATGTATTGACCAATTTGAATCCCACAAACAAGCGAGTATAGTCCTAAATTGCAGCGACAGTCCTACTGTGTATTATTCCTGTGCTATTTCCATTTTATCATTCACTCTGTGCTGTGACATCATTCTATATAATCATCGTGAGGAGATGTCATATTTTATAATCTCTGTATTGTGAAATCATTGTACTTATTATAACTAGTGTTGAGCAAACCCGAACTCGAAATATCGGGTCCATACCGAACTTTACTATTTTTGGTACCCGGACTCGAACCCAAACTTTGCCGGAAAAGTTCGGGTTCGAGTTCGGTGTTCAGGCATTTAATAAAGCTTGTTGAAAGGCTTCAGGGCAGCCAATCAACAAGGTTTTAAGCTGTGTGCCTTTAGAAGCCATCACAGCCATGCCTACTAATGGAATGGCTGTGATTGGCCGGTGCATCATGTGACCCAGCCTCTATATAAGCTGGATCACATGTAGCACCGTCTATCAGTTCTCAGTAGTGAAGGGACAGAAAGCAGGCAGCTGAAGTGAGGGGCAGTGAGCAGACCGGCAAGGAGGGCAGGGGTGAAGAGTGGGTGGAAGATGATGTGGAGGATGATGTGAAGGATTATGACGTCCTAGACTCCACATGGAATCAAGGGCAAGCTAGTGACGTGTGCAGTTCGAAGAAAGAGGTAGTGGTCACACAATGAAATCCACACAGAAAAAGAGGGAGCAGGGTCCAAAAGCAGAGTGGCTGTCCCCTAGCAAGTACACCTGCTACTGCCCACGGCACCCAGGGACTGAGCACATCAAAGCCAGTTCCAAGGGGTTCCCTGGCATGGCAGTTCTTCAGACAATGTGCTGACAACAAGATGCGAGTGGTTTGTACGCTGTGCAATCAGTGCCTGAAGTGAGGCATAAATGTTCTAAACTTGAGCACCACCTGCATGACCAGGCATCTAAATGCAAAGCACGAGCTGCACTGGAGTAAACACCTCAAAAAACACAAAAGATCTCAGACTCCTCCATCTCTTCTGCTGCAGTCTCGGCCTCTTCCTCCCCCTATGAAGTGACAGTGGCACCTGCCACCCCGCAAACAGAGGATGTGGCAGCAACGCCACCACTTCTGTCACCATCACCAAGCATCTCCACAATGTCCACAGCCGGACTGGGAAAAAAAAAACAGCTCTGGAAAAAGTTGCATACCAGCCCCACGTCATTATTTACTTGTTTATAAAACACGTGTATTTTAAAACACGTGTGTAAACACAAATATGAACTTTGCCCCACAATAGCTCTTTTTTAGATCCCCCATTGTTCATATTATCACAGTAGACCAACTTTTCCCAACCAGGATGCCTCCAGCCATTGCAAAACTACAACTCTCAGCATGCCCAGACATGTTATGGTGGATCTGTGGATGATACTGTTATGGGGGATCTGTGGATGGCACTGTTATGGCGGATCTGTGGATGGAACTGCTATGGGGGATCTGTGGATGGCACTGTTATGGGGGATATGTGGATGGAACTGTTATGGGGGATCTGTAGGTGACACACTGTTATGGGGGGGATCTGTGGATGGCACTGTTATGGGGGATCTGTGGATGACACACTGTTATGGGGGGATCTGTGGATGACGCACTGTTATGGGGGATCTGTGGATGGCACTGTTATGGGGGATCTGTGGATGGCACTGTTATGGGGGATCTGTGGATGGCACTGTTATGGGGGATCTGTGGATGGCACTGTTATGGGGGATCTGTTGATGGCACTGTTATGGGGATCTGTGGATGGCACTGTTATGGGGGATCTGTGGATGGCACTGTTATGGGGGATCTGTGAATGACACACTGTTATGGGGGTATCTGTGGATGATGCACTGTTATGGGAGATTTGTGGATGGCACTGTTATGGGGGATCTGTGGATGACACTGTTATGGGGGCACTGTGGATGGCACTATTATGGGGGATCTGTGGATGACATTGTTATGGTGGATCTGTGGATGGCAAACTGTTATGGGGGATCTGTGGATGGCACACTGTTATGTGGGATCTGTGGATTATACTGTTATGGGGAATCTGTGGACGACACTGTTATGGGGAATCTGTGGATGACACTATTATGGGGAATCTGTGGAGGACGCACTGTTATGGGGGGATCTGTGGATGACACTGTTATGGGGGATCTGTGGATGACACTGTTATGGGGGATCTGTGGATGACACTGTTATGGGGGATTTGTGGATGACACTGTTATGGGGGATCTGTGGATGACACACTATTATGGGGGATCTGTGGATGACACACTGTTATGAGGTTTCTTTCACACCTGCGGCATGGCTATCCGGGCTGCTCACCAGCCGGATCCGCCATGCTGCAAGTTCACTGCCGTGCTGCGGCTCTGTCCCCATTGACTAAATAGACAGCAGAGATCACTGGACTAAAAAGTGGGACATGCAGTACATTTTAATCCGTCGATCCCTGCTGTGCTGCGCCATAGCTCTGTCCCCAGCCCCTATTATAGTCAATGGGGGCGGAGCGGCAGCACGGCAGTGCACGGGTACTTTCGGCATGGCGGATCCGGTGGGCTGTTCAGCTGACATATAGCCATGCCACAAGTGTGAAAGTACCTACAGCTTATTTGTGAGGCAGGATGGAATCATGGCAGTTAGGACAGTCACTTTTCAGTCACAATGGTCACACAGCAATTACATCATGGAATATTACCTCTTATGACGACATGATGGGAAGCTCTGCTCCAAAGAGCATCATTGGACCTGGTGGACCTTATTCTAATTTCTTATTATTCTTTATCTTCAATAAGTTCACTGGGGCAGCAGGAGGACCAGACACAGGGCCTGCCCTCACCACACCACCTCACCAGCTAGCAGCACTGCAGGGCGCGGGGTACGTCACTCCTGAGCGGTGCTGCACAGCCCCTGACCTCTCTCTGCCTCCGCCGGGTCCATCCCCCCTCTATTTGAATGAATGGAATACTGCTGCAGCTGCCCGCCCCCAGCCTGCAGCCACATCCACTGACCCAGGTAGTATACACAAAGGCATTGGCGGCTGCCGGCAGCATTAACTAGTTCGGGGCCACAGGGCAGAGAGAGAGCACTGCAGCAGCAAATGAATCAGCCTCCAGTCCTCATGGTTCGGCCGGCCGTGGCGTGCAGCCATGCTCCACGCCAGCAGGCAGCAGCGCCAGCCTACATGCACCTCTGCTGTGTGCCTGCCATGGAGCCAGTGTCGCCTGCGGCCAGCGGTGCAGCAGTCAGGGCTACCGGCCTACCGGGAATTTTCCCGTTATCCCGGTAGGCCAGTCCGGCCCTGACAATGTCCCATGGAAGCGTTCAGATGTCCATCTCCCAAACACTGGAGAGAAAGAGAAAGTACCCCCCTACCCACCCGCGATCCCTGGCCCTGAATGACAGCATTTCAAAATTCCTAGCCTTTGAAATGGTGTCATTCCATCTGGTGGAGACGGAGACTTTTAAAAACTTATGGCAGTGGCTGTCCAACAGTACGTGGTACCCAGCCACCACTATTTTTCCAGACAAGCCATCCCTGTCCTGCACAACCAAGTGGTGGACAAAATTAGGTGTGCACTGCGCAACGCCATCTGTGGCAAGGTCCACATGACCACCGATACGTGGACCAGTAAGCACGGGCAGGGATGTTATATCTCGCTAAAAGCACACTGGGTAAATGCAGTGGCGGCTGGGCCTGAGGCGGATAACAGTTTGGCGCAGGTCCTTCTGCAGGTCCTTCTTTGCCTCCTGTTGTCTCCTACTCCACTTCCTCCTCATCCGGTCAGCGTAACACCTTCACCACCACATTCAGCACAGCCAGGGGGAAACAACAGCAGGCTGTTTTGAAACTCATCTGTTTGGGGAAAAAAGCTCACACCGCGCAGAAGCTGCGGATGGGCATGGAACAACAGACCGATGAGTGGTTGGTGCCAAGGAGCCTCAAGCTCGGCTTGGTGGTGTGCAATAATGGGAGAAATCTCGTAGCATTCTGGGCCTAGCCAGTTTGACACACATCCTTTGCCTGGTGCATGTGCTAAATTTGGTGGTGCAGAGGTTCCTGAAAAATTACCCCGATATATCAGAGCTGCTGCAGAAAGTGCAGGCCGTCTGTGCGCTCTTTCGGCGTTCTCACCCAGCTGCTGTTCTCCTGTCAGCCCTGCAGCATAACTTTGGTCTTCCTGCTCACTGCATCATATGCGATGTGACCAAAATGTGGGACTCCACCTTGCACATGCTGGAGAGATTGTGCAAGCAGCAGCAGGCGAGAGTGAAGTTTCAGCTGCAGCAACCACAGGTGAGTCGCTCTGCTGAACAGCACCACTTCACCACCAACGAGTGGGCCTCCATGCGGGACGTGTGAGCCGTGTTTTGAGTACTCTACCAACATGACCAGTGCCGATGACGCCATCCTCAGCGTTACTATCCCACTTTTGTGTCTCCTTGAAAAAACGTTTTGGGCGATGATGGAAGAGGATGTGGCACAAGAGGAAGAGGAGGAGGAAGAGGAATCATTTCCATAGTTATCAGTACAGTCATTCACAAGTGTCTTGGAGGGTGGGTTCCTGCACCAACAGAGTCCAGGTACACAATTGTCCAGCCAGGGCACAGTTCTGGAGGATGAGGAGGAGGATAATAATGAGGAGGAACCGTGATTACAGCAGGGTGGCACCCAAAGCAGCTCATGGGCATCACTGAAGTGTGGCTGGGGGTTACAGAGGACACAGACGATACACCTCCCACAGAGGACAGCTTGTCATTGCCTCTGCGCATCCTGGCACGCATGAGTGACTACATGCTGCAGTGCCTGCTCAACGACTGCTGAGTTGCCCACATTCTAACCAGTGCTGATTACTGGGTGGCCATCCTGCTGGATCCCCACAACAAGGACAACGTGCCATCCTTAATTTCGTCACTGGAGCGTGATTGGAAGATGCGCGAGTACAATGGTACGCTGGTAGACACGCTGCTGATGGTATTCCCACCTGACACCTGGGGCTCAGTGGAAGCACAAGGCGATGGCAGAGAAGAAGGAAGAAGTCGCCAATGCAGCTGGGGCACCACCAGCACCTCAGAAGGGAGGGTTATCATGGCAAAAATGTGAAAAAGCTTTGTCAGCATGCCACAACAACTAGCACCACCAGCTGATATGGAACGTCTTAGCAGGAGGCAGCATTTCAGCAACATGGTGGAACAGTACGTGTGCGCACGCCTACACGTACTGACTAATGGGTCTGCCCCATTCAACTTCTGGGTCTCCAAATTGGGCACATGGCCTGAGCTTGCCCTTTATGCCTTGGAGGTGCTGGCCTGCCATGCAGCCAGTGTATTGTCCAAACGTGTTTTTAGCATGGCAGGGAGGGTGAACACAGACAAGTGCAGCGGCCTGTCTACAGCCAACGTGGACAAGCTCACGCTCATTAAAATGATCCAGGCATGTCCGTACTTTGTGCAGAATAGACAAGTATACCAGCCGCACCCAGCCATTATTATACTCCAGCGCACTTTCTCTTAGCATTCTCTTTTCTGTTTCCCAATGTTTTGGGTCTTCACAAATTTATTCGATGGGGTTCGAGTTCGGACTCAACTTCGTGTCAAGTTCGGGTCCCGAACCCAAACTTTGCGGCGAAGTTCGACCGAACCCGGCAAACCCGAACTTCCAGGTGATCATTCAACCCTAATTATAATTACTTTATAGTACTGTTACAGCCATGCACAATGACATCATGATATTTATTTCCTGATATTTATTGTGCTGCGACTTCATTATCCCTTATTATGCATGTAATGGGATATCATAATGTGCATTATCCATGCTCTGTGACATAACTGTAAGAATTTTTCTAAGCAGTGACATTGCTGTGTGCATTTTCATTTTTTTTAAATTTCTAACGATAATTTGTTTTCCCTTAGTCCTAACAGCAGCACAGATGGGGGTTAACCACCTCCCGTGGACTGGCAGGACCGGCGGAATGTTTAATGATCCCTAGACTAATAACTCAATTTAACAATTAAGTATCTTCTTAAAAGGAGGAAGTCAACCCCCAGCCTGTGTTTATAGTAAGAAAAAAACTAGGCTTACTAGGGTGGGAAATTTGTGTGCTGCGGTTAGGACTAAGGGAAAACAAATTATCGCTAGAAATTAACGATTCCCTTACGTCCTACCAGCAGCACAGATGGGGAGATAGCAAGAAGAAACCCCTAGGGAGGGCCTTCCTGCCTAACAGAACTAAGAATAGTCTGTCCAAAGGCCGAAAACTCAGCTAGACTGGCATCTAGTCTTTAATAGGAGATGAATGTTGATTCAGAGCTCCAGGAGGCAGCTTTGCAAATCATGTTGAGAGGCAGAATACTCCTCTCGGCAAAAGAAGTAGCCACAACTCTAGTAGAGTGGGCCTTCACGAATCCTGGAGGGTCCAGAGATTGGGAAACAAAGGATTCCTTAATAGCCTCCTCAATCCACTGACTGATGAAAGGTTTGGATGCCTTACAGCCTTTAAACTTGCCGGCAACAGGATTAGCAGATTCTCATCTTTCCTGAACTCCTTGATCTATCCACATAGATCCGGAGACATCTCAAGACATCCAGAGGATGTCTAGCAGGTTCCTAGGAGGAGGTGGTAGATGTCGACAGAATCGGGAGGGATATCACCTGGTTGATGTTCTGGAAGGAAGGAACTTTAGGCCTAAAATACATGTAAGAAAATGGTATAGGGCTCATGTGCTGAGAGAGCTTGAAGATCAGAGACCCTCTTGGCCAAAGTCACTGCAAGGAGAAAAACAAACTTCTCAGTGACGAACTTGATGTCCACCTCCTCTAACGGTTCAAAGGGGGGAGATGCTAACCCCCTGAGAACTACTGATAAATCCCATTAAAAAAATGGGTCTCATTACTGTAGGCTTTAATCTTTCAGCTCCTTTAAGGAACCGTTTGATCAGCGGTCATGAGAAAAAAGCCTGTTAAGGCAAGCTGAGATGGCTGAAACTTAAACCTTCAGAGTAGAAGGGCAAGGCCTCTATCAAGGCTGTCTTGCAGGAACTGAAGGATAGAGGAGAGGGGCGGATCTGCAGACGCCACCTCAGTTGAGGTACAACAGGATGAGAATATCCTCATAATACGAGAGTAGGCTCTCTTGGTAGAGTCCGCTCTAGAATGAGACAGCGTTCTCAGGACTGACTCTGAAAGCCCTTCTATTCTGGAAAGGGACTGATCAACCTCCAGGCTGTCAGGTTGAATCTGTGCAGATCTGAGCAGAGGTGAGTGACGCACGACACCAGGGTCTGCTGTGGGGGAAGCCTCCAATATTGTCCTCGACTCAACTGGGTGAGCTAGGTAAACCAGGATCTCTTTGGCCAAAACAGTATGATGGCTATCACCAAGGCCTGATCCTGACGGATTTTCATCAATACCCTCGTAATCATGGAAAAGGAAGGGAAGATGTATGCCAGCCTGATTCTCCAGGATATTGACAGAGCGTCTAACGCCAGGGGGTTGTCCTCCCTGTAAAGGGAGCAAAACCTCTCCACCTTGGCATTGAACCTTGTTTCCACGAGATCCACCTCTGGCATACCCCACTTGAGGACTATCTGCTTGAATATCTCCGGATGTAAAGACCACTCCACCGACGGAAGACCGTGGCTCAACTGCTATCATATTGAGGGAGCCTTGGATGTGGATCGCAGATAAGTGGGAAAGGTATAACTCTGCCTAATCCAGAATCACCCCGATCTCTGACAGGAGGAGAAGTGATCTTGTGCCTCCCTGCTTGTTGATGTAAAGTACCACAGTCATATTGTCTGACTGGACTTTCACTGCTTTGCCCCGGATCTGAGGGGCTAAGTGAAGGAGGGCTAGCCGGATAGCTCGAATCTCGTGGAAATTGGATGAAAGAAGCCACTCCTGAGGAAACCAGGTCCCGTGAACTGGAGTGTTGTCTAGGTGAGCATCCCAGCCTACTTGGGGCGCATCCATAGTCAATATGACCCAGGTTGGCTGGGTCATAGACTTTCCGTCTAAAAGATGGCACCACCATCTGAGGGAATACCGAGTTCACCAAGACAGGGAGCACAGGGAGTTTAGCTCAGCAGGGCTGCCATTCCATTTGGAGAGGACCTCCGACTGTAGAGGGCGGAAGTGCCAAGTGACTGCTTCCGCAGACGCTGACATGAGCCCCGACATCTTCATGAGAGTCCGGATTGGAACTCGCCGGGGAACGGAAAGGAACTTGCTGTGTTCTGAACCCGGGATCTTCTTTCGGGAGTTAACTGGAGCGACATCCCAGTGGAGTCAATTATGAAGTCTAGATATCTTACTGAAGTCGACGGGCTCACGTTCGACCTCTGCCAGCTGATGATCCAACCTAGGTGGAACAGAAAGGAGATTGTTACCTGAAGAAGTTGGGTTAGGACCACTAGAGCAGAGGCTTTCAAAGCCAGTCATCAGATAAGGAATGATGGTCAGTCCTTGAAGCCTCAAAGCCGCCACCACAGAAACCATCACCTTGGTAAAAGTATGAGGGGCAGAAGAAATGCCAAAGGGAAGGGCAACAAACAGAAGATGCCTGACGACACTGGACACCTGGACCGTGATCCTGAGATACTTCCTGGAAGCAGGATCGATCGGGATGTGCAGATATGCATCCTTGAGGTCCAGGGTTGCCATCACGTCTCCAGGATTAAGGACGTGAACTACTGACCTCATGGTTTCTATACAAAACTTCACCTTCCTTATAAACCGATTGAAATATCTCAGATCGATAATCATCCAGAGATCTCCTGAAGCCTTGGGAACCAGAAAAACTGGGGAATAGATCCCTAGGCCCCGTTCTCCTGCCAGAACCTCCTCCAGAGCCCCCTTGCAAATGTAGTGCCTGGCAGCTTGTAGAAGGTTGATCTTAACAAACCTGTCCAGAGGAATAGAGGTGAGGTTGACTAAATAACCCTCGGAAATGATGTTCAGGACCCAGGGATCCGAGATCTCTCGGATCCACTCTTCTCAGAAGTGGGAGAGACAACCCCCGACGGGTACATGAAGCATAGGAGTGGGGAAGCTTATTGGCAGGATGGCAGGAGTAACGGGAATTAACCAAGAGCCTCGAAGAGGCCCGTAGTCAGGAGGTGGATTTAGCATCTTTGGCTCCTCCACGAGAGTGCCTCAAACCCTTTCACTGCACTCTCCAGTCACTTCGAGAGCTTGTTTGCTGGCCAGAACTACCACGGCGGTCTTGTCTGCCCTGCCCTCGGAAGGACTGCTGGGGAAGGCTCTTCACCTTCTTGTCTGAAAGGCCCTCCATGATCTTATCCAGCTCCGAACTGAACAAACGGTTGGGCTCGAATGGAAGGCCACATAAGCTGTATTTTGAGGAATTGTCAGCGACCCAAGGCTTAAGCCAAAAAGACATATGGGTTGCTGACCCCAGAGCCATGCTAAATATAGGCCCCTGACGACATCTGGTAGTATTGTCACAGGGAGCCAAAGACGCACTTGGTCTCCCATCAACCACAGACCTGCTGCTTAGCTTCGGGAGCAAGGATCGGTGTTTGGCCTCGTTCCCAGGGCAGCTTTGCTAGAGAGGAGGCTCCCTCGCTAGCTTCAACTGGAGCTCTGCAGTATCACACAAGAAGTCCATAGCCAGGTTGATGGTCTTGAAGGCAGCCAGTATGTTGTCCCGGAAAAACCCTCTGGTTCACGTCAACTTGATTCAGGCGAGGCTGGAGGAACGTAGAGACTTCAGAGGCCGCTATGGCTGTGGAAGCCACAGCTGCCGTATGACCCCGTCTTAGTGTGTACTCTGCAAGGGGGTCCTACAGACTACACCCATCGTCTGCAGGAACCAGAGTGCGCTTGGACAACTTGGCAATAGCCATGTCCACCTTGGGAATGGATCCCACAGCTGGAACACCAGATTTACGCTATTGCTATTTTGGCAATTGAATTTAACCCCAGAAAAAAAATCTATCCTTTTCCGGACACTATTAAACTTGGCCAGCCAAAGCTGGAACACCAGATTTATGGTATTGCTATTTTGGCAATTGAATTTTACCCCATAAATAAATCTATCCTTTCCTGGACATTGTTAAACTTGGCCAGCTACAGCAAAACCACTGATTTACAGTATTGCTATTTTGGCAATTGAATTTCACCCCCCCCAAAAAAAACTATCCTTTGCCGGACACCATTAAACTTGGCCGGCCACAGCTGAAATCACCGATTTACGGTATTGCTATTTTGGCACTTGAATTTCACCCCAGAAAAATATCTATCCTTTGCTGGAGAGTATTAAACTTAGCCAGCCACAGCTGGAACACCAGATTTAGGGGATTGCTATTTTGGCAATTGAATTTCACCCCAGAAAACAAATCTATCCTGTGCCGGACACTATTAAACTTGGCCAGCCACAGCTGAAACCACTGATTTAGAGTATTGCTATCTGGGCAATTGAATTTCACCCCAGAAAAAAATATATCCTTTGCCGGACACTATTAAACTTGGCCAGCCACAGCTTAAACCACTGATTTACAGAATTGCTTTTTTGGCAATTGAATTTCACCCCATAAAAACATCTATCCTTTGCCGGACAGTATTAAACTTACCCAGCCACAGCTGGAACACCAGATTTAGGGGATGGCTATTTTGGCAATTGAATTTCACCCCAGAAAGAAATCTATCCTTTGCCAGACAGCAGACAGTATTACACTTGCCTAGCCACAGCTGGAACACCAGATTTTGGGGATTGCTATTTTGGCAATTAAATTTCACCCCTCAATTAAAGATAGAAATTTATATCCTGAGTTTCTAGGGGTGACAATTAGCACAGCCAAGCCCCTGATGTAGGATATTGCAAAACAAAATAAAAAACACTATTGCTGGATTGATGGACTTGGTGCCAGCTTGTGCTGGTGCACCACAAGACACAAAATGGCCGCTGATCACCACAGAAAAAAAGTGACAGAAAAACGCTCTGGGCAGCAGAAAAACCAGTGAGCAATTAACTAGCAGAAGTTGAATGATTCATAGCTGTAGATTGATCAATTCATTAGGTGTTTTTGCTGAGTTTTCCCTGCCTAATCTCGCCCTCACAGCAGCTGCATTCTATCCCTACACTAATCAGAGCAGAGTGACGTGCGGTGCTACATGACTCCAGCTTAAATAGAGGCTGGGTCACAATAATAGACATGGCTGTGATGGCCTCTTGGGGCAAGTAGTATGACGCTTGTTGATTGGCTGCTTTGCAGGCTTTCAAAATGCGCCATAGAAATCTCCGAACACCGAACCCGAACTTTTACGTAAATGTTCGGGTTTGGGTCCTTGTCACGCACACCCCAAAATTCGGTACGAACCCGAACTGTACAGTTCGGGTTCGCTCAACCCTAATGGTAACAAATCAAATTTTTTCCTAAACAGGCTGCTACACTTGTGAGGACATGGGGCAAGGAACTCTGGGAGGGCGGGATCACCCATACTGACATGCATGCAGCCAATCAGCAGCCATCCAGCCCTGTGATGTCACAGTCGTATAAATACGGCGTCCATCTTAGATTCTGCCATTCATCAGCAAGCCTAGTGCAAGGAGAGACGTGTCTGCAGGTGCTATGGACAGTGATAGTAAAAACTTTATTGTGATGAAAAACGATTTAAGTGCAGGGAAAGATTACTTAAGGCGTAGGTAAAGGATAGGAGGAATCATTCCACCAGCATTTGTGTTGAACAAGGATTAGTCGGGGAGGTGACAGCCTAGGTAATAGAAACAATCCGTTTACACCTTGCTGCTCTGACTGGGGATCCAAATTGCCATTATACAGCTTTGTAATTCCACAAACCTGTCTTATTAGGGTGCAAGTGCTGTTTGATACAGGCATTAACAGGGTTTATTACAGGGAAATATTACTACGTTTTATCTGCCCTTGTGAGGTGCAGTTAAATGTTCTAAAGCATTTTTAGCTTGCATTAGTTGGAAAAAAAATGGCTTATTAGCCATTGTGTGGTGAAGGGCAAAATTTGCTGTCCTTTTTTCTGTGTATTAGTGGAAAAAGAAAAAAAAATTGCCGCTCTGCGGTGCAGTTATCTGTTTTGAAAGCCCTTTTTTCCGTGTATTAGTAGAAAAAGAAAAAATATCTTTGCCTCTCAGCTGTGCAGTGATATATTCGGAAGCCCTGTATGCCGTCTATTAGTGGCAAAATAAAAATATATTCGCCGTTCAGCATTGCATATATCTGATGAAAAGCCTGTTGTGTAAAAGTAGAAAGAATTAGGGCCTAATTGACGTTCTGCGGTGCAGTGATATATTCTGAATTCCAGTTTGCAGTGTATTAGTGGTGAAATAAAAATATATTTGCCCTCCAGCGTTGCATATATCTGTTGAAAAGCCTGTTGTGTAAAAGTAGAAAAATATTTGTCATAAATGATGTTCTGCGGTGCAGTGATATATTGAAAACCACAGTTTGCGTGTATTAGTGGCGAAATAAAAATATATTCGCCATCCAGTGTTGCATATAACTGTTGAAAAGCCTGTGTAAAAATAAAGCAAAATTTGGGCCTAATTGACGTTCTGTGGTGCAGTGATATATTCTGAAGCCTAGTTTGCCGTGTATTAGTGGTGAAAAAAATAATAATACATCTAACATTGGATTATATGATATAACAGTATGTCATACAGAGAAGTGCCAGGCCCTGCACAGTGGAGTGGCAGAGGCATAAATGTTTCTAGCGCAGGCAGAGGTCACAGCAGAGTAAGGGAGCGCGGCAGCAGGGGTCGGAGTGAGAGGACTGAGCTCCCAGTGTCATCTAGTGGTCGTGTCTTGACCAGCGACCCAGCGGTTCTTGAATTGTTGACTCCCAAGTGAGATCAGACACCCCCAGCCAATAGTCGGTGAGTTCCTCTGACACGATGCTTAGTTGACATGGCTCGGGAGCAGGCCCTGTGCCTTCACCTTGTCCTCAACCTGCCTCTGTCCTTTTCTGTTCCCTCAGCCAGAGAATAATTATATGTGGTGGGCTCTGCTCCACTTTTCAACGAGAACCAGCCAAGATCTGGAGGAGACATCCACCGCTTCCGCCACTAGGCGGGCAAGTACTGATGAGTAGAGTGGCATGGGAGCTTGTGTTGCGAGCGTTCAGGCTCCTGACCCAGAGACAGTTGAGGAGGACATTAGTGACGTGCAGACCATACTCGATGATGATGATGATGTAGTTGATCGCAATTGGGAGCCGGGTGACAAAAGGGCTGAAGAGGGTGGCAGCTTGTTTGTGAGCCAGTGGTAGAGCCAGAAAGTTGCTAGCGTGGTCGGGAGTTACCAGGGTGGCAGCAATGGGAGGTCGGGAGTGAAACGTGCCCGGGGTAACCTGCCCGAAGGAGCCTACCTGCCCGAAAAGTAGTGGTGCAGGGAAGGCAGTCAACGCTCCACCACCTCAGCAGAAGGGAGCTGTCTGTCCTTGGAAAGATGGAAAGACGGCACCAACATCTTCCCGGACCTCCATGCGAACATCGGATGCACGGAAGCTCCAGGCAGGACAGCACACTGAATTCTAGAGTAGTCCCATCTCTGGTGAACCAATCTCCTTCCAGAAGACACACACATAAAAGGGGAAAACGTCAAACGTCTATGCAGGCCTATACACACCTACATGAAACAAACACCAGACGTATAACAATACTCCAACCCAAACCCACACCATAAACAACACATCAGGAGGGGAAGGCAGACAAGGAGGAAACACACAGAATGACATTGCTGAGAACATCAATGTCAAACTTGGATGGCCCTCAGATCTCATCCATGCACAGATAAAACATCTCACATGCAAGGTAGACAAACCAATTGATCTCAGTCTCCAAGCCAAAGGATATGAAGAGATCTGAGACCACACCAAACTCACTTCTTTATGCCACACCAGCCAGTAAATTATCCCCATGCACACCAGATAGGGAAGGGAAAAAACGTAAAGGGAAATCGCTCACACATGCATAAACAACACGTTATATATCATAGCACTATTGTAACAATGGCACCTGTCTGTCTCATCACTGCCGACTTACTACCACCATTTTCATACCTGCGTTCATGTTGTCATATTGTAATGTTATAACCTTGATCTGCATGTCTCATTACTGCCGTCGCATTGATTGAACTCCATTCTTTCCTATACATAATGTTTATATCGATGGTGTGTCAGTATACACCGTCCTTTTGTTATTCTATTCCCTATACAGCAGCCAGGTTATTTTATGCTTAATGAGCCATCCAGATGCGCCATATAACTTCTTAACCACATTTCAGATATTTTTCCATAGCCCACATGATGCATGGTACCAGCAATGTATTATTACCACCGGCAGTTCCCAAGCAGATGAACAGAAAAGCTACTAAACTTACCTGCACATTGATCCATCAAGCTTGCACCTCCTTATACCAACTATATTTGGAAATTACCACCTTATGATGTTTTTACTTACCTGTGAGGATTATGTCCCCACTGTGCAATTTATAACCTGTCTCTTTGACATGTAACTTTATCTTTTATGCTCCATGAAGACTTAGTTGCATTGTATTTTGTATTTCTAGTGTCCTGGTGAAGGCACTTATGCCGAAACGTCGACCTTTTATAACTGGCAAACCACAATTTATGTATTGAATTATACAATAAATCCTTATTGAGCAAATACAGTGGTGTCCAGGAACCATCTTTTTCCTACAAACAACAAAGGGCCATGACACTGCCTCCGCATGCAACCACAACACCACGTTGCCACAGCCAAACAGAATGTGTGGCCACCATGTCACAGCACCCACAACAAGCCGTGACACATCGTCAGTCATTCTATCACCAATCAATCACCGAACCGATTGCCAAGAGACAATAGTATACGTGCACACATCCAACGGCAGAAGCTGTCCAAGTTGCTGGTGCTGGAGTCTCTCCCTTTCCAAGTTGTGGACTCTGCACCTTTCAGAGAACTGATTGCTTGTCCCGAGTCGAGGTTTAGAGTCCCAAGTCGTCATTTCTTTGCCAAAAAGGCAGTACCAGCCCTGCACACACATGTAGAACAGAAGGTAACCAGTCCTTGAGCCTGTCGATGTCTGCCAAAGAGCGATGCAGCACCGACATGTGGAGCTGTAACTGCAGTCAGGGACAATAAATGTCCTTTACGACCCACTGGGTGAATGTGGTTCCTGCACAGCCACACCAGCAACTTGGCCAGGTGATGACGCTTCCGCCTCCACGTTGCCACGCCATTGGTCCTGCGACAATGTCCGCCTCAGCCTCCTTATCCTCCACCGTGTTCTCAGCCTCCACTACAGGGACAATTCACAGGGGCCCTCCAGCATACCACATATGCAGGGCACGGCAGTGTCTCCCGCTGTTCAGCACCTCATTTCCCTGGGCGAACGGAGTCACACAGGGTAGAAACTACTCCGTGTCCTTCAACAAGAAATAGAATCCTGCATTTCTCCGCAACAACTCAAAATCGGAACCATGGTGACCGAAGAACGGGAAGAACATGGTGTTGGCGTTGCGTTAAGGGGCACTGAGCCATGCACCATTCATGGCACACGTGTTCAATCTGGTTGTCAATTGGTTCCTGAAGTCTTCCACCCATGTGCAAAACAAAATTGCAACCATGGTGACTGATAACGGAAAGAACATTGTGTTGGCGCTGCATCAGGGAGGGCTGAGCAATGCTCCCTGCATGGCACATGTGTTCAATCTGGTTGTCAAGTAGTTCCTGAAGTCTTCCACCCATGTGCAAAACATCCTAAAATGGCCAGGAAACTTTGCATGCACTTCAGCCACTCATACACCACAAAGCACACCCTCCTTGAGGTGCAGAGGCCGAACAGCATCCTCCAATATAGGCTGATATGCGACGTTTCCACCCATTAGAATTCCACTCTCCATATGTTAGACCTACTATACGAACAAAGGCCATAAACAATTTCTTTATAATCCAAGCAGACAGGAGTACTCCCCTGTGTAACTTCGATGTACGGGATGAATAATGGTCAGGGGACTGGAGACGCGGCGCCTAGATCTCATGGCCACATGAGCCCTGTGGGGGCGTAACTAGAGGAGGAGGAGAAGGAGGACATTGCAGTAGAAGCAATGTATAGCGAACCAGTTGTTTTATCTACATAGGTGACAGGAGAGCAGGAGCAGGACCAGCCAGAGGAGCTACAGGGCGAAGAGAAAGATGAGGCAAATGACCCAGACACACTGTGGCAGTATGCAGTTAAGAGGGAGGCAGGGAGTCCCCCCGAGTTACTTGCACAAATGGCCTGATGCATGCTCACTTGCTTGCGTAGTGACCGCCAAATTGTCACCATTCGGCAGAGGTATGACTTCCGGCTCTCCACCTTGTTGGACCCTCGCTACCGATCCAAAATGGGGGCCTTTTTTACACCCACTGAGAGGGAGGACAAAGTGAACTACTATAGAGACATCCTATGTATTCAGTTGTCTGCTGCCTATCTGCGCCATCGTCCATCCTCTCGTAGGTGCGACCAGGGGGACACTCTGCGCTCACGTTCCACTGCCATGGCTGCTGGGGAGGGGTGGGGTGGCAGGAGCAGTACCAGCTCTATCAGCAGCAGCCTGAGTCTAGAGTCACTGGAGAGCAGCTTTCTTCACCCGCATAGTAAAGAAAGTACTCACCAGCAGCAGCAGCTAGACCTGGATCAGGACTTTAACCAGCAGGTGGTGGCATACTTGGACAGCACCCTGTCACCCCACATTAAATATATCCGCTGGACTACTGGATAGCCAAACTGTATTTGTGGCCGCAACTAGCAGAGTTTGCCCTGGAAAAGCTGTCCAGCCCGGCCAGTAGTGTGGCATCAGAGCGGGTGTTTAGTGTGGCGGGGGCCATAGTTACCCCATAAAGAACTCGCCTGTCCACCCTTTGTCATGATGAAACAGGCGTGGATCAGACAGGATTTCCACCCACCAATGCATGATGCATTAAATTAGATCATCCATGCTGCCTCACCCAAACCTTGACAAAAGAGACCGTTTTTTTTCTGGCTTCCTGCCTTAGCTACTATTCTGATGCTGGCACCCGCCTGATGCCACACATCTGATGTCAAGTGTTCCTTCTTACACCCACTATCATCAGCGGGTACTGTTATTACCACCCACCTACACACTCTGTCGTCGTGCCACTCTTTGGCCTCCTCCTGATGCTGCCGCTTCCTCCACACTCTGTTGTCGTGCCACTCATAGAGATGGCCCGAACTGTTCGCCGGCGAACAGTTCCCGGCGAACATAGCTTGTTCGTGTTTGCCTCGGTGGGCGAACATATGCTATGTTCGAACCGCCCCCTATACATCATCATTGAGCAAACTTTGACCCTGTACCTCACAGTCAGCAGACACATTCCAGCCAATCAGCAGCATACCCTCCCTCCCAGACCCTCCCACCTCCTGCACAGCATCCATTTTAGATTCATTCTGAAGCTGCAGTCTTAGTGAGAGGAGGGAGAGTGTAGTTGCTGCTGATTTAATAGGGAAATTGATAGCTAGGCTAGTGAATTCAGTGTCCACTCTAGTCACATCTGATCTCTGCTGTAAGGACAGCGTCCTGATAGCACCCCAAAAAGCCCCTTTTAGGGCTGCTACATTAGTCTGCTTTTTTTTTTTTCTCCATATATATATTGCAGTTGCCTGGCCTGCCCGTGTGTGAGGAGCTGAAGGCCCACAAACTACATAGGGCCCACCACTCACACCGTGTGGCACAGGACTTTGCATCAAACAAAGGCATTTAATTTTTACCCTTTAATCTAAGGTTAGTTGCTTGCCTGCTAGTGTGTGTCAGGCCGAATTCCACAGACTGTAGTGTGCCCACTGCCAGTGCCCACCACCACTCATACCGTGTGGCACAGGCATTTAATTTTTACACTTTAGTCTAATTTCAGTTGCTTGCCTGCTGCCAGTGTGTGTCAGGCCGACTTCCACAGACTGTAGTGTGCCCACTGCCAGTGCCCACCACCACTCATACTGTGTGGCACAGGCATTTAATTTTTACACTTTAGTCTAATTTCAGTTGCTTGCCTGCTGCCAGTGTGTGTCAGGCCGACTTCCACAGACTGTAGTGTGCCCACTGCCAGTGCCCACCACCACTCATACCGGGTGGCACAGTAGCTTGCCGATGAATAAGGCATTTAATTTTTACACTTTAGTGTAATTTCAGTTGCTTGCCTGCTGCCAGTGTGTGTCAGGCCGACTTCCACTGACGGTAGTGTGCCCACTGCCAGTGCCCACCACTCATACCGGGTGGCACAGTACCTAGCACGCGTAGTACCACTTATCTAAAAAAAATGACAGGCAGAGGCAGGCCACCCCGCAGGGGCCGTCGTGGTCGTGGTGCTGTGATTTCCACTGGCCCTGGAATAATGCCCAGTGTTCAGAGGCCACGTACCCTAAACCTGAAAAATTCTAAAGGACATAGTTGACTGGCTTAGACAGGACACCCAATCTTCAACAGCTTCCGCTAAGAACTTTGACGCACCATCCTCCTCCAGCTCAGCTTCGAGCACCTCTCAAGTTACCACGCTCCCGCCCGCCTCCACCACCACCACTACCACCACAGCCGCTTCACTTGATCCGTCAGAGGAGTTATTTACACATCAGTTGGATGCAATTAGTGATGCGCAACCATTATTGCCAGATGATTTAGATTACAGGGATATGTCTCAGTCAGGCAGGATTACACACATGGACGTACAGTGTGATGATGATGATGATGATGATGATGTACCCGCTGCTGCTTCCTTTGCTGAGGTGTCAGATACAAGTGAAGCGGTTGATGATGACGATGTGTCCACGGATGCCACGTGGGTGCCTGCTCGAAGAGAAGAAGAGGGGGAAAGTTCAGAAGGGGAGACAGAGAGAAGGAGGAGACAAGTTGGAAGCAGGGGGAGGTCGTCTCAAGGAGTTAGCGGCACAGGCAGACAGCATGTATCGGCACCCGGGGTCCGCCAGACAGCACGCCAGTCAACGCATGCTGTTGCCACCACCAGAATGCCGTCATTGCAAAGCTCAGCAGTGTGGCATTGTTTGTGTGTGTCTGCCTCTGATAACAGCAATGCCATTTGCAACCTGTGCCAAAAGAAACGTCCAACACCCACCTCGGTACAACTGCTTTGCGAAGGCACATGATCTCACATCACAAACGCCTATGGGATCAACACATGCGTACAAGCAGCACACAAACTCAAAGCCACCATCCTCCTCCTGGTCCAGCATCTTCAGCCACGTCAACCACTGCTGTCCTTCTTGCCCCCTCTCAACCACCCGCCACTCCGCCTCTCACCTTCAGCAGTTCCATCTCATCTGCCCACAGTCAGGTGTCTGTTAAGGAAATGTTTGAGCGTAAGAAGCCAATGTCACAGAGTCAACCCCTTGCCCGGCCTCTGACAGCTGGATTGACAGAACTCTTAGCCTGCCAGCTTTTACCATACCAGCTGGTGGAGTCTGAGGCCTTCAAAAAATTTGTCGCTATTGGGACACCACAGTGGAAGGTACCTGGATGAATTTTTTTTTCAAAAAAGGCAATCTCTGATATGGGACGTAACAGGGATTAAACTGATAGGAATAGTACTAGTTAAGACACCACTCAGGTGTGACAGTAAATTGCACGGTGCAGATGCAGTGATTGTGGATTAAAACAAAAGGGAGGGAGCCAGCGTTTTTTTAACCATCTCCCCGTTCGAAAAATCAATTCAATAGATGGACCCCAGATTGGGGACGTAACAGGGATTAAACTGATGAGAATAGTACTACAGAAAATACCACTCATATCGGGTGTGACAGTAAATTGCACGGCGCAGACGCAGTGACCGTAGATTAAAACAAAGGGGAGGGAGCCAGCGTTTTTTTAATCATCTCCCTGTTCGAAAAATCAATTCAATAAATGGACCCCAGATTGGGTAACGTAACAGGGATTAAACTGATGAGAATAGTACTACAGAAAATACCACTCATATCGGGTGTGAGAGTAAATTGCACGGCGCAGACGCAGTGACCGTGGATTAAAACAAAGGGGAGGGAGCCAGCGTTTTTTTAACCATCTCCCCGTTCGAAAAATCTATTCAATTGACCTTTCGGGGACCCTTGGTGTTCTACGTGGCTGGGTGGAGGAAGAAACCTTCAATGACATCACCGGGACATGGCTAGCTTGGTATCCAACCTTGTGCAAATGGGGAGTTTGCGGTCGTGCAAATGAACTGTTTGCGGTTGTTTGCGGTGCATTAAAAGGGGAATTTGGTCTGTCAATGTCTGTAAAGTGGGCGTAACCCTTACACTACCTGATCGATACAACATCATACCTGATCGTATACACACACTAGATGTTTTAAAGCATGTTATTCCAAACAATTTAGGAATGTTACGTGATGTATGCCCTTTATGGATTAAAACCCGACTCTGCGTCCACTACGTAATTTTCCATGGGAGTTTTGCCATGGATCCCCCTCCGGCATGCCACAGTCCAGGTGTTAGTCCCCTTGAAACAACTTTTCCATCCCTATTGTGGCCAGAAAGAGTCCCTTTGGTTTTTAAAATTCGCCTGTCTATTAAAGTCTATGGCAGTTCGCCCGGTTCGCCAGTTCGCGAACATTTGCGGAAGTTCGCGTTCGCCGTTCGCGAACTGAAAATTTTATGTTTGCGACATCACTAGCCACTCAGTGGCCTCCTCCTGATCCTGCTGCTGCCGCCATCTCTACACTCTGTCGTCATGCCACTCTGTGGCCTCCTCCTGATGCTGCTGCTGCTGCCACCTCTACACTCTGGCATTATGCCACTTTGTGGTCTCCTGATGCTGTCGCCACCTCAAGAATCTGTCATTGTGCTACTCTGTGGTCTCCTGTAGAGATGTCCTGAACTATTCGCCGATGCAATGTTCGGTCCGCCCCCTATACGTCATCATTGAGCAAACTTTTACCCTGTACCTCACAGTCAGCAGACACATTCCAGCCAATCAGCATACCCTCCCTCCCAGACCATTCCACCTCCTATCAAAAAGCAAGGACAGCATCCATCTTAGATTCATTCTGAAGCTGCAGTGTTAGTTAGAGCAGGGAGAGTGCTGCTGCTTCTAAATTAATAGGGAAAGCGTTAGCTAGTCCAGTGTTCTGTCTCAACTCGTCCTTCAAAGACTCATCTGCTATAAGGACAGCGTCCTGACAGCACCCCAAAAAGCCATTTTTAGGGCTGGTACATCAGTCTGCTTTTATAAAAAAAATTCTATATATATATTGCAGTTGCCTGACCGTGTGTGATAGGCCGCAGGCCCACAGACTGTACTGTTTGCACACCACAAATATAGGGTGGCACAGTACCTTGCAGATAAAAAAGTCATTACATTTTTAACCTTTAATATAATTGCAGTTGCCTGCCAGTGTGTGTCAGGCCCACACAGACTGTACTGTGCCCACTGCCAATGCCCACCACTCATATCGGGTGGCACAGTACCTTGCAGATAAAAAAGTCATTTCATTTTTACCCTTTAATATAATTGCAGTTGCCTGCCAGTGTGTGCCAGGCCCACTGACTGTACTGTGCCCATTGCCAGCGCCCACCACTCATATCACGTGGCACAGTACCTTGCAGATAAAAAAGTCATTTAATTTTTACCCTTTAATATAATTGCAATTGCCTGCCAGTGTGTGCCAGGCCCACAGACTGTACAGTGCACACTGCCAGTGGCCACCACTCATATAGGGTACCTTGCACGCATAGTACCAGTAATCTAAAAAAAAAATGACAGGCAGAGGCAGGCCACCCCGCATGGGCCGTCGGGGTTGTGGTGCTGTGATTTCCGTTGGCCCTAGAATAATGCCCAGTGTTCAGAGGCCACGTACCCTGAACTCGAAAAATTCTGAGGACATAGTTGACTGGCTTACACAGGACACCCAATCTAATACAGCTTCCGCTCAGAACCTTGACACACCATCCTCCTCCAGCTCAGCTTTGGGCACCTCTCAAGTTATCACTCGCCCGCCCGCCGCCACCACCAACACTAGCACCACAGCCGCTTCACTTGATCTGTCAGAGGAGTTATTTACACATCAGTTGGAAGAAATGAGTGAGGCACAACCATTATTGCCAGAGGATGTAGATAACAGGGATATGTCTCAGTCAGGCAGCATTACACACATGGACGTACGGTGTATTGATGATGATGTTATACCCGCTGCTGCTTCCTTTGCTGAGTTGTCAGATACAAGTGAAGCGGTTGATGATGACGATGTGTCCGTGGATGTCACGTGGGTGCCCACTTGAAGAGAAGAAGAACAGGTGGAAAGTTCAGATGGGAAGACAGAGAGGAGGAGGAGAAGAGTTGGAAGCAGGGGGAGGTAGTCGCAAGGAGCTAGTGGCACAGTCAGACAGCATGTATCAGCACCCGGGGTCAGCCAGACAGCACACCAATCAACGCATGCTGTTGCCACCACCAGAATGCCGTCATTACAAAGCTCAGCAGTGTGGCATTTTTTTGTGTGTCTGCCTCTGATAACAGCGATGCCATTTGATACCTGTGCCAAAAGAAACTGAGTCGTGGGAAGTCCAACACCCACCTAGGTACAACTGCTTTGCGAAGACACATGATCTCACATCACAAATGCCTTTGGGATCAACACATGAGTACATGCAGCACACAAACTCAAAGCCACCATCCTCCTCCTGGTCCAGCATCTTCAGCCACGTCAACCACCCACCACTCTGCCTCTCACCTTCAGCAGTTCCTGCTCATCTGCCCACAGTCAGGTGTCTATCAAGGAAATGTTTGAGCATAAGAAGCCAATGTCACAGAGTCACCCCCTTGCCCGGCGTCTGACAGCTGGCTTGTCGGAACTCTTAGCCCACAATTGTTTACCATACAAGCTGGTGGAGTCTGAGGCCTTCAAAAAATTTGTAGCTATTCGGACACCGCAGTGGAAGGTACCCAGCCGAAATTTTTTTCACAAAAGGCAATCCAAAACCTGTACTCTATTGTGGAAAAGGAAGTCGTGGCATCTCTGGCACACAGTGTTGGGGCAAGGGTCCATCTGACCACTGATACCTGGTCTGCAAATCACGGTCAGGGCAGGTATATCACATACACTGCGCATTGGGTAAACCTGCTGACCGCTGCCAAGCATGGAATTCTTGACTCTGGAGCAGAGTTGGTGAAACTGCCACGACTTGCAGGCAGGCCTATTGCCACTTCCTCTACTCCTCCTACTCCATCCTCTTCGCTAACCTCCTCGGCTGAGTCATTTTCTTCTGCTGCGTCTTGCTCCACATCAACTGCACCCCCCAGCTCCCCATGGGCTATTCTACATCCCGAATACGACAGTGTCCTGCCATCTTAGGGGTTGACTTGCCTAAAAGCAGAGAATCACACCGGACCAGCAATCCTGTCCGCCCTGAACGCAGGTGGATCAATGGCTGACCCAGCCCCAACTGGAGATCGGCAAAGTGGTGTGTGACAACGGAAGCAGTCTGTTGGTAGCATTGAATTTGGGCAAGTTGACACATGTGCCGTGCATAGCACATGTGTTGAATCTGATCGTACAACGCTTTGTGTGTAAGTACCCAGGCTTACAGGACGTCCTCAAGCAGGCCAGGAAGGTGTGTGGCCATTTCAGGCGTTCCTACACGGCCATGGCGCACTTTTCCGATATTCAGCGGCGAAACAACATGCCAGTGAGTCGCTTGATTTGCGACAGCCCGACACGTTGGAATTCAACACTCCTAATGTTCAACCGCCTGCTCCAACAAGAAAAAGCCGTCAACGAGTATTTGTATGACCGGGGTGCTAGGACAGCTTCTGCGGAGCTGGGTATTTTTTTGCCATGTTACTGGACACTCATGCGCAATGGCTGTAGGCTCATGCGTCCTTTTGAGGAGGTGACAAACCTAATCAGTCGCACCGAAGGCACCATCAGCGACCTCATCCCATTTGTTTTCTTCCTGGAGTGTGCCCTGCGAAGAGTGCTGGATCAGGCCGTAGATGAGCGTGAAGAGGAAGAGGAAGAGTTGTGGTCACAATCACCACCAGAAACAGCCTTATAATCATCGCTTGCTGGACCTGTGGCAATGCTGAAAGAGGAGTCTGAGAAAGAGGAGTCAGAGGAGGAATGTGGCTGTGAGGAGGAGGAAGACCAAACACAGCAGAAATCCCAGGGTGCTCATTGTTGTCACCTATCTGGGACCCGTGGTGTTGTACGTGGCTGGGGGGAAGAACAGACCTTCAATGAGATCAGTGAGGACGAGGAATGGGAGATGAGTAGCTCGGCATCCAACCTTGTGCAAATGGGGTCTTTCATGCTGTCATGCCTGTTGAGGGACCCTCGTATAAAAAGGCTGAAGGAGAACGACCTGTACTGGGTGGCCTTGCTACTAGACCCCCGGTATAAGCAGAAAGTGGCTAAAATGTTACTAAATTACCGGAAGTCGGAAAGGATGCAGCAGTTCCAAAACAAGTTAAAAAGTATGCTTTACACAGCGTATAATGGTGATGTCACAGCACAACGGGAATCTAATAGGGGAAGAGGTGAAAGTAATCCTCCTCCTACCACGACCATGCCGGCAAGGACAGGACGCTTTAGAGATGTGTTATTGATGGAGGACATGCAGAGCTTTTTAAGACCGACGCATCGCCACAGCCCTTCGGGGTCCACCCTCAGAGATTGACTGGACCGACAGGTAGCAGACTACCTCGCCTTAACTGCAGATATCGACACTCTGAGGAGCGATGAACCCCTTGACTACTGGGTGTGCAGGCTTAACTTGTGGCCTGAGCTCTCCCAATTTGCAATAGAACTTCTGGCCTGCCCCGCTTCAAGTGTCCTGTTAGAAAGGACCTTCAGCGCAGCAGGAGGTATTGTCACTGACAAGAGAAGTCGCCTAGGTCAAAAAGGTCTAGATTTCCTCACCTTTATTAAGATGAATGAGGCGTGGATACCGAAGGGACTGACAGTGGAGGATGCATTTGACTAAAAAAGGTCTGATGAGATGCCTTAGGCTAAAAATTGTCCCCACACTGCTGTATTTAATCTCTGCATGCTGGATGACTTGCGTGACTTCTCCGCCACCAGCTAGGGTTCAAGCCGCAATGTTTTAGTACACTTTCTGCCTGGAAAACATACATTTTTCCGGCCGCTGCTACAGCGATCGGCTGGATAACTTTTCATAGAAAAAACATTAATTTTCTTTGTGATCTTCTAAGGTGATCATTGAAGCCTACTAGGCCAACAATGGGCCCACACTGCAGAATCATTGTTTTTTGTGTCACTGAACTACCTCAGCACGACCATAGGCTTTGAAAAACCGCCATCGCCTGCAATCTCCCAAACGTGCATACGAGCACAGTCATCACTACACCAAGATTGACGCATAGAGGAATAAAATTTATGTCATGAGTGTGTCAACTATTGACAACTCTTTGCGGTTGTCTAAAATCTATTCGATACACGTCCCCTGATAGGGGACGTAACACGGATTAAACTGATAAGAATAGTACTACTTAACACACCACTCATATAGGGTGTCACAGTACATTGCACGGCGCACGCGCAGGGACCTAAAATTCAAACGAAGCGGACCGAGCATGGGTCTTTTTCCATCTCCTGGTTCCAAAAATCTACTCACTACATCGGCCCTGGCCCTGATAAGGGACAAAAACAGAGATTAAACTGATAGGAATAGTACTTAGTTAACACTAGTTGCATTGGTGGCAAATTCCATTGCAAGTGCCCAAAAGTAGAAGGAAGCGGACAGAGCAAGCTTTTTTCTCTATCTACCCATACAAGGATTCAATTTAATACACGTCTCCTGTTAGGGGACTTAACAAAGAGTAAAATGGTAAGAATAGTAGTTCACACTATTTGAAAGGGTGGCACAGTGCAGTGCCCCAAATTGGAAGTAAGAGGACCGACCAATCATCTTTTTCCATCTCCCAGTTCCTAAAATCTTTTCGATACACGTCCCCTGATAAGGGACGTAACAGGGATTAAACTGATAGGAATAGTACTACTTAACACACCACTCATATAGGTTGGCACAGTACACTGCACGGCGCACGCGCAGTGCCCCAAATTGGAAGGAAGAGGACTGACCAACCATCTTTTTCCATCTCCCACTTCCTAAAATCTATTCCATACACCGGCCCCTGATAGGGGACAAAACAGAGATTAAACTAGTAAGAATAGATTTTTTTAATTGAAAAAAAAGAGGACAGCCTCTGCGGAGCTGGGTATTTTTTGGCCACGTTATGGAACGCTCATACACAATGGCTGTAGGCTCATGCGTCCTTTTGCGGAGGTGACAAACCTGGTCAGTCAAACCCAAGGCAACATCATCGACCTCATCGCATATGCTTTTTTTCTGGAGCATGCCATGCGAAGAGTGCTGGATCAGGCCGTAGATGAGCATGAAGTGGAAGAGTTGTGGTCACCATCACCACGAGAAGCAGCCTTGTCGTCGTCGACTGCTGGACCTGTGGCAACACAGAGAGAGTAGTCTGAAGAAGAGGAGTCAGAGGAGGAAGGTGGCTTTGAGATGGTGGTAGATCAACCACAGCAGGCATCTCAGGGGGCTTGTTGTCACCTTTCGGGGACCCTTGGTGTTGTTCGTGGCTGGGTGGAGGAAGAGACCTTCAATGACGTCAGTGAGGACAAGGAAGGGGACATGGATAGCTTGGTATCCAACCTTATGCAATAAGAGAAGTGTGCAGTGATTCTAGGAGTGACGCATGTTATCTGAATGTCATACTGACTCACAGTATTATTTCACTACCACCGCAGACTCCCTACGCGTGTTACTGCAAGGCACAGTATTCTACACCACTATAAAGGCTCTCAGCAGCCAGGAAATAGCCGTGTTTTAACGTAATTCGCCGTTAATTATAACATTATAGGCAAATGATTATTTGCCGCATTTGTGTGAGGGGAGGCGGTGCTAGCTGCTTATAAACCCACGGCCTCCTCTTCACCTCACCAGTGGCACGTTTTGCGTTTGGCGAGCGTCATGTTTCTGCGTCACTTCCGGGTTTGCAGTGGGCGAGTCACGTGAGTAAAACAGGCTACGCTGGTCGGCATCGGCATTAAGCACGGATCACCGGTAAGGTCCGAGCCTTACGGTCTCGTCTGAGGGTAAGGGGGGGATCGGCATACACTGCAGGTTCCTACCTGCTAATCTATATCAGCGTGCGGCAGGTCCGATGCTCTGCGGTCTCAAAGTTGTATGAGCGCGCCATCTGCTGGATGCGTCTCAATACAAGCCAGACAATTAATTCTATTATCTCACTCTAGTTCTGTGCTCTGGTTGAAATGTTCCCTGTACATTATACCATATAAGGACTCAGTGTCTTCCTGTTCATTAGAGGTTTGCATTAAAACAGTAGCTGCTTTGAAAAAAAAAAAAAAAAGCCAAGTGTATGTCCAGCATTTTATTCTAGCATCAAACCTGGTATGATCAATGAGATAAAAGACGGGATACAAATGTGTTTTTACTCAGCTCAATGTCATATATCAATACCTCTCTGTCACCTTTACACACACATAAAATACACGACCTATCACTGACCTTGTAGTGCCTGGTTAGCCAGCATGTGTTGTCTGTCATACAAAAGGTGCCTTCTTACAGGGGTCATATCTTGTGGCTGGGTTGCTCTTTTGATTTTGGTTGTTGGTACTGGATGTGGCCTTTGTCACAGCACGCCACTTTTAAGTTGGTCTCTTATGGACTGGTTGTATCTCATAGGGAGTGTTTCAAATCAAGATGTTAAGATACAAGACATTGGGGCGCAATTTTCGGTATTCATACCATAGAGCGATAGGTCTGTCATGCCCCAGTCTTGCGGTGGTCGATAGGCTACAGTCCATAGCCACTACCTTGTTGCAAAAAAAAAAAGGGAAAAGTTTTTAAGCATGTTGCAATGTTTTTCTATAGGTTCATTGGTCATTTCAAGTTTCCGGCTGCTCGGGTACCCACCAGCAGGTGCGGCTACATACATAGTTGGCACGTTGTCACCAGGGTCAATTAAGCTGTTATACATCTTAGAGGGGCCTTTATTTTAGGCCTAGGTGACATTCAGACATGTTTAAGTCCTGTCACGACTACAGGCAGCAATCCGATACATCTGTCATGATTCACAGACACGTCCAAGCCCAGACACGAATCGGGCGGTTGCAATACACCTCAAACACAAAAAGTCCTGCTGCACCTATAGGCAGCATGCGTTCACATCTGTCATGTATTCAGTCACCTTAGGTAGGTGGTGGTTGGCCTGCTATTCACTGTGGCAGTTTGTGCTGGTACGGCGTTTCCTTTGGCACATCGGTGTGGTCCGAGTGGCACTGGTGTGGGTGGCACAAGCCGAGTGTTGGGCATTCGCCGTTCTACATTAATCATATTATATTTTTTAGAAAGATATCTCAAGAATCATTTGTTGGCGTTACATTATTGTCCCGTGGGAGCATGGTTTTGATGTCAACAAGAGAATCCAGGCCATCATTAAGGTTGTGGACGGTGCCCAAACTGATGGCAGAATTGACCAGGAGAGGCATTCCATTTCCGGCTTCAGCAAGAAAGGTGGAGCTTCTGTACAGATCTGGTTCAGCTAGTGTAGCTGGTGGGTCAGGGCCTACGCCTTCTATCGCACCATCCCACTTTATTTCAGCTAACATAGGGCAGGACAGAATTGACGGCAAGGACGTTAGCTTAGCGTCCCTACTCATTGCAGCTCACGAAGCACCAGACAATAAGGCCATAGTCTGTGGTGAAGTCTTGGTTGTACTTAAATCTAAGGATGTGAGGTTAAACAGAAGACTCAGCATACTGGAGTTTGTCTTAGCCTTCAGTCTATACAGAGATGTTATCTGTACTGTTAACCCACAGCATAGGGAGGAACTAGATCTATATATGTACAAGGTTGTGGATCTAGCCTATAAATATGGTGGGTCCGCCTTTTATGATTATCACTGTTCCTTCCCAGCGAAGGCTGCAGCGGCGCTGGTTCAATTCCAGCACATGGTTGATTGGTCAAACATTGATACAGAATTATTTTGTAGGCATTTTGCGTGCCTCAAAGCTCCTGCTTGTGCTAAGTGCAATTCCTATTCCCACATGACAGACTGGTGCTCCAATGTCAATAATCCAGCGCAGTCGCAGGCCAGTAATATCTCAGTGCCCTCAGTCAGCAAAAATGTTCCGGGGGTGGACAAGTTGGGGAGGCCCATCAAGTGTTTGGGGAAGTCTCAAATTTGTAATAACTTCAACTACTCGGCGTGCCATTACAGTCAGTGCAGGCTACTGCATTTTTGTGCCATATGTTTTAAAGCCCACCCCCGCATGTCTTGCCCACAAAAAAAATCAGGACCCAGCCTGACTAAGCATGGTGAACGTCGGTCTCCTTCACACACTATTAGGCACCCATCCAGATTTCGACTGGGTACAGTTCATCATTAATTGTTTTACCTACGGATTCCACAAAGTTCTATTGGCCCTACCTCAATCTACTTACGAGTGTAAGAATCTGTTGTCAGCTTCGAGGGACCCCGTGGCCATATCTCAGCTTATTCAGGCTGAATTGGACAAGGGGTATCTCATCGGGCCAATCGACCAACCCCCCCCCCCTATGAATGTTGGAGGATTAATCCTGTCAGTGTAGTTTTTGGGAAATTCAGTAATAAAAAAAAGATTAATATATGACTTGTCAGCCCCAAATTCTTTACCCATATCTAGCCTAAATTCTCTAATCCCTTCAGAAGAATTCACCATAAAATATACTTCAATCGATAATGCCATTCAGGTAATACTGAGTTTGGGTAGGGGGGCTTGGTTATCTAAAGCGGATATCACAGACGCTTTTAACCACCTCCCGACCGCCTAACGCAAGGATGCGTCCTGCGGGCGGCCAGGATATTCCTCCTAGACGCATTGGTGCGTCATCTTGCGAGATGCGAGATTTCCTGTGAATGCGCGCGCATTCACAGCGCCGTGCAGCAGAGAAGTTATACTACAGCCTGCCAGCGATGATCATTCACTGGCAGGCTGTAGATGTTAAATAAAAAGCATCAAATAGGTATATCGGATGCCGATTTTGTTAACGGCGTCTGATATACCTGCTACCTGGTCCTCTGGTGGTCCCATTTACTTGGATCGACCACCAGAGGACACAGGCAGCTCTGTAATGTAGCACCAAGCACAACACTACACTACACCCCCCCACTTTTAACCCCTTATTAACCCCTGGTCACCCCATATAGACTCCCTGATTTCCCCCCTGTCATTGATCATCCCCCTGTAAGGCTCCATTCAGACGTCCATATGTGTTTTGTGGATCCGCGGATCCACGGATCTGCAAAACACTGACACCGGCAGCGTGCTTTCCACATTTTGCGGATCCGCACATTGCCAAAACTATATATAAAATGCCTTTTCTTGTCCGCAATTGCGGACAAGAATAGGACATGTTCTATATTTTTGCGGAACGGAGGTGCGGATCCGCAATTCCGGATCCGAGCGGGACAAAGTCTGTCCCCATAAAAATAAATGGGTCCGCAATTCCGTTCCGCAAAATGCGGAACAGAAATGCGGACGTGTGAATGGGGCCTAAGGGTCCCTTATCACCACCAGTTAGTTAGCTACTTGTTAGGTAGTTAGCGCCCACCGCACCGCAGTCGCTGATTAGCGTCATCGCTGTCGCTAATCAGCACTAGTACTATATAGTATCTGTAAGTGATTAAGACTGATCGCAATCAGATCTATATCAGTACATTACGGTCACCTTAGGCTCTACAAAAAACGCAGTGTTCGCCCGATCAGCCCTGATTTTGTGTGTACATTTGCGTTCAGTCCGCCCCACCGCAGTGTCAGAATTGTTTTTTTTTCTAATCACTGCAAAAACACAGTAAATTCGCTGCAGCACTATAAAGATCACATTTGAAAGTTATGGATCTTTATTAGCGATCGCAGCTTTACTTCACAAGCACTCCTATGTCGTTTCCCCTCTTTTTTGCACACTTTTTGGCAGAGATTTTTTCATCCACATTGATCGATGCGAATGAAGAAATCTGTGCCGTTAATTTTTTTTTTCAGCCCAGAGGCTGAACGGAAAAAAAAAATCTCATTCCCTGTATGCTCAATATAAGGAGAATAGCAGAAACTCCTAATGCTGGCCATACATGGAATGATTGAGGAGATCCTCAAATGCCAGGGAAGTATAAATACCCCACAAGTGACCCCATTTTAGAAAGAAGACACCCAAAGGTATTCCGTGAGGGGCATTGCGAGCTCATAAAAGATTTTTTTTTTTTTGGCACAAGTTAGCGGAAATTGTTTTTTCTTACAAAGTCTCATATTCTACTAACTTGTGACAAAAAATTATATTTTACATGAACTCAATATGCCCCTCAGCGAATACCTTGGGGCGAATACCTTGGGGTGTCATTTGTGGGGTGTGTTTACTGTTCTGGCATTTCGGGCGGGGCTAAATTGTGAGCAACCCTCTAAAGCCTAAAGGTACTCATTGGACTTTCGGCTCCTTTGCGCACCTAGGCTGCAAAAAAGTGCCACTCATGTGGTATTGCCGTACTCAGGAGAAGTAGGGCAATGTGTTTTGGGGTGTATTTTTACATATACCCATACTGTGTGTGAGAAATATCTCTGTAAATGACAACTTTTTAAATTTTTTTATACAAAGATGTCAATTTACAGAGATATTTCTCTCACCCAGCATGGGTATATGTAAAAATACATCCCAAAACACATTGCCCTACTTTTTCTGAGTACGGCAATACCACATGTGTGACACTTTTTTGCAGCCTGGGTGCATAAAGGGGCCGAAAGTCCAACAAGTACCTTTAGGCTTTTCAAGGTTGCTCACAATTTAGCCCCGCCCAAAATGCCAGAACAGTAAACACACCCCACAAATGACCCCATTTCGGAAAGTAGACACCCCAAGGTATTCACTGAGGGGCATAGTGAGTCTGTGGGAGATTTCTATTTTTTTGCCAGAAGTTAGCAAAAATGGAAACTTGTGAAAAAAAATGTAATCATACATGAACTCACCATGCCCCTCCGCGAATACTTTGGGGTGTCTTCTTTTCAAAATGGTGTCATTTGGGGGGTATTTATACTATCCTGGCATTCTAGCACCTCAAGAAACATGACAGGTGCTCAGAAAGTCAGAGCTGCTTCAAAATGCGGAAATTCACTTTTTTGTACCATAGTTTGTAAACGCTATAACTTTTGCGCAAACCAATAAATATACACTTATTGGATTTTTTTTTATCAAAGACATGTAGCACAATGAATTCTGACACAAACTTGTATAGAAATGTAATTATATTTGAACAATTTTACCAGAAAAAGTTAAAAATACAAGCTAGGGGGGGTGAAGTGGTTAAGTTGCTCCCAATTCAACCTGAATTGTTACAATGGCATGGCCTAAAGTGGTTAAACCAGTATTACTTCGCGAATAAATTGACCTTCCACTCAAATTTCAGCCCATGGATCTTTGATCAGTGTGCCAGGGCCCTACATTGGATCCTACAAGACTTATTTCTAGTCAATCATGTCATTCACTACTTGGATGACTTTCTGTTGATAGGACCCCCAGCTCATACACCTCAGGACCTACAGATATTACAGTCTGTGTTCGCAGACCTCAGGGCGCCTGTATCTCCACACAAGGTGGAAGGACCCGGAACTGCAATTACATTCCTTGGTATTCGTCTGGACACTGTCAGGATGGAAGCTAGTCTTCCTCAAGACAAATTGCTCAGGGTTAAAGAGGTGGTACACAGGCTAGCCCAAGTTAGGGTCACCACCAAATCGGATTTCCAGTCCCTTCTTGGAATGCTCAACTTTGCCATGTGTATCATACCTCAAGAGATATTTCTCATTATTCATCCCTGCAGTTTCCAATAGCTCTCCAGTAGTCCACACTGATGCATCATCTTCAGTGCGTTTTGCGGCCATCTACGGTTCTCATTCGTTTGCCAACCAATGGTCACCCAAGGTTGTGAATTTGTAGGGATTTCTAAGTGTTCCCCACAGTTCGAGATTTACCCCCTTGTGGTGGCCGCTTGGATTTGGGGACCCCTCTGGAAAAATCAGACAGTTCTTTTTCTGACAGACAACGAGGCATTAGTAGAGATCCTCACGAAGAGTAGGTCAAGTTCCACACAGATTATGTTGTTTGTCAGGAGACTTGTTTGGCTGTCGCTTCAACATAATTTTCACATCAAGTGTGAACACATTAAGGGGCAATTTAATGTGCAAACACAGAAAAAATGCAACAGCACTCTGCAACCAGCACTAAATCCTACCTGTTATGGGCCATGACAGCCACATAAAATCCAGGAAGTGCAGGCCCAGCATGCATGCTGGATCCACCAATTTAATGTGGCTGCGGATGTTCTGTCCAGGAGTAATTTGTCCCTCTTTTTTCAGGTCTTTCCGCAGGCGTACCACATACCGTCTCCTGTCCCCCGGCTTGACCAGTTAATGATGGACTAGCAGTTCACCTCGCCACAGCCAGGTCCCTCATGACTAAAGCTCTGTCAAGTAACACCTTGAGGACATATTAGAAGGCCTGGGTCTTGTTCAGTAATTTCAAAAGGATCCATTCTCTGGTGGGAGTAGGCAACATTTCTTACCTACTGGCCTTTGCCGCATTTTGCCAATCTCACCTGAAGCTGTAATTTAGCACGATTAAATTATACCTGGCTGGGATACAACACCATATGTATCTGTGGCATCCAAATCAACCCTCCTTGTTTTCAGCACATACTATAAGAATGTTACTAAAAGGTATCCAGAAAGGGGTCCGATGTGGCCCGCCCTACTTGACAGCTGTTCACGGGGGCAATGTTCAGATTTAGTGTTGAGCGAACAGTTCGAGCATAGTTCGGTTTCGTACCGAATTTTGGGGTGTTCGGGACACGGACCCGAACCCAAACATTTTCAAAAAAGTTCAGGTTCGTGTACATTATTCGGCGATTACTTCCCGCTTTCTTAAGGGCTGCACAGCAGCCAATCAGCTAGCGTTTTACTTCTTGCCCTAAGAGCCCATAACAGCCATGCCTACTAATGGCATGGCTGTGATTGGCCAAGTGCAGCATGTGACCCAGCCTCTATTTAAGCTGGAGTCACGTAGCACCGCACGTCACACTGCTCTGATTAGTGTAGGGAGAGGACGCAGCTTCTGTGAGGGTGAGATTAGGCAGGGAAAAGTCAGCAACAGCACCTAATGAAGTGATCGATCTACAGCTGTGAATGATTGAACTTCTGCTAGTTACTTGCTCACTGGTTTTTAGGCTGCACAGAGCGTTTTTCTGTCACTTATTTTCTGGGGTGATCGGTAGCCATTTTGTGACTTGTGGTGCACCAGAACAAGCTGCCACCAAGTCCATCAATCCATCAAAACTAATTTTTTTTTTTTGCTATATCCTACGTCAGGGGCTTGGCTGTGCTAATTGTCACCCCTAGAAACTCAGGATAGCAATTTCTATATTTTATTACAGGGTTAAATACAGTTGCCCAAATACCAATCCCCTAAATCTGGTGTTCCAGCTTTGGCTAGCCAAGTATAATACTGTCTGCTGTCTGGCAAAGGATAGATTATTTTCTGTGGTGAAATTCAATTGCCAAAATAGCAATACCATAAATTAGTGGTTTCAGCTGTGGCTGGCCAAGTTTCATAGTGTCCGCAAAAACATATATTTTGTTCTGGGGTGAAATTCAATTGCCAAAATAGCAATACCCTGAATCTGGTGTTCCAGCTGTTGCAGGCCAAGTTTCATAGTGTCCTGCAAATTATATATTTTGTTCTGGGGTGAAATTCAATTGCCAAATTAGCAATACCATAAATCAGTGGTTTCAGCTGTGGCTGGCCAAGTTTCATAGTGTCCGCAAAAACATATATTTTGTTCTGGGGTGAAATTCAATTGCCAAAATAGCAATACCCTGAATCTGGTGTCCCAGCTGTTGCAGGCCAAGTGTTAATCTGTCCGTAAAAGGGTATATTTTGTTCTGGGGTGAAATTCAATTGCCAAAATAGCAATACCCTGAATCTGGTGTTCCAGCTGTTGCAGGCCTAGTTTAAATCTGTCCGTAACAGGGTACATTTTGTTCTGGGGTGAAATTCAATTGCCAAAATAGCAATACCATAAATCAGTGATTTCAGCTGTGGCTGGCCAAGTTTCATAGTGTCCGCCAAAACATATATTTTGTTCTGGGGTGAAATTCAATTGCCAAAATAGCAATACCCTGAATCTGGTATCCCAGCTGTTGCAGGCCTAGTTTAAATCTGTCCATAAAAGGATACCTTTCATCCAGGGCCTAAATACTAGCCCTAAAAGAGATATTCCCCTAAATCAGTGGTTACTGCTGTGCCTGGATTAGTGTAATACGATACATAAATAAATAGGCAGATAGTGTTAGGTGCCTGTAAAAAAAGGCCTGAATTTGAAATCAATACATTGGGCCAAATATTTTTTTCTTATTGTGGTGCTTGGTGAGCGGTAACAATGAGGAAAACATCTAGTAAGGGACGCGGACGCAGTCGTGGTGGTGTTAGTGTACCCTCTGGTGCTGGGAGAGGACGTGGCCATTCTGCCACAGCCACACGTCCTAGTGAACCAACTACCTCAGGTTCCAGTACCCGCCAGAATTTACAGCGATATTTGGTGGGGCCCAATGCCGTTCTAAGGATGGTAAGGCCTGAGCAGGTACAGGCGCTAGTCAATTGGGTGGCCGACAGTGGATCCAGCACGTTCACAACATTATCTCCCACCCAGTCTTCTGCAGAAAGCGCACAGGTGGCACCTGAAAACCAAGCCCATCAGTCTGTCACATCACCCCCATGCATATCAGGGAAACTGTACGAGCCTCAAGTTATGCAGCAGTCTCTTATGCTGTTTGAAGACTCTGCTGGCAGGGTTTACCAATGGAATCCACCTAGCCCTTCCCCAGTGGTGGAAGACAAAGAATGCACTGATGCACAACCACTGATGTTTCCTGATGATGAGGACATGGGAATACCACCTCAACGGAGTCCGCACGTCTCTGATGATGACGAAACACAGGTGCCAACTGCTGCGTCTTTCTGCAGTGTGCAGACTGAACAGAAGGTCAGGGAGGAAGACTGTGTGGAAGACGATGCAGGGGACAATGAGGTCCTAGACCCCACATGGAATGAAGGTCGTGCCACAGACTTTCATAGTTCAGAGGAAGAGGCAGTGGTGAGACCGAGCCCACAGCGTAGCAAAAGAGGGAGCAGGGGGCAAAAGCAGAACAGCCGCCGCCAAGAGAGTTCGCCTGCTACTGGCCACCGCGACCAGGGACCGAGCACCCCAAAGGCAGCTTCAAGGGGTTCCCTGGCATGACACTTCTTTAAACAATCTGCTGACGACAAGACAAAAAAAAAATCAAGTGTGCACTGCGCAACGCCATCTGTGGCAAGGTCCACCTAACCACAGATACGTAGACCAGTAAGCACGGCCAGGGATGCTATATGTCCCTAACTGCACACTGGGTAAATGTAGCGGCGTCCTTCCGCCGCCAAGGATCGCAGGGCATCATTCTTTGCCTCCTGTAGCCTCCTCCTCCTACTTGGCTTCCTCTTCCTCTGCTTCCACCAGCTCATCCAGTCAGCCACACACCTTCACCACCAACTTCAGCACAGCCAGGGGTAAACGTCAGCAGGCCATTCTGAAACTCATATTTTTGGGGAACAGGCCCCACACCGCGCAGGAGTTGTGGCGGGGTATTGAACAACAGACCGACAAGTGGTTTCTGCCGGTGGGCCTCAAGCCCGGCCTGGTGGTGTGCGATAATGGGCGAAATTTCGTCGCAGCTCTGGGACTAGACGGTTTGACGCACATCCCTTGCCTGGCGCATGTGCTGAAGCAGCAGCAGGCCATAGTGGAGTTTCAGCTGCAGCACGCACGCGAACAGCACCACTTCACCACCAATGATTGGGCCTCCATGCGAGACCTGTGTGCCCTGTTGCGCTGTTTCGAGTACTCCACCAACATGGCCAGTGGCGATGACATCGTTATCAGCATTACAATACCACTTCTATGTCTCCTTGAGAAAACGCTTAGGGCAAAGATGGAAGAGGAGGTGGCCCAGGAGGAGGAGGAGGAGGATGAGGGGTCATTTTTAGCACTTTCAGGCCAGTCTGTTAGAAGTGGCTCAGAGGGAGGTTTTTTGCAACAGCAGAGGCCAGGTACAAATGTGGCCAGCCAGGGCCCACTACTGGAGGAAGAGGAGGTGGAGGAGGATGAAGATGAAGCAGGTTCACAGCGGGGTGGCACCCGACACAGCTCAGGCCCATCATTGGTGCGTGGCTGGGGGGATACGGAGGACGATGACGATACGCCTCCCACAGAGGACAGCTTGTCCTTACCTCTGGGGAGCCTGGCACACATGAGCGACTACATGTTGCAGTGCCTGTGCAACGACAGCAGAGTTGCCCACATTTTAACGTGTGCGGACTACTGGGTTGCCACCCTGCTGGATCCCCGGTACAAAGACAATGTGCCCACCTTACTTCCTGCACTGGAGCGTGATAGGAAGATGCGCGATTACAAGCGCACGCTGGTAGACGCGCTCCAGAGAGCATTCCCAAATGTCACAGGAGAAAAAGTAGAAGCCCAAGGTGAAGGCAGAGGAGGAGCATGAGGTCGCCAACGCAGCTGTGTCACGGCCAGATCCTCTGAGGGCAGGGTTAGCATAAATGTGGAAAAGTTTTGTCACCACGCCACAGCTAACTGCACCACCACCTGATACGGAACGTGTTAGCAGGAGGCAGTATTTCACTAACATGGTTGAACAGTACGTCTGCACACCCCTCCACGTACTGACTGATGGTTCAGTCCCATTCAACTTCTGGGTCTCCAAATTGTCCACGCGGCCAGAGTTAGCATTTTATGCCTTGGAGGTGCTGGCCTGCCCGGCGGCCAGCGTTTTGTCTGAAAGTGTATTCAGCACGGCAGGGGGCGTCATTACTGACAAACGCAGCCACCTGTCCACAGCCAACGTGGACAAGCTGACGTTCATAAAAATGAACCAGGCATGGATCCCACAGGACCTGTGCCTCCCTTGTGCAGAATAGACATTTATAACTGCCTTCCCCTCAAACATGTATTCTTGTACTCCGGGGCACTTCTTTATTGAATCCTCATTTTTTTAACTGTACCATGATCTTGCAGTGCAACCCAAAGTTGAATGAACCTCTCCTCTGTCTGGGTGCTGGGGCCGAAATAACTGAAAGTGGCCTTCTCCAGTGGTGGGTGATATGACGCATGATTCCTTACTGTGGGACCTCTCTCCTCTGTCTGGGTGCTGGGCCGAAATAACTGAAAGTGGCCTTCTCTAGTGGTGGGTGATATGACGCATGATTCCTTGCTGTGGGACCTCTCTCCTCTGTCTGGGTGCTGGGCCGAAATAACTGAAAGTGGCCTTCTCCAGGGGTGGGTGATATGACGCATGAGTCCTTGCAGTGGGACCTGTATCCTCGGTCTGGTTGGTGGGCCGAAATAACTGAAAGTGGCCTTCTCCAGTGGTGGGTGATATGAGGCATGATTCCTTGCTGTGATACCTCTCTCCTCTGTCTGAGTGCTGAGGCCGAAATAACAGAAAGTGGCCTTCTCCAGTGGTGAGTGATATGACGCATGATTCCTTGCTGTGGGACCTCTCTCCAATTGATATTGGTTAATTTTTATTTATTTTATTTTATTTTAATTCATTTCCCTATCCACATTTGTTTGCAGGGGATTAACCTACATTTTGCTGCCTTTTGCAGCCCTCTAGCCCTTTCCTGGACTATTTTACAGTCTTTTTAGTGCCTAAAAGTTCGTGTCCCCATTGACTTCAATGGGGTTCGGGTTCGGGATAAAGTTTGGGTCGAGTTCGGATCCAGAACCCGAACATTTTCAGGAAGTTCGGTCGAACTTCCCAAAACCGAACTTTCAGGTGTTCGCTCATCTCTATTCAGATTGCTATCTGATAAACTACGCAAAAAACCTTCGGTAAACACACTAGCTTATTGTGTGTGGCCTCAGACCAGGCGAA